>OW569328.1:6128106-7357499 GCA_937595015.1 Polyommatus icarus | reverse complement strand
TTTTTAAAAATATTGCGAGTATTCATAGATCGTTTTCCGATTTAGGGATTTGTGAAATATTAAGTTTTAAAGTGGAAAAAATCGTTAGTCCAGTGTCCCCCCCTTCTACCAGCTAAACGGTTGGTTCTGGAAATGTGAAAAAATTCACGGGAGTAGGAAATATGCTGAATTTAAAAGGAAAGCTGTGATCTACGAAGACTTCATAAGTTATCGAGTAATATGTAGTCGATCAACTAAAAAGAATGTACCATCGAGGAAGTTGATTCCTATGCAGTTGAGAGACCAACGTCATTTGGTCGATTATGTCAATTCAATATTAATTGTGATCTGTCGGCTGAGTTTGACGTAATGCGACCAAACTACGTAGATCCCCCATTTGCATAGGAATCAACTTCCCCGAGTGTACCTATTCGGCGAAGTATAAAGGAACTTTTCGTTCAAATTCCTTTGAAAGTAAGTGAGATGATGTTGTTAGTAGTGTAAAATACGCTATAAATGTACGTTCATTGACCATAAAAAATTGTCAAAAACTAGCGGTACTACGGAACCCTATATTGCGCGTGGCCCGACACGCACTTGGCCGGTTTTCATATTATGAATGATAGAGAATACATGACATTTTAACGAGCTGTTAACACAACTACGGACTATCAACTTAGGGCTGGTTTACACGTATTAAGTTAACAAAATTTTAAGTTGTTAATTGCATGTAAACACAAAATTTAGTAGCAAGTAGCAAGTTAAAATTTAGTAAGTACTAAACAAGATGACAATTAGAATTTAGTTACTACTTATCTATTTAATACGTGTAAACCAGCCATTAGGCACTAAACACACTGACAATGTAAAATGCTGATGCAAGTTCCAAGTACGTTACCCTGTGAGCACAGCCCTTTATATTGTTTTATAAATAGTCGATAAATCGCCATTATCTCTGGTAATAATTAGTTAGACACTGTTTACTTAACTTCCAATACTAATCATGCATTAGTGTTTACACAATATTGGTATTTACCTACCAGTATGTTATACTTACCAATCAAAATAGACTCAAGGCAATTATGAGATCAAACGATATGATATTTGCCAAATACATATATAAATTATAATGGGCGTGTCAAGTTATTATTAATATTAATAGCTGTTATTAATATTATGAATAAAGTAATATGAAAATTCACAAGTTGACTGCCTCGTAGACTGTTGGGCAGTTATAGCTGATTGCATTCGAAAATTTCGACGGGGAAGTTTGGTCAAATCAGAGAATATAATTTACTCCAGGGTGAGAGAGCGCTACTATAGCGCAAGTAAATCCGACCAAAATTCGACACATTAAGAATATTGACAGAAACGTTGTCAAATGTCGAACAAAACTTTTTGTTTACTGTCCATGCTAATTGCTAATTGCTGGTGCTTCACTCTAGCGTGAAAACAGTGCAGTGACATAATATAATTCTATTTGGATATCTTAATTCGCTGTCCAAATTACTGAATGCAATATAAGAAACTATCTACCTTCTTTCGATAAGAGACATTATTGATTATATAATTATGCAATCTCGAAAAAATATAAAAAAACCTCAAAAAGTAAAAAATGCACAAACATCAATCCATATTTTGCTAATGCGGATCGGCCGACTAGGTATATGTTTATAACTTCAGTAGCACAGAGTACCTACTATAAAATATAATACTGGTAGTGTGCTGGTAGTAGGAACTAGGAACAGGCTATAGATAATAAAAATAATAAATAAATTAATAATGTACTTATAAACTATGGATTATTAGCTTTATATTACTACTATTACTTGGCTAAATCAATTTAGTGGCCCAAAACTGAATTTAATTTAGTGTTTCTGCTTACATCATACAGTTATCGTAAGTTATAGATAACAAACAAGTGTTTTGTGGAACACGAGGGGGCATCCATTATCTTAATGTTCCACTAACGATAACAATAAAAATTCCTAATAAATATTTGAACAGTTAATCAACGGTTTAAATATTTAAGTAATCGATACACTGCAGTCAAGATTTTTTAATCCGAGATGAAGTTTTGGATTTTTAAATAGGAAACGGTTGGAAATATGGGGGTGAATTTTATCTGAAATATAACATTATTATTTTAGAATACTTTAATTACCTAGGAAAAATATTTTAAAAAGTAGTTTCCACTTGTGACTATGGTATTGGTAATTGGTTATGGATTATTAAGAAAATTTACAATGAAATTCTAATACCTGTTACTAGAATTTCACTGTAAAAAAACCAAGTGATAATTCTTTAGAATGTGCCAATGCCAATACAAAAATAATAAAAAAGTAACTAATTCAGCGCCGCTACTTTCACAGTGAACTGTATACAAGGGAAACATACACACCCTAAACTCTAAAGTATGATCACTTTGTTTTGATACACCCTGTAAAAGTAAAGTTGCCTAAGTACTCGTATATAACCTACCTTCCGTGGACTTCCACGAATAATTCTAGACTAAAATTAGCCAAATTATAAATTAAATTGAGATGTTATCCTATCTTTCAAGTTGAATAAAATTGCACACGGTGTACAAATCAAATTTTAACATATCAAGCCCCATAAGAACACCGGTGACCGCGACAACAATAGAATAACAATCGATTTCCAAGAATCCGCGATCGTAGGATTAATCCTTAAATTGCTACACAGAATTGCTATTATATTGCTTGGAAATGATATTGTATTCTATTGTTATCGCGATCACCGGTGCTCTTATGGGGCTTGTAGGATTAAATCGGTCCAGTAACACAGAAATGAATCAGGTTTGAATCAATGAATCTTGATTCATTTCTGTGTTCGGTAATTTAGGAGTCCATCGCGGACAAACAACGTGACACGTAATTTTAAGATTTTTATATACTTACTTAGTTATAAAAAATTATCAACAGAAACGTGATACAGTGTATCAGTAACAAAAACATAATATTATGTCCTATCACCGTTATTCAAGGCCTTTAAACAAAATTGAGATGGTAGTCTTCCGTTTCCTGCCGTAATATTGATCGTTGTAGTTCCTTTCCGGTCTTTTTGGCGGCAAGATGGCGCTACGATGGCGGTAAGATGGCGGTTTCCGGTGTTCACCAGGTGAGGCGCGCGCGCGTTCTCCCTCATTGGCGTCTTGAGTTTTGTGCCGTAAAGACGTATAACGCTGTTAGCGTTCGTTAAAGTTATTAAAATTATAAGAAATTTAGTTTCTTTGCTAATAACTATATTCTAATTCTTAAACAGTTAATAAATTACTTTAGATCGTTTGTGGTTTCGAAAATTTTAAATTTAAGTTTCAACATTATGTCGGAATATAACGGTGATAAAAGTGCTCGCGAGTGTGCTTCTTCTACATCCTCATCGTCAGATGAAGAACCAGTCGTACAACGGAAGCGAAAATCTTCGTCCCGACGCTCCGAAAATCCAAAGAGGTTATGCCGGGATGACGAGGTATTGCAAAACCTTGTCGAGCAGGTCAGTCAGATCCAAAATTTCTTAGCTTGTGTCTATCCACCTTCGGATACGATTGCACAGGATGAAAATTGTGCTATTAATGTTTTGGATAACACCTGCGAAAATATTGAATATAACGCTATTTCTAATACGTCGAACAATTTTAATTTCGATTTGACGACCAACCTCAAAGAACCGTCTATTCAGAATGCCTCTGCGGAGCATTTACAGACACTCAATTCTTTACAACACTTTAACTCTGACAATTGGTCTAATGTCCGTTATTCGGATATTCAAAAAACTTATAACGCCCGGCCGGGTTTTGTCGAATTGGAGGTTAACGAAGCATTGAAACAATTTGAAAAAGCAAATAATTTTAATTTGAATACGAGTGATAAGTCTTTGGGTGCTATTACGCGTGCAGTAATAATGCAAAATGATGCGTTAAAAAAGGGTGTTTCTGATTTATTACAATGGACTCAAGATAGTGACAATATTAGTAAAGATTCGTTAGTATCCAAAATTAAAGATTGTTTTTCCGGTGATTTTCAAAAAATTTCTTTGGACTGTTTGCAATTAGTTTGCGGTAGACGTGCTGATATTATTGAACAACGTCGGGAATTTTTCATAAATCTAGTAAAGGAAAAATTTTTAAAATCTTCTTTAAAAAAGATTCCTCCATCATGCGAATATCTATTTAATAAAGAGCAGTTGTCTGATTTTATTAAAAATAATGGAGGTGTAAATAAAATTTTCATTTATCAAAAGCCAGCCTTCTCTGCGCAAGAGAGGCGGCCTACTTCGGGTGCTCTGGCTGCGCAACCAGGCCCCAGTAATTACAAACAAACCGGTCGCTTCCAAGCACCGTTTGGCTTAAATAGTAATCAAAGTTATGCATATTCTCAAGCGCAGGCGGTGCGACCTTTCCACCCCTATGCTTCTAATTATAATTTTGGCTCCTATGCCAATAATGAGCGGTTTTTTCGGCCCTCATATAAACCACAGTCTTTTCCTCCAAGGCAGCAGGCCCCGGGTACGAATAAGAAGTCTTTTAACCAATCCAATGCCTCGAGAGGCAGAGGAAGAGGGGATAGAAAATTTTGACACTCAACAGGAGTTTCGAGGGGGGAGGCTAGCCGTGTTCTTACACGTTTGGAAAATGCGGGGTGCTCCTTCTCCCCTTTTAAAAATAATAACCGGTTACAAAATTCCGTTTTTACGAAAACCGCCACTGATTTTACCTCGACTCATAAAGTCACGTTATCAGATAGCTTCGTCCCCAGAAATGGATCAGGTTATTCAAACGTTGCTAAAGGACAGAATTTTAGAGCATGCCCCCGAAACTCCGAGTTTTTTATCAACAATGTTTTTAACTCCAAAAAGCGATGGAACTATGCGCCCTATTTTCAATTTGAAAAGATTGAACGAGTTTCTAAAAATAAGCAAATTTCGACTGATAGCTACGCATCGAATACCGGAATTTCTGCAGCCCAACGATTGGCTAGTAAAGATAGACCTAACACAGGCTTATTATCACACACCGGTGTCTCTACACCATCGTTGCTTTCTGAGGTTAATGTACAGAGGCCAACTCTTACAAATGACCTGTTTGCCATTTGGGCTGGCCACTGCCCCCAAAGTTTTCGCGTCCCTCACAAATTGGACAGCAGAATTACTACGAGAACAAGGTATACGTATAGTTGTTTTCTTAGACGATTTTTTAATTGCATGCCAGGATAAATCGAAAATACTAGAACAGACTCGTATCACACTTGATACGATGCTCGAGCTAGGTTGGGTTGTAAATAAGAATAAATCTATACTTCAGCCACAAAAAGCTTTAGAATATTTAGGTCTTTTTTGGGACACATGGAACAATCGAAAGTCCATTCCAGATTCAAAAGTTCAGACTCTTCAAAGTATAATTAAAAAATTGTTAAAATCTAGAAAAGCAACTCTTAGAGAAATGCAGAGCATCATTGGTCGTCTAAATTTCGCTCGACTAGCAGTTCCGCAAGGTCGTTTAAATTATCGAAGTCTGTTGGCCCATTGCAATAGTTTACTTCAATGTAGCCCCCATGAAAGGCGATCTCTACCTTTTCACGCTATTAAGGAGTTAGAATGGTGGTTAGCTAATTGCAAAAAGTCTTCTAGACTTCATCCACCCAAATTAGTTAATTTTCTAACTACGGACGCTTCCGACTCTGGTTGGGGAGCGGATTTAAATGGTGTATTTTTAACGGGGGATTGGCTTAATGATGAAGAAAATCTTCATTCAAATCAAAAAGAAATGTTAACAATTTTAAAATGTTTACGTGAATACGGTCTTACACTCAGTAAGTCGTCTCTGCTTCTGCAGTGCGATAACAAATCTGTAGTGGCATATTTAAGAAATGAAGGGGGGAACAAATCAAATTCCCTCATGAATCTGACTTATCAAATTTTTCACATTTTAGATCTATTCGATATTTATATTATACCGCATCACATTCCAGGTCGGTACAACAATACAGCAGATCGGTTGTCGAGAAAATCGTTTCTCCCCGAATGGCATCTAGCACCTGGGGTAACCAACATCATATTTCACAAATGGGGCATACCCGAGATCGACTTATTTGCATCAGCCCGAGCTCACGTGGTGCCAAAGTATGTCAGCTTAGATCAGAGGGATCAAATGGCGTGGAGACACAACGCGTTTTCGTGGGAATGGAGCTTCAGTCTGGCTTGGGTATTCCCACCTCCGAATCTGATGCCCAGAGTATTGATGCATCTCAATCGTGCGAAAGGCGTGTATCTGTTAGTAGCTCCGAAGTGGCCCCAGGCTTTCTGGAGAGCGGATCTAAAGTCTCGAGCATTAGCACCGCCGTTCACGGTTCGAGACTTGGAGTCGAACCTACTGGATCTATCGACAGGCCTTCCCCCTCCACGAGTACAAGACCTGACGATGGAGATTTGGAAATGTGGGGGTGGTCTAAGGAACTCGAATCCTGGTCCGAGCAACAAAAATCCCTGTTGAAAGGCGGCTGGCGTAAGTCCACTATAAATACATATAAGCCGGCTTGGATTAGATGGTTAAATTGGTGCAAAGTTTTCGGGGTCCAGCCTACTAACCCCTCGGGGTCCCAATTAGCGCAGTTTCTAGCTGATTTACATTTAAAACATAATTTAGCTTATAAAACAATCTTAGTGCATAAGTCAGTTGTTTCTACACTTTGTAATACAAATAATAGTGCTAGTCTTGCCTCTCATGTGTTGGTAAAGAAAATTTTGAAATCAATTTCAACAAATAATGTTCAAAAATGTAATAAGCCAAGTACCGTTTGGGACACTAGTGTTTTAATATCTTTTTTGTCTACGAGTAGCGTAAATTGTGAAAATTTATTTGAGGTTTCCAGGCGATGCGCCATTTTACTATTATTATGCTCGGGTCGTAGAGTGCATGACTTGACGTTATTAAGCGTGTCACAGGGTTCCCTTGTAGATGATAGTGAAAGTGATTCTGTGACTTTCTGGCCAATGTACGGTTCTAAAACCGATTCAGAATCCCACATTCAGTCTGGTTGGAAACTCTTTTCGAATAGTGAGAATCCAAATCTTGATCCTGTTCTGTGGGTACGAAAATTAGTTGTTCTAGGCAGCGAAAGACGGAAAGAAGCCGGCATCGAAAATTTATTTGTATCGGCTCGGGGAGTAGCAAAAGCTGCGTCGAGAACAGTAATTTCTGGATGGGTTAAGTCGGTTTTAAAAGAAGCCGGTGTCGAGGCAACTCCAGGAAGTGTACGGTCTGCCGTCGCCTCTAGGAGTTGGCTTGACGAAGAGCCCTTAGATAAAATTTTAGATAGAGCAAATTGGAGGTCAGTAAATACTTTTAAAAAATACTATAGAATGGAAGTAGCTTGTAAGCCAATGTCTTCTACAAACAATTCTTTAGTTAATCTTTTTGAACCTGTTAATTAGTTTTGTGAAAATATGTAGCTTAAGGTAATAATATGATCAATAATACATAATATGATTAAAGAAGTTATTTTTAAATTAATAAATTATTATATTTTATCGAACCTAAGTTTCTGAACAAATAATTGTAATTATTAGAATATATATATAAATAATAAAGAGTGATTGATCTTTACGAACAGAAATAATAAACCTTTATACACAATTAAAAATACAAAATAATTTAAAAATATATAACTAAGTCATATTGTCTCAATCATTTTTATTTTTCACATTGGCGTCTTGTTCACCAGGCGACAACAAACAATATCTCAATTTTGTTTAAAGGCCTTGAATAACGGTGATAGGACATAATAGCAGAGTTTTACCTACCAATAAAACTCTTATTATGTCCGGAACCTTATTCAAGGCCTTACAGTAAGCTCTGCCTGGTGCTAAAAAATTGAGACTGCAATGAGGGAGAACGCGCGCGCGCCTCACCTGGTGAACACCGGAAACCGCCATCTTACCGCCATCGTAGCGCCATCTTGCCGCCAAAAAGACCGGAAAGGAACTACAACGATCAATATTACGGCAGGAAACGGAAGACTACCATCTCAATTTTGTTTAAAGGCCTTGAATAAGGTTCCGGACATAATAAGAGTTTTATTGGTAGGTAAAACTCTGCTATTATGTTATACGATCTACTAATACCTTCTCATGTAACTATTGTAATTTAATTATAACACACTATAATAATAAAGGTATTAAACGCAGTTTTAACATGCTTATCTTGAAGTTATCCTTTTTGAGATAATCGGCGTATATATACCTAGCTGTTTGATCATAATAAAAATATTATCAAACATAACGAAAACAACGTTATAATATTATATTTACGTCATCATAAAATCAGCCCGGCCATGATTTTTATGACCGATATCAAAAACAATCTAAGCCAAACACCTCCATGTGCTAGTTTCGATGAAAATAGCAAAATTCTGTGAATAATGATATATTGTAGTCCTCATTATCATAAAAAGTAAAATAAACTAGAAAAACAAAATACGAACAAGAATGGTAAAAACTATTAATTAGCAGGTACTAAATGTACAATTAACTCCTTTAAATAGGCGTCTTCTTTCGCCACTATAGACTTTGACTGACCAAGAGAAGAAAGAAATCTAGGGTTTGACCATAGAACAATCGTTTTTAACTGCTAATATTTACCTACGGCGCGGCTGCGGCACCTACTAAAAGTTAATAGAAAAGTGTAATGCACAACTTGATACAATTACCATTAATTTATTTATGAATGTATCTGTGTTAAAATTACATTTAAACCTGTATTACTTGTTTACAAACTGCTGTTCTGCAGTTTGTAGTAGGCTTTCCTTACTCGCTTACATCGCACATGTCATTTGACAAAGTGATTCAGTTCAGGAAACATCTAAATGTGATAAAATTACGTGTTAGAAAAGTTCAACAGTTATTAAGTGATTTTTTTCGGTGATTTCCAGTAAAGAAATCGTAATGAAAACTTTAAACCAATTCGTAAACCTTTTACAAAACTTGTTTCAAAACAAGAATGTTAAAAGTGCAGTCACATCAAAATATGCAAAGGTTTGAGCGTTTAAAATTTTAGTTTCATTTCTGTTGTCACAGCACTCGAAAGATAAGATTAGACTCAAGATAAATTGTTAAAAAACTATTTGTTTTCAAACAGATAAGTCATTTGTGAGAATGTTTGCGGATTTTGTGAAAGTTTTTCAAGAGTTTTTCACACCGTACGAAAGTTTGAGATGTGAGGAGTCTAATATTATCAAAGAGGTTAAGAAGAAGGTAATAAAGTTCAGCATTTCTTTTGTTCTAAATGTTGAAACTTGAAACGATAAAGGGATAGGAATTTTACTTTTTTTTTTTAATCATACCTTAGTACATTGGATTTTAGATATGGTTCAAAAAACATATTAACGCGTTTCATAAACGGGCTAGTTTCTGAACACCATTGTAAACTCGACCTTAAAAAATACGTTCAACAAAAATTTTTCGATTTTTTATTTTGAATACGATTCCGTACCTACTAACCTTGTATCTATTATAATTTTGTGTGAAATTTGTGACTAGCTAGTCAATAGTCATAAACCTTATGAGACTAGTGTCATGGTTTCAAACCCCTATTCATCTCTTCCAGGAGCCAGCGATGGCGCTGATCACAGAAGACGTAGACCTGGAGAAGGAGTACTCCCCCAGCCGCTGGTCGAAGCGGTTCCCCTCAGCACACGCGGTCCTGCAGCATCACGTCAATGTTGTCACTGCAGGTTGGTTCTGGGTTTGGGCAAAGAATACATATTAGTTTAAGTTTGGGGGGGCTTTGTTCACTTTGATTAGTGCGAGTGCAGGTGATAATTACCGGTGATTAGTGATTAGGAGAAAACAAAGGAAAGCCAGGCCAAACTAGCAATTTTTCTGTCAATATCACGCTTCAATTTTATTGAACAGTTCATATTTTGACAAATAAATTGAAGGCGCACGATGTTTATTATCAACCCTAGACGGTCAATAATAATAAGCAATACGTGATATTGACAATAAAATTGCTCGTCTAGGGGTCGGCTTAGAGTGGGTTTGTTGAAAGCTAACGAATCGCTATTCGCTAGTTCAGTATCTGACATAATAATATCGTATTGTATTGTGTTGTGTATTCTATGCTTAAACTTCTTAAAAAAGCACTCAGAAAACAGTAGGTAGGTTCTCCATAATCCTTAATATTATGCAGCCTGATGGTCGACGGAAGTATTGAGCATAGAATTAGAACATATTGAGGACAAATTAGTATTATTCATGTGGTTAAGGATATTTTAACTATTATTCTGACTTTTTGGTCGATAAGATGAGGATATTTTAGCTTGAAATGTACTTTGTTATTATTATTTACTTACTAGATGACGCCGTTTATTAATAAGTACTTAGTACGAGTTCAGAATGAAGTTTCGCTTCTTTAGAAGGCAAGACAGACAAACTTTCGCATTTATAATATTAGTAAGTATAAATATTATATTAACATGCGAAACTGTGTCTTTCTATCTGTCTGTTTGTTACCTCTTCACTATTAAACCACTAAGCCGATTTTGATGAAATTCGGTATGGAACCTTGGAAAGGACATAGGTACCTAGTATAATTTTTATCCCAGAAAAGTGCACGGCTCCCACACGATGAGCGAATTTTGGCGCAAAGGAGCGTAATGATGCCACTTTACGCTAGAGTTTTTCATTTTATATTTTACTAAATGTACTAAAATAGTTATAAAATGAAAAACTACTGAATCTAAATTCAGTAGTTCTTTGATTTTTATCAAGTGGATGTAACATTTATGTCGAGTAGTTTAGTGGTGACATGGTGCGTTTAAATGTCAACAGTATTACTTCAGGAAATCGAGCCTGAAAAGCGGCATTCTGCTCAATGAGGCAAAGTTGATGTTCTTTTTCAGAATTCCTCCTTAGAATTATGTTCTATTCAATTATGCACTAAATCATTATTCAAATATGTGTAGATACTTTAATAAATTTCTTTCACTAAAATCCTGGATAAGTGCAGCCAGCAGATATTTGATGTAGGTACATAATATATTGTATAGATAGTTTTTTATACCTATATAAAATGACAGCAGTGCAAAGTTGACATTGTCCATTTACCCACCTTTAGAGCTAGAAACTTGAAACAAACGCATGTTAAATATTTAAAAACCCACCACTAAAGGGATAGGGATTAGGGATCATCATACTACACGAAAAGCACGAAAAACTTTTGATTCAAAACTCATAGAATTAGAAAAAACTATACAACAAAGTGTATTAAGTAGTGATGGGCCGAATGTGATTTGAACCGAATACGAACTTCGGCCGAACATTCGATAAAAATGAAAAATTCGGCCGAAGTTCGGCTGAACTTCGGTTCAATTTCGCCGCGCTTTTTCGTGTTGTGACTTGTTTACGCACTTGCTGCAAATATTGCTAGATGTGCCCCGCCCGCACTCCGCACTTCCCCGCGGGGCCGTTAGCCAGCTAGTCATATTTTTAACCGACTTCCAAAAAACGAGGAGGTTATATGTTCGGCTGTGGATATATTTTTTTGTAAAGTAAAGTCAAAATTTTTGTTTTTTGATTAAGCAAGAGAGATTTCTTAGACTTGTTGAGAAGGGCAGTAAAATTTTGTTTTTAACCGACTTCCAAAAAGGAGGAGGTTATACGTTCGTCTGTTTATATATATATACTTTTTGTATGTTCAACCATAACTTCGCCGTTTAGTGACCGATTTTCATGATTCTTTTGTTGTTGTACAGGGTTAAATCCGAAGTTGGTACCAGGTTCACAAAAGTGGTGATCTGATGATGGGATCCATGAGGAATCGAGGGGACTCCTTGAAATTTATATTATTTTTCTGAAGTATTTCAATCATATACTACCAAAAAGTAAGATTTTGCACCTGGATATACCCTGGTTCTGAAGGTACCCAACAGAACTTTTGAATCCTTATAGATACAAGTTTGAGGATTTTGCCTTTATTT
Organism: Polyommatus icarus; assembly: GCA_937595015.1. Classification (NCBI taxonomy): domain Eukaryota; kingdom Metazoa; phylum Arthropoda; class Insecta; order Lepidoptera; family Lycaenidae; genus Polyommatus; species Polyommatus icarus. The sequence goes on along the minus strand of OW569328.1, from coordinate 7,345,524 downwards.
AAACTACTCCAAGCAAAACCTACATTATTCGTGCTGAACATAGGCTAAATTTTATTTTGGAAAAAATAGGGTTTCGCAAGATATTTGAGTTTTTCGGACGCCAGGTGAAAAGATCAACCAGAAAAGTTACTTATTTTGCGTACGCTGCCGAAACTATAAAAGATAGAACCATAAAATGTTCTAAGTATTGTAGATCTTATAAATATCTACAAGAAAGTCCGCGTTACACTATACTTATCTATGTCGGGTGAGGCACAATAACCATATTTTTATTTAATAAAAATCTTGAATTTTTTTGGACAACATTTAAACGCATTTATTTTACTCATGCCATTAATCCTTATCAAAATAAATTATTTCATTACTAAAGACAGTTTATGTTGATAAGCTTTGGTTTTTGAATGATTAAAATTAGATTTTTGGTTTTGAAATTATGGCGAAAATAATATATTACGATAGTGGGCGTCACCAAACGGGATGCGCTTGCTCCCAGGAAGACAATCTGTGCAGTGTGCACTGTACACCCTTCGTATAATGACTGCGTCCGCGTCGTCGATGTCAGTGTCGGAATCTGTGAATTGACCTGGGAATCATTTTGCTGACCGAGTCTTTCCTGGGTAGGCTTTTTGCAGCCGTAACCGACATCCACGCGGGCAGAGCCGCAGGCGACCGCTAGTAATATGTACAACTCGACAACAAGCTATAATATTATAGCCTTGTCGTCTCATAATTATTATATTATTGTAACTAAAAAGGGTAAAATTATTATTTTTTAACAAAAATTAAAACCGACTTCCAAGGTAAAAACAAAAGTACTTAATACTTACCTATTCTTAATCTAAAAAGAATCAAATAATTCTTATTCCTTATTATAGTGGCGTCTTCAGACTTCGCCTAAACCTCAACTATTTCTGTACTCAATCTTCATGCTTTTGAAGTCGGTACCAGCTTACCTTAGCGTAATTGCTATGTCAAGGATCTCAGAACTTTTCCGGGCTGGTACCGACTTCAAAAGTACGAAGATTGAGTACAGAAATAGTTGAGATTTAGGCGAAGTCTGAAGACGCCACTATAATAAGGAATAAGAATTATTTGATTCTTTTTAGATTAAGAATAGGTAAGTATTAAGTACTTTTGTTTTTACCATGGAAGTAGGTTTTAATTTTTTGTTAAAAAATAATTTGATTAAGCAAGAAAGATTTCTAAGGCTGGTTTTGTTAGTAAGAAGAGCGGTTTAATTTTGTGTTTTGTTTGTTTAAGTAACCAAAATTTTTTGAGACTGGTCGTTAAAAATACTTCGTCGTTCGACTTCGTGTTGTTCGTCTTATCAAAATGAAGCTACTCACAAAAAATTTGCTTGTTAGTAATAAAAAAAAATTGTTCTAGGGCTCCCGTACTAATTACTTTTTCTAATTCAAATAAGTAAAGTACCCTGTAGACGGTAATTCAGCATGACCATTCATTTACGTGAATTACATGCTGCATGATGAACGCTCATTTTTCATCATGCAGCATGATAATTCATTTTAATTTTAAGTATATCAGTCAAAGATCTCTTTATCAGTAAAGTATATGGTCTACGGTGAGCAGGTCATCTTTGTCGCTATGGATTAGTATATATTTTGTCAAAGACCGATTCATTTTTCCTTGTGATGACAGCTGCTATGCAGCGTAAAAAGATGAAGAAAAAAGAATAAGATGATGGTAGACCTATATTATCATCATTATATTATTAAAAGGCTTTTACCTGAATGACATTAGAGCAGCACGAGTCGGCGCATGAGTACCGGAAACTATTCCACCTCAATTTTTTCAAATTGCTCTCCTGATGATATAAATGCATGTTGCCATGGTGCATCCCGGTGCCATATTGTTTAAACAAACATTGTTTAAACAATTGCTAGGAATTGTTATTTTTTAACCGGACAATTTTTTTATATTCTTTATTGAAATACCAATAAAAAAGGTCCTATGACTTTTCACGATAAAGTTAATATTTTTAAAGATATGAATTTTTAAAGGTTCGAAAAATTTCAAATTTGGGTACTTTTGACCCATGAAAAATATATTTAGATAAATAATAATATCTAAGTTATATATATTTTTAAATTCTCTATACATTAGTTAATAATATCGTTAGTAGAGATTTACAAAAAAAAAATAACTGTTTATATCTTTTTTTATTTTAGCAAAAGTAGACAAAAAATTGTTTTTTTGTATGGGAGCCCGCCTTAAACATTTACTTTATTTTAATTTTATTATTAATTATTAAAATACAAATATAATTAAGGATTTTGTAAAATTTTTAAGTGCCTAGCTGTTACTATTATTGATTACGAGCAAAAAAGGCCAAAAAAAACACGTTTCTTGTATGGGAGCGCCCCCCTTAAATATTATACTTTATTTTATTTTTAGTATTGGTTGTTATAGCGGCAACAGATAAACACAATCTGTGAAAAATTCAGAAGTCTAGCTATAGCGGTTTTTGAGATACTGTCTGTCCGTTTGTCTGTATGTCTCCAGGCTGTATCTCAAAAACCGCTATAGCTAGCTACTTCTGAATTTTTCACAGATTGTGTATATCTGTTGCCGCTATATGAACAAATACTATAAAAAAATAAAGTTAATATTTAAGGGGGGCTCCCATACAAAAAAACACAAATTTTTGTCTACTTTTGCTAAGATAAAAAAGATATAAGCTATGATTTTTTTTTAAATCTCTACTAACGGTATTATTAACTATTGTATAGAGAATTTAAAAATATATATAACTTAGACATTATTATCTTTTTTAATATATTTTTATTGGGTCTAGTGTACCAATATTTGAGATTTTTCGAACCATTAAAAATTCATATCTTTAAAAATATTAACTTTATCGTGAAAAGTCATAGGACCTTTTTTTTATTGGTATTTCAATAAAGAATATAAAAAAATTGTCTGGTTAAAAAATAACAATTCCTTGCAATTGTTTAAACAATATGGCACCGGGTTGCACCATGGCAACATGCATTTATATCATTTGAAGAGGATCGCATAAAAAAATTGAGGTGGAATAGTTACCGGTACTCATGCGCCGACTCGTGCTGCTCTACATGGAAAGTTGCAATTTTTAATCATTCGCTCATAAAAAGTATGTAGCCAGGATTTATTTGCAACCATTGTTATAATAAACATGTTATAATAAACAACGATGTCAATTCGATATTATACTTAATTCTGTGATAATGAAATTATTTTTTTCTTCTACGAATAATAAAAACTATGGAAACGTAACTCCCATACTTCAACCGTTTTGAATTTGGTTCTTTTTCGCACAAATATGATAATAGCTACGAAACAGTAAGGGTCAATTCAGACCGCAACGTGACAAGGCGAGGCGAGGCGCGGCATCAATTTGTATGGATTTGACAGGTTTCAATTGCGCGATCTGTTAATTCAGTACACATTTAGAAATGCATCTACGCATCGCGTTGCGGTCTGAATACACCCTTACATTCTTTAGGAAAAAAAGCCGTTGACAATAATTGTCACTTGTATAAAAACACAAAATTTTGTGCCGAATACATGCATGCATGCATGTATTCGGGTCACATTTTGTAGACTCGCGAGTCGCGGACATTTTTTTTGACACAGTTACTCTTCCTTAGTTTTTAGGGTTCCGTACCCAAAGGGTCAAAACGGGACCCTATTACTAAGACTTCGATGTCTGTCCGTCTGTCTGTCCATCTGTCTGTCTGTCTCCAGGCTGTAACTCAAGAACAGTAATAGCTAGACAGTTGAAATTTTCACAGGTTATGTATATCTGTTGCCGCTATAACAACAAATACTAAAAACAAAATAAAATTAATATTTAAATATTAATATTTATCCCATACATCAAACATGATTTTTTTGGCCTTTTTTGCTCTATATCAATAATGGCAATAGGCACTTGAATTTTTCACACATTCTTTTGTTGTATGTGTGTACTTTAATCTCTTTATGAATCCATATTCGCGTGGTCACGATATCACGCCTGAACGGCTGGACCGATTTCGCTGAAATTTGGCATAGAGATACTTTGAGTCCCGAAGACCAAAGTTGTCCCGGAAAATGTACGATTACTGCACAATTTACTTTTATGATTTGCGCGTAAAATATTCAATCGATTTTGATGAATTTTGGTATGGAGATAAAAGTATCTCCATACCAAAATTCATCAAAATCGATTCGTGAGTCCGACTCGCACTTGGCCGATTTTTTTATACATTTTGGTTGTTTTTGTATGAGATGTAGCTCGAATTTGGTTTAAACAGTGAAATCATTGTAAGAGGGTCTCGTTTTTATTTTTGGGTAAGGAACCCTTAAAAGGGGAAAACTCTATTAGTCCATATTTGTTATTATACGTTGACGCGGACGAAGTCGCGGACAACAGCTAGTAAACAATAAAGTAGAAAAAAAGAAGAGTTTGCTTTTTAAATATTAATACAAAATCTACACCACCACAACCCTGGAACTGAGTTGTTGCATGATATTATGTCGATGGCGAAACCACAATAGACATTCTGTCTACTCTGGCGAAACGATCATATTATTGCATGACGAAAAATTAAACAACTTGTCAATCAATGTACAGCACGTAGTTTGCATGTCATTCGCATCATTCACTACAATAAACGATCATGCGTGCATTACAGCACGTAACTCTTGTCTCGCTGAAAAATTAAATAAGTTGTAATTCAATGTACAGCACGTTGTACAGCACGTAGTTTGCATGTAATTCGCATCATTCACTACAATAGACGATAATTCATGAATTACAGCACGTAATGCATGTAATGCAGAATTACCGTTTACCGAGCGCTTAAATGACTATGAATGAGTACATACTTCTTGTACCAGACCTTTTTTATTTCACTGTTACTACAGATATGTTTTTTTTCATTAATTTCTATTATGATAGTGCAAGTATATTTAGTGCCGAATGTTCGGCATTTTAACCGAAATTCGGCCGAATGACGAAGTTCGGTTCAAGCTGCCGAAGTAAAAAAACTTTATGTCAGACAATTATTACTCGTATTATACAGTCCATAATAGTAAAAGACATAACTTAAGGCCGTCCCCCGAGCAAACGACCTTGGCCATACATTTGCCGCGTTGCCGAGATCGCGCCAAAACCCTATTATTTTTACTTATCTTAGTTCAAAATTGTCCTAAAAAAAATTTAAAACGGCGAAAATGTAGTTTATGATATTGTCGATCTATTGGCGTGAGTTTCAAATAAAAGTAATTTGTAAATCCTAAGGAGATGCTGAATGTATGCTTGAATTTTAACAAATTGGTATTACTTTGGAAGCTGATATCATGAGTATAAGAAACAAAAATAGAAAATTTAAAACGACAAAAGGAATGTTGATATACTTAAGATTATTGTTGTATTTTTATCACAACTTTGTAGCTTTCAGATTATGAGTTTATAAGGTTTTAAATACGGTCAATTACGGAATCTCCGGAGGGAACGCCCTTAAGTAAGTGTACAGTTCAGCTTGTGTGATTAACATGATTAATAGGTATAACTTGACATTCTAAAGTGTACATACTACATAGATGCAAGTAAATGAACGACAAACATTACTCAAGCAGGTGTATGCAGGGCTCAGCTGGCTCGTAAACAATATTACTCGTATTATTATGACTTTACTATAATAACACTTGGGAGTTAGTTTATTTCGAGACTTGTTTCTATACAATTATCAGCTTATCTCCAGTATAAATTATGTAAATAGTAAACTGTATGATTTATCGCATAATATAGGCATAGCATAAAGTTTCCACGAAGATATTATATTATGTTGAAAAGCTACATAGTAGATATGTATATTTCTTTGAACGAATAGTCACAAAAACTTAATGGGTGCTCTTAAGTTCTTTGCCTTTCGGTCATTGCAACTTTGTGCTGTCTCCCGCTTTGTATGGGGAGGGGAATTGGAATACTTTCTACTCCACCTATTTTCTTCTGATTATTTTCGTTGCGGGTCCCAAGACAGTTTTAGCATGTCCCTCGGGCTCCCTGAGATCATATCAAAGGGTTTTCGTGGTTGGATACCGATGTCGATCCTGGCGACACAGGAGATAAACTGGTGGGAGTGTGTGGTAGGCCATAACCCGTTAATCCATCAAGCCCACAGAGATATAATCAAGCCCCATAAGAGCACCGGTGATCGCGACAATAGAATACAATAGCATTTCCAAGAATCCGCGATCGACGGATTAAATAAAAAAATAGGTGTATAATACTTATTATATCTACTGCGCTCGAGAATAGCCTTAATTAACTTTATTTATTTAATATCTATACGGAGAGGGTTATATTTTTCAAGTGTATTAAAATATTAATATTTCTTTACTGAGCTCAAGATTAGTCTAATCCCACCAAAACATGAAATGTAAAAGGAGCCAAGCAAAATATTGCATAGCTATTCAATACTTCTGTCGTAAAAAGTTTTCAGATCACATTCAAGCCAAGCCTTCAACTTATTTTGTAATTAAAATAAACATTCAGTAAAGGTATCAATAGATTTCGTTGTTTTATAATTAATATAGTGGCTTGGCAATGAGCACAAGAGAAACAAATATAAAACTGCAAATTTAGAGAAGTTCATACTAAGTACGTACTCAATAAATCTAATTAGTCGCTGATTATTTCTCTAGTGCTCATTTCCAAGCCACTATAATAATTATAAAACAACGAAATCTATTGATACATTTACTGAATGTTGATTTTAATTACAAAATAAGTTGAAGGCTTGGCTGGAATGTGATCTGAAAACTATTTACGACAGAAGTATTGAATAGCTATGCAATATTTTGCTTGGCTCCCTTTACATTTCATGTTTTGGTGGGATTTCATTTTTTTTGAAGGTTTTTTTAACTTTTCTTTTCATTTCACGTTATTTAACTTTTCTGTAACTATAGTTTTTTTCTTTGAGGCTTCAATAGGTTCAATAGGTGGACAACGTAACGTAAATACTTCTGAGTTCTGAGTCGATTATTATATTCATATATTATAATGATTTAGTACTTGAAGGTGGTAATTTTTAGCATTACTCTTGAATACATAGCAGCACTGATGTAAGCGTCTCGACGTTCCTCGCAGGAAAGGAACATCTTATTTCATGTCATAACTTAAAACTTAAGGAGTGTAAATTGTAATAATATATCGCAGTACAGAACATTTATATTTAAATCGAATTTAATTATTGTTTCATTGTTAACGTTGTAAATACTTTTTTTTTTCAATTTATTAATACCATTTCATTAAGTAGGTACATAACTAACTAATTAAGGCCTTTTGTACGTAAAACAAATATGCAGTCGAAACTCATACTGTTCTTGCAAAGTTTCAATTTACAAACATAAAAATCTTTTCCTTTATTTAATAAAGTATTATATTATTATTCTTATATTATTTTTCAGTATTAAGGTTTCCCTGCCCAAAGGATAAAAACGGGACCCAATTTTTAGTAAGTCTTCGCACTCTGTCCGTCGTCCATCCGTATGTTACCAGGCTGGATCTCGAGAACTGCAATAGCTAGATAGTTGCAATTTTCACTAATCATGTATTTCTGTTGTCGTTATAAAAGCTAATAGTCCAATTAAAATAAAATAAATTATTAATGGGGGGCCTCATGCAACAAACACGTTTTTTTCCCTTTTTTGTTCTATATCCATAATGGTAACAGTAAGGTTTTTGAACATTTCAGAAAATAATTAAATGTATTTTAACTTTAATAATTAACCATAAAAATTAAATAAACTTTTTATTTAAGGTGGGCTCCCATACAAATTTATGGTACGGAACCCTATGTACGCCAGTCCGACTCGCACTTGGCCGGTTTCATAATTTTTCCTTTCATTGTGAATAGAGACCTATCCGGGTACCAAATTTTAAGGTTCTAAGTCTTCTAGAAGTACCTTAGAATTTTGATGATCTGCCAGTCAGTTAGTGACAAAATGTAGTAACTTTGACCATCCGTAACTATTAAAACTATTTATCGAAATTTCATGTAATTTGGAGATTAACCTAGTTTTAATACTTGCTCCTAGTGACCGAAATTCTAAATCCCTAGCTTTGTTAACATCGAAGATAAAGGGGGTGTGAAGTAGCCGCGAACCGCTTCGAAAAAAGTATGGTACGGCCGTGCCTTTGCTAAAAAGCTTGGCTGGGGCACTGCCGTGCCCCCAGACACTAGAATTATAATAATTATGCTATGGTATCATAAACGTTAGTTAGGTATGACTACATTGTCAGAAAATGTGTTTTGTTTTATTTTTTGTTTCAGCAACCTAAAGGGTGGCTTGTTTCAGTTGATATTGCATTATCATGTTGCTGAAATCGTAAATCACAGTGTTATTGCTGGTTAGAGATCTCCTGCTGCGGTATTTATTTATTTCGACGATGGTCTAACATCAGTATTATTAGGGTTCCGGGCCCAAGGGGTAAAAACGGGACCCTATTACTGAGACTTCGATGTTTGTCCGTCTGTCTGTCTGTCTCCAGGCTGTAACTCAATAACCGCTATAGCTAGGCTTCTGAAATCTTCACAGAATGTGTATTTCTGTTGCCGCTATAACAAAAATTATACTAAAAACAAAATAAAATTAATATTCAAGAGGGGTTAATCCCATACAACAATTGTGATTTTTTTGGCCTTTTTAGGTTGTGTTCACACGTGCGCGTATTCTGCGCGCGCGGATTCAGCGCGCGTCGCGTGTTTTCCCAAACGTTAAAGCAGTTTGAGGTTCTATGCTAATTACATAAAGCTTATTTTCAAATATTTCCACAAAAACCGCGTACGCGCAGCGACCGCGCAGCGTACGCTCAGCCACCGCACAGCCTACGCGCAGCGACAGAGTAGTCTACGATCACCGCCCGCGCGGCTAGTGTCATTCCCTTTGGTCATTACTCATTCCCTTTGGTCCTTACGGTCCAAGTATGGATTTAAGATGTGGAGCCACCGCGATTTTTGATGTTAGTTTTTTTTTAATTTTAGCAGCTTCTGCTCTGGAGGAAAATAGAGTCTCAATATGTATAGAGGCATTAATTATGGTACTATTCCAAGTTCGGTACCATATTCGGATGACTTACGAATGCTAAATTCATTTTAGGACTCACATTTGCACGATAAATATGTTAAGTAACGTAAAAAGAAGAAGAAGCATTATTTAAACGCGCTAATCTTAGTATGAGTCAGTAATTACTGGTCCGATTTGAAAAATTCTTTCAGTGTTAGATAGCCCATTTATTGAGGAAGGCTATAGGCTTAATTTTATTACGCTAAGACTAATATAAGCGAAGAAATAGAGGAAAATGTAAAAAAACAGAGGAAATTATTTGAAAGGGCTTATTTCACGATTTTTTCAGCAATTTTTCTGTTATTTGGCACAGATAAAAAGAAGAAACGTAAAGAATCATAGGCTATTTATTGTGGACTAATTTGTCTGTGAAATATCTAATTTACGCGGGCGAAGCAGCACGGAACGTCTAGTAATATTATAAAGCTGAAGAGTTTGTTTGTTTGAACGCGCTAATCTCAGGAGCTACTCATCCGATTTAAAATAATCTTTCAGTGTTTGATAGCCTATTTATCGAGGAAGGCTATAGCCTATATTTATCACGCTAAGACCAATAGGAGCAAAGATAAAGAGGAATAATATGTGAAAATAAAACTGAAGAGTTTGTTTGTTTGTTTGTTTGAACGCGATAATCTCAAGAACTACTGGTCCGATTTGAAAAAATCTTTAAGTGTTTGATAGCCTATTTATTAAGGAAGGCTATAAGCTATATTTTATCACGCTAAGACCAATAAGAGCAAAGATACAGAGAAAAATGTAAAGAAACGGGGAAATTGTTTGAAAGGGCTAATATTTTACAGACTGCTGGAGCATTTTTTATGTTATTTGACACGAATATATAGTAGACTACGTGAGATATGGGTTATTAATTATTTGTGAAAAATATACGGTTTTGTCTATTAATATTAATATGTTTATATACGGTTTTGTCTAGTAATATTAATATGTTTATTGCTCCATTCATCACCATGTCTTTGGCGTGCAGAATAATGCGGCTATCAGCCTCCTCATATTAATTAAGCCCTGTCAACAACGTTTTCGTTGCTTGAAAATCATAATAAATATTCTAAATTTTTTATTTTATTTTATTTTTACTATACTTTATCTAAATATTATTCAAAAATTTACATTTAAACATTCGAATCGATCGAAAATGATACCAAACTCGCCTATATACCTAAATCCCCCGCAGTTATTGACCTCATACCTTGTTAAAGAAAATATATTTTTATACGAAAATATTTTTCAAATTCCTTTTCGTCATCTCGAAGTTCCTTGTAATTTGTATAATGTGTGATATTGACCACAATAAATTCATATGGTCGGGTTAAAATAGGATGCACCCAATGTTTTCTTACATTCTCTTAATTTTTCCATTTTTTTGTACAAGTGTTTGAGTTCTGAATTCCTTAAAAGTAAACTGCGCGTAATTTATGGATACCCTAGCAACCGAGTGGATGCTGCGTGGACGCTGCGCGGTGGCTGCGTGTACGCGGTGAAAAGGCGGTTGCTGCGTGTACGCGGTGAAAAGGCGGTTGCTGCGTGTACGCGGTGAAAAGGCGGTTGCTGCGTGTACGCGGATTGTGCGTGCGTAGTCAAATGAACACGCCCTTAGGGTTCCGTACCCAAAGGGTAAAAACGGGACCCTATTACTGAGACTTCGATGTCTGTCCGTCTGTCCCTCTGTCTCCAGGCTGTAACTCAAGAACGGTAATACCTAGAGAGGTTGAATTTTTCACAGTTTATGTATATCTGCTGCCGATATAACAACAAATACTAAAAATGAAATAAATTTAATATTTAAGGGGGGCTCCCATACAACAAACGTGATTTTTAAACATGATCACAACAGTTAGCAACCTGAAATGCTCATAAAATACTCAGTTTTATTTGTACTTTACTAATTCATAATTAAATTTAAATAAAATTAACAATTTAGGGGGCTCCCACACAAGAACACTTATTTTTTCTCTAAAGTGGTACGGAACTCTTCGTGCGCGAGTCCCACGCGCACTTGGCCGATTATTTATTATTCTTCCTACAACAAACGTGGCCAAAATATGTCCAATGGCTTACTCTATATCAGTGCCTTTTATCAAAATTGGTATCATGCAAAAAGTCTGTGAATTTTCCTCGTGTTTCATTAACCCGGCGTGAATGAGGTGAAATTTTTTACACCAGCTATGAGGTGGGTATGACATACCCGAATATTGAACTGTAGATTTTGATAACTTTAGATCTTTGTAGAATAATGCTTATCACTGTAATAATTAATTAACATGAAACAAACAAATTATTACAATGAAACAACCATGTCCAATTATAAAAAAAAAGTATCTTTGTTGCTTTTAGTACAAAGTAGTATTTTTTGCGCACCAACCAACTATATTTAGGAACTTAGATTGAAAATATAAAAATTTGACAAATTGAAATCAACATTATAATTAAAATTAAACAATAAATCTCTCTCTTGCTCATACTAATATTGCAAATACGAAAGTATCTGTCGGTTTGTCTGTCTATCTGTTCCTCTTCATGCCCAAACTACTGAACTTAATTTCAGCAAAACCTGCTGCAATTTGGTATGGAGATACTTTGTACCACAGGAAGGGACATATTATGATAGTTTTCATCCTAGAAATAGGTACGGTTCCCGCGCAATAAATGAATTTTGGCGCAACAGAGTTGCAGGCGTCATCTAGTGGAATACAGCTTTAACTGGATGTAAAATCATTTAACATGACAAAGGACAAGCCTAATTGACAAACAATATGATATTGTAGAATTTACAAACCAAAAAAATAAAAAAAACTTTGTTATTAAATATAAAAAATCAAAAACAACCGAAACACAAAATAGTGACATCGACTATGAGGTTGGGTATCACATACCCGCAATGCGTTTGCGCACTTCTAGCTTACATCGCTAACGGCGCAATATTGTCATTGTCGCTTCTCGTACCACCACTTTTTTTTTACGGTGGGAAATGCGTTACGCATCCCTGGGGAGTGGTCGCCGGGGTATGTGGGACTCCCCAGGTGCTGCGGTAAGGAGGAGCACCCGGGGCTACCCACTAAAACCCACCGGTGCCTCCTTCCTCCGCTACGCTGCTGGGCCACCGGACTCGCCGACGGGGGCGATATCTGCGGCAGTCTCGTACCACCCCCTCCAGCTACTGAGCCAACCAAGTTCCAGAAATCGCACAGTTGAGAAATATTAAGGGTTTTATAAACCGCCTGGTATGACATACCCGACCTCACTCACGCCGGGTTAACACTACCATCGATCACCTTCTGTAATCTAGGGTTGCCAACATTACAAAAATTTTAATTAGCCTATTGTCAAGAATGCACTAAAACCTGTGTTACCTAATTTTGTGTCTTAGTTTGGGACAAATTGAGAATGTCAAACGTTAAAATACTATAGGACTATACATATGTTAGATGATTAAAAGTATTTTACAGTGTCGACAACCCTAATTCTTATATTATCAGTCACTTGTCATGGCCCCCACGGAGTAACCTATTTCTTTCAGTTTAACCCACTTTCCGTAACGACTGTACCTATTAAGAAGTTGCTTTCTGTAATTTTCCAGAATGACCACTTTCAAATACTTTTCTTTGTAACTATACTTAATTTTTCCACTCACTTATTTAAAAATTCTTTGGCCCGTTTAAGTCGCTCATTGAAGTTTATTCTTGACATTTCTTTCTTAATAATTAATTAAATAATTCTAAAAGGCTTCATTTAAAATAGATATACAAAATTAAACTAAGTATATAAGTAGTTCTATGAAAGTAAGAAGAATGCAAAATACTTTACCATAATAAACGTTAGGAATAGCTCAGAACCAAGAGGGTCTAGCTTAAGCAAGTTACAAATTACAAATAAGTACCTAATATAAAAAAAAATCTAAACAGCAAACGACTTCTAAATCAAGTTTAGAAAACCAATATTTTTATATAAGTAATAAAGAGTGTCATAAACTTAGATCGGAAGCGACTTAAACTTGGACGAATAAAGTTTTGCCGAATGAAAACGATTAGAAATAGTATTTTACTCAAGTAAGTATCGAAAAACTTTGAATCATTACAGATCGTTAACTTAAAGTTGGAATTACTTTTGTGAGCTGTGTTTGTTGATGTTTACAGCCGAACGTTAGTCTCAGAAGTAGGTATTTAATATTTTGACTGTAGTTTATTTATTGAAAAGCGTTGTTGATTGGTTCTGATTCAAAATTGCTAGTCAATAGATAAACTCTTTTAAAACCATATAAATCAGGCATTATTAAAATATCATGAATTTCATATTATTATCTTGAATGTCTTTTCGCTGAGAAGTTCTATAATAAAATGAGCCGTGATGGAGATTGAAGAGTCCCGTTATTGTACTATATTATGCAGCATCGATCCAGCTTCGCCCAATTCAATTCGACCCTCCACCACCAAATTAGTGATATTATCAGACGCGCGTTGCATCTAACTTGCACCTTCAGGGAAATTTATTCATAGACAGATGTGAGGCCTATGTAACTAAATCGGACTTTGTCCAGCCGAAGAGATCATGAATTAACATTGACATGACATAATCCGACTATTTAAAGTAGGTCCGCTATCCGCCTATGATTTAGTTTATTTCATTGTACCATCGAGGAAATTGATTCCTCGGCAGTTGACAGACCAATGTCATTTGGTCGGAACTCGGATCATGTCAATGTGATCTGTCGGCTGGGTTTGACATAACACTACCAAACTACGTAGACCCCCATCCGCTTATGATTCAGTTTATCTGATGGTACACCATAGACATCACCCACGTGCAACATGCACTGTTTTTGAGATCATCAACATGTATCTGCAAATACCAGGTATAATTACCGTAGTTCCGTCCCACACGAGTAGTTGAATAACTTGTTTACGTAAGTGCAGGAAGGTTGTATGCAAATTAAATAAATACTTGGTTACTTAGCGTAAATAGGTCTAGTTGACCAGAGTTAATGTGAGTGTGGCAGCCTGTGCTCGAAGGGACATTCGACTGTTCGAGTGATGAGAATAACCCCCAGATCCCGTTTATCAGTTCAATAATCGTTGAACATACACAAATAAAAAAAACCGGCCAAGTGCGAGTCGGACTCGCGCACCGAGGGTTCCGTACAAACCTGCAAGGTTTACAAAGTTCGTTTGATATGAATTTCAACTTGATAGCTCTACGCGTTCATGAGGAAAAAAGTAATAAGTTCATATTTATTAAAAAATATATATTTTGTAATGTAACTAAAAATTTAAGGTTTTCGGAATTTTTCCTTTCTGTGTGCTATAAAACGTTGCTTCATGCCAAATTTCAAGATTCTAGGTCAACTGGAAGTACCCTTTAGGTTTTGATTCCCTTGCGAGTACTTGCGAGTTTCAAAATATGCAGCTTAAATTGCTGTTTCTTTTGATTGCGTTGACATAGAAGTTTGATTTTGTTACAGCTTAAAGGTATTATAGACCTGAGTATTTGGTATGAATTTCAATTTAATACCTCTACGTGTTTATGAGGAAATGGGTAGTAAGTTTAAAATTATAAAAAAAAATATATTATGTGATGTAACTAAAAATTTATGGTTTTCGTAATTTTTCCTTTATCTATGCTATAAGACGTTGCTTCGTACCAAATTTCAAGATTCTGAGTTCACGGGAAGCACCCTGTAGGTTTTGATTCCCTTCCAAGTGTCGAAAATTTGCGGCATAAACGGCTGTATCTTTTGATTGCGTTGGCTTAGAAGTTTGATTTTTTCACAGCTTCAAGGGACAGTAGACCTGAGTAATTGATATAAATTTCAGCTTCATACCTCCACGCGTTCCTGAGAAAAAGGGTCTGGACAGACGGACGGACAGACGGACAACAAAGTGATCCTATAAGGGTTCCGTTTTTTCCATTTGAGGTACGGAACCCTAAAAAAGACTGGTTGCACTCCGGGAGTGCCGGCAGAAGTGAAAACTTGATTATTGACGTTGTGCATTTTTTTAACCCGTTTTTTATGAAAATCGATTTTTAAAAATCGTCATCAAGTTGTTTCGATCAAGGTTTCGATCAAGGTTCCGATCAAGTTTCGATCAAGTTTCGATCAAGTTTCGATCAAGTTTTGAACAATTTTCGATCAAGTTTCGATCAAGTTTCGATCAAGTTTCGATCAAGGTTTCGATCAAGTTTCGATCATGTTTCGATCAAGTTTCGATCAAGTTTCGATCAAGTTTCGATCAAATTTCGATCAAATTTCGATCAAGTTTCGATCAAGTTTCGATCAAGTTTCGATCAAGTTTCGATCAAGTTTCGATCAAGTTTCGATCAAGGTTTCGATCAAGGTTTCGATCAAGTTTCGATCAAGTTTCGATCAAGGTTTCGATCAAGGTTTCGATCAAGTTTCGATCAGGTTTCGATCAAGTTTCGATCAAGTTTTGGAAGTCGGTTAATAAAATACTGTCTCACTTCCTAGTATTGGTAGTATTATATTATTGTAGCTCTGATAATGACTCGCCATAGCTAATAGGATCTAGACGAAGAACGATAGGACATTTCCTGAATATACCTTCTATACCAAGGGACAGGGGTTCCCAATCTTTTTCAGCCTGCGGCGCACTTACAAGTCAATATTTTATGCATTGAATAATGTATTATTTAATATAGCGCCTACGCTATACTTATGTAACATTGTTTTGTCAGGTTGGCTGACCTATTAGGATCTATAAGGTCTTTACTCTGTAAGCAGTATGAATCGTTTTATTAGTGAGAAGTAAAACTAATTGCCATATTATATTTACAACATAAACATATTTCAGCGAGCGAGCAAGCGGTGAACCGTGTTCCTCACAAATTGGAGATCGAGTACGGGTCAACACCCGGACAGAAGCTGGACATCTTGGGGACGGATCTGCCCAACGGTGAGCTCCCTTTGATCTGAAATCTGAATCATAAGCAATCATAGACGTCTGTCCAGCCAGGTGTGAAGTCCTTGGAGATATTGAATTTAGAACTAAGTATTAATAGCTTGAAGAAAAAGTATCTTCCGCACCGACTTCGATGAGGAGTTTGTATTGCCTAAGGGTGTGCGCAATAATATGCAGATTGCAGAGGCCTTTCTGTACCTTTCCTTTATAACGTAGTCGGACAACAGGAACAGCTCTGTTGAAGATTTAAATCCTGTAAAAATCTTATATACTGATGGAGTAGATTAATAACACAATACCTAAAGGTTAAATTTTTTTGTTTTGATTCTAGAATTTATTTTTTAAACACGTAAAACGCAGTACAAAGCTATAATTGTAGCAACAATATGCAGACAACATGTTATAGCTGTTATCATGTTGTAGTTTACGATTCTAAAAACAGGTTAGCGTTCCGCTTTAGGTATTATTATGTTCAATATGTTAATATCATAACAATATTGAAGGAAATAATAATGAAAATACTTGTGATAGACTATAAACGTTTTTCGTTTTAAAAATATCGCAAGAAACTAATTCTATGCTAATTCTATCTAGGAAAATTCACCGACAGCTTGCGGCCTTTATACACTTGCGGCCTTTATATACGTTTTTAAACACCCAAAACTCTTCTTCTCTTTTTAATTATTATTATTATTACGTATTAATTTTCTTATGTACCATTTCATTTTCCAGATTCACCAATTCTGGTGTTCGTCCACGGCGGCTACTGGCAGGAGCTGTCCAGGGAGGTGTCTAGATATCCCGCTGAGCCTCTTCACAGGTTTGTTATTAGTGCTTTCGTTCCCAAGCAGTCGCATGCGACCGCGGGAACAAAAGATTTCCAAGAATCCGCGATCGAGGTGTTAGTAATTATTATCAGGCTTGAATCTTGATTGATTGATTCAACTTCAACATAATACAGGCTTGATATCCGCACTATTTAGGGTTCCAGTACCCAAAGAGTAAAAACGGGACCTTATTATTAGGTTTGCCTGTCCGTCCGTCCCATATGTCTGCAACTTTAGGCTGCATCTCAAATACCACGATGGCTAGACAGTTTTTACATGTAATTTGTTCATAAATCAATAAAGTCGCAATTACGTCGTAAAATTTACTTCCAAGTCATCCCTGATTCTACGCTATAAGTTATGACTAGGGCCCGGATTTATATGTAAATACATATTTTTGTTTTGCGTGATTTTCGGCCTAGAATGTGTTTTTTACACGAATTATCATGTTTAGACTGTGAAAAACTAAGTTTTATTTTCCATATTTTTCCATATTTTAGAGTTTTTTAAAGATAAGTCCATATTTTGCAAGAAAATCTCACAATCGTCCATATTTTCACAAAAATATAAAAAAAAAATACGTTCCCGCCACCATGCGGCTGCGTATTTCGTTCCTCTCGCGCTTCGTATTTATTGTTTCCAAAGAAAATTATTCCTTCAGGATTCAAGTCCCATAAGAGCACCGGTGATTGCGACAACAATAGAATACAATAGCATTTCCAAGAATCCGCGATCGAAGAATTAATAAAGAAATAGAAAATAAAGTTTCAGAAATATACTAAAAATAAATACTAAAAACAAAATAAATAATAAGGGTGGCTCAGATACAACAAACCTAACTTTTTTGCTATTTTTCGCTCAATATCAATAATAGCTTGAAATTTTTACAAAATCCTTAATAATATTATATTTGTACTTTAATAATTGATAAAAAAATTAAAATAAAATAAATATTTAAGGGTTACCTACACTAAAACAATGTTTAATTATTATAATTTTATACTCCATATTTTTCAATATTTCTGTTTTATAGTCCATATTTTTCCATATTTTCGATTTTTTGTCCATATTTTAAGTACATATTTTGGATTTTTTAATACATATTTTTCCGGGCCCTAGTTATGACTCTAAAGGGTCCCACACATTAACAGTCCGCCTGCAGGCTCTGGTCGGCAGGATGTCTGACAGTCATTGACTGCCGTTACAAAATCTACAAAATCGTCCGGGGAACTGTGAGTCTGGAGTGTTTTCCGATTAACGGCCAGGCGACGGCCTGCCGGCGAACTGTTAATGTGTGGGGTGCTTAAGTTGTTACGTCTATCACGGTTTCTTGTTTTTTTTTTTCAGATTCAGAATTAAGACAATAGTGGTGGGCTACGACTTGTGTCCGTCAGCAACGCTGCCAGAGATCGTCAACCAGATACAAAACGCTGCGCACTTCATATTTGAGTACGCGGAAAAAATGGGATCGAGGTAATTTTACAATGTCTGAAAAGGTGCATATTTAGTGAAATAGACTAGGGCAGGTCTTCGTTTCGAGCATAGGCCTCGAGCCTTGAGAATCGGGCCGCAGCTGGAGCCTGATTCCCCCAAGTTGAAATTCGACTCGGATTCGGCAACTTCCCAATTTTACCACCAATAAAACAACGCCTAGCGTTAACTATTAATAGAAAAGCGAATTGAGAATCCCCTGAATAGCCTAGCAAACGAATGATTCTGGTTGGAAATGTTGAAAGCAGAAATTATGACTACGCCACTTTGTTTGGACTAGTTAGGAGATAAACATACTAAAAGTCCTGACCCCTCCGAGGTGCGCCGGAGGGGAGGGAGGGAAAAGAAGGACCCATTTTTTGGTTTTTAGACTAATTTTCGAAAACGGTGCTTCCTACGAAATTTTATTGTACTACATAAGAAAAGCTAATAAAATTCTCTACAACTTTGTCCTTCACACTTTGTATCTATCTCCAATCTAGAGACTCGTTGCTCTCCTGGAGCCTTTTTACTGATCGCATCGGCTTAATTTTTGGCTGATTTGAACGTTTTGTTCTTGAACTGGAAAATTTTGAACTGGTCTACAGGCTGTTCTGGCATAAATTCGGTCTATTGTGACTAGAAGAGGCATTTAAAAGATTTTTTAGTAACTTAGATAGCAGGAAAAATTATTACTTGCAATTAGAATTTTGAGCCTCATACCGCAGAAAAACTCAAAAAAATTATTTTTAGGTAAAAATAGTCTGCACTAACCATAGATTAGGATTCATTATTATTAACTTGACCATTGGCAATAAAAATGTTGAAGATTTTTTCTCATTAGAATGAAATTTTCAGTTTTATAAAACGAAGTAATGTTTTTTTGGTTACATACGAAAGTTCTATGGCCATTGAAAAATCAATGATTTTTCATAAAGACAAAAAATCCAGAAAAGTTTTTTATGTTTTATTAAAGACCATTAAATAAGCTATTATTTATCTATTTACTGTCATCAAAAATTCCTGATATTTCAGAAAATACAAATATCCTTAGGTCGTATTGATGTGTGTATTTGAAAATCGACCAATTTTAGAGCTCATAGCTAGGCAACGATTGGAGATAGATACAAAGTGTGAAGGACAAAGTTGTAGAGAATTTTATTAGCTTTTCTTATGTAGCACAATAAAATTTCGTACGAAGCAACGTTTTCGTAAATTATAGTCTAAAAACCAAAAAATGGGTCCTTCTTTTCCCCCCCCTCCGGCGCACCTCGGAGGGGTCAGGACTTTTAGTATGTTTATCTCCTAACTAGTCCAAACAAAGTGGCGTAGTCATAATTTCTGCTTTTGACTTTTCCAAGCACACCCCCATTTCGAGCATTCGTTTACTAGGCTAAAAGCAGGAAGATGGGTCGCCCCACGCCCGATGGAAATCGAATCACTATATATACGATGTCTATTAATTTGTCTTTATCTAACAAATTGGAAACGCACCTGACAGAAAAAGACAGCGGACCTTGTATAGCACGCTACTTAAATAATATCCTGCACTAGACACGGACATTGCCTGCCATGAGCTTGAACTTGGCGACCACACTCAGTCTAGATTTTATTAGGGGTTAGGTTAGGTAAGTTTGGTTTAAAGTGACAAGAAATAGACTCTCTATTTCTTTGATCAGCTAATCTCTCTTTCTATATGTAGTCGACATTTCTCCGAACCAATTTCCTTTACGATTACATAAGTCTGTAATTGTTATCTGAAAATTATTCGCTCAAAGCAATTATCACTCAGCCTTCCTTCCGAATTTATCAATCACTGTTGGATCATCAACTAACTTTTAATTGGCTTGTTATTGCTAAACTTTGATGTTGTGTTTATTAAAAAACAGTAATTTTACTCCCAAAAATACATAATATTCATCGTTAAACAAAAGCAGTAGTTTTCACGTTTCATTATTTAACCTTAAGCTGTTCATTTTTTGTTGCGAGAAATCATAAAAATTGTTAAGCAAAGTAGGTCTAAAAGTACCTAATGAAAGTACTTCTATTGTAACATTTTGATAAATATTAATTTAAAAAATGTTTAGGCTAGGCCTAGACATTTTTTACACTGTAGTTTACTTCTTTAAACTGGAGTTTAGCTAAAGCTGCTAAACTAAATGTGTAGTATCATGCTTTCTCTTTCATATATACGAAAAACGAGCGCGATAGCACCGCTTTTAACCTAGAATAATTACCTCAATCCAGATTGGCGCAAGCGGGCGAGTAAAAAAAAGTGTTAAATTACCAATTACCATTAACATGTTTCACCTCTAACTCAGTCGACAATTCACCTCACCTGCTGCGAGGCTGTTTCGTTCTTAATTTCGAGCAATAATGCTAAATTATTCTCAAACATTTTTATAAACATTTTTTTATATCTGCGCTTACAACATTTTGCCCACCTGGCGCGCGGTGCGGCGTAGGTCCGAAGGAGTTTACAATATAGAAAAAAATAGATATAATATTATCTAATATATATAATGTTACAGCCAAAGTAATAAATCTGGATATTATATATATATTATCTAGCCATTATTTATAATGTCTTCTCAATTTAGATAAAGTGATAAATGACACAGAATTAATCACATTATCTAGCAATTTTATATAATATCTTCAAAGACTTGGATAATGTAATAAAACAGATAGGTAAAGATTATAAAATTATATTTCAATTTGCTTTAAGCATATCTAACTATATGTGTAGCAAATACAGGGTGGAATTGAACCTACCTGCCAAATTTTTTTTGGGGCTTGAGTATCATTAGATGAGTCCATTAAACCAGAAAAAATAGCGTGTTAATTTTTTTACAATAACATATTTTATCCCAAAAAAATTGGTACATAATGGTCACTTCATAAGTTCATAATAATAACGATATTGCGAGCGCTAGCTAGTCCATCGCCTCGCACAATAATTCTAGTCGCGAGACCGGTTATGCGGGGTAAAGCGCGGGGAGAGGCGGGAGGCCGGCCGGTCGGGCGCCGGGCGGTCGCCGGGGGCCGTTTAGTACCACGCGCATAGTTGTATAGCTAGCTCGTAATTATTTTGTTTGTCACGGCCCCCCGGCCCCCGCGCTTGTAATAATTAGTGTCCCTAACCATAATCGAGTGCAATGAACTGTGAAGGTGCTGCATTTTGAGTGACGAAAGTTTACGCGGAACCCAGAGACTGTACGAGCTCTTTATCGTCTTCGTAACAGCTGTACCCTGAATCTGAATCGCGAAACAAAGAGGTTCGCAACACCTGCACACGCCTCGCCAGCCTCGAAGACATGCCTCTGACGAGGTTATGCTTAACAAACTTTTAAAGTGTAAGACATTGTGCAAAATGCGGTAGACCTTTATTAAATGGAAAATACAAAATTGTTATACCACAAAATATGGAAAATTGTATAAGAATCAAGAAAATATTATGTAATAGGTATGTAATAGAAGGAAAAGAAAGAAGAAATAAATAAAAGTTAAATAACTAGCCCTAATAATGTTAGGGGGGTGGATTTAAATAAAAAAAAAAAAAAAAAAGACTACTAGTAGTTTGGTAGGATAACTTTCGGAAGCTATTTCTCAAAATTTTAGTACTGAGTGATTATAAAAGAAGAAATACGTGTATTTTTATTTTTAACAAGGATCAATATATCCAAATTTGGCAGGAAGGTTAAATTGCACTCTGTATTATACTGGTATTTAAAATGTAACAATTATTGTAAAGTTTATTTTAAGAATTAAAATAACATTGCCACAGATAATATTAGGCTACGTTAATTATTATTGTTTGAAAGTTATTTATAACGTAAATTTAAAGCTCACTAGCCATAAAAAAAAGAAAAAAAACCAATCGCGAGTTGGACTCGTGCACAAAGGGTTTTGTACCATTATAGAATGGACCGGGATTGTAACCCTTTATAATTATCACCTATTAATTTTATTATGAATTATTAAAGTGTAAATACACCTAAGTATTTTGTGAATATTTCAAGTGCCATTATTGATTACTAACAAAAAAGGACAAAAAATCACGTCTGTTGTATGGGAAATCCCTTTAACATTAATTTTATTTTGTTTTTAGTATTTCTTGTTATAGCGGCATCAGAAATACACAATCTGTAAAAATTCCAGTAGTCTAGCTATAGCGGTTCTTAAGAGGAGGTTCTCAGTAATAGGATCCCGTTTTTATCCTTTGGGTACGGAACCCTAAAAATACAGAGATCAATACACATATTTGGTATCACTCTTTAAAGACTAAAATAATAAAATATTTAAAATGAACTGACATTATATGACTGGGTCATAATTATAATTTATTCTTACTAGTGAGGAGGGGTGATAAGTCGTTTATACCGTATTTTATTACTTTGGCTAACTTCTACCAGCTATTATGAATAACATCCGGATTTAAAAGTGATTAATTAATCACATTGTCTAGTCAATTTAGATATTATATATAATGACCAGTCATTATATATAATAGCTATTTAATCACTATGACTGTAACATATATAAATCTCTTGTCACGATGTTTGTCCGCGATGGATTCCTAAACTACTTAACCGATTTTAATGTTTGTTTTTTTTTTAAATGTGTGCTTTTCCCAACTTGAGAGATAGGATAGCTTAGATCTTTAATTATAGTCGCAATTTTATTTTATTGCAAATTATTTGTCTATAAAGAGCGGCCATTGTTTATGCGACGCGAGTCACGGGATAGCGATGGACGTTGCCATGGTGACATATTTATTTAGTCACTAATTCAATAAAATAATACGGGCAATATTCTTTATATAATATGGCAAAGAAACGTTTGCCGGGACAGCTAGTATTTTAATATAATTTACAAATTGTAATGTATAATAATGTTTCCTCATTCCTGCAAGTTTGTTGCACACTACGTTTCGCATGTAGGAGCTTCGTAGGAGCCGAATTTTTAGGGTTCCGTACAATGATATAATAAATAATAACTCAAAGCAGATATGTTACTACCGCGCGCGTTGTGAAGCTTCAAATACAGGCCAATTGACCGCTCCTTTATTTAGTCTGCATCGAACCATCGAACGCACTTCACGAACGTACCGCGTCTTGTCAAGTACCAAAATAAATTGAAAATGCCGTCGTGTGTATTTAGAAATTGAACAAACTATGGCTCCAAAGTAAACAAAACACATGGAATCTCTTACCACTTATAAGAATGCAATAAATACCTCGATTGATTACATTTTCAATTATTTTTTCGAACAATCTGAAAAAATCGAATTTCCGCCATGGCTCAGGCGAAGAAAGTGACAGCGATATGGTTTTGACGCAAGAACGATAAGGATGGTTGCGCTGCTGCAGCCATAGAGTAGTTAGTGCAGACTCGCCACATGACTGTTAGATGGTGACTTAAATGCCTACAATTGCAGTTTATTTGTATTCTATTTTTATACGCTATGCGATGTCTTATGCAACTGTACTGTACTGTTTTTTTAGGTTTCCTTGTGATCAAGTAAAACTACAAGATTGGATAGCAATTGTTCGTCAACAAAGAAGCGAATCAGACTGGATTCCATCAAAAAGTAGCAAAATATGTAAAATAAATGAGGAGTACATTTTGCTACCAATGATGAAGCAAAACAATTGAAGTATCGCATTTTAAAATCATTTTTGAATTCCAATGTTTTTGACTCGCTCTTAGGGGGGTATTACACTATCATTTATATTGGATCATTTACAGGATCATATTATATAGGATCCAATAAAAATTATAATTTGATCATATCTGCATATTACATTATCATATAACATTAATCCTATTTTACGTCATATGTTGTTTTAATAGCTAATGGGGAGCGCTAACGCTGACAGGTATTGACATCAGTGTTACTAGATCTCAGAGAATTCGATTTGTCAAAAGACATCGTCATTTTTAATATGGCTTGTTTTTTGTTATTTCAGCAAGATTATTCAAGTATATAATTAGAAAAAGAATTACATTACATTATTTGAAACATACTAACGAACAAGAAATTAAAAACTCTTTTTATATATTAAATAACTGGCAACACCAATTTCTATGACCGTATTGGATCCAATCTCTCAGCAAATGTTAAAAATCTATGATCAAGGAAGAAATGAATCATTTATCTATATTACATTATCCAATATAAATGACCCAATGATCTAGGATCCAATATAAATGATAATCTAATACCCCCCTTAGAACATTCAAAATAAGAGACCCCTATTTTTAATCATAGAGTTCATCACATACTAATATTATAAATGCGAAAGTGTGTCTGTCTGTCTGTCTGTTACCTCTTCACGCCCAAACCGCTAAACCGATTTTGCTGAAATTTGACATGGAGATACCTTGAGTCCCGGGAAAGGACACATGATAGTTTTTATTCTGGAAAAATGTACGGTTCCCGCGCGATAAACAAATTTTGGTGCAACGGAGTTGCGGGCATCATCTAGTAATTGATAAATACACAAATATTCGTCTCCATTTGGCACATAAAAATAATCCGGAAATACAAAAAATTTCAAAGAGACAGAAAAGAAATAAATTAAATATTTTTGAAGGTACATAAAATATGTATTTTATGTAGTAAAAAATGATTAAAATCGATAGCCTCGATCCTTCACGTGGTCTACTTCTTACCTGTACCTGTGCCAAATAACATAAAAATTGCTCCAGCAGTTCGCGAGATAAGCCCTTTCAAATAATTTCCCTCATTTTTTCACATTCTCCTATTAGTCTTAGCATGATAAAATATTGCCTATAGCCTTCCTCAATAAAGGGGCTATAATATCTAACACTGAGAGAATTTTTCAAATCGGACCAGTAGTTAGCGCGTTCAAGTTAGCCCTTTCAAATAATTTTCGACGTTTTTTCCTCATTTTCCTCTATTTCTTCGCTCCTATTAGTCCTAGCGTGATAAAATATGTATAGCCTATAGCCTTCCTCGATAAATAGGCCTTCTAATACTGAAAGAATCATTAAAATCCGTTGCGTAGTTTTAAAGATTAAAGGGAGCAAAGGGATATGAGGGAAAAAAGCGACCTTATTTTATAATAATATGTATAGATATAGATATTTATTATTACTTAAATATTTTGGTGTTAAAATTTTCAATTAATGTAAAAGTAACTCTTACATATGTTCTTTCATTTCTTACCTTATTATAAGGCTGGCAACGCACCTGCAGCTCTTCTGATGTTGCGAGTGTCCATGGGCGATGGTAGTTGCTTACCATCAGGTGACCCGTTTGCTCGTTTGCCCTCTTATTTAATTAAAAAAAAACCTACTAATTAATAATATACATATTTAGCCCGGGCATACGACCGATCCTAAAGTAATTACTCTAAAAAAATATTATGTAAATACAAAGAAACAAAAATTTACACGTTATATACCCCAAGTACTAATATTTTTAAAAATATTCAATGTGTACTTTTGTTTTCCTACGACTTTATTTTAATATGTATAGAATATAGCACACAGTTTAATAAAAAATAATCTAACAAACAATTAGTTTTATTCAATGTCTCTTCTGTTCAACAATAACAATATTCTCGTATTCTTTGTCGCGCATGCGCGCCGATGCGCCTGTCAAGTGCAATTCAAAACCATCTCAAAACATATAGTTATCCTATTCTATACCATTCATTACGTATTATCTGTCGCATTCATTGTTGTAACTATGGTAACCTTTAGATATGACAGAGGTAAGTACGTATTTGAATTTGAAAATTGTTTGGAAGCAATTTAAGCTGGAAGATAGTATGAACATAACAGATCTGTATTTAGTAGAATATCATTGGTTCCGTAGTCAACAAGGAAGTCCCCTATACATCAAGTGGGAATGAATTTTTTTTCGCGCCCACTCCACCGTGTGGGGTGTTGTTGGATAGGTTTTTTATAAATACTACGAGTATTCAAAGGTCATTTTCCGATTTAGGGATCCATTTGTGAAATATGAAGTTTTAAAGTAGAAAAAATCGTTAGAACGTGTGAACTCCAGTGTCCTCCCCTTCTACCAGCTAAATGGTTGCTTCTAGAAATGCGAAAAAATTCACGAGAGTAGGAAATATGCTGAATTAAAAAGGAAAACTATCACGGCTAAGAAGACTTCATAAGTTATTGAGTAATAGTCGATCAACTAAAAAAAATGTATTCGGCGAAGTATAAAGGAACTTTTCGTGCAAATTCCTTTGAACGTAACTGAGATGATGTTGTTAGTAGTGTAAAATACGTTTTAAATGTCCTGTCATTGACCAATCAAAAATTAGCGGTACCTACTACGGAACCCTGTATGGCCCGACCCGACACGCACTTGGCCGGAATTTTTCTCCGATACACAGTACACACTGTCACAATTAAATTACGTAAACGTATATTCTTTCCGGGACCGGTTTAAACTTAAAAAGGTTTCAGAACTGTGACTCGACCTTTTTATACGTAATTTAAAATTACAATCTTATTTAAAATGAGAACATTATTGAATTTTATATTTAATTTTGAATACAACCTCCCTAGAACTTAACTAAAGTAAAAATCATGAAAATAAAATACAAAGATCTAACCACCGAAGGAATTTATTTTTTGTGATGTGAGTAATAACAGTCATCGATAATAATGAGATTGTCGAGTACGTGACAGACAGATATACCTACAAATATACTGTACACCTGTAGAGTACGGTACGGTGCAAGAAAGTATTGTAATTTTTTATTAATATTGTATGTTTTTTCAGTAGATTCTGTAAATAATTTTTACGAAAAAATAATAACCTGAAAAACCAGTCGTTTATTAGACTTTTAATATTATCTTTTATATCCTCTTCGACAACAAATATTTCAGAATATTTCAGAATAAATAATCGACTTTATTACATATAATGGAAAAATTCAATGCAGAGACGTCAATACGTCATCAGCATTATAATCTTTATTTCTATATTTACGTAAAAACCTCCTACAATTATAATGATGTTTTGTACATTGTACAAGTCATTATATTAAATTATGATTCGAGTTTAAAAGTTTTTCGTAGAAGCTGCATCTTGCACGTTATTAATGTCGGCAAACAGCGTTCCAAATATTGGAACTTTGAAGTTCAAACATGACCTACATGTTTGTATGTACTCACTGAAAAATCTTGCTTTATAAAATTTTTGCTAGGCTCGCTAAAACTCCAGAACGGGTAAAGCGATTTGGATAATTTTAATACTTATAGAAGTATTTGTGGAAGTCTAAGGAAGATTTATATTAGGAGGGAAGTGATACGATTAAGTTCCCGGGTCCTTTAGTTATTCAATAAGTTTTTTTCATGTACAATATATTTACATATTATATACTACATACTACAGGAAACATAGCTGTATAAAATGATGTCATTTTATATTAGATAAATAGAAAACATAATATTATGGGAATAAAAAAGGCTAGAAAGTTTGGCCGTACATTTCTGTGAGCCGCGTCAACGAAATCTCTCCAATTTAACAAGTAATATCAAGTCTTGGGGAAACTTCGGCTTATTCTTGTTAGCAGTCACTCACGACTGATATATTGTGAATATGGAATTGAGGCCGAAAATATATTTTTTCATCCAAAAATAACTGCATTTATTCAGACAATGATGTCGCGATATTTTAACCCTCGACAAAAATAAGCTTGATGTGTTTGTTTGTCAGTGTGTGTGTTAGGCATCATAGCATTCTATTGGGTGGGCCGATTTTGATTTAGTTTTTAAGTTTATAAAGCCATTACCATACCATTAGCAAATGCAGTAGTAACTGTTAATAATTCTACAGGTTTAGCATGGCCATTGGCCACCACAGAAAGGTTTATTCTTACGGTAAAGTAGACAGAGTGCTGAATTAACAAAGGAAATCTGTCAATTTGTTTTCAAAAATTGTAAGCGTTTGAACTATTCTTTCGCATTTCTATTGTAGCCATGCTAAGCTTGCTGTAGCTAAAGTCTGGTAGGTAGCAAGACAGAGAAAAAGTAATTAATAATTATTAATATGTATACATCAGTACACAGAATCTTAAGACTCTACACTCTACAGCAACTTATATTAAGTCCTTGAAAATTTGTCTTTTTGTCTTTATTCTTGTAAGAAGGCGCACATTCTAGATATAGCTTTTCATCTTTGTTCCCGCTAACATAACTACAATGTATCTTATCAAAGCAATAAACTATATTTAAATATCAATTATTTAATGAGTTATTAATAGTAGTCGTAAATACGAGAGCTATCTGTGATATGGCACGATCGCTTTGTTACTTAATTAAGACATTAATGAAAGACGTTGAACCTTTTTAATTATAATTAAAGACCTAATTGCAATGCCCTGAGTCCTTAAATACTATTATGACAATTAAATTAATTGGCATCTTAGATTAATATGCTCCGTCTCGGCATGTAGATTATAGATATGAAGATGTTAGATTTGTTTCATTATTGTATGTCTACGATCTAGGTTCTGTCTTAATTGAGTTTGATCTAAATATAAACAAATCTCCGTCGAGTATACGATGTAGCCAGACCAATTCAGATCGGGGTATTTAGCCTTATTGTATTTATTAAATGCGATAGACAATTATTAAGAAAAAAAGAATGTGTAGGATTGGTCATAAACTCATAATATTGCAACGTTAAATAGAAATGTGCTTGCTATTTTGCATGTAAATAATTTTAACGAAAGAAAAAGCAATTTCAATTAGTATTTTCTTATCATGGCACCACTTCTTAACAACAATGAATCATCAGAATCAGTTCATAAACGACGAAGTTATCTGCGCACAAACTTAAAAAAGCTTACATAATACATAGGTCGAATTGAGATGCTTCTTCCTTTTTTGAAGTCGGTTAAAAATAATTTCTAACTTCGATGTCGAAATTATCAAGCAACTCGACTAAATGCCCTCATCCTGCTAGCGAAGTAAAAGTATTTTTTTTTTGTATTATTAGCCACTTAAAACGGGAACAATATGTCTGGGTGCAGCCTGTAGGGCGTAGGCGAAGTGAGTAGCTTCACAGTTCACCGTAGAGGAGGCTTACGCGCATATTGCCATTGTTTGCTACACAGTATTTTTAACTGTGTAAAATACGAATAAATTAATTTTTAAAGAAAATATAGTATTGCACAATGTACTATCAGAGAAGTTGATTCCTATGCAGATGGGCGACCTACGTTAGTTTGGCCGCATTACGTCAAACCCAGCCGACAGATCACAATTAACATTGAATTGACATGATCGACCAAATGACGTTGGTCTCTCAAATGTATAGGAATCAATTTCCTCGATGGTACCATCGAAGAAATTGATTTAAGCATTTGACGGACCTAAGCTACGTCATCTGGTCGTATTATGTCAATTAAATATTAGCTGCGATCGGTTGAATTGACGTGCCAACCATACATGTAACATGTTACATGAGTTGACTAACAACATATGAAATCTCTCAAATGTATAGGAATCAATTTCCTCGATGGTACCATCGAAGAAATTGATTTAGGCATTTGACGGACCTAAGCTACGTCATCTGGTCGTATTATGTCAATTAAATATTAGCTGTGATCGGTTGAATTGACGTGCCAACCATACATGTAACATGTTACATGAGTTGACTAACAACATATGAAATACAAAGGTGAACGCAGATTTGGCCGCACCGCACGCACCGCAGTCGCCGCATTTCGAATTCTTCATATATAAAGAATGTAGAAGTTGCGAAGACTGCGGCGCGGGTAGGTATGCGAGCTTGCCTATAACTTCATATAAAGAATTCGAAATGCGGCGACTGCGGTGCGTGCAGTGCGGCCAAATCTGCGTTCACCTTAAGTTCACAGAATTATTTCATTTTTTAGTGTATTTGTAATCAAAATATTTTGTAGGTCAATAACTTTTCCTCATCGGTAGATTAACACGCCACATGTCGCTACTCGCTACGTGTTGACTTAATATGGGAACTGAACTAAATTACTTAGCACATTATACATTCAATATTAGTTGGTTATATATAAAATATTATTATAACGCCTTGGGTAATTAAATTTAGCTTCCGCTACAGTATAAATAGTATACAGTATATTAACGCATAATAGCTTAACACAGAGACATTATAAGCTATCGCGCGTGCGATGTGATGAGGTACTACTATGATTCGAAAGGAAAATTGAAATACTTCCTTATATTTCTTCTGATTAATTTCTTTGCGGGTTGTAAGACAATTTTCGCTTGGGCTCCTTGAGATAATTTCAAAGGGTTTTCATACTTAGTTGCCGCTGTTGATTCTAGCTTACAGGAGTCGGCTTTGGTTGAGTATGTGGGATGAGTCAATATCCGTCAAAAACACTTCAAGTTATTTAAACTCAAGAAATTTCATGAGATTGACCTACTGTATATTATTTACATTGTATTTATTTCCTACGTCTGATGCGGAATAATTTTACTCGAATATCCTTCACTACTCCAAGTTCAGAGTTATTTTACTCCTGACACGACCTCTATGCCAATGACTTAAGGATTATTTTCCTATATTTGAGATGAAATAACTTCGGATTAGTTGGCAAATCCTACACAAGTGATGTTGAACGTAAAAGTTGAAGCAATAAATAGATCTGTCGAGTTTCGAGTTTCTTAAGTTTTCAACTTAAGAAACGCACACCCCTTAGCCAAGACCTTTTCTTTATCGCTTCTTAATAGAATCACCGATCGAAATGTATGGAATTGACATAAGCGTTCGTTAGTGTGACGTTGACGTTCGACTCGTCTTAAAGTCAATTCCATACATTTTGACCGACGATTCTATAAAGAATCGTTAAAGGAAAGTCTTGGCTAGAAGCTATGTATATCTGAGAACATACTGAAGAGATTCAATGAAAATTGTAAACCTCATTTCTTGGGTTTCCATTTATACCCTTTCTAATTTTATAAATCGAATAGTGTGTCTGAAACTAGATAAAGATATACCTACTTTAAGCCTCGAAAGTTATACTTCTAGTTATAAACAACATGTAGGAAAGTAATGTGTCCCAAGACACGGCCAGACAAACGTGGCCAATTTGGTGCTGCACTTGATCATATAAGTTACTGTCAAAAGATTTTATGTATCTATCTCAGGATTTACAGTGCATGAAACCTGAGTTTATTTTTGACGAAAGAGGAAATGAGCCTCTCATCTACTACGAAGTTGGTAATGATGATGATGTTTGTTACAGAGGCGTGTACTTCATCGGCCACTCGGCGGGCGCGCACCTCGTCTCCAAGCTGCTTGCCAACGCCGACTTCCTCGAGAACACGCCAGGATCCCAGCGACTCCAGGGCGCCTTCCTCATCTCCGGGATCTACGACCTTCGGGAGATCATCCACACCACCAACAACGACGCCATCCAGCTGCCCGAGGAGTGGGCGGTACCCATGTCCCCCCAGTTTGATGACTTCACCCATCTCCAAGCGCGGAAGATCAGGGTCTTCATCCTTGCTGGACAAAACGACAGTCCAACATTCAAGAAGCAGAGCAGAGAGTTCTTTGAACTACTACACAATACGTGCTTAATGCAGAACATGTTTCTGGAAATCAAAGACGACATGGATCATTTCGATATCGTAGAATGCTTCGCGAACGATAATAATTACTTGAAGAATCTGTTAATTCATGATATAAGAAAAAATTTATAAAATGTGCTAAATTACACGTGAAATTTTTTCGAGAAAAGATAGTCCTTTGGTCTACCTTATCAAAATGGGGCCAGACTTCATTCATTTACGCGTAATAAGAAGGAAATAAAAAGAGATTTTTAAGCGATTTCAAAAACGAAGCGCGTATTGTAAACACACGAGAAACTTTGCCAAAAAAAATCGTCACTTTATTTAATTTTGCCTACAGATGGCAATACATAATTTACATAATAATATGGAATTCTTTTAAAAAATCCGTAACCAACGTACTAGAGATCGGTCTAGAGTCTAGACTGGACTATAAAATTATATATCCCACGTCTAGACTATGATTTCTAGGTCATTTGTTAGCCTAGACTTCAAAGTCGGAAGAAAAAAACAAATTTTTCTTTAGTTAAAACTTTTAAATAGTATAGCAAGTTTGCAATAATATTTAAAAGTTAGTTATAGCCTGTATAGTATAAATTTATTTTTGAATAATTGGATGAAATAATAAATTAAGTTTTATGTACCCCGAAAGGGTCCCAATTTTTGTAAATGAAAATGTTTACTTCGCAGTGTACCTACACTTAAAGAAAAATACACCAAATAAGGTACCAGAAAATAATAAGATTAATCAATTTATTACATATTTTGTCTACTTTCTCTATGTGTCTACTTACTAATCTAAGTAAACTAAAGTGTTCATATAATTTAAGGTAAGAATTAACTTTACTTAACAGTTAAGTGATATTCCTTATAATAGCTTAGATGTTATTACTAAGAATTATTTTAATAATAGAAATAATAATATTAGAAATAAGTTATACCCTGTCGCATAAGGGTCGATCACTATTAATAAGATTTTTTAATTTTTATTAAAAAAAATATTATTTTTATTTGGTTTTTCTTTGTGAACCATCTTCAAAACAAATAGTTGAATGAAATATAATGAACAGTGAGTAGGTATTATTATGTACTAGATGTTGCGCCCGGCTTCGCCCGCGTAATTTAGCACGCAACCGTAAATTTTTCCGCAAAAAATAGCCTATGTCCCTTCACGTGGTCTATTCTTCATGTTTGCCAAATAACATAAAAATTGCTCTAATAGTTCTTAAGATAATAAGCAATTTCATATAATTTCCCTCGTTTTTCCACATTTTCCTCTATTTCTTCGCTCCTATTAGTCTTAGCGTCATAAAGTATAGCCTATAGCCTTCCTCGATAAATGGGCTATCTAACACTGAGAGAATTTTTCAAATAGTTCCTGAGATTAGCGCATTCAAACAAACAAACTCTTCCGCTTAATAATAATATAATATAGATTTACTAGCTGTCCCGGCAAACGTTGCTTTGCCATAATATAAATTATTTCGCTCATATTATTTTATTGAACTGACTAAATATAAGTATGTCGCCATGGCAACGTCGATCGCTATCTCGTCGCACAAACAATGGTCGCCGTCAGTCTCAGGTTGTAATAATTTACTGTTATTTATTCAACAAATGCACTTATCAATATATAAAGTACCCAGTAACCGATTCTCAGACCTACTGAATATGCATATAAAAATTTGGTAAAAATCAGTAAAGCCGTTTCGGAGGAGTTCGTGGACTAACATTGTGACATGAGAATTTTATATATAAAGATTACGGGCTTATGGATCTACGTAATATTATAATGGAACGAACATATCCAACCCAAAATTATTGCAAATTTAACCCTACCGAATAACGTAGCCTAGAAAATTCATACCCACACGGTATGAATTTTCTAGGCTACGTTATTCGGTAGGGTTAAATTTGCAATAATTTTGGGTTGGATATAAACCGATCCAGTTGCGTAGGTCCTCATTACGCCTATGAATTATTTTCTCTCTATAGTATCTAAATAATAATAAAACGATAAGAATCTCCCCCAATATCTTCTCACTATAATGGAACAATGACAATAAATTATCTGTTAACTAAGGAATTACCAGCAATAAATTAGGAAAATCTTATCATAAATTTATGTTATGGTTATTCGAAGCTTTCTTGTGCCGATGTATACGATAAGTCTAAATAATGCCTTTCTTTTAATCCTTACTTTAGGAGACATATTTTATTATAATAATATGCGGAGTGAAATATATGTATTACGGCTCAGAATAATCAGATTTTCCACTAATAAAATATTTTATGAGGTGTGGAGTCTTATATTAGATAGTATTTGGCTTAGGCATGGGAATTTCATAACAATTAATACTTAACATATTCAAAGGTGCAAAACGACATTCTTATTGCATTTAGTTGCTCTTATAATAATAATATTATGTATAGTTAGGTCCTATAAAACTAACATTGTAAAAACGAAAATTTCAACACTTCTTCAACAAATACGAACTAAATAATCCTTTGGTATGGTAAAAATTTAAGATCGCACACAATAGGGGCTATTTTTTATCCAAGAATCTCTTTTTCTTGATGTACCCATGGGATATTCTATTCAATAGCTTTATCGGTTTATCTAAATAGAACGTTGTTCTTATGAAAAATTGCGAGCAGCAAAGGTTAAAAAAAGTTCATCATAATTCCTACGTAATATCGACCAGGCCTACAAAAAAATTCACCTGTATAATGTATTGTATAAAATATGTATTAAAATAAAACGCCTCTCCTTTAAATATTACATTACAATGTAAATGTATAGTGTATACTTTTAAGTATCTAGACGTTGTAACATTTTATAAAATAACCACCCCGGGAATACTTTTGTGAGAGCATACTTGAGTTGAACGCAATAATAAAATTTGATACAGCCTGACCTACACGGTCCCTTATCAATTAATATTAATGGCCTTCATAGAAACATAAGGAACCTTTATTTTTTTTACGATTAATACAAAATACAATACACCCACTTATTACAGCTACTAGATGTTTCCTGTGACTACGTGCGAGCAAAAAAAAAATTGGATGTTGCATGAGTCCTACCGTTGCAAATTTTGCAACGTAAATTTTTTCCGCGTTTCAATTCTCATGGTATATTCACACCCGTCAAAGATTAGGTTTTAGCATGATCCGGTAACACACATACACACTTTCGCTTTTAAAATTTTACTATGTGATTCTCGTTACCTATGCCACGCGCCGCGAAGCGCGAACGCGACGCCGCGAAACCCTCCACACTCGCGGTTCACTGCCTTCGCGGGCTTTCGCGCCGCAAGTGTAGAGCCCGCATATCACGTGGTAACAGTGCATTTTTCCGCAATTAAAACTTTAACGTTTATAATCTCTACCAGGATTCAAAGTGTGTCTATCTTCTATCGCTTAATGTCAATAATATGGTTTTGATATGAATTTTTTCATTAAAAGTCGTAATTAGCGTTAATTGAAAGTGTAAGTGTTGTTAAGTAACAGACAGATGCAATGTGCATTTTTAATATAAGTAGGAATGAATTAGGTTTAGCGTGAAAGGCAACAAACAGACACACCTCGCATTTAAAATATTAGGATAAAAGTTTCCAAAACTATCAACCAATAGACGTTACTCGAAGGTATTGACGACCGCCGTATTTGATCAATTACTAAGCCATGGTTTAGTAATTAATTCAAAAGCACTTCCATCGACGTTTGGTCGGACGTTTAATTGGATTTGAAGAGATTGTGGCCGGAGCTCATAAGAGCCCGAGAGGCGACGACAATTTGCGCGCCTTTGTAAACGAATTAGACAATAATTGCTGTTGCTTTTTAATTTTTGTAGGCGTTTTAATTTCGACAAAGTCATACATGATAGGCATGCGGAAACCTCCTCTTTGGGATTTTTAGGGAAGATGTAAGCGCGAGTCTCGTTTTTTATTAATAATGATGTTTTTTATAAAGGGTTTGGTAGATGAGATATTGTTAACTTAATGTTTGTAAGCGAACTCCTCCAAAACGGCTCATGAAATTTTGTGTATACAGTATACTACAATATTCGTTAGGCCTGAGAATAGGTTTTTATCTATCTACGTTTTATATTGATACCAGAAATAATTTATATGGCAAAACAACATTTGCCGGGTCAGCTAGTAAGTACAGCATAAAATATAAAATTAAATTAGAATATTTTGATTAACACTTGAACAATAATAATATATTATGCTATATAATATAAATCATACAATTATAGACAAAGCGTGAAAGAAAAATGTACAGTCCACTTTCGGGTTGTTTGGGGTTATTTTAACTTGTCTGGTACGATCAATTTTTGTCGACCATAATATTATTACGTCGTGGTCTATGACTTTCTAAGTATTCGTATCTACATTTGACTAAACTAAAATATTTATATTGTATAAACGAGCGAAAACCGCCTCATGACAATTGATCGATTAGCATTATCAAAACCCGCATACCGGAAGAGTTACAAATGATTTGCCGACCTTTAATGAGGATCAATAGATCTTGAGCATTCAGCACCCTTATTCTCTGTAGGGATATCCTGATAAAATCAGGGGTTTGATCTGTGTTAAGAGTTCTTCTCATATTTATAAAGAGGAAATATTTCTTTCATTATTTGCCTTCATTGAATATTGCTCCCAAATTCAATGTACTTAGAATAAAATATTGGTAAAGAATTTAGGTTACTGTTTTTGCGAGACCGAGAGCATGAGCAGTCCTCAAAATCATTTTTTATTTAATTTATTTATATTTATCAGGCATCTTAGTATTAGTATTCCTCAGTCATTAATACAATTAGTATGGAAGTATACAAATATTATAAATGCGATAGTGTCTGTCTGTCCGTTATCTCTTTGCGCTTAAATTGCTGAACCAATTTTAATAAAATTTGTTATGGAGATGTTTTGAGTAAGGACATAAGATACAAAAAATTTACGTGTTCCGCACGATAACGAATTTCGGTGCAACGGAGTTGCGGGCATCAACAAGTTAAGTTATAACTCGGTAAAGTTATAAACACCACTTTCATATTTTAACCTCAATCGAACCCGCACTGAACGATATAACCACTAAGCTATGAGCACAAAACCATAATTCAACATGAACATATTGTGCCTGAATAAATTGAACTGAAGTTAATGAATACACAATTACTTTGGCAATTCGACGCAAGCAGGTGCTAACTGTTGTACCTTCAACGACATTCGCTTTACCACTTTGGCTCTTATTATTCAAAGTTATTTTTCACACTTTTTGAGAATGGGTTTTCCTAGTTTCACTAAAGTCTATAATTTGCGGATAATTTGAGTACAACATATTTTTAGACTTCTAAGACTAGATAAGTTTTGGGTTTTCACAAATTACTATACGTGAATAATTGCTATAAAAATGTCAATTTATCCTTGAGTTCGTAAAGTAGATTTTTTTACGTTATACTACGATAAAAACTCTGTACGGTCTTACGTGGTAGAATCTATACCTTTATTGGTTCTTTCACGGTATCAACATACACGAAAATTTTATACATAATATTATAGCGGTTTCGGCGCGAAGAAAACAGACAAACTGAATTTACAGACTCGTTAATAATATTTTTTATTTTATTATTACCTATAGGCTACGAATAATAAAAACTAAGGAAACGTAACTCCCATACTATTAGCGTTTTAAATTTGGTTCCATTCGAACTGTCATGTAACGTCAGCCTTTATACCGCTCAAGGCCACCTAATGTATTGAAATGTGTACCTAAGGTTCACTTTTTTGACAAGTATTTTGGAGCATGTTTTTTGACGGAGTTACTCTTCCTTAGTTTTTATTATTCGTAGCCTATAGGTAATAATTATAATAATATTTTCAGAGCAATTCTATCAAAACACAAAACTGGGCCTTTTCCTGGCTCGCCCCCAAGTAATAAGTTAATTATTATTTATTAGTAGTCTTCGATCAGAAACTGTAAGAAGGCAGGGAAATGAAAATTTATGATGGCCAAAAATTGAAACTTCTTGTCAGTTTTTTCGCTGAGAGTTGACTTAACGAGGACTCAAGTTTTGGCAATATTAAGGTGTTGATTTTCTTTAATTAAATTAAAGAATCAAATTAGATAACGATAATTCTGTTACGCCAACATATTTTTCACGCTCGAAAACCGTTTAAGGTTAATAAAAGTATCCTATATCCTTTTCCAGGACTCAAAGTATATTCTTTAATTTCATCAAAATTGGTTCAGCGGTTTGGTGAAGAGGTAAAAGAGAAGACAGACATTTATAATATTGGTATACGGATGGGCATAACTTCTCAGAAGCCCGAAATATACCTATGATTTTATTTTATTATATATATATATATATATATATATATTTATAACTGTTTTTTAATGATTTGCCTTAGTTACATATTAAAACCCTACGTGTACAAGCCCTGGTCTATAATGCAGGCAATTAATCATATTTCTTGCCGGTAAATATTAAAACCCGTTTGCCCTGAATTTCCACGACCATAAGAAGCGCCATTTTCATAACAGAAAGGTTTAAATCCGCAAAAAATTAAATTATAGAACCCATTAAGGCTAAAGTGGAGCTTAATCATTATGGTAATTATTAAATAGCTCTAATAATACTCCTTTTTAACCCCCGTTAAAAGATGGGTCAATTTGTTTGACATATGATTGTTTGTGTGTGGATGTGTTAAAGTTTTTGTTTCGGCTTTTTACTTTATGTTATGTTTTTATTTTATGTTTTATTTTATGTTTAAATAATACATACTTATATGTAATTTATTGTATTGCCGGTTCTTGGTGGATATTCATTTTATACACAAATGAAACACAATATTACTTGCACTTTTTCCACTATATTCATAAATAACAATTTAAAGACTTTAAACACGACCGGTTTCGAACTAAATCATCATCAGAATACATACTTATAGCCAGCTATTGCCCGCGGCTTCGCTCGCGTTAAGAAGTATTATTATATACAAACTTTCATCCCCAATTTCACCCCCTTGGGGAAAGAATTTCCAAAAACGCTTAAATACGTATCCATTCATTTTTAATCAGTTACCCAAAGATAAAGTTTCAAGTTCCTAACTTAAGAAATGACGGACTTTCATTCAGATTTTTAACCCCTATTTCACCCCCTTCGAGGTAAAATTTTCAAAATTCCTTCCTTAGTGGGTGTCTACTTAATATAACAACCCTACTCACCAAATTTCGTGGCTGTAACTTTAACAGTTTTTGCTCAGCGATGATGAATCAGTCAGTCAGTCAGGACATGTAATTTTGTAAGTATAGATATAGATTACATTTAGATATAGAATAATCGAGGTACTGATAATATAAATTAATGATAATATTATCAGTCCCAGATGCTACTACGATACGAAAATCTAGTTTTCAAAATGTCATCCAATAAACGGCCTGCAATGTTATTAGTAAATTGACATTCATAGCGAGTTAATGAACAATTTCGACCGCGATACGTAGCTTAACGAGCATCGTGCGCCTGACACTCACCACGACATTTTACAATCAAAATTTTAATCACACGCTATCGGAGTTTAGTTTAATCTAAAAATTATGAACTTTTTTGTCAAAACAGACCTAATATATATTGGAACGAAGTTTCTTATCGCGCGTTCGGCGTAAATCTGAAGGCTAGACAGAACGATATTTGACCTTGATTTGACCTCGACACTTTTTTATTAGTACCTGCATGGTAGGGGCAGAGGGCGTTGATAGAAAGTATTCCTGTGTGTCAACTAGCTGGCGTTTTTTTTTAATAAATAGCGACGCGTTGTTAGTATTTATGGGCGTCAATAGATGTATATTTATTAAGTAAGTATACAGGTTTTTTGAACATCAGAAATAATTTCGTTCCATTCAGGTGTCCCTTGACACCTTTCAAGTTTTTTTTTGCTACTAAAGATACGGACAACATATATAGAGTGTAACAAAACTAATTGATAATAATTTAAAATTTAAGTGATTCTGTGTGGGCAAACTCACGACGCCGCACTGGGGCGCTTGTCCATACAAATCACCAAAAAATTTCATTTTTCAGCGCTGCTACTATCACAGTTACATAAGGGACTAACAAAGGGACCTAAAGTATTATACCACTTTGTTTTGTTACAGCCTGTATAACTGGAAAGGCATCATATTATTCTTCCAATAAGAAATAATGTAGTCTTAACTCTTTATTGTTCTAATACCATTGAATTTCTTCAGTACCATAAAGCCAGAAAATAAAGAAAAATATTTTATTATCTTGAATTTCAGATCTTTATATTCGAAATAAGATCTTGCATGCATTTTACATTGTACGCTGTGATATCAATATTGATATCCATTCCGAACGGAAATGCAACTCGGTGGCAGAATATGTTGGAAATTTTTCAATGTTGGGTTTGGTAAGTGCACTCTACGCTTTCAATGTAAGCAAACGCGAAACGTTTTGGTGAAGAATTTGTATTTTTTGCTTCCATATGGTATGACTAATACCTATCAACAGTAAAGAAGCACTGCATCCCACAGGAGAACTGTACTTTTTCAGGATAAAAATATGTTGCCTAAGGATAATCTAGTGAATAAACTGCTAAATACCTTACAACTATCATGAACTCCATCTTAAAATTTTAGTTTTCCATAAATTATTTTATTTTACTACTTAGTACCTCGATCGTGGGAATCGCAGACACAATAGATATTCAATAATTGTAAAGCGGCACCCGGGAATTTATGGGTTAATCACAATTAAAATTGATTATGGGTTAAATTGCGTGGTCTGTATCCACGAACGACGCTATGTCCGTATGCAGCGGCGATCGTGTTTAATTCTATTGCAAAAAAAAACATTTTTCGCTACTTTAAAGCTCTAGCTTTAATAGCTTTCTTAGGGCTTAGTACGTAGGTATACTATTGATAGTATAGTTTGTAGAAAATATTTTCTAAGGTAAAACATAAGTCAAAACTACGCGTAGAGGTGCTACGTTGAACACTAACAATAAATACTTAAACTCGAGACAGTTTCAAAACCTCCAACAATAGAGAAATGTTCCACTCTGCATAATTCTGTCAATGCGTGTGCATTTGTTACACTCTGTATATATATAGGACTAGTTTTTTCATACTTTAACTTTAACCCTTTAACTTTGAATATTATCATACTATAATAGTATTAAATAATACTATTAAAATATTCAAAGTTAAAGGGTTTGACCTTGTTATGACATAAGTTCCGTACATCTGTTGATAGATTTTTTATTAAAATTTGATTTAATTCTGTCAATTAAAAATTGACAGAATCGTGCAGAATCATGCATTCACTCCAGTCTCAATACTCCGCATTTAGCACAAAGGCGATTTCTTAGACACGAAAGTTATCCCTTAAGTATTTTATACAGTAATATTAGAGTGTTATATATCGAAAATATAACAAAAACAATATAATATTAAGGTTAAATTGCGACTTAGAATTATTCTTACTAACTTAAGAACTCTTTTACCTAACAAACTGCCACAGAGACACACTTTAATGATTATTTAATTATCTGAGAGCGGTCATAAGCTAGATAAAAATTTAAAAACTTCGCCACCCTAACCCAAACTGTCTCAGTGAGCACACCTTTACACTTAGGGGTTGGTTCAGAAGGCCTCGCGCGTTCGTTCAGAGCGCTCGCCCCGCTCCATGACGCGAACTCGGCAATAATAGTTTAGTTTACGGTATGCCGTGACTACACCGCGCGTTAAGGTAA
This sequence comes from Polyommatus icarus, assembly GCA_937595015.1. NCBI lineage: Eukaryota > Metazoa > Arthropoda > Insecta > Lepidoptera > Lycaenidae > Polyommatus > Polyommatus icarus. The sequence continues at coordinate 7,303,812 of OW569328.1, read as the reverse complement.
GTTTAAGATGTATAAAATATTAATAATAGTATAGATTATTATAATATTATAATAAATGTGGGAATGTATAAAACTTTGTGTAAGTTTATTCAAAGTTTGAAGCGCGTTTTTACTTCTTGACAAGAGTAAAATGTATATGTATTTTTAAATTGATTGAAATAGTTTCATGTTACAAAGTGAATGATTTTTTTAAAATCTATAACGGCATACGGAGTAAAAATAAATTATCATAAACTTTTTTAGTTAGTTTATCATGTTCTTGCGATTATAATCTGATAGAACTTTTAATGAAAAAAAATCAAAAGTAAATTAATAATAATAATACATTTCGTAAAATTGCAAGTTAAAATATTTGAACTTCGTGTTTGGACAGTTTAATAAGCGAAAAATTTTTTTAATTTTCATGTTCTTAACTCGTTAATTAAAAGATGCTAATTAGTCTGCATTCGAGCTCAATGTGTATGACAAAAGCTCAGCCGAGACTTCTCTTGAAAATATTTTTAAGCTAGACCAAAACAATGCCAAAAATGGAAAATTATTTTCATCAAAAAATTAAAATGAATACATGATATTTTTATGAACTTTCGGGGCTTAGCATACTTTGTGTGCGTTACAAGAAAACCACGGGATCCATGCATTGCTGTTGTTAATAAATTCCATTTATCCTTACTAGTTTTCTATTTTACACCACAATTTATCTTAATTAGTCACGTATGTTTCTGTATCTTGCAAACAAACATTTAATATTAAATCTTTCCGTAATAATTAAAACTGTGAAAGTCATATGAAATATTTAATACAATGTTGAAATTCCGAGTCATGAAAATAATAATATAATATTTTATTATTTATAAATATTTTGTTTGGTGACTCATCGTAATTCTTCGTAGCGTACCGTAGCGGGTATCGTAGCAGCGCGCTACGGCGTAGCTAAGCTCTACGACGTAGCCGCGCTAAACGAACCGTCGTCGGCTGAAGTTCGTGCTTAAAATTGTAATGACTAATGACTTTTTAAACATGGGACATGAAATGATACAGAGAAAGGTGAATGCCCAAAAAAACCCATAGTCGATTGAAATAACTTATATACAGCAAAGTAGACCATTAATAGTAGATTGTAAATATATAACTCATTTAATTATTCAAAACCATAACCAAAACGGATAATTTGAAAAAATAAATCTGAGATTTTGAGACAGCGCTTTGAATCAACTATGTAGTTTCTTCCTTTGTTTTTGTGTTTTCCTCGTAAAAACGATGGTGACACGTATAAGAATACAATTTAGAGAAAATAAAGTCAAAACCGGCCAAGTGCGTGTCAGGCCACGCGCAATATAAGGTTCCGTAGTACCGTTAGTTTTTGATATTTTTTGAATGGTCAAAAATGTACATATTATTTTATAACGTCTTATACATTACTAACTACATCATCTCAGTTACGTTTTTAATGGAATTTAAATTATAAGTTCCTTTAATACTTCTCCGAATAGTTAGATTTTTTTAGTTGATCGACTATTGCTCAATAACTTATGAAGTCTTCTTAGCCGTGATAGTTTTTCTTTTAAATTCAGCATATTTCCTACTCCCGTGAATAGGACAGTGCTTACAGTGTTTTGTCGGCATCATTAAGAGGCCGGGTACCATTGGAATTTCTCATACATACGTAATACCAAAATCATTTCCTCATACGAAAATATTTAACATGTTTGAGTTTTTTTCAGTTTAAAATAGTAATTACCTAGGTTCCTGCACAAAAATTTTCTTCAAAATATTTAAACACAAAAAAAATTTTTTTGTTTAAAATTTTTTTTTAGTAAATTTACTACTAAATATTTAAACACTAAAAAATAGAGTAAAACACTAAAAAATATAAAAATAGGAACCTAGATAATTACCATTTTAAGCTGAAAAATAACTCAAACATGTTAAATATTTTCGTATGAGAAAATGATTTTGGTATTACGTATGTATGAGAATTTCAAGGGTACCCGGCCCCTTAATATGTTCATTCATGCCGAATTAAAGATTTGTAGGTCCTATAGTCTCGGAGCAAAACTGTGGACAGACAGACGGACAGACAGACGGGCGGACTGACAGACGGACGGACGGACTATAAGAGTTCCTTGTTGACTACGGAACCCTAAAAAGAGATGTCACCGTATGTTTTTCGGAAGAAAGCGTATTCCCTCATAAACGCACCTGTAGCTCTACTAATGTTGCGAGTATCCATGAGTGACGGTAATTGCTTTCTATCAGGTGACCCGTTTGCTTGTTTGCCCTTTTATTTTTGAAAAGACGTAGATAGTTAACTGATATCATGTAATAATCGTTAAAAAATACAGGTACAGATTATACCATTTCTATACCAAACTGACATTCTATACTTTTAGATATAAAAGTGATAAATATTTTAATAATTAATTTAATTTAATTTTTTTTTACATGAATATAAGAATTAATAGACAAATATAAATGTGTTTTTACTACGTACTAATTCCTCAAAAATCATGTCGTCCTAAATATCATAAGAAAAGTCAATTGGTTACGATCGTTTTTATCTCTGATGATCTAGTCTTGGTGATTGTTTAATCCAAAAAGGACATTGTATTTGGGATACTGAGATGTAGTCTACTATGCCCCATATAAATGGTTTGAATCGATTACGGGTTTTTGGTCCATACATTTTTGGGCATTCACCTTTCTAGTATTGTATGATCAATTGCGTGCTGCCTCGCCTACTATAAAACTTATGATGACATTCTTACTTAAAGTTTAATAGAAAATAAAAGCGTTAAAAAGTTAAAGAATCAAAAGTAATTTATGTTTTACAGAGTGAAGATTTTAAGGGACATAAAATAGACTTCAAATTCATAACTTTAATTTAAGTAACAAATTATACCTACATACTTTTCAAAAATATATCACGAGAAAATGTATAAGGCTCCTTTTTATCGCCGAAATGTGTGCGGTTTTCACGCAAATTGTTTTGAGAACACAAAGACACAGGAACCATAAATTGTGGCAAAAAAATTATATTAAAAAGTTTTTTCCCAGAAAACTTGTTTGCGGCCAAAAATTTAATTTATTTATTCACAAATACTTTTGTAACGAATACTAAATTCGTCACAATTTGAAAACTTGTATGTTATTTGAGGAAAAGCCGAAACCTACTTTTACTTACTTTTTGCCTCCCACGCGCACCAATGAGACTTTATAAAATAATTTGTAACTGAGGGCGGGCTATGCCGTACATACAAAAAAATGCCGACTTCTGTCTTCTACTTCATAATAGCCACCCAAATCTTTTGTTTTTTACATTTAGATTAAAATTAATAAAATTAAAAACTATTGGGCGTCTCATTGATAATAATATGCGGACTGAACCAAGGACTGCAAAATACATTTAAATATGTTAAGGTGATGAACGTCAAAGTGACCTGCAAAATTGGGACATAACAGTCCAAAGTAGACTCTTTTTATCTTGACATGCCTCGTCCACAAATTGTTTTACTTTGCATTTCAGCCGGTTGAATGAAAATGAATTATTTGCTATAAATATAGTAGATTAGCTTAGGCAATCAGCGTTTACCCATGAGCACTTGAGTTCTTGCGACTGTTTATTTTGCATTGTTTTGTCATGAACAAGATAAAATATTCAAACTTAATAGAATCTTCTTTTTATAAGTCGGTTAGTTAGGTAAGAAGGATTTATCTGGGACACAAGCTATAAATCATTTTAATGTAAATTGTATCGGAGAGTAGGCCATGTTGCCAATATTTTATTAAATAACCAAAAGCTCATAAATAAGTACTTACATATTCATGTACTCGTCCTAATGTAATAATAATTTATGACGCACTTGTAATACTACACTTATACACATAAAAAATATATTGCATTTTTTAATGTTTGCTTAATATTTGTGATTATGCAAGCTAATTATTTCATCCTGCGCCTGATCTCTCACCGGTCATGTCAATGTATCTGTGCACTTGAAAATAGTATTCTAGAACCGTTTTTTATTATTCAATGAATAAGTAAAATCAGTTCTGCGTAGTTCGGTTCGGTTCCGATACCGAAATCAGTGCGGGAGCTATTATTATTTTATTCATGTTCAATTTTATAGTTTAGAAATTAATTCAAGCAACTTCAATATTTATGTTCGTCCAGATTTAGGTACCCTAAACCTTCTAGTGTTTTAATAAAAGCCTTTTTATTTATAGCATAGACATAAGTCAATATCCAGTGTTCGATCAAAAGAGTAAATGATGTGTAAAACAAACGGTGGCTCAAACATAATATTAATCGTCTGCCCTCTAATATTCCATATTAATATATACATATAAGTATTTAATAGAATATATTATGGTAATTGAAACCATGTTTTATTTGGTTATAGTGTTTTTTAAAAATCACAATATGTGAGAAAATTTGTTTATTTTCAAGTTCAAAGTTAGCAGTTAGCACAAATTTAAAATGTACTTAAATTCTAAAATAAGGATTTAAATAAATCAGGAGTTTCAAATTGTAATATCAAGTGCATAGAGAGACTTGTAATCCCATCTTAGTTATGTATCTAAGTAACATTTTAAGGTCTTTGAGAATTCAATTGCACAATATAATCAAAGCGCACGGAGTGCGCTGGTTAAGTTCCAGCAGGCCGCACGCTTGCCGTGTATGTATGTATGTCGCAGCCAACTGGTTTAAATAGCCGATCTATCAAACAGCTAGCCCTTTGACTGAACAACGCCATTCAATCACACGGCTATACGTCGTTTAGCCGACTTGTTGACTGCAACGTTCAACACTACAGCTAGACGACGCTTAGCTAACTGGTTAAATGACAAATTAACTAAGCTGATCATTAGTTTAGTTTTATAATTACACAAGCGCAATGGTAATAAGCAGAATAAATTGTATTCTAACTCATTTTGAACACAATTATTGCAATTAATACCTTCGTGACGCATTTCATAATCCCGTAATTTCTCCTCGGAATTCGAATATTTGTTTAAATTTTGATTCACTCGTATGTGCCCCCATAATTTCTGTCACTTTAATAACACTTGTAACGTATATTTACGAAAAATATCTTAATACAATCACAAAACACCGGCTAGTTGACGCCATATTGTAAACAAAACGCACCTTGCGCCGCGGTGGTGAGCGCTGAACTAATTCAATCACACGGCGGCGGCTTGAATCAGCTGTAGTGTTGAATGTTTCGAGCGACTGAAATATTTAATAAAAAAGCTAAGCCGTGAGATTGAATGGCGTTGCTCAGTCAAAGGGCTAGCTGTTTGATTGAACGGCTATTTAAACTAGCTGGCTGCGACATGTATATTACTCCTATTGATACTGAATGATTTATGCTAGACTCTAGAGGCAGCGCCAGCTAAGGACTGTAAACAAAAAGTTTTATTCGACGTTTCTGTCAATATTCTGATACGACATGTCAGATTTTAGTTGGATTATTATGTAGCAGACGGGGGGGGTCACATTACTTACACTTATGTAACCTGTATAGGTTCTGAAGGTGGCTATTACATTTGTGATTTTTGCCGTTTCACTTCTGCAATGCATTATAATTATAATTAATGTATTGCAGAAGTGAAACACAAATGTAATAGCCACCTTCAGAACCTATACAGGTTACATAAGCCCACAAGTCACAACTTTGACACTGTACCATCCGCGTTTTCAGGAACCACATAATTTGTATATTAGTCGTCATAATCGGTATTTACGGCATCTTCGTCACTTTCAGAGCTATTGCTGGATATTGTATTGTCTCTCTGGCATCAAACGGCATTCTTACCAGCCTTCTCCATGATCGTGGAGAAGGCTGGATCGTGAAGGATCGTCTTCCACGTCATGAACTCTCTTACATGTAATGTGACCCCCGGGGCCATATTACGACCAATGTGAGGGGACCAAATTACAATTATTGCTAATATTTAAACAAACGTTCCAAAAATATTAATTATTAATTATAATTTTATATTTACCTTTTAATTTTCGTAGGAGAAGAGTTTGATGTATCGGTTGTTCAAACCCAAAAGCCAAATCTTTCAATTTTTTAACAACTACCGAAATAAAATCACACACACTTAAAAGCTTGTCCGGTCGCAAGTTTGAGCTCGATCAAATGACATTAATCAAACGTGACAGCCTCTGTTGAATTTGTACGGCACAAAATTAGCAGTATGCCGCGAGCATCCCGTTGCACCAAAATTATTATATTAGATAGCGTTGTGAGAACATTAAAATATTGAAGGGGGCCAATATACATGCAGGGACCACATTATCACCTTTTCCCAATAATGATATATTATGCTAGTAGCGCCCTCTGCTCTGACCTTTATCTTCTATCCTCTATTGAAGTTCTTATACACAGTTTAAACATCTACGTATCGGTTCGCTATCATAAAAACCAATAAACGTATTTTCAACCTTTCAACGACCAATTCAGAATTGTCACTTTCAAACCCAGTTGGGAATTCCCGTCCCACACACAAGCTCGTTCGAATTTCGAACTAATGGTTTTTTTAATCCTTTTCTATAAACCTCCAAAAGGTGTGACAGTTTACACGTATCGTGTATTTACTTTTTTATTCCAGATTCAAACGGTCAACGGATCTATTAAATCGTTTAAACTTTGAACTCATCTATTATTCAATATTTTGTTATAGTAATTAGTAATTAGTTAGCCATACTGATAATATAAATTCAGAATGTGTTTGCCTGTTTGTCTGTCTGTTATATCTTTACGCTTAAGCCGCCGCCGAACCGATTTTAATGACATCCATACCGGATATACTTTAAGTCCTGGGAAAAAACATAGGATACTTTTTACCGGTAAAGTGTACGGTTTCCGGGTGACTTTATGCGCATCAGAGTTGTGAGTGTAATCTAGTTAGTTTGTCAATTCTAGATTTGTTTCTCAAAAATAAAATATTAAAAACTAATTCTGCAAATGTGCGATTTTACTGCTTCAACCAACCAAAAAGCCAAATTATAATAGTAATTTTATTTCGTTATTGCAAAATTACTTTTGTGTTTAAAAAAAATTAATTAAAATATAATATCAAACTTTTCTCATGTTTTCAGAATTCAGAATCAAAAGTTGTACTCGTATAATATCCTAACTCCAGTCCGTATAACTTTAACGTAGGACAACTTTAACGTATTCTGTGTGTAAATCTAGGGCACCTTGCCAACTGACAAGTTTCATCCAAATATTATGTTTATTGAATACGAAAATAAATAAGGACGTATTTCTTAAAAATACCACCCAATTGAGGTTATTTAAAAACTTAGAATATAAAAAACCCTGGAAATTATAAGACTTTTAAAACTCCATTTTAAGTACGTATAATAATTATCTGTTATACAAAACGATTTAGGTAAGTACTTCAAGTAGTAGGAAGACTTATAGTAATTTAAACACTATTGTCTCCGTTGACTCTTATAACGATGCACATCACAAAACACATGTGCAACATATAGAACAAATAGATACTTCATCATCATCATGATGTTATCATCAAGAGATATGTCGGCTGATCGCGGAAATAGCCGTCTGCGGTCAACACATAAATAATCATCAGATTTCGTTGCAATTTAAACTTTATTCTGCGAGAGCCAGAGTCTATATTCAGAAAGCAAACGGCCGACGGAGACATTTCTGTCGACGACGCACGCGGAGCTACTCGTAGACGGGATATATTTCAAATTCTACCTTTTCAATACAACACCAATACAGCTGCAAACGAACGACATTGACTTTTATGAGAAGAGAGCTATAAGTCGGTAGAGTATGGGACTCTTAAGGTGACGACGCGTTAAAGTAAAAAACCGTGTTGGATATGTTTTAGATTTTTTGTTTTCTATGAGAGGCCTGCCCTGCCTCTCATAGAAAACAAGCAATGGAACAGCAAAAAATGAAAAGGGCGTAAGCGACAAAATGGTGTTTGTCGCGTAATTTAAAAACCATAAATACATTTCATATAAGCTATGGGCCAATTAAAGTGTATGCTTGAACCAATCTGTGTACACATTTGAAAGCTTAAATCACTCTACTCCGTTGGCAAAATAGGAATCCCTTTTTTTACAGAGGTCTTTTTGATTGATTATATTCTTTGTTAGAAAAGTTACCAATCGTGTTATGCTATGGGTAATTTTAAAGACAAAGATATGATGAATACTGACAGTGAACTTTAATTTCTTAGCTTTAGACATTGCTGAGAAAAATCGATATTGATGTCGCAGTCAACTGGTTTAAATAGCCGATCAATCAAACAGCTAGCCCCTTGACTGAACAACGCCATTCAATCACACGGCTATACATCGTTTAGCCGACTTGTTGACTGCAACGTTCAACACTACAGCTAAACGACGCTTAGCTAACTGGTTAAATGGCAAATTAACTAAGCTGACCATTAGTTTAGTTTTTTTAGTACACAAGCGCAATGATAATAAGCAAAATATATTGTATTCTAACTCATTTTTAACACAATTGCAATTAATACCTTCGTGATGCATTTCATAATCCCGTAATTTCTCCTCGAAATTCGAATATTTGTTTAAATTTTGATTCACTCGTATGTGCCCAACATAATTTTTGTCACTTTAATAACACTTGTAACGTATATTTACGAAAAATATCTTAATACAATCACAAAACACCGGCTAGTTGACGCCATATTGTAAACAAAACGCACCTAGCGCCGCAGTGGTGAGCGCTGAACTAATTCAACCAAACGGCGGCGGCTTGAATCAGCTGTAGCGTTAAACGTTTCGAGTGACTGAAATATTCAATTAAAAAGCTAGCCGTGAGATTGAATGGCGTTGTTCAGTCAAAGGGCTAGCAGTTTGATTGAACGGCTATTTTAACCAGTCGGCTGTGACATTGACACAGCGAGATTATCAAGGCGTCGCCTTAAATGAGTATACCATTTTTGGAAGGGAAGGGATCCAATAAAGAACGAAGCTGTATTAAAAATTAAATTACTAAAATTATGATGCAGTATTTCTATGTCTTCATATTTTATACTAAAGGTTTATTACATCACCTCAATATTTTAGGTCATGTTCCTATTGTATACGTGTTTAAGCTGCCAATAAATGGTTTAATAGGGCTGTTAAACTATCGGCCTATAAAAGCTACGATAAATATGGATTATTTTGTGGTATTGAATTTGTGGTTGTACGGTTGTAATATATTATTAATCTACGATTTTCATGCCTATTTTATCTACGTGAATAAGATATATTATTCCAATGTTTTGACGCTAGAGTGCAGCACCTACCAAGACAGTAATAACATATACACACATACCACCTGCAGCTTTTCGCCATCGTCCCACGCGAAAAGCATACCATCCTCATCACCTTGATGAGTGGCAGTCTTCCACAGTGCGTTTTTCGCGTAACTTTCTGCCGCGCACTGTAAAACTCTGGAACGAACTGTCACCAGCAGTTTTTCCGGACCTGTACGACCTGCAAATCTTCAAGAAAAGAGCGTATTCCCTCTTAAAAGGCCGCAACGCACCTGCAGCTCTTCTGATGTTGCGAGTGTCCATGGGCGACGGTAGTTGCTTACCATCAGGTGACCCGTTTTCTCGTTTGCCCCCTTATTCAATAAAAAAAAAAGTTTATTCGTCGTTTGACAACATTTCTGTCAATATTTATTATTTTGATGTGACGTGTGCAACGTGCTGGATTTTGGTCTGATTTTTTACTTTATATGCTAGTAGCGACCTCTGCTCCGACCTTTGTGTAATGTTCCCTATTAGGTCTACACTCTACACTCTACAGTGTAGGTCACTCTATACAATATAAAGAATATATTAATAATAGCTCCCACACTGGTGTAGTGTATATTGTTCTTTATTATCGTAAATGTGCATGCTCCTTAATGATGTCTTACGCAGCGTAATACAAACTTATTGTTCAAGTACGTTGTTTTCCATATTGTAATAATTATGTGTTTTTTTGAATTAATAATAAATTGGATCTTGACCTAACCAGTCGTTTCCATTGACCATTCCCCATCTCAAAGTGGCTGACCATCGCCACACCTCATGGCGACCCTGCCAGGATAGATTGACTGGAAAATCTACCATCGCACTATCAAGATCGTGATCCTGCCATCTAAGCGACCATTGGCGTTTGAATAATATTATGGGCAAAACGCAGAGCCGAGAGCAAGTTGTGATTGCCCAGACTGCTGGAGGCGACAACACCGCGAGGGCTGCAGCGGAGCACATCAACACCAACAACATCCTCCTGTCCATCATATGCGCCTGTATACTGCTGGCTGTCCTTGTGGGGTTCTTCTGGCTGTACAAGAGGCTGCACACTGGCTGGATGCAGAGGCAGGTGCGGAATGAAGCCCTGGAGCGAGTCCTGTCCCGCCTGAGCTACCGTCGGCGTCGTGAAATTCAGGAAGGTGCGCTGGACGAGTCGAAGGTTTAAAACCAATCAGGTATAAAACTGTTATGAGTATAATAGTGTTATGGATTTAATAATAATATATTTTTTTTAATTACTATTATTGTGGGTTTTTTTGCGCTAATATGTACACTTAAATATAATGATTAATTCATTAATTTTGTAGACAGCTAATTAAGATTATGAGTATAAAATTAGAATTATCGAGGATTTATGAACAGTTAAATTATTATAAGGATTATATTACTAAACTAGGACCTTCCAGAAGAGTAGGTAAAAACTTTGAGAGTAAGGTTTCAGAATCTAAATGTTTGTATAGAGATTTTAAAAATATTTTGAGTAATTTGCCTGAAAATATTTCTAATGAATTGTTAATTTTGTGTTGCTCTTTAGAAGAATGTTATTCTAAAATATTAAGTTTTGAAAGTAGTTCTAATTTAGTACCGGAAAATAGTTTGTCAACAAAAATGACGACTGAAAAGTTTGATTTGAAAACGGCTGTTAGCCTTCTACCAAAAATGAATAATGATGAAAATGTAACTCGAGACCTAATTGACTCGATCGAATTATACGATTCAATGCTCGATGATAATGGCAGGCAATTATTAATTAAATTTGTTTTAAAAAATAGGTTAACTTATGGTGCAAAGATGCGTTTAGCTTCTTCATATAATTCGGTCGAATTGTTGTTAAAAGATATGCGAACATATTTACTAACTCGCAAATCCGACACCGCTCTACAGTCTTGTTTACAAAAGGCTAGGCAAGGGGAAAAGTCTGTAATGGAGTTTGGCGAAGAAATTGAGAAATTATTTGTAGACCTAACTATTTCACAGGCAAATGGGGATGAAAATGCATACAAGGTATTGAGACCCCTCAATGAAAAAAACGCTATTAAGTGTTTTTCGGATGGTTTGAGAAGCCAACGGTTATCGACAATTATCGCAGCTCGTAACTTAACATCTTTAAAAGATGCTATCAGAGTAGCCGAAGATGAGACAGCCTCAACTTCGGAGCTCCAATTTATGTCGTATCGCCAACCTCCTCGTTTTAATAATAGAAATCGTTTTTATTTTAGAGGTCGTGGATTTCGGCGACAGAATTATTATAATTACTTTCCAAGCAATAGGGAAATGTCGCAATCTCAGTCGCATCAATTTCCAACTTCGTCGAACTTCGCGGGGCGAGGAAGCCGCGGCGCGCGCGGACGTGGCGCGGGCGCATCGAGTTACGATGCACAAGCAAGGTATGTACGGGGTAATCGAGTGCATTTCGCAATGCATTCTAATAATAACGAGCATTTAAATAATTGTTCGACTAATGATGAGTATCAGGGTTCGAATCCCGAGCCGGTAAATGAAAATGATCCGGAAATACCGGACGAGTTTTTTCGTTCCTAAACAAGTTTTAGTTTGTGATAGTATTAATTGGGTAAATTTATGTCTTAATACGTTACAGTTAGCATTTTTAGTTGATACAGGGGCCTCATTGTCGGCTATTAAGTATGAACTATTAGATTTGACTGCTTTAGAGTTACACTATTGCGATTTGAATATTCACGGTATAGGAGGAACTTTAAAATCATTAGGTTATGTTTATTTAAATTTAAGTTATGATGGTATATGTTTTAACCATAAATTTTACGTTTTTAAAAATTTACCATGTAAGTCGATAGGTATATTAGGTCAAGATTTTATTAAACGGTTCGGTGGCGTTATAGATTATGAAACGGGCACCCTGTCGCTTAAAACCGCGCAGCGTAAAGTAACTTTACCTTTGAATTATTACGATAATTATACTTTTACTGTTGAACCGCGATGTGAAGTTATCAAACATATTCCTACACGTATTAATTACGATTGTGTAGTTTACCCTAGGGAAATTAAAAAGGGTATATTTTTAGCAAGTGTAGTCGCTCGGCCGAAGAACGGTAAGATTCCTGTGCGAATATTAAATACGACTGAGGAGGAAGTTTCTATAAACTTAAATCAGCTCGAGGTGGATAAATTAGAAAATTATAATATTTGTAAATTTGACAGGCCGAACGTTAATGTAGATAGAGTGAAAACGATATTTTCTTTACTTAACTTAGGTTCATATTTAAATAAAGAGGAGCAATTATCAATCGAACAAATTTGTGCGAAATATCCGGACATTTTCCATCTACCCGGTGACAAGCTTAGCGTTACCAACGTGTACGAGCAGTCTATTCGCTTAAAAAATAACGCTACTCCTGTCTACAAAAAACAATATAGAATTCCGTTTGCACAAAAAGACGAACTTAATAGGCAAATTGATGGTATGTTAAAAGATGGGATTATTGAAAAAACTAGTAGCGAATGGTCTAGTCCTCTTTTACTAGTGCCAAAAAAATCAGATCGTAACGGTAAACCTCAGTGGAGAGTTGTTATAGATTACAGACAATTAAACGAAAGATTGCAGGACGACAAATTTCCTCTTCCTAATATTACTGACATATTAGAGTCCTTATCGGGTGCTATTTTGTTTAGTCATTGTGATTTAAGTCAAAGTTATTACCAGTGTAATTTATCAGAGGAGTCTAGACAGTATACTGCATTTACCACAGACAAAGGTCAATACCAAATGTGTAGATTGCCCATGGGACTAAAAATTAGTCCATCTGCTTTCAGTAGGCTGATGACTGTTGCCATGTCGGGTCTCAATTATGAAAAATGTATAATTTATTTAGATGATTTAATAATATTTGGCAGAAATTTAGCAGAACACAATAAAAACTTAATGTCAGTTTTCGAGCGTTTGAGAAAAGTGAATTTAAAATTAAATCCTCTTAAATGTGAATTTTTAAAGCGACAAATTCTTTACTTAGGTCATACGATATCGGCGGACGGAATTTTACCGGACCCAGAAAAAATAAGAGCCATTGAAAGTTATCCGACACCGACATGCGCTGACGATGTCAAGCGTTTTGTTGCATTTAGTAACTATTATAGAAAATTTATAAATAACTTTGCAGCGATAGTTTTACCCCTAAATAAATTATGTAGGCAAAAAGTTCAATTTCAATGGACCGCAGAATGCCAAAATGCTTTTGATACTCTGAAAAACTTGCTTTCTAGTCCCCCTGTTTTAGATTATCCAAATTTTTCTAGTAATAATAAATTTATTTTATGTACAGACAGTTCTGGTTTCGCTATAGGCTGTGTGCTCAGTAATTCAAATGATAGACCGATTGCATACGCTAGCCGATGTTTAAACAAGTCTGAGTTGAATTATGCCACGATAGAAAAAGAATTACTAGCCATTGTGTGGTCCATAAAATATTTTAGGCCGTATTTGTACGGTAAAAAATTTGTTATAAGAACAGATCACAGACCTCTCCTCTATCTCTTTAATATGACAAATCCGTCGAGTCGTTTAACTAAATTTCGACTTTTGTTAGAGGAATATGATTTTACAGTTGAATACGTTAAAGGGAAAGATAACGTAGTCGCTGATGCGTAATCTCGTGTGTCAATTACATCAGACGATTTAAAAGAAATGAATAGTAAGCTAATGTGCGTTGTTACTCGCGCTCAATCGAAGAAAATGAACAAATTACCGGATTTGACCGACACCTTATTAGATAATACTAATATTAGGTCTCAACCTAAAATTGTAGAGGTATTAAAGAAAGTTGAAATTGATGTAGAGTTAATTATATTACCAGAAAAAAGTTTACGAACAATATTTAATAATAAAGATTTAAAGATTGTCTTATCACAAAATAATAATTTTGGTTACTGTGAAAATAAAAATAATTTATATGCAAGCTCATGTTCTTTATCGGGAAACTCGCGAGACGATTTTCTGAAAGAAATGGCATCATTTTGCAATAAAATTAATATAAAAGAAATCGTTATGGTTAAAACGAATAAAAATAAAAAATTTATAGAGATTTTATCAAAATATATTGCCAAAAATCCACATGGCTTTCCGAGAATTTGTGTAGTAAAAGACGTTCAAAGAATTTATTCTGACGAGGAAAAGAAAATAATAATGAACGATTTTCATTTATTGCCTAGTAGTGGCCACGTTGGTGTTAGAAGAATGGTAAATAATATTAAGAAATATTATTATTGGCCATCATTAGAAAAAGACGTTAGGTGCTATATCGAGAAGTGCAATAAATGTCAGACACAAAAATATACTAAAATTCATAAGCAACCCTTATCTATAACAACCACAGCATCATCGTCATTCGAAAAAGTTTTTTTGGATATAGTTGGCCCATTAGATAGAGACGATTTAGGGTTCATATACATTTTAACACTACAGTGCGAGCTAAGTAAATATGTCGAGGCGTATCCTTTAAAAACAAAAACAACCACGGAGGTCGCTAAAACGTTTGTCGAAAATTTTATTTTAAGATATGGCATTCCGAAAGAAATAGCCAGTGACAGAGGTACTGAATTTATTTCAAAACAATGTCAGAAATGTGTAAACTTTTAAATATAACTCAAACTATTGCAACTGCTTATCATCATCAGAGCATTGGATCTTTAGAAAACTCACACAAAGTTTTAGGTGCCTATTTACGTATACAAACCAATAATAATCCTTCTAATTGGAGTTCCTGGTTACATTATTGGTGTTTTTCATATAATACTACAGTACATTCAGAAACTAAGTATACTCCTTTTGAGTTAGTGTTTGGCCACATATGTAGATTACCGAATAACTTATGCAATGATGTTGAACCATTATATAACTTTGAAAACTATGCTTTAGAATTAAAATACAGATTACAGAAAGCACAAAAGGATGCAAGGAACAATTTAATTTTAAGTAAATATCGCAGGAAGTGTAATTATGATACATCTATTAATCCTATTTTTTATAAACCAGGCGATACATTGTTATTAAAAAATGAAACAGGTAATAAGTTGGATACTTTATATACAGGTCCATATATTGTAGTGGAAGATATGTCACCTAATGTTAAAATGAGTTTAAATGGTAAGCATGTTATAGTACATAAAGATAGAACTAAGTTGTATAAGAAACCATAGTTTGTAAAAAAAAAATGATTTTTTTTTGTTTTACTAAGGGGGGTGGTGTAGTGTATATTGTTCTTTATTATCGTAAATGTGCATGCTCCTTAATGATGTCTTACGCAGCGTAATACAAACTTATTGTTCAAGTACGTTGTTTTCCATATTGTAATAATTATGTGTTTTTTTGAATTAATAATAAATTGGATCTTGACCTAACCAGTCGTTTCCATTGACCATTCCCCATCTCAAAGTGGCTGACCATCGCCACACCTCACTGGTTTCGGTGACGGTGGCCGGTTACATCGAAACCAGGCCAGCTACGTAATGTTATAGTGCCCAAGTGTGTGCGCAGTACCTACAAGAGCACTCCCTATTCCTTTACTCTCATAAACCCAGTGGGACGGATGACCAACACGACTGGCGAGAGATCAGGCGCAGGACGGACTTGACGCATGGATCATCTTACTTGTCAGACAATCAGGTGATCAGCCTGCATTGTCCTAACCAAACTAGGAAATAATATGTTTCCGACGCGGAAATCGAACCCACGACCTCCGAGTCGAGAGCCGCGCTCTATACCACTCGACCACTTGAAAAAAAATTTATAGTATACACAAACAATAAGCGGCATCAACTATTTGACATTTCACTTTTGCATTTACTTTATCGCTAACTTAATCTACCACAATATTTCGTCTCGCCATAATATTATGACAAAGTTTTTGATCTGAAGATATAATTTCATACGTCTAACACGGACGTGACCAAGTACGGGGGACTGTTAGCACAACTATCATAACTATTAGTTAAGTAGTTAACAATTTCCCCAGTGGACAAGTTCAGCCAACTTGTTATGAGGACTTAACTTAGCGATATCCGATAATCTAGTGATATGTTTTTATTAATATGACGTGCGTAGAGTAGAAATTATTATCAGACTGTGGCGGAATTGAAGTATGTTATACTTGCGTAATACGGAGAGTTTATTCGTTGCCAGATGCATTCGTATACTAACCCATTACCCACAAAGAATTGCGTATTGAGTTATTAATGCAGTTATGTTGTTAATTTTAGATCATTTGGAACAAGACTGTATATAAAATTCAACAAAAAATATTGTGGTAGGATACAAATGCTTAACAACGACGACCTTCGTAATTTGGTCGGGTTATGTCAAGTCACTTTTAGTCCTCTATGGTTTGCTGGATTTGCTTATCCCGAACTACATCACCTTCAAGTATTTTTTTGCGTAAACTTTAATTAAGAATAAGAACTTATTAACTTTATCTTTTAATGCCGAAATTTCACTTATGGCTGGTTTACACGTATTAAGTAGATAAGTAGTTAACTAAATTTTATCTTAATTTTAAGTTATTTATTGCATGTAAACACAAAATTTAGTAGCAAGTAGTAAATTAAAATTTAGACAAGGAAATTAGAATTTTGACTATTTTCTGTAAGGTTGGCAGTTGGGGCTTGTCACTTGACACGTTTCGGGCAGGCACTTCAAATTAAGTTAAAATTTAGTTACTACTTATCTACTTAATACGTGTAAACCAGCCCTTAGGTAAGACGTACAGTTTAGTATGCATAATTTGTATATCAAGGATTAAAGAAAAATTTGATGAGGGCTAATGATCGAGGGTTAAAAAGATCCCAAATTGAAATAAAAGGCGTCAATTACCAGATGGCGGTGCTAATTACCGAAATTCTCTGATAAGACTTCCGACAATCGGCAATTAGCGGGCGATCGGCGCGAATTATTGTAAAGTCCATTATTACAGACTAATGGCCCTTCCTAATGTCATTGAGATGGTAGTAATTTTTATTATAATATCGTGTATAGAACAAAGCACTTTGATATCTTAATTATTATTTTTAAGAGTAAGTTGCTAGAATGACTACATAATCTGTGAATAAATCTATGGCCCCAACGAATATATTATGTGCAATCGAAAAATGACAACTTTTCAGGATGACAAAAAAACGTTTGGAACCACATAACTTTGAGTGCATAATTAATAGACACATATAATGTATAATCAAATTAAAGATAAAAAAAATATCTTTCAGCTGATATATTTATTAAAAATCAAATATTAACGGATTGCCATATATTTAAGAAAAACCGTATTAAATTATTATTCTAGTAAATAAAATGTGACTTGTTAACACTATTGTATCAATGCACGTTTATTTGTGTCATAAATAAAGTTTTAACAGGTGCAGTGAAATGTTGCACGGTTATTCCACGACGTATATTTCTGTCCCCTGAGCCATGCTCTGGTCATTAACACGCTTAATCTTGTGTATTTTGTTGCTTTTACATATTTGTAAATATAAAAGCCCGTATATTCGTGTTAAAAAGTTGATTCATTATTATGTAATATGTCCTTATTAGTGCATGGTATAAAATGTAAATCTATACTAATATTACAAAGTGGAAGTGTTTGTTTGTTTGAATGCGCCAATCTCAGGAACTAGGTCCGATTTGAAAAATTATTTCGTTGTTAGATGTCTCCTTTATCGAGAAAGGTTATCAACTATAAATTATCACTCTAAGACGAATAGAAGCGAAGAAACACAGGAAAAGGACAAAGCTAAAAAAAACCCAAAGTGAACAGATACATAATGTAGCTCAGAATTTCAGTGATATTAAATGAAATTATTCTGTGTATAATATTTCATCTTAAGATTTGGTGGCTAAAGGGGAGATATTGCTATTAACTTTTCGTAAGGAGTGATGATTAATATTTTTTTGTTTATGTTATTTTTCGGCGTTTTACGGCGTTTTGCAGCTGAATTGTAGTTAGAATGATAATAATAATATTGTAATATTGTATGGGCAAGGGCCCGAGCGTCACGAGTTTCCCCATACAAAAGTGAAAAAAAAAAATTGGTCTTTCAGCGCTGCTACTTTCATAGTGAACTCTCTACAAGGAACACGTACACACCCTAAAGTATTATCACTTATTTTTGTTACACACTGTATATTTCCGTTGTCTGGTACCCATAACACAAGTCCTTCAGGTACCTACTTAGCACGAGGCCAGACTGACATGGTGTGAAGAGTTCATAGATATTATTATTATCATTCTAACTACAATTCAGCTGCAAAACGCCGCAAAACGCCGAAAAATAACATAAATAAAAAAATATTAAACATCACTCCTTACGAAAAGTTAATAGCAATATCTCCCCTTTAGCCATCAAATCTTAAGTTGAAATATATACAGAATAATTTCATTTAATATCACTAAAATTCTGAGCTACATCCTGTATCTGTTCACTCTGGGTTTTTTTTCATACATTTGATAGCATTATCTTTTATAAAAATCCGGGAAAATTATTTGAATGTGGTTATCTCGCGAACTACAGGATGAATTTTTAAGTTATTTGGCACACATGTAGAGTAGACCATGACGTAAAAGAATATAAGGCTATTTTTTGCCGGAAAATGTATGGTTTCCGTAAAATTACTCATTTATGCGGGCGAGGCTGCCTGTGTGGCCTAAGCCATTGAAGGGTATTTCTAAAAGCCATCCTATCATCCCTACAAGTAGGAAATGGATCGTTGGCCGACAACGCAAAATACAAATACGATATTTTTGGTAAGCTCCTTGCGCCCCTGATGGGATAAAAACTGCCGACCATACCACGATGCAGAGGCATAATGTCGGATATTAGGTCACATCAGCGCTCATTGTGAATAGCCGTGTGTGCCCTTGATATCCAAAAGTCGAGTGGGCCTGACGGAATCCCTCCAGCTATTGTGTTGAAAAAGTGTGCTCTAGTTGGCTCCGGTCTTAATGAGTCGTTTTTGGTTCTCCTACTCTTCTGGCATTGTCCGGGATTCTTCGAACCTTACCCGATCCCCAAAAAAAGCTCAAATCATAGTTTCTGTCATAATATGGGCTTTCCGAGAATTTATACAAATATGTCACAAGTTTTTTGGCAGATCAATGACATGTTACAGACCAATGGCATTTATTGCTATGCGAATGATAATACAGGTGATGCCCTATCTAGGTTTAACAGGACGAGACAGTATTTCAGTCTGGACCAATGCTTGCAAATCTACAAGATGCAGGTTTGGCCTCATATGGAATACTGTTCTCATCTCAGGGCAGGGACCCCAAAATACCAACTAATCCCTATGGATCGTATCCAACGAAGCACCGCTCGAATTATTGACTGCCATAATGTTTCAAACAGGCTGGACCCCTTGAAATTACGCCGAGATGTAAATAGCTTCACTCTGCATCCTCAATCGGTTGTGTCACGGGGAGTGCTCTCAGGAATTGTTCGGAATCATACCTCCTGCAACTTTTCGCCATTGTTCCACGTGAAAAATATACCATCCCCATAACCTTGGTGAATGGCAGTCTTCCACCGTACTTTTTTGCGTAATTTTCTGCCACGCACTGTAAAATTTGGAATGAACTGTCACCAGCAGAATTTCTGGCCCTATACGACCTGCAAACCTTCAAGAAGAGAGCGTATTTCCTCTTAAAAAGACCGGCAACTCACCAACAGCTCTTCTAACACACTTTACAATAGCTCTTCGAATAACCTTTACAAAAAGCAGAAAAGACGAGAAATTAGTAAAAGGTTAATAGAATAGCTGTGATTATTACATTCAAAGGTTCACCATCTGCAATGCGACATTACTAATAGAAGTGGCTTGCATTTTTACAAAAATAATCGTGCAAGAGTTATAACCCAAAGGAAAAGAAAGACACGAGCGCCAGATTGTTTTAACACGTTTCTTCTGGTGAACTCAAATAAACAAATAATCTGCAATAAGCGCATGTTTTATTATTAATGTGATATATATTATTATTTTTTCCGTATAATAAAGGTCTACATTGCTATAAAATCGTTATTTAAGTCAAAAAAAATTAAAAAAAAATACATAGGTGTATCCATAGATATAGAATATACTGACGTATAGATCACCTGACAACCCGAAAATGCGTGACGATTTTTGATCTGTCAATGTGTGCGTGTGCTAGTGATGTATATTTTACTATCGATAGTATAGTATTTTGCTATCGATAGTATAGTCCGTTCGAGTTATTTTACCTGAGTTTCTATATGAAACAAATAATATGCAACTTTGACAGATTTTGTATTTCAAATTAGGTATCATAAATTTTAATTATTGGCAAAAAGGTGACAATTTAATAGTGATACACATTTTCGTTTGGAATGATTTTTCAATCGTCGGATATGTTATGACATGAGGTTCTTATAGGGGTAAATAATATACTTACACATATGACATAACACATTATAAAGTTACTTATTTATTACTCAGGTAAAATCTATCTGGTAAATCAGCCCTTACATTGAAAGTAAACGTTGAAAGTAAACAACACACATAGTACTATATTATATTTTATTCTTAAAACACTACACGTACACTATTAAAACCTATCGCTATAGGTGATGTGTGAAAAGTTATTGATAAATAGCTTAGAACCTATTCTTGTTTATTATTATGCAAAATTTCATAAAAAAATGTCAAGCTGTTTTGATGAACTTTTCCAACAATGAGACTCAAGAATTTTATGCAAAAGACAAAAATAATTGCTTCAGTAACA
This sequence comes from Polyommatus icarus, assembly GCA_937595015.1. NCBI lineage: Eukaryota > Metazoa > Arthropoda > Insecta > Lepidoptera > Lycaenidae > Polyommatus > Polyommatus icarus. The sequence continues at coordinate 7,282,735 of OW569328.1, read as the reverse complement.
AGTGCAACAGTATGTCAAACTTACTGGTACGAATAATGTTGGGATAGCTCCTTTAGCCAAAATTGTATTTATTCTACTTTTTCTTTTAAAATTTTCAATGAAATGTTTGCTACATATTGTTGAATTTTTCGTGGGACTCCAACCAACACGCCCAATCAATTTTAGCCATTTTCCTCTAATTAGGGGATCTTGAGGGAATCTGTAAAACAAATGATTATGAACAAGCAAACAGCTTTGCATGGGTGCAATTTATTTTATATTAATGAAAGCTGCATTCAATGAGTATTAGATTCAAGTGACTGATCTGTGAAACCTTGATTTTATACTAGGTATGTCAAAAGATTAATAATATTTAAAAATAATCGTTAAAATAAGATAATATGTCCTTTTAAGGTGATAAATATAAAGGTAAATGATTTTTATTTTAGTTTATGTTATTGTGAAATATCGATAAGCATATCGATAAATTTGATTCAAACACTAGCGTATATGTAAAAAATTTTAATGAAAATTTTTTCTTCAAAATTTGTGTAATATAAGAACAATAATACCTTAAGTTACGCAAAATATTAAAGTAAAAGGGCGGATTCACAATATTTTATTTGAAATAGAGAACTAAAGACAGAATATAGCGAAAATAAACACATCGTAGCAATTAGGACATGAAGATTAATTACCTGTGAAATGTATATTTTTCAGGATTTTTCTTATGATTTACACTGCAATCACTCACAGAACAAGTTACCATTTTTATATGTAATAGTATTTGATGAAAATAATAAAGGATTTAAACAATAAATTGCAAATACCGAAAGGGCATAAAAACGTGTGACGACTTGTTGACGACCTGTCAAATGAAAGTGGTTAAAGTTTTCATGAGACTGCCTCTCTCTTTTCATCTTGTTATAATTCCATAACGGATTTTCTTCTCTCTCGCACTCTTTGTTGGTCTTTAGCATCATACGTTTATGGGTGTATCATAGGCCATACAAACGAACAATCAAAAAAAATTTTTTTGGGTAAGAGCTCTTGCACGTTTATTCGTCGAGGCCATTCTTGATTCTTGATAATGTTATAAATAATCTTAGCAAATAGACCTTTGATTCGCACAGAATCGGCTTCTCTCAGCTCGCTCTTGGTCGGTTTTTTGTGTAATTTGAATTGCAGTTAAGGAGCGCCGAAGAAATTCCGAGCCGTGTGTCGTAGTCGGAAAAATACTCGCCCAGACCGCAGATACCTAGTGCCAAAGCCGACACTGTGTGCTATATTGCATATTTTGCTATAGTTTCGACAGCGAAGTTACATGTAAATAATTATAGTTATAACGCATCACTAGCCACTAGGTGTCATGCGCTTGCGATGTGTCATATCAAATCCCATTCTTAAAAAAAGGTAGGAATCAAATTATTCCCGGGATACATTTCACGCGAGTGAAGCCGTGCGCAAAAGCTAATTGATTAATTAAAAAATTAAGTTTATTAAAACAACACTTACAAATATACTTAACAGGTAAAGTATATATACCTTGATACTAGGCATAAGTAGTTTAAATTTTCCAACAATTTTCTCTAACTGTTCGACTCCCAGACGCGTTTTTCAGTACATCCTACTGCGCACGACGGGAGACAAGGGAGCATAATCATATAATTTATTTATAGCTAGCCCGAAATAGTCTAAGTTGTAATTTATTTTTGGTAATTAAACTAACAGAGGATCGGATATTCGTCAATAGGTTTACTCGTAATCTCGTTTAAAATGAGAGCCGTTATTCAAGTAACCTTGACTAGAAGATGTTATTAATAACAAATAACAACAGTATCGAGATTTATTACTATTATTAAGCTCTTTTGTGTAATTTTAATCTTTAAGATCCACTTGAGCCTATCTGCGTAAATTGTCCGCATAGGATTAGGACGCGCCCTGCTAAGCTAAACATACAGCCTTATCGTCTAGTTAGGCGTTTTATAAAAAAGCATCCGAATTTTGTCAATGTTTTTGCACAAACGGGCAAGATTTAAGGGCCTGATTACACCTACCATGTAGAGTGACGAGACCTAGTGCCCTAGGCCGTAATTTACGGTATAATTAAAATACGGTGCACTCGGTATGGATCTGCTCGGAAGAGAGCTGCACGTTGTTAGGTGTGATCAGGCCTTAAGTAAAGACGAGTCTAATGGCGGCCACAAAAAAAAATGGGCAGGCTAACTGGCTTGTCTAATGTCTATCCAGGTTAAAAAAAAGGTTCACTCATTCAGCACTCATTTTAACTTTTTACATCACCTTGAATGTAATTGTATGATTCTAGCCTAGATTGTATTCAACTAAGCAGAAGGCCATTAGTTTCGTTATTGGTTTCACACAACGTTTCATAAACATAACAAACGCGAAATTAATAAGAACAAACTGTATTTATTTTTAACTGTTGCCAATGATACAGTTTGCTATTTATTAACGGCATAAAATTCTTCGGCACGTATTGAATTTTTAATTAAGGTATTGGAGTGCACTTCAAGTTAAAATATTGCGAGACAGAACCGTCGAGGGCCCTTCATTAGTGTATTTGCCAGCGCAGTTGCGCCAGACCCACTAAACACGAGATTTAGCTTTCTGCTACTGAACATTAGAGGTAATATCGCTTGTTGATTTAAAATTTTTAGCTCATACAGACTCATATAAACCATAAGTGCTCTCTTTTTAGTAAATCATAAAGCGATAATTTATCGCGTTCGGACTTGAGATATTGACGTGTTTATTTTATATTGTATCATATGATTCATGTTATGTCTTAAAATATCTCCAGACTAAGATACATTAAAATTGATATCAACAAGCCTGAACACGTAACAAAAGTACATACACTTTCGCATCTTTAATATAAGTATATGAATTGACTTTTCGCTCTCCTATCACTTAGGGTGGGTTGCACCAGAGGCGTGGTTAATGTTAAAGTTATGGTTATAGTTAAGGCTAACTTAGCTTCAACCTTAACTTTAACCTTAACTTTGACCACAGAAATTGACAGATGTCTGTTGCGTTTATTTTTAAAGCTACAGGTAATTTGATTGAGAGTATAAAAAAAATTGAATTATCCGTAAAAATATTTGTTATAATTGTCACTGAGAAAAATAGTAAAGTTTCACGAAAAATTTTCGATATAAGTATGAGCGGTTATGGTTAAAGTTTTAAATATGGCGTAAGGACGCCATATTTAAGGGCGTTCCTTACGGAGATACCGTAATTTACCGTATTTCAAGCTCTATAAACTCATAATTTGAAAGCTACAAAGTTATAATAAAAATACAGGAATAATCTTCATATATCGACATTCCTTTCCCCGTTTTAAATTTTCTATTTTTGTTTATTATACTCATGATATCAGCTTCCAAAGTAAAATCAATTTATTAAAATTCAAGCATACATTCAGCATCCCCTTAGGATTTACAAATTACTTTTATATAAAACACACGCCAATAGATCGACAATATCATAAACAACATATTCCCCGTTTTAATTTTTTTTAGGTCAATTTTTAACTAAGATAAGTAAAACAATAGGGTTTTGGTGCGCTCTCGGCAACTCGGCAAATGTATTACATGGCCAAGGTCGTTTGCTCGGGGGACGGCCTTAACCAAAGATTTGACATTTTGCACTGTAGTTATAGTTAAAGTTACAGTTATAGTTAAAGTAAGTTGGTGCAACCCACTCTTACTCATTGAGTATGCTACACATGTTTTATCATATCTTCTGGCGACAGTCACGGGGGCGCCAGACGCCAGCTGATATTTTCATGCTCAAATTACCTATAACTTTATTAAAAAGCTTAAAGAAATTACTGTAAGTAGGGGCTTGACAAAATGTTACTACATTCTAAAATAAGTTTATGAGGTGTCTATATAGATGTATAATATTATTAGGTGTTTAATAAATTATACTATGATTTTCGAAGAAGCGGGATTCGTTTAGTATTAAATGCCCTTTCAAAAGTATTTAACAGCAAACAACAGCTATACTGTGGTTGTCTCTGTCTAACACATTGGAACAGCCATATGAAAAACAAAGATAGCGGACCTTTAATACAGTGTATAAATATATTTACTGGCAAACAAAGTAAATAAATATATTATCTGCTTAATTAAACTTGTCTTGATCCTCTACGGTAGAGCTTAGCAGTTTTATGTACATTACATAATGATGTTTCTTGTATACCTTACTAAGTAGTGGGCGAACTGGGCTACCGGCTCATCTGAGAAGGCTGTATCCGACACTGCGCCATGCCCATATGTTAACGTATCTACCATCGAAAAACTATACTAAAGAAACGTGACTGTGTCAAAATTATGGTTTCACGAAAACGCTTTTATTCATTACTTTGAGTAGGTATACCGTACAACAGGAAGGTACCCAGCAGTCGTGGGTTCCGTGCCGTTATTGAACGAAAGCTGGCAAAAATGATTTTTTTTGTATGGAAACCCCTCCTTAAATATTTATTGCTGTCCCGGCAAACGTTGTTTTGCCATATAAAGTATTTCTACTTCATCAGTTGATACAAAATTTTACCCCCTCTTTTGTCCCCTAAGAGGGTTGGGAGGAAAAATGTTATACACCAGAATGTATGGATTTGGAAAACACAGTAAATAAAATGAAGTAATCCATTAAAGAAAAAAGTTTGATACAAAATCTGACCCACTTAGAGGGGTGGGGGGGGAAAAATTTTATACATCAGATGTTAAGTTGGACGCAGACAAATGTATCTGCAAAAACCGCATTCAAATCGGATCAGTAGTTTTCGTGTGATGCTGGAACAAACATACAGACAGACAGACAGACTGACAGACAGATAGACAGACAGACAGACAAAAATCTAACCACATTTTTGGCTTCTATAGCGATGTAGTGACACCCCCCACTTATTATTTTTTGAATATCTTTAACGTACAGAATTCTCATTTCTACAGTTTTATTATATGTATAGATTAATAAAGTACAAATATAGTGTGAATATTTTAAAATCACGTTTGTTGTATGGGAGCCTCCGTTATATTATATTAACTTTATTTTCTTTTTAGTATTTGTTGTTATAGTGGTAACAGATATACATAATCTGTGAAAGTTTCAACTCTCTAGCTATTACCGTTCTTGAGTTACAGTTTGGAGGCAGACAGACAAACGGACAGACATTTTTCAGTAATAGGGTCCCGTTTTTACCCTTTAGATACGGAACCCTTTAGGGTTCCGTGTATCTAAAGGGTAAAAACGGGTACGGTATGGGTAAAAAAACTAACGGTGATAGCAATCAACGAAACACTGAAGGAGTGCTATAGTTTCGTTAATACTGGTAGATGTAATAATATGAGAGTCACATTTCCTTAGTATAGTATTTCGATGGTGTAAAATGAAGTCTAACTTAATAAATTGTTTCGGGCCAGTGACACTTCTGTTCAAAACCATTTTCCTTGCCCATTAGAGTAATTAAATTTGCTTAATATGTTATATCAGTAAGTATATTTATTTCAAGCGAAGAATAATCCGCGAGGCACGTATGAAAACATTTCGAACTCAATATTTATAATTGAATCGATAACTTTTTAAATAGCATCGCAATTAATTAAATTGTGACTCTTAACTGACAGTTTCTGACACTATCTCTATCTAATATATATAAATCTCCTGTCACGATGTTTGTCCGCGATGGATTCCCAAACTACTTAACCGATTTTAATGTTTTTTTTAATGTGTGCTTTTTTCCAACTTGAGAGATAGGATAGCGTAGATCTTTAATAATTATAGTCGCAATTTTATTTTATTGCAGATTATTTGTCTATAAAGAGCGACCATTGTTTATACGACGCGGGTCACAGGATAGCGATGGACGTTGCAATGGTGAATTACTTATTTAGTCACTAATTCAATAAAATAATACGGGCGATATACTTTATATAATATGGCAAAGAAACGTTTGCCGGGACAGCTAGTAGTCTATATACAGGGCCCCCGCTACCATATGTGCAATGTGTGCAATGCACACGGGCGCCACCCTTTAGGGGCGCCAAAATGCCATTTCTAGAGGCGCCAAAACCATTCTCAAGAACAAGATCCTCTCTCGAAATAGGCTTGATGAGAATGATGACTAATTTTTTTCTTATTGGTAATTGAAAGACCCTTAAAACATAGAAACATCGCTGAAATAATGACTCTGATAGCTTAAAAATTCACCAAGATATGACAATTCAAACATCTCATAAAATTAAAAATAGACCTGCCCGAAACGCTCCATACAAAGTGCTACGAAAGACTGACGTCACTCTTTCGTAGTTTGTACGGATCGGGAGAGAACTTTGTTCGATAGGTATATTAAATATTGCGTTTATGAAAGTGGTTTCATAACAAAAGTTGCTTTTAATTGCATAAGTTATCGAATAGTACCCTATACAAATATAAAGAAATTTAATTGAAAAAAAAATTCGTCGTTTTGACGACCTCTGTGGCTCAGTGGTGAGCGCGTTGGTAGCTCAAGCCGCACGGTGGCACTTGGTAGGTCACGGGTGCGAATCCCGCCGATGGAACACAAAATTTTCTGGGTTATGGATGTGTATTAAATATGTGTATCATATAACAAAAATCTTAAATATATGTATAGTATAAAAGTGTGGGGGACCAGCTTGCGCCAATTCCCCTAGATCGCCTAGGTCAGTGATCTTCTGGATGATGAGGGCGCCACTTGCCCTTGCGGGGGCCCAATGTAAACGTGTAAACCAATCGTCAAAATATAAATATATAGACAGGGGTCTATATATTTATATTTTGACGATTGGTTTACACGTTTACATTGTAACGGGTTACGGGGTGCAGTGGGGTGGACCGTGTTTTTGATACATCATACAAGATTTTTGACCCAGCGGGGTGGTCCGTGGTGAATGATGAATGTGTAATCTTCTCTATCGTATCTCTTATAAATTATAATTCATATAAAAATAATAGCTAAGTAAGCGCTAATCTCGATAACGGTTGAAGCATTTCGTCAATTCTTTCTTTATCGTGTTCGTTTTTGTCGAATAACAAACACGATAAAGAGAAAGAGAAATATAGAAAGAAAGAGAAAGAGAAATATTTAAAAATACCAGAAAATTAGAAAATTTTGGAATATTTTACTCAGAATGATATGTCGAGACGACGTCTGGCAGAACCGCTAGTCTAACATGAAACTATCTTCGATGCAGTTTGGTCTTTATAGTATATAATAAATAAATAAATAAAAAAATAAAAAGCCTTTTATTTGTTCCAATTATTACAAAATTACAAATTACATTTTTAAATCAGCAATAATTATGACACAAAATTCATTTACACTGTTTCATAAATTTCAGAGAATATAGCAATTTAATAATTAAAAATGATAAATATTTACAGTACAATTAAATTATTAAATTATATAGATGTCACAAAAATTAGCAGAGTCAAAATTATTAATTGTTATTTATAATTATTAAATGGTATTTATTAGTTTATTAATACACCATAACATTATTTTAGAAAATAATATAAACTTAAAATCACAAATTCATTGCTAAAAATACAAACTAAAATAAAATATATTATTAAATTATATATACTTAATTTATAGTATATAAAAACTGTAAAATGGCATCCAATTATCTTTTTTGTTTGACGTATAGAGTTAGTATCTATTATTATTTTAACAAAAAAAATGAAAACCGGCTTCCAAGGTAAAAACAATAGTAATATGAACTAAAAAGTATTAAATAACTCTTGCTCTTTAATAGTGCCTTTTTCAGAATTCGTCTAAATCTCAACTATTTCTGTACATACCTACTACAGTCTTCATTATTTTGAAGTCGGTACCAGCTAATTTAATTGTGAGTTCAGTAAAATGACAGAATATCTGAAACTTTTGGGACTGGTACCGACTTCAAAGTAATGAAAACTGTAGTAGGTATGTAACTATGTACAGAAATAGTTGAGATGTAGACGAATTCTGAAAAAGGCACTATTAAAGAGTAAGAGTTATTTAATACTTTTTAGTTCATATTACTATTGTTTTTACCTTGGAAGTCGGTTTTCATGTTTTTGTTAAAAATAATAATTTCACTCTTTTTAGTGTTGTCTACAAAATAAGGCTTTATGTGTAAATAACCAATACGAATGTTATCTTACTGTAAGCAAAATTGTGGTAAATGCTTGCAGTTATCTAAGCGATGCTGCAATTTCCAAACTTTTATCTTTAAAGGTTCAAGAGTTCTGTTCAGTGTCTTTGGACCAAGAGACACCTTTGTATGAAATTTCTCTTATTCGTAATATATGTTTAACTTACTAGAAACAACATTTTAACCACTATGAGCGTTTTGATAAATTTCAAGGATTTCCCTCGATTGCTCATAAATCCCATCATTAGCTCACCACTTTCGTAATTGTTATACAAAATTAAGATTATATCTTATACAACAACACAAACATTTCGAAAATCGGTCCACAAACAGTGAAATCATCGTCAAAAACATCTGTTTCGATGCAAAATATTATGAAAAGTACCAATAATTGGGTCATAGTGTGATGACCATGGTATAATTATGATTGTGATGATGATGATTAATCAAATTGATGTGTTGGCTTATGCTTTCAGTTGTTTAAACAACGCCGAAATCCCCGAACCTGTACCTATAAGCATTCAAAAGTTCTGCTTGGTACCTTCGGATCCAGGGTATACCTGATGCGAAGTCTTACATTTTGGTAGCATTTACCTCGAATGCTTTAGAAAAAATCGAAATCACTATACATTTTCATACAAATTTCAAGGAGTCCCCTCGAATCCTCAAGGATCCCATCATCTGATCACCACTTTTGTGAACATGGTACCAAATTCGAGTTAAACCCTATACAACACAAAAATAATTTTGAAAATCTGACCACAAACGTCTGAGTAATCGAGGAACATACAAAAAAAAGATACAGCCGAACGTATTACCTCCTCCTTTTTGGAAGTCGGTCAAAAACACACTAGGCCGAAAAAGTTCAGCATGATATCAAATACCAAGTATTTTAAATTACTGATGATACACTATGCCATAATTACGTCTCGTTATAATATTGTATGCGTAGTGCATTGCTGACGTAAACATGACGAACTTTGGCCGCGCTTTTTCGGCCTAATGCGTTTAGACGCTAAATATGATTGAGGCCTAATCAATATTGGATTAAAATTAAGGAAGTGATCTTAGAAATTAAGAAAATACTTTCGTATTTAGAACAAAACTTGCTTTTCAATTTAAGAATAATTCCAATTGTAGTTACTTGTGAAAACTTTGGACTCTGTTTCTAACTTCCAACTGTTACGTAGTTTATATCCTCTTTGCTTCCAACTTGAAATATCCGTACAAATAATTATATAATTAATTAATTATTTTAATTAAGTCCAGGTGCTCTAAAACTTTTGAGTTTAGCACTTCTCATAAGTTTGTTCATTTGTCAAATAACGGCGAGAAATAATACTAGCCATAAAGGTAAAATTTTAAGGGTATAATAATTATTTTCACCAATAATTATTTCGCATTAGATTTTTTTAGAGTCATTAAAATGCGTTTTTTAGTATAATATTAAGCATCGCTTGTTTTTGTGTGTAGCTTACCTATGAGTTATAAGCGACAGTGCAAAACATTTTTGTGACACAGTTACTTTAGCTAGTTATGTACTGTTTATTCAGAAAATATAATCAGTTTAGAGGCTACAGTGGAACAAATAATAAACATACAGCCCGTAATTTTTGCTGCTATTGCGTAAAAAGTCAGACTTCTTTCTGTGTTTTATTTTTTTGTTGATGGAGCAGAGAAGAATACCATCCAATGTGAAACGCTCGTTAGGTTAATTGCTTAATTGTCTGGCCTCATAGATCAAGGGTAGGGAGGAGAGGGGTAAAGTGGGGAGTAGTGGGTAGAACCTTTCCCCATAATTATTTGCATCGATCAACATCACCTTTCATTAAAACCACAGGAACGCATTATGTACGTAACTTTATTATTAGAATTTTCGTTCCGCGATGAAAACTATCTTTAAAGTTTAAACACAGTCCTTACATGGGAACAAGTCGTATTTTTAACCGACTTCCAAAAAGGAGGAGGTTATAATATTATGTTCGGCTGTGGATATTTTTTATTTTTTTTTGTGTATGTTAAACGAATACTCCGCCGTTTGTGAACCGATTTTCAAAATTTTTCTTTTGTTGTATAGGGTTTAACTTCAATTTGGTACCATGTTCACAAAAGTGGTGACCTGATGATGGAATCCATGAGTAATCGAGGGAACTCCTCAAAATTTATGTGGAACATATAGTGATTTTGGTTTTATGTGAAGGATTCTAGGCATATGCTACCAAAAAGTAAGATTTTATACCAAGGCATGCTATGGTTCCGAAGATACTAAGAGAACTCCGGATTCCTAATAGATACAAGTTTGGGACTCTCGGCGATGTTTTAAGAACTGAAAGCATATGCTACTATGCAAATTACATTCATCATAATCATCATCATAATTATCACTACCATCACACGATGCATCGTTATGAGTTATGAGTTATGACCCTATTATTGGTACTTTTCAAAGTCTTTTCGATCGAGACTCGAGTTTGTCGAGTGATTTTGAAAATGATATTAATGTTGTTACAAAGTAAATGATTTAAACTTAGTGTCGCGGTTACCAAGTTGGCAATTTGTTCATGGGATCTATGAGGTACGTAGGAAAAAACTTTTTTGAAAACTGCCTGAGTATAGTAGTTGTGATAGTTTCATACCTAAATCCTTTATATCTACAACTGACAGCTTATATATTTACCGGCAAATAACTAAAAAGAGTGAAATTATTATTTTTAACAAAAAATTAAAACCGACTTCCAAGGTAAAAACAATCAGTAATAATATGAACTAAAAAGCATTAAGTAAATAAGTCTTACTCTTTAAAGTGGTGCCTCTTAAAGAATTCGTCTAAATCTCAACTATTTGTGTACATACCATATAGTCTTCATTACTTTGAAGTCGGTACCAGTCCCTAAAGTTTCATATATTATGAGTTATGACATTGACTGATTAACTCACGATTAAATTAGCTGGTACCGACTTCAAAATAATGAAGACTATAGTATGTACAGAAATAGTTGAGATTTTGACGAATTCTGAAAGAGGCACTATTAAAGAGTAAGAAATTTTAATACTTTTTATTAGGGTTCCGTAGTCAACAAGGAACCCTTATAGTTTCGGTCTGTCCGTCCGTCTGTCTGTCCGTCTGTCCGCTGTTTTGCTCAGAGACTATAGGACCTACAAAGCTGTTATTTAGCATGAATGCACATATTAATATTGGCGATAAAATGGTATATGAAAATAAAAATAAAAAAATTTTTATAGTACCTTCCATACACATCAGGCGGGGATGAAATTTTTTTTTCGCGTCAACCCCATCGTGTGGGGTGTCGTTAGATAGGTTTTTTGAAAATATTATCAGTATTCATAGATCATTTTCCGATTTAGGGATCCGTTTGTGAAATATTAAGTTTTAAATTGGAAAAAATCGTTAGAGTCCAGTACCCCGCCTCCCCCCCTCTTCTACCAACTAAACGGTTGCTTCTGGAAATGTGAAAAAATTCACGGGAGTAGGAAATATGCTGAATTTAAAAGGAAAACTATCATCAGGAATTTTTCGTTCCTTTGAAAGTAACTGTGATGGTGTTGTTAGTAATGTAAAACACGTTATAAATGTGCATTCATTGACCATACAAAAATTAAAAAAAAAACTAGCGGTATTACGGAACCCTATATTGCGCGTGGCCCGACACGCACTTGGCCGGTTTTTAGTTCATATTATTACTGATTGTTTTTACCTTGGAAGTCGGTTTTAATTTTTTGTCAATCTCTAATAGAGACGTCTATGTTTAATATTTGTATACTATAGATGACACCCGCAACTCTGTTACACTAAAAAAAGTATATCGCACGGGAATCGTACATTTTTCCAGGATAAGTACTTATGTCCTTTCCCGGGACTTTAAGTAACTCCATATCCCAGCAAAATCGGTTTAGTTTTGGGGGGTGAAGAGGTAACAGACAAACATACCTACTACATTTCAGCAAAATCGGTTAAGCGGTTTGAACGTGAAGAGGTAAGAGATAAACAGACAGACACACTTTCGCATTTATAATATACTAGCGACCCGCCCCGGCGTCGCGCGGGTATAAAATATATAGCCACTGAAAAAAATATGCCTATAGCCTTCCTCAATAAATGGGCTGTCTAACACTGAAAGAAATTTTCAAATCGGACCAGTAGTTCCCGAGATTAGCGCATTCAAGTTAGCCCTTTCAAATAATTTTCCCCGTTTTTTCCACATTTTCCTCTATTTCTTCGCTCCTATTAGTCTTAGCGTGATAAAATATAGCCTATAACCTTCCTCGATGAATGGGCTATCCAACACTGGAAGAATCGTCAAAATCCGTTGCGTAGTTTTAAAGATTAAGAGATAAAGGGAACAAAGGGACATGGGGGAAAAAAAAGCGACTTTGTTTTATAATAAGTATAGAAGATGGATTTTGTACCAATGATTTAAATAGTTACGTATTGAAATTTAAGCTATTCGTATGCTCGTTTTCTGAGACTTCTCAACTAATTTAAAAAAAGTCAAAAATTTATTATTAACGGTTCTAAGTTTCTAATAACTCATCGTGATTCATGAAAGTAATTAGTAAAACAAGTGCAGCTGTGTACCGACTGTTTAGACTCATATATCACACCGGGATTAATGCACAATCCTACTATTCATCATAATAATATTCAGCTCAACGTAAACCTCTCATAAAGTTAATTATTTTAATTTCATAAGCGCATAGACTAACAATATTTGACTCAATATAACTAATAGCATAAAATTGAACTATTGGTGATGGAAAATATAGCCTACTCGATATAATTATAGAGCGTGTACCATTTGTAGGTACTTAATTAAATTGAACAGGAAGCATGTTTTAAAGTGTCGAAAAATTAGGACATCGGTAAATTTTTTATGGTATCAACTAAATCATTGAGTAATATAATAAAGTAACACTTAGAGCGTGAAGCAATTTGACTTCAAAAATTATGTGATAATGCGGCCTTTACCCCGATCATGTAGCCCGATTCTCATGCTGTCTTACTCATACGCATACTAATGTCTTAGCGAAGAGTGAGACAGCCTGAGGTCGAAGTAACATTCGAGGCTTGAGGAAGAAAGGAAGAATTAGGTCTATGAAGTCCGGGAAACGGTTAAAAGAGGTCCTTGTTCCTGTAAATTATGTCCCACTAAACCTTTATCCAAACAAACAAAAGTGTAATTAAAGTTTTCTCATCAATTTGTTTAATTACTTAGCTAATTTGTAAATATTATGTTATTCACATATTAAAGTGTATATAATATGTACACTTAAGTACCTATATTCAATATCTTTAAAATATAATATTTAAAAAGATGTGTGCACTTTTTTAAATTTTACTTCAAAAACTTGTGAATTATTAAATAACGTAAGTACCTGTTACATGCTACCTGAGCTATAACGAATGACAAAAAATATTCTTTTTAGTGCCTATCTGTCAATTTATCTGAAAATTGAAAAGTCGACCTTCATTTAACTCACTAACTTTACACCTGGCTCGTACCAATTAACACTTCAATTTGCCTTCGACAGGTGAACTTGTCAGCTAGGTAGAAGGTCAAATATTATCACGTACAGGCTGTTACAAAACGAAGTGATACTATAATAATTTACTGTGTGTAATGTGTTCCTTTTACAAAGTTTTTTGTGAAAGTAGCAGATCATTTTGTGATTTTGCCGCCCTAGTGCTTGAACGGCCAATCGACCAGTGACCAAATTTAACAGGAGACGTTTTTTTTTAATTATTTATGGATATTATTAGAAGTTTATTAAACTTTTGCTGAGTTAGAAAAATGTAGTATTTCTTTATATGTATAGAAATAGTAATTGAAAATAATAACTATAGCACTCATTATATTTCATTTAATTATTGGAGATTGGCCAAAATTTTTCCGATATAATTATGCATATGGAGATTGAGCACAACGACATGGAGATAGTTCTCTAAAATAATGTGCCAGTTTAGTGCTTGTTTGTCCAATATACTACCATGTTCGCTATACAGTATGTTAAATTTTTTATAAAATTATTAAAAAATGTATATGGCCGTGTATATGTGTGTATGTATACTATGATGTTTGTCCGCAATTATCGCTCGTTTGGCTGAATCGATTCTGATGCGGTTTTCAGAACAATATTTGTCACATTTAGGGTCAACTTATATTGGCGCAGAATCGAAGCGCATCGGAGCGAATTATCAAAACCGAAAAAAGCATTTTCAACTTTAACTCCAGAGTCCAGAGCATAATGTACACATTACTTCTGCGAGGCAAATCAGCGTTGGTCGGGCGATTTCGCGCGAATGCGTGCGCCTTTTTAAATTCTCAGAAGTAATGTGTGCGTTAACGCTTTGGAGTTAAGGTTGAATTTGCTATGTCCAGTTTTGGTAATTCGCTTCGATTCTGCGCTAGTTTAAATTGACAAATATTGTTCTGAAAACCGCATCAGAATCGGTTCAGCCAAACGAGCGATAATTGCGGACAAACATACATCATACATACATACACACATACATAGAGGTCAACCTATGAACCTACTTTTTTTAAGTCGGCTTAGTCCTTCGATCGGGGATTCTTGGAAATGCTATTATATTCTATTGTTGTCACGATCACCGGTGCTCGTATGGGGCTTGAAGGATTAAAATAGTAAGAACGGATCATGGCTTTTGTGACAAAGTAATAAATTATTTATTAAGTACTTACTAATAATCATCCTGTATTTACCCTCAAGTAACTTCGAACACTAAAAAATTGAAACAAAAGAATATAATATCAAGAAACTGGCAACGTAAGGTATGTCCAAATCAACTTCGCTCAATTTAAAATCCATTTTTTCGTTGTAACGGATTATTAAATTTTTTAATAATAATAATAATTTTATTCTCAGATTAATATCCATAACATTTTTAAGTAATTACGTTACAATACATATTATCAGAACTAATACAAGCTATCAAGCAAAATATATAATATATATGTTATTAATTTTACAGTATACATTTCACATTAAATTTATTACATAGACTTATCCTATTTTTAGTCCCATTAAGATTTTCATCCATTTATCTTGAATGGGGCAGTCAAATCTTGCATAAATCATTTGCAGGATGCTGTTGCTACTCTCACGTAAGCGCTGACGCATAGACGCTACTTTTTTGCGAATAATCGCATAAAAGTCGTCCGTACGTGCTTCACAAAACATAGTAGAAGCACTACAGAACCGAGGCAGCCGCAACAACACCCTGAAGATGTTGTTGTACTGTACACGAAGGGCACTGGCTGTCCGACGCCGATGACGGAACCACAAGCTACTCGAATAAAAGGATTGACAGAAGGCCTTGAAAAGTGTTATCTTTACCTCACACGAGCAGCGCGCAAATCTGCGTGCCAGCATGTTGCCTCGAACAGCCAGAGCCCTTCGTTCCCGCTCTATGTCATCGTCATCTGACAAGTCATCCGCAACAATATGTCCTAGGTATCTAAAACTTTTTACAGACTCTAGTGCAATATTATTTAACATTATTGGAAGGTGATGAGCTGTTCTATCTCCACTGCTTTTAAATACAACGACTTTGCTCTTCTTGGAATTATACTTGAGCCCATGTTCCTGTGCATATACCTCACACAAAGATAGCAGTTTTCTAACTGACCCAACTGATGGGCCCAGCAGTACCATATCATCGGCGTAGCTAATATTATTAACAGGAACTCCATCAATTATACATCCAGTATGTGTACTGCTGAGCTCACAGATGAGATCGTTTATGTACCAGTTAAACAAAATGGGTGACGTGATTCCGCCCTGTCGAACGCCACACTCTAAGCCATATGCATCGGAGAACACCCCAGCCCACCTCACATGATTGCGCTGCTGACCATACCAATATTTCAGTATAGAGATAAGTTTAACAGGCACACCCGCCCTGAATAGCTTTTCCCAAAGTTTTTCATATAAAATAGAGTCAAAAGCTTTGGACAAGTCCAGGAAACAGGCATAAACTGCTGTCCTTCTGCTCGTGTAGTACGAGACAGTATGCTTAAGACTTAAGATTGCACTTTCTGTCGATAGGCCCGCTCTAAAGCCAAATTGTGCATCGTTCAGTTTTAAATACGGCAGCAGTTCTACGTTAAGCATACTGTCAAGCACCTTCGCAAAAATAGTTGCAAGTGAGATAGGCCTGTAATTAGTCTTCTCCGATGCATCACTTGACCTAGACTTTAAAATCGGTACCACTATCGTTCTAGTAAGCTGTTCAGGCAAGTAGCCGTGACACACACACAAGTTGTAAAACATTGACAGCAGTCGTGGAAGATGTACACCTGCATATTTTAAATGCTCCACGCTTAGACCGTCATGTCCCGATGATTTACCATTTTGAATGCTAAGTATAACTTTACGCACCTGCTTAGCTGTAAATCTCACTTTTCTGAAGTCATGATCAGTCCCAGAATAGGGCACTTTAGAAGTTCCACGAACAGAAGGGCTGTTACACGCTGGTTTCACTCTAAAATGTTCTTTAAATAATTCAGAAATCTTCTTGGGATCATTTACATTATTTACACTCACAGGCAGGCCAGGCTTACAATTCATTTTCTTAGTAACTTTCCAAAATTGATTAAAGTTTTTGGCTGTGTGATGATAGGCTAGATTATCCATTTTAATTTGCTCTTGCCTATCTTGACACCATTTGAGCTTTTGTTTAAAAACTTTTCTACTCTCACACATATCAAAATAGGCACGGCCTTGAGCTGGTTTACCAGCTTCCACCCAGGCCAAAAACCTTAACCTGGCCTGTCTGTGGAAATAGGCTACGTGTTTGTTCCAACCAGCTATGTAGCCGCCCTTCCTTCGGGTTTTACCACGTTTACCAGTAACGATCGCAGCACTCGAGAGAGCAGAGACAATATCGAGGTACATCTTATCCAAAATATTTCTATGTCTCTTGTTCGAGCAGATCCCATCACAGCAGTGCAAATAATAAGTAATAAACAAATAAAATGGCGTCACGTGACGTTCGCGTGACCTTCGAAATGCTTGACCGTGATTGGTCAATATGGAGTTAGACCACTCAAGCACTTAAAACAGTTTTTATATGGGAGATGGGATATTTTATTTTTGCTAAAAAAGCAAGTTATATGCAAGCAAAATAAAAAATATTTATATTGTAAAGTGCGTAATCAGGGTTACTATTAGTTTGAAATAAAAAGTCTATTTTGGTAAAATTGGTCGATTGGCCATTCAAGCACTAGGGCGGCGATTTGTTTGGGTAAGTGCCCCAGCGTCATGAATTTGCCCATATATAGTAAAAGTTACAATAAAAGTTAAAAAAAAGTGGGAAGACCTTTGGTTCGCACTCGAGAAACGAAAAAGAACGCAGGTTCGATCCCGGTCGGACGTGTATACCATAACAATGAGACTTTTCAGATCTCAAGTAAATTCTACGGACTCTCGTACATTGAAGGAAAACATCGTAAGAAAACCCGCACATGGTTTATGGTACCAGATGAATTGACCTGGTCATTTTAGGTTGCTAGGCCGACTATGTTGCGAGAATGCCATGTGGGCTTGGGCAACCATACGGACATTAAGTGCCAACCCACGTCACGTACCACAACCACACGACATCGCAACGACAAAATGTCGTCGAGCAGTGGTTACGTATGAATGGTGTCGCTGCGTGGTTGCGTCGCCGCCAGTGGTTGCGATGTGGTTGCGATGTGGTTACGTACGAAAGCAATGAAACAGAGGGGGGGAAGAGCGCGGACGGTGTGCGCGCACTGTCCTTGCATCGACGCAACGTTGTAGTTGCGATGTGGTTGCGACGTGGTTGCGATGTGGTTGCGATGTGGTCAGCCGTGGTTGAGTCTGACAAGTTATCTGACAAGCAGAGGCGTGCAGAGGTTTTTGACATGGGGTAAGCAGCGGTATCGGTTTAGTAGTTTTGGCGTGAAAGCAAAACAGACAGACAAACAAAAAGAGATATTTTCGCATAAATTGTAATATTAGTGTGGATATAAATTAAAAACTATGTTTTCTAAACTATTATAATATATGAGTACGTTCTGTTATGAAGAAACAAGAAAAACGCCATCTGTTGTCACGTGTTGGAACTACAATGAAAGTTCATTTGCGTTCACATGTGTGCTAAGCTAAAGTAAATAAAACGCCATCTATTGTTATATATTAGAAATGCAATGTGAATTCATTTTCATCGATATTTCCATGGAAATTAGATACATAATATATTTTTGTCTTATAAAAATGTAGCCTATGTCCTTTCTCAGGCTCTAGACTAACTGTGTACAAAATTTTATTACAATCGGTTCATTAGTTTTGGCGTGAAAGTGAGACAGACAGACAGAGATACTTTCGCATTTAATATAAAGTATATCTAGTATATAAAATTCTCGTGTCACAATGTTAGTCCACGAACTCCTCCGAAACGGCTTTACTGATTTTTACCAAATTTTATATGTATATTCAGTAGGTCTGAGAATCGGCTACTCGGTACTTATTATATTGATAAGTGCATTTGTTGAATAAATAATAGTAAATTATTACAACTCGAGAAAAACGACGACCATGATAGCGATGGACGTTGCCATGGTGACATACTTTATTCAGTCACTTCAATAAAATAATACGGGCGATATACTTTATAATATGGCAAAGAAACGTTTGCCGGGACAGCTAGTAATATTATAAAATGATAAAATAAATTAGTACATGAATATGAATAACATGAAACTTTCGAGTAGTACTTACATTTCATTTTTGTTGCTGGTTTAATTGTTGTAAGTCAGGTACACGTACCTACCTTTCGACACAAATCACAATTAGAATCTTTTCACTGAATGATAATTGTGAAAACTTGTTACCTATTTTAATTTTTAATAAACACACATTTTTACACAACACAAACCTCACAATCAAATAACATTTTTAAGAAATCAAAAAACGCACTCAATATAGAAATTAGAAACTCAGTAATAACAAATATCTAATAAACTGTTAAATGTACAAACTTTTAAATGTTAAAATAATAAAAATCTTCTAAGATAACTATAAATATACTGGCGCAAACAAAAATAATATGTTACAGTGCTCATCACATGAAAAAATGGCCTCCCAAAATACAAAACACTTCTGTAATGTAAACAAATATAAACCGTACTAAACAAAAATGCACTATGTGCATATGTGATTAATTAGATTTCCGTCTATTATTTTTACTCGGATTATAGGCAACGAACATATCCGATTACTTCCGAACGCGCCATTACGCCGGCTCTCGGAACTCATGCCGCAGGATCTGGCCAAGTAAATCGCACACGCACACACGTTTGCGAACAGTGTATGAATACGAAAATCTTAACTCACACATATAGGTGGGGTCTGCGTAAGATGGAGTGCCTGTAACCACAGATATGTAGCATAATATTGGTGCGTACCTTCGCGCGGCGCGCCTAGTTACCACTTACCGACTTATGTTTAAGTAGTTTTGCAAATTAGTTTTTGCTATTTTATAAATTTAGGCGTTTTAAGTGTATTCATTTTTTACTTTATATAATAACTAACGTCATCTAAAACGCGCGAAAGTTAAATTAAAATATGTGTATAGCAAGTATTTATCATTAGGTAAGCAGTGCTTTTATGCCTTTATGGTACGCACGTCCGTGCTGACAAGTGGTCGACAACGACTGCAAAATGTGGTACGTGTGAATGGTCCAGTTCATTTACAATACGAAATATACGCCACGTGGTGTGGTTGTGTGGTTGTGATACGTGTGGGTTGGCCCTTAAAATCTTGTCCCAGGCACTACAGTATTTGAAGAGTGGTTACTTCGCTCTGAAAATGCTGTATAAATCATCCACAACGGATGCAAAGGGCTCGTTTTACCTTGTACATATTATAATATTATCTTGCTAGTTTCTCTCTATGAAGGAACAAACATTTCCGCAATGTTTATTATCCCTGCCCAGAACACATCATGATGTACGCAGCGCATTAATCGCGTTTTCACATCAGGTGTAATGAACCAGTAGGTGCTCCCGCATAATATATACATCGCTGCCTAATGTTTCACTATGGCCTACACTATATTAATGATAGTAGTTAGCTACAGTGTTTAGGTTGGGTGTTACGTTACTGCTATGCGTAGAACAATAGAAGTTTCTTTTTATTGCATGGAAAACTAGAATATTAATAATAATTATTGCATTAATCCATTAGCAAAGCATTTTGCAAGAAAAATAATAGTTTAAAAATCCAAATAAACTTGATAAGTTTACATACCTATGATCAACCACCAATTACTAACTATAATAATTAACCTGCTTAATAGTGCAATTTTCTCTTCATCATGTTGAAGGTATGGTATTTAATAGTAATAATAATATATATGGACGCTTCACACCACGTCAGTCTGGCCCCGTGCTAAGTACCTGAAGGACTTGTGTTACAGGGACTTCAATTTTATGATATTATATGATACGTACTTAATTTTTGTGGTATTTGGATTTTAACAAACCTATGATCATAAACATACGTATACTGTATACAAGATCAAAAATCGCAGGTCGCGAATTATTTTTGAACATAAAAGGGTTGAAAAACGCTGCTGTAAAATTAACAAATGTATGAATTTATTCGGTTGTAATCAATCGGACGAGTATGATAGTGGAGACGGACTTGAAAGCCTTCGTATTATGTTTTCAGTTGAGTGCGCTCACCCGTGTCAATAAAATAATTTCCACTTTTCGGCTTCTGACTTTGAGGTCTTCTATGATCTTATTGTATGTTTTGTATCAAATATCGTATTATATTCTATACAGAGTAATATTTAAGTATTTGCCTTTCAAAATAAAAAAATCATTTGATTGAAGTTTATTCACTAGAAGTAAGGAATTAACTCTATTACTTAAATATCTATCTCTCTATATTCTATAATGTCTCTTCCACGATGCGTGTAAAAGCTAGTTAAAGGGGTACGAAGATTTTGGCCGACCAACTTGTCCGCCATTTTGATTTTTTTTTAATCGCGTTCATGAATAATTCTTTGAAAAATGGATAGCTAACATCAATACAAACAAAAAATAATCTTGGCCAAAACCGCGTAAAGTGTCACATTTCGAAGATATGAGCTGCCAAAGTTTTACCATTGGAAATAAATATTTTAGCTACTCTAAGGTATGGTTATTCCAAGTGATTTCTCGTCTATGAAACAGTAGAACTCTGTAACACGCCGTCGCGAGTTTTTCATTAGGTATTTAGTTGATAAAAATTATTGTTTGAGCTAGATTGCACTTTGTCATCACGCGACGGCGTGTTACAGAGTGGCTACTGTTTCATAGGCGAGAAATCACTTGGAATAACTATACCTTAGAGTTGCAATATCTTAAATATTTATTTCCAATGGTAAAACTTTGGCAGTTCATATCTTCGAAGTGTGACACTTTACGGTGCGTCCACATTTGTATCATTTGCGCGATCAGATCTCCGTCGCGTATCATCGAAGCGTGTCAAAATGATACGCGTATCATGCTACGCCCCGATCGCTTTTAACCGCGTACCTAGCTGAGATATGTCGTACCAAATACTCTTATGATCGGCAGAATGATCGGCGTCCACACTATGATACGCATACTTGATACGGCGCGATGATCGCGACGGAGATGTGATCGGGGATCTGATCGCACAAATGATACAAATGTGGACGCACCGTTACGCGGTTTTGTCCAAGATTATTTTTTGTTTGTATTGATGTTAGCTATCCATTTTTCAAAGAATTATTCCTGAACGCGATTTAAAAAAAAAACAAAATGGCGGACACGTTGGTCGGCCAGGCTCCATACAAAAATCTTCATACCCCTTTGTGTATGTGACCAAACTTGTGGCTATACTGAAACTCTATTATTTCAGTATAATATTATTCTTTAAACATTTATTATTAGCTAGACCATTGTAGCATTATGACGCACGCTATTGTATTTGTCCACTTCAAAAAACATGGTTACGAGAAACCTTTTCATGGAATCAAATCGGTACCAATAAAAAGACTTCTAAACAATTACTCGTGTTTCAAACAGTAGTGGCATAATAAACAACGTTAGGAACCCGAGTTAGTGCTTAGGTCAAGTGGGATAATCTAGATTCTAGACTCCGCGATGAGATTTTCTCGCGCTGATTCGAAGAAATTGCGCCTAACAACGTTTGAGTTGAGATGAGCTGAGCGGGAGACGCTAACCTTCGTTTAAAATTTACTTGTGTTTCATACCTTTTTAAATCTAAATGTACTTCAAACGCTTCAAGCATTATATATAATTATTATCAAGATGGTTAACACTAAATTATGTTCGGTAAGACAAGAGCACGATAGTTAAGAAAAGGTTTTGCACTTATGACTTTTGTCGGTGCGAGATATTTTTGTCTCAACTCAATAGATTACTACCACTGATTTTAGTGACTTTTTTCTAATTAATCCTTCGATCGAGGATTCTTGCTGCTATTGTATTCTATTGTTGTCGCGATCACCGGTGCTCTTATGGGGCTTGAAGGATTAATTTCATTATGGGTTCCAAGCACAGGTCCCAAGACAGTTTGGCATGTCTATACAGTATACACTATACACCTCCGAGATAATATCAAAACCTAATCAAAACCATATACCAATGAATACCATGGTTTTGGTAACTAAGGCTGACATGTTAGGTCATCAGGTCACCACAGATTCCCACCGCTGTAAGGCCATAATTCTGTGAACTGGGATTGACAGCAGTAACAACGAAAACCCTTTTGATTTAATCTCAGGGAACTCGAAGGATATGCTAAATAGACTTGGAACCCGCATTGACATGAATAAAAAAAGTCATCAACAGTAGTAAGTAGTATAATCTAATGATACTAAAAATATATTATGCAGTTTACCGTCTTTGTTTGGTATATTAAGTGTAGCAGGTATTAATTGTTAAGATAGCCTTTGTGAATTAAATGTAGATTAAATAGTGTTTTCAAATCTTTATCTCTTTTATAATACTTATTTCATAATATGACCTTCAGAATAAAACAAAAGATGAAAGTATTAAATCTCGTTTAGCAAATATTTATAACGCAATATCACTGTCTTAAGCTGTCTTACAATAAATAACGTAATACGTATAATATGATAGAATTTAATTTAAGACTTTGCTATATCATTCGATAGATTATTATAATGTATTCGGCTTGGTATCTTTTACCATCTTATACTCTTATATTTAATTGTATTGTGTATTACCTATACCCTTTTACGACACCCAAAGTCTTTTCATACTCATCATAAAGAACTGCTCTCTGTAGCGAAACTAGTACCACCAAAGAAGAAAGTAACAAACTACAAATAAATATTTTACTAGGTCTGCTAATATTTTAAATTACAAAACTCTCTTTTAGCTTTACACGTTTTTTTGTCATTTTCCAAGCAGAGTCAGCGATAGCAAAGTCCTGAATTGCGCCTTAAGGCCGTGTTCAGACCAAACTGACTTTACGCCGCTGAATGTGAGCAGGCTCACTGTGAGCCCCAGTGTTAACGTGAAAATCATACAAAATGTACGGTATCGAATGTCCGCGCCTACTGGCTGTGGTAATGGCGTATTGTCCGTTAGGTGTTCAGAACGAAAAAGTGAATATGTATGGAAATACAATAAACTACGTAACACTCGCTCACATTCAGCGGCGTATAGTCAGTTTGGTGTGAACACGGCCTAAATAGTAAACTGCGACAAAACGAGGTTTGTCAGATCATCCGTACCGTCGAAGAAATTGATTCATAGGCAGATGGTGGGCCAATATCGTTTGGTAAAGTTATGTCAATCTAATTTCAGTTTTGACTAGACGTATCACGCGGCTTCTCCCGCGTAAATTAGATATTTCACAGATAAATTAGTCCACAAAAATAGCCTATGATCTTTCACGTTATCTGTGCCAAATAACAGAAAAATTGCTCCAGTAGTTCGTGAGATAAGCCCTTTCAAATAATTTCCCCGGTTTTTTCCACATCTATACTAATAGTATAAAGCGGAAGAGTTTATTTGTTTGTTTGAACGCGCTAATCTCAGGAACTACTGGTCAGATTTAAAAATTCTTCCAGTGTTAGATTTTATTTTGGAAGGCCCATTTATCTAGGAAGGTTACTAACAGGAGAGAAGAAATAGAGGGAAATGTGGAAAAAATGGGGAAAATTATTTGAAAGGGCTTATCTCACGAACTACTGGAGTTATGTTATTTGGCACAGATAAGAAATAGACCACGTGAATGATCACAGGCTATTTTTTATGGACTAATTATTGGTCTGTGAAATACAGGTGAAATATCTAATTCCCGCGAGCGAAGCCGCGTGGAACGTCGAGTAATTTTCCTCTGTTTCTTCGCTCCTATTAGTCTTAGCGTGATAAAATATAGCCTATCGCCTTCCTAGATAAATCGGCTATCGAAAACTGAAATAATTTGTCAAATCGGTCAAGTAGTCCCTGAGATTAGCGCGTTCAAACAAACAAACTCTTCCGCTTTCTAATAATTAGTATAGAAGTAAAGATTAATATCTAAGATTTGTTGGCTGGCTTTGACATAACGCGACAAAATTACGTAGGTCCGCCGTGTGCCTATGAATCAACTTCTCTAAATCTAATAGCACATACGATCGAGTTTCATATTGTGTCGTCACCACTCAAATCATGTGATTTAAGGGCAAGGAGCCTGTAATTAGTCTGTACGTCACAACCAATCGTTTAGGGTTAATGTGGTGTTACATGTGGTAGTGTGACCCCACAGACCTGCTCTAATGAACTAGAACTTTTCACCCCACTACTTTCCAGGTCAATACGTAACAGTTTGTCAAGGGAACAACCTACTGTTAAAATATTACAGATAATATAGTGGTCATTTTAGTATCACATTACTACAACAAATATTTACAGCATATGTAGAAACTCCTTTTTTGGAAGTCGGTTAAGATCGTGAATATTAGTCAAGAATTACGGCATCCTTATAAATAAACAACAATAAGTTAAGAGTTACTTGTGGTGGGGATATCTCGCTTTATTAAATTAATTCTTCGATTGTGGATTCTTGGAAATCTATTCGCTATGTCGCGATCACCGGTGATTTTATAGATCATTGAGAAGATTTTGAGCACTGTTATTATTTTTATTTGTAATTTTAATGTTAAAGCTCTGTGAATATTCATAATTATTCCTTCTGTATTCAAAAAACTATTATTTTTGTTCGTTTCAGGATTAGTTGAAATTCTCTTTACACGAAGAGATATTTAAAAACTATAATATTTCAAACTAAATCGCTCCCTGACAAAAAATAACTCGTTAACTGTCAATAAAACATAAATGGGGTACGAAAGTCCCAATCTTTGACGAAATCGGTTAATTATAGGTTTGTGATAGAACAGGGTTAACCTGCAACCCATTTTCAGACGCGGAAGCAATGAATAATGGTGGTGGCCTGGTGGGGTCACCACGGTGGACTGCTATCGATTTTCCCTATTTATTTAGCTTATTTGATTGGAGTGATTTGCTGATACCATGGCGTGCATTGGTTAGTACTATATGTTATAACCGTGTATGTTATTCTATATACGTCTTACTTTTAATATATTTTAGCTAATAATATACTATTTACACAGTATAAATATATTTAAAGTTGTAACTTCTTTCAAGCAGAAACAATAATCAAATCAAATCAAATCAAAATATTTTTATTCGGAGTAACTTTTTACAAAAACTTTACCGAACGGCGATACTACGGTGCCTACCACCGGTTCGGGAACTAACCCGACGAGAAGAACCGGCGTAAGAAACCCGCACGGGGCCATCTTTTACTAAAAAGATGGAAAATTACAATTTAAAACATATACAGTACATGTACAACACGGTCACATTAACCTATTAACGGATAAAATATGTTTTAAAACAATGCAAAAACATATTGGTCCGCGATGTTAACTGTTGACGAAAATGTCCGTTCTCGAGATAAAAATTTACAGCAATTAGATATTTTATTTATGAGGTTACAGAAACAGTTATTTTAAAGATGTATCTTAGCACCTTTGCAAATATTAATATTTAAATAGCATCTAGATATTATTAGCATGCATTCAAAAGCATATTATTAAAGCACATTAATCTAATTATTCTAAGTATTGTACCTATATATTTTAAAAATAAATAACTATAAGCTATTGAAGCGGAGACCAGTGATATTAGAAACAATATAAAAAAAATCGTTTCTCTAAATAAACTGAATTCAAAACATACCTAAAGCTTGTAAGCCCCTAACCACATCTAAGTTTAGCCAAGTTCAAACATCGCGTCTGGGTCTTAACATATTCAGGGCAGATGTGCCTATTTATTCCGTTTATTGTTTCAATAATTGAATTATTAAGTACACTAATTGTTGAATTACGAGGGTCGTGTGGTGTGGCAGAAGCCTGAATAATTTGCACCACGTAACGCGTACGCGATAAGACAAATAATAAGACACGAAATGATCTTACTACGATTGTACTATGTAATAATGCTCGCTGGAGAAACAACTGCATTTCCCTGAAAATTGCGCTTCAATACCCCGTGACTCTCCAGTGGTAGAAAAGTTAATAAATAACATAAATACTCACCTGGAAAGGTGAACCGAAGGAATATCGCCCATGTCGGGGCTTCGCCGGCCGGCTGGTCAAACTCTGCGAAGAACTCCTTGGCGGCACAAGAACTTTTACCACTGCACTGTAAAGATCACTTGAGCGCAATCATTTTTTTTTCCCACTCCCTTACCTTCCACATTTGAATGTGGAAGGTAAGGGAGTGGGAATCTATGCATAAGCCTATGAAATTGTATAAGTGTAACAGTATGGACATGAGTCTAAACACTTATACAAATCATTATAATACAGAGAAAGGGTTAGAAATTCTGCACTAATTTGGTGAAAAAGCACAACAAATGTTGCCATAAATTATACTTTAATGACATTAAAAAGCGAGTGGGATTGTGAGTGACACTTTATAAGGGTTAAACCATCCTCGTAGCAATAAGCTAAAATAATGCAAAGTAAGAAAGCTCAACTCTTAAAAAAATCCTACAGCCTAATTCAATACAGCCAATACTTTTAGAAAACTCGATTCGAGAATTCAATTTAAAGATACATCTTGAGATACGATCTTACAATCCTACCCCTGACAAAAATAGAGGGAATGTATTTTAAAAGTATGTGTACCTCTGTGCTGACAAGGGCAATCGAACAGATGAAGAAGTAATCATTTTAAAAAAACCATTTTGTGTCAATTGACAATAATTACCAAACGCGCAACTCCATTGTGTCAAAACTAGTTTATCGCGCGGGAACCGCATATTTTTCTTAATAAAAATATCCTAGTGTCCTTTTCCGGGACTCAATGTACCTCCATACCCAGCAATTCAGTTCAGAGATTTTGGTGCGAGGAGGTAACATAGATAGACAAATAGACAGACAAATAGACAGACAAATAGACAGACGCATAATGATAATATTAATATGGAAATTAATTAAATTGCCTATAATAATGTCCCTATGGTGCACCCATGACCCAGTATCCCAGTTCCGAGAACGCCCATCTTATTTTAACTTCATTATGTTTTCTATTTGCCCAGAAAATTGTGTTTAAGCAGAAATTAATTATGATGGTCCTTATGGGAATCCTGTCGTAAGAGAGTCATAATAGAAGCTTTAAGTCCGCCTGCACTATCAACAAAAATATATGTATATTGGAGATAGTTATTGCAAATAGCTAGACCAGCTACTTGCATTTATTGTAGGTTAATATTAAGTTAGTTATTAATTATTTGTTTAAAGTTTGTTTGAACAAGCTTATTCAACAAATTACTGGGCATTTGGTCTCTGTTAAGCATTGTGTATTAACCACAGAAATAATATCAAGATAGAACGGCTAAGCGGGTGGAGTAGGCTGTAGGCGTGTTTTAATCTTGCTTAAATGGGCAAGTTTCGTTGAACGTTCATTCAGTCAGCTCGCACGTTCTATCTTGATATATTTCTGTGGTATTAACTAATAGCCCAAAAAACAATTTGGTGTTGATATAGTTATGAATGCAGTCTTGTTCTAAAATCTAAATGATCTAAAAAATATGACTGCATTCATAACTCACACGTGTATTTAACCGACTTCCAAAAAAACGAGGAGGTTATACGTTCGGCTGTGGATATTTTTTTTATGTATGTTCAACGATTACTCCGCCGTTTGTGAACCGATTTTCAAAATTTTTGTTTTGTTGTATTAGGTTTCACTCCAATTTGGTTCCATTTCCATAAAAGTGGTGACTTGATGATGGGATCCATGAGTAATCGAGGAAACTCCTCAAAATTCAAATGGAAACATATGGTTTTTTTGGTTTCATATGAAGAATTCTAGGCATTTGTTACCAAAAAGTAAGATTTTGCACCAGGATATACCATGGTTCGAAGGTGGTGAACAGAACTCCTTACTCCTTATAGATACATGTTTGGGGGTTTCGGCGTTGTTTTAAGAACTGAAAGCATATACTACTAAGCTAATTACATTAATCATCATCATCATCATCACCACCATTCCACCATACACCTTCACATTATGACCCTATTATAATTGGTAGGTATTTTTCATAGTATTTTTAGATCAAAACGGATCACGGATGTCTTTAAATATTGTTCTGTAGAAAGTTAAGCTATTTTGAAAATTATTTTATTATTTCGACCTGATGATAAGGCCCATGAGTGATCGAGGGAACTCCTCAAAATTTATATGGAAACATATTATTATGGTGATTTCCATTTTATGAGAAGTATCCTAAGTGTTAAAATTATAAAACTCCATATTAATTGTAATATCTACTTTTATTATACATTATTATACAACTTGTACACTTTCGGGCAGAGGTCCTCCGTCAAAATCCACACCATACTAAGCTCTTGGGGTATTTATACCCAATTTTTACCCGTCAACCCCACTCCAAATCACGTGATCGTAGAAGGGATTGCACGTTGTCAGTGTGGCCAGTATTAAATATTAAAACTATTATCAAATTTACTCAAAAATAGTTAAGTTATAATAATTTTTAGTATTCTAAAAACAATAAACTAGGTTCTAAATTACATTAATCATAACATTCGGCCATCCGACAACGTGCAGCGTCCCGATGCACTCTAAAAACATACTTAACTAATCATCAATGGTACAATACAAAAAATATTTTAGTAATCTATACATTTTCACTATAAACTAGTAAGTAACTATTGTTAATAAATACACTGATCAAATTAAATTTCACATTAAAAAAAAAACAATTCATTTGTTGTATTGTGTTACAAACCGTGTAGAATGAAATAATATATCTACCTATACTTACAAACATTACTTAATTAAACTTAATATAAGATTTTTGTACAATCATTGCTTTGCAACAACCAACATTGACATTATTAAGATAAAAATCCTTGTGTATTACTCTCTTGAGTCTTAATGTTACAACATTAATTGAATTAAAAAATAAGTTCTAACACTAAAATGTGCTATAAGTAATCTATATAATATCTTTCAATGTAGAACAGAAATTACAGTATTTCTATACAACAATCTATCAATCAAATCATTAGGCTAATTAAATATATTTTTTGCGACTCATTTAATAGAGATACATAACTCCGAGTGTCAAAATAAAATAAAATATCACAAAAAACTTAATAAAAACAAACTGAAAAAATAAGCCTGAAAATAATAACTTCTCACACAATACCTTTAACGATTGCAGTGGTACAAAAAGTAACTTTTCTAACATAATACACAACAAAATAAAGTTAAGTAAATATTAGATACCTTATCAAATGTCGCTGGTGATAAAAATTAGAAATAATAAACAATAAACATTACAGACCTCTGGAAGTTTTAACAATAATTATTGGTCTTCCAATTTTACTTTTAAAGGTACTAGTAAATATGGAACTTCCACTTCAGCCGATTCTAATTTTATTTTGTATCTAGCTATAGATCTGTGATCATCTGGTATTCCCAGAAAAACTAACAATATTATCTATATAACTTCAAATAGTAACTTCAAGTATAATATATATTTTAAATATCAAATAATTTAAATTTATGGATTATTCCATAAATTCAAATTTAAACACTTTTTAACTTACAAGACTACCCAAAATTAACAAATTTGCTAAAACCAAACATCTACATGCATGTCTAAGTTAAGCTTTTCTGCAGCAAAGAGCATACTTATTTTCACATTTTACGAAACAATTGTTTACTGCTTCATAAACTACGCTTTCCTGAGCTTTCTAAAAGAAAATCTTATTTAAGGACCTACTGTCAAAACACTAGCCCCGTCTACACATACCGCTAACCTCCAATCGTGATCATATTATAATGATTTCATGAATCGTGCTTCCGGGCGATGTGCTTTACGCTGCAGCTAATAGTGAACAATATCGCGTGACAACGATTTCTGCATTATAGCACGAAAGTAAAAGTCGTAAGTCCCAAAAATGCTTTTGATGATTACTTAAAAATTAAATACAATACTAATATTCCTTTAGCTATTATTTTATAAAGTGATTGTAGTAGTGCAAGTTATTTAATGATATTAACTCAATAAGTGTAACAGGTATTTGTTGAAGAGCCCAGAAATATTAATAATTTCGAAAAATATAGCTTACGAGTTAAACAAAGTTAATCGTATTTTCCGTTAGCCAAATATCAGATAAATATACAATGATTAAATAAATACCAATTTCATTGGAGTCAATCGTCTTCCGGGATCGTAATACTTATTAGAAAACAGCAAAATTTGGCAGCCCGCTCTTAACATAAACTTATGGTAATCAAAAGGCAAAGGTTCAAGGACAAATAGTAAGATTCATTACAAAAACATAACTTAACTATAAATAATCAAAAACAGAAGTAATGTGGGATCACTGGGATATATAAAAAAAATCTGTGACCTTAAATTACACAGAATGGCATCGATACATGTTTAAATAGTACCCAGAAATTACCGGAATATTCATTGTCATGAGTCATATTTTAATTATTATTAAGGATGACTTTCTTCTAATCATCGAAACCAGAGTGACATGATACATACCTAGATTTTCTATCGGTTCTCAAATAATTCGGGACCAACTCACATGGGTTATATTTCTAATCATATTATCATAACACTGTTCAATGTAACATAAATCATAACAGGTATTTTATAAATCATAACATGTATTTTAAATCTAGATTCCACTAGCTCAAGATCAAGCATAAAACTTAAGGTGCAGTGGTTGTTGCAACTACGTAAAATGGGTTTTTTAAATAACGTTTTTTGTAAAGTAAATGTCATTATTTAAGTATAAAAAAGTACCCTGTTAAAATTGAGAAAATTTCCTATACGCAAAGGTATATCAGTACACAATTTGAAAAATTCTGCTCGATAGAAAAAAATCTCAAAGATGACTATTATAACGCTGTTTTTCATAATTAAATCATTTTATGGCTAAATTACACACTTTCTAGAAAAAACAAAAATTGTAGTACATTTGTCATAACCTAACCTAAACGATTTGATATATTTGATTTGTGTAATACTAAAAACAAAAGGTTTTTTCTCCTATTTTCTATTATCAAGGCACGCGGCGAGCGCGTAACCGCCACTGTACAAGGCGCGCTGATATGAATGTTATTATAATGTGCTTTAGGTCGATATTCGTACTGACAGACATCGACCTGCTAATTTTCGGGACTACTGGGCCTTAAGTCATATTTCTACGTTTTTTGCTTCGTCTCTAATTTAAATCCCACAGGACCCTAAATACCTCAGGCCAGTTTAGTAGGTAATATTAGTTTGAGCATATACAGATAAATATTATGTCAATTGTCAAACTGGCACTATTAATAATAATTTAATAAAGGAGTTTTGACCTAAGTGATTATCTATAATATACTTACATAAAATAATAATAATTTATTCTCTTATTTCATCACAATTTTGTTACTGTATAATAATATACACAAAGAGAGATGAGTAATATTTTGACACCTGTGTCAGATGAAGTATAATATTTTTTTATATAATATGTAACATTTTTTATTTTTAGAATTGTGTTATCGCTATCGTTTTTATTGGGTCGTATTAGTAGAATATTAACCATTAAACATGAAAAATATAGTTACAAGTAAAACATGAGATTTCGAAAGTCAATATTCATAAAAATATAAATGAGTCTAGTTTTACATTTGGGATCATCGATTGTTGTCTACCAAATACTCAATATATCGACCACGTGGAACTTTAACTTGAATTAAAAGAAAACGTCCCATTGATAAATCATAATAAATTCTACTTCGATAGCAGCTATGTTAATAAAACCGACAATTATAAATGAAAAACAATATTATTTAAACTTTAAGATAAATAATTATATACTTAGTAGAATTTGACAATCGTATGGACCAAAAATATAATCCAACCCCTAAACTTCTTGATAAACTTAAGACTTATTTGTTCACATCAGTAGCAGTAGAATTGTCTTATCTCATTGTTACCGTATTGATCGTAATCGTAACATAATATTTTAAAGTTTTTAAAATAGCTATCCTAAACGATTTGCCTTACGAGTACCTACCTATACGATTTTTTATATACCATCGAATAGTAGCCAACAGTTTGTTTTATAAGAACAGCAATACTACGAGTACATTGTACAGTGCTTTGATCTATCGATGATAGGAATCTTGTGGTAGGTAGCCATTTTTCTGGATATGACAAAAAATACATTTGACTTTGTAGATCGCAAAACTGATTGCTTTCAAGTTTAACAACTACCGTTTACGAGGTAAAGCAAAGAGTTCGCTTAAAAATTGTTCATCCAATAAATATCTAAAATTCAAAAACGTTATAATTCTTAATCGAAACTACTAGCTGACCCGGCAAACGTTTTGCCGTATAAATTATTTCTAGTATTAATATAAAAGGTACTTAGATAAAAACCTATTCTCAGGTCCAACAAATGTACATACAAATTTTCATTAAAATCGGTTGAGCCGCTCTGGAGGAGCTCGTGCGCAAACACTGACACGAGAAAGTTTTACATAATATAATATTATATTAACTTATCTTCCTAGCGCTATCAATCACAAAGCAGTGTTATTTGTGGATGTCAAAACTTTGGCAGCAATAATCATAGTAGTACATAGTATATCCTACAACCTTTACATTTTGTGATGAATCATACACTTTACGGATATACGGATAAACTATCATGCCTATTGATTTGTGCTCTAACATAGTAATTTTTATTTACATATATGTAGATGTATTATAATCAGTCAGTCAAGGTGTGACGACACGAGCCCTCGCGAAGCTCGGCTTTGTAAAATATTTTTTTCGAAAACTTAACAATATGGTTGATCTTGATTTACAATTTTATAATACAAATATTGACATGGACTGAATGATGACCTTTCAGGATTAATAATTTTGGATATTTATTTTTATATTTGCTATGAACAACCAACAATAGTTACAATTATACATACATAATATTAACAAGGATTAAATATTGACCATGATTATTGCACTTTTAATTGGAGGCTATTACATCTTGTTATTAAATCAGTTACAAAGTTTAACTGCAGTAAGTACTAATATTCACTGTAGCGTTTCTTGATTTCTATAACAACAGCATTCTGAATACTTTTTACTAAGAGCAAATGCACGAACCGCTCTTCCAGGAAATAAATTCAAATTATTTAAGTTCCGTAACATCTATAAACGAATTTAAGAACCTTTACATGGTCCAGTAGCCAAGAAGTTTTCTTCATCGCTTCCCTATCTATTGCTAATTATTAAAAATACAATATTAAGAAACACGAGTCGAATTTCGATTAATCATTTACATTATATATTTTAGGATTTAGAATTAAATGTACATAGTACTATTAGTATTTAACTCAACGGTTAACAGCACAAAAAGACTTATATCTAAGCATTGGTTCGACGGTGTTCTCTGAGTGTCGTTTAATATTAATTATCGATCTCTTTTTAGTTGTCTAAAGTCATAATAATTGTAAATGTGTAATGTACTCTTTT
The DNA here is from genome assembly GCA_937595015.1 of Polyommatus icarus. Taxonomy (NCBI): domain Eukaryota; kingdom Metazoa; phylum Arthropoda; class Insecta; order Lepidoptera; family Lycaenidae; genus Polyommatus; species Polyommatus icarus. The sequence goes on along the minus strand of OW569328.1, from coordinate 7,248,403 downwards.
GTAAGCTATCAGTTTTCTATAAGTAACTTTTTTGTAAGCTTTCGTAATTTGTTAGTTTCTAAATGTGAAAACATGTAAATGGTGTCAAGATTTTATGCAGTCTTCAATACATCAAATATACACTGTATGTTTTCCAAATAAATAAAATAAATAAAAAAAAAAAAAAAATGAAAAATATTTTCATCTGAATCTCATTTAGAAATCATAACTCTTGTATTGACTTTTCGACAATAGATTAAACTAATGATAGCTACTACCTTTACTGATTTTGACTTCCAAACCATTTTTACTTTTGTACGCCTCTAGAAAGGCAGAATGTATCTAAGACAGTTTTTCCATTTCAGCCTAAAACTCCATTTCAGTCTAAAATCTCAATTTATAGCGCGAAGCGTTAGACAGTTGCCCCCCGCAGCGCCTCGCACCCCCTCACCTCCGCTACGACGTCGCTCGGGGCGCGTCAGGCGCAGACCAATCAGAGACAATTACTAGATAGACGCGGCCACGCAGCGTCCGCGTCGTATTGCATCATATTAGTGCAGTTCGCGCCGGTCTCTGATACGGGTATCACGTACCATTCTGTCGCAGCCCGAAGCGTCGGTCTTTTATAATAATAGTAGGCAGAGTAGTTCCCTAAGTGTTGACCTTTTGTAAAAGCTCAATAAACTATTTCTACCGCTATAAGTGGCGCCCAACGTGGGGCCGAAAAGTTACGAAAAGTTTTAAGACCTAGGTTTCCGGAAAGACTAGTGTAACGGTTTTTCAACGCGAGTAAACAGTAGGTGTGGTACCTAAATAGTTTCTGTTTAATTGTGATCCGCGACTGTTGACACTACGTGCGTAATAGTGACTTTCTGGAAGACTTTCTTTCTGTTTCGGGTTTTAACTTTTAACGCGAACCGATCAGTGGGTGTGGTTAGGTACCCATAGTTTCTGTCGGTTTCGTCCCGCGTTCTGTAATAAGTTAATAACAATAAGTACGTGTGTACAACGTGTGTACAGTGTGTGTACATAGACTTTTCTAGAATACCTAAGTTTGTTACTGGTATTCTCCGCGAACTAAACAGTGTGCATCTCAACAACTGTGTTAGTTTGTTATCGCGAACTTTAGTAATAACATTACGAGTGTTAAATGTTAATAAACACTTCTAGAATATCGTTGTTCTGGTATTAACATATTCCGCGACTAGCCAGCCGCGCGTCACGCGTGTGTCGACTTGTGTTAGTTTGTTTTCGCGCGCTTTTCATAATAATTGTGTAAAAACATTTTCGTGCTGCATTTTCCGCGAAGTATACAGTAGGTGTGCTGTGGTACTTTGTTTCGCGAACGGATATAATAATATATAAGTGAATTAGTGACTCTTATAAAATACCGAATACGTAAGGGGTCGTTCACAAATTACGTAAGACTCGGTGCTGAGTGGACTATAAGATTTTATTTCGGTTGTGTTCCGCGTACGTGGTGACTTATCAAGATGAACACCAGATCAGCCCATGCAAAACAAGCGAGTTCGTCGGCTGTCCTCGAACCGTCTGGGGACGGGACGCCGACGCCGACGCCGCAGCCGCCGGTTCAGGCGGACACGTCTCCATGCGCTGCCGGCGCTGACGCCGCCCAGGTGCCCGCGGAGGACCTGCAGCCAGCTGGTTGTGCTGCAGCGGCCCCGGTCACCATGACGACGGATCAACTTCTACTACTCATAGACAGGTTGAGTCGCAGCGAGCCTGTAAGTACATTACCAATTTCTACTGGCAATTTCGCCAAGTGCACGGCTCGTTTTAACGGAGAGAATAACAGTAATGTTGAGGCGTTTATTGATTCTGTGGAAACTTATAAAGAGTGTCTCCGTATTGACGACCACAATGCCCTACGTGGGTTATCGATGCTGCTGACGGGATTGGCAGGTACTTGGTGGCAAGGAGTCAAGGACACCACTTCGTCGTGGCAAGCTGCTGTAGAGGCTCTAAAGCAAACCTTTGGACCTCGCTTGCCTCCTCACAAACTGTATAGGAAAATTTTTGAACGAGAGCAACGTGTAGACGAGTCTACAGATTTGTTTATTTGTCACGTTCGAGCACTTTTCGCCCAGCTCCCGCAGTTTACACTGACGGAAACGGTACAGCTGGATATGGCCTATGGATTGATGCACCGTCGAATTAGAGAGAAAGTCCCGCGTGCTAGCTTTAATAGTTTCGCCGAGTTATTGGCTCAAGCCCGGCGTGTTGAAGATATTATAGACGAGAGTAGGCCGCGTGTCAATGTAGATACGAAACCCGCGACTTATTCTTCGGCAACGGCTCAGGCGGAGCCTAGTATAACTACGAGGAAGTTTCGGCCTCAATGCAAGTACTGTAAGCAGTACGGCCACCTCAAGGAGGATTGTCAGAGAATTGCCAAGCAGACAAAGATTAGAGATGGTCCAGTTGAAGGAGCTGCGCGTTCCCCTGCGGTTACGTGTTTCGGGTGTGGGACACCCGGAGTCATACGCTCGAACTGTCCAACGTGTAAGGAGAAAAAATCGAGCGCGCCGCCCGCGCCGTCTAAGAGTTCATTTCAATCAGTGTCCGCGAGTTGCGCTAATATTGATTCGCGTGTGCGTCCTGTGTTGCGTGTACAGATCTGTGGTGAATACGGTAATTTAATAGTAGACACTGGAGCTAAACATTCCGTAGGAAGTGTTAGTCTAAGAGCCCACTTATTTAAGCATGGTTGTCAGTTCCAAAATGTATTTACTGAATTAAAGTATGCGGACGGTCGGATTTCTGCGCAAAATGTTGAAATAGCGCATGTTAATGTAACGGTGCGAGGTGTAGCGCGAGCGGTCGATTTTATTATGTTGCCGGATGCAACCGAGAGCCTGTTAGGTATGAATTTTATAGAGGACATTGGTATGGTATTAGACTTCGATCGTGGTGTATGGTATGTGAGACACGATAGGTCACCGGAGTCGATTATTTTCGAAAACAAGCCTTTACGGCCACTTACCTGTTCGTCTGTGGGTCTTCGCGAGGACGAGGGATCCCATCTTTGTCTGGACGAAAGGGAACGTCTGTCCGACCTTCTGAATATCCACGAGGATATTTTTACTCCAGGGGGAGGACCGAGCGATTTTGCCGTACATCGTATAGACACGGGAGATGCGGCGCCCGTCGCTAGTCCGCCGTATCGTGTTTCTCCCGCTAAGAAAGACATTATTCGTGAAGAAATAGATAAGATGCTGGAAGATGACATCATCAAAGACGCTGAGTCGGAGTGGGCTTCTCCTGTGGTTTTAATTCCGAAGAAAAATGGTGAAACCCGGTTCTGTGTAGACTACAGAAAGCTTAATAGCGTCACCCGGACCGACAAGTATCCACTTCCGGTTATCGATGAGTTACTGCAGAACACTAAAGCAGACTGCGTCATGTCAACGATCGATTTAAAAGCTGGATACTGGCAAATAAGTGTCGCCCCAGAAGATCGACATAAGACGGCATTCACTACGCCCTTTGGAACGTTTCGCCGCATGCCGTTCGGTTTAAAAAACGCACCGGCGACGTTCCAGCGGTTAATAGACCGGATGAGATCTGGTCTCAAGGACGTATGCGTCCTGGCATACTTGGACGATATTTTAATTATATCGCCAAATCTGGAGCAGCACCTGAAGGATCTTCAGCAAGTCTTCGAGCGCCTTCGCCTATTCAACCTAAAAGCAAACAGAAAAAAGTGTTATTTTGCTAGAAATGAGGTTACTTACCTGGGACACGTCGTCTCTTCGAAGGGAATCGAGCCGGATCCTACGAAGGTGGAAGCTGTGATGCATATGAAGCCTCCGACGAACCTGAAAGAGTTAAAAACGTTTTTACAAACTTGCTCCTGGTTTCGAAAGTTCATACCACAGTTTTCCGATCTAGCTCGTCCGTTGACGGAACTTACCAAGAAGGATCGACGTTGGCAGTGGAGCGAGGACCAGCAAAGAGCATTTGACGAGCTGAAGGTGCGCCTTTCAAACAGTCCCATTCTTCGACAAGCAAGCTTTGATGAGCCGTTTGTTTTGCGGACAGACGCCAGTGCCTATGCTCTAGGAGCAGTATTATTGCAAGGCCCATCTCATCATGAAGAGAGACCAATAGAGTATGCCAGCCGGCTGCTCACTGCGGCTGAAAGAAATTATCATACCACCGAGCGAGAAGCCTTGGCGGTCGTTTGGGCTTTGGATAAATTCCGAGGGTACCTCGAGGGAGCTCAAGTGCATGTGGCTACCGACCACCAACCGCTGAGATGGCCCTTGTCATTAAAGACACCCAGTGGTAGATTGGCCCGTTGGGCAATGAAAATTCAATCGTTCGATCTCCAAATCGATTACACTCCTGGTAGAGTGAACCTGGTCGCTGACACCCTCAGTCGTCCAGTAACCAATTTAACTGAAGAAGCTATTACGGAATCTTGTGGGATTTGTCCCGTAGTCGTCGATTTGCCTCATTGTAGTCCAGAAGACATTCGAAAGGCTCAAATGAATGATTCTGAGGTGAGCAAAATTATAGAAGATTTTGAGAATTCGGATGACCCTGCAGCAGCTGTACGCTGGACTGACCGGGGCTATTATATTGAACAAGGTGTCTTATATCGATGTGATCCGGACGGAGTGTCCGAGGAACCCCAGCTTGTGGTCCCAGAGTCTTTGAAGGCAGAGCTCATGAGAGAACTCCATGATGCGCCCACTGCTGGACACTTAGGGTTGGAAAGAACTTTGCGAAAAATTAAAGAAAAATATTATTTCAAAAACATGAGGACATATGTAGCTCAATATCTTAAATCCTGTGACTTGTGCCAAAAGTACAAAGCGACGAATTTAAAACCTGCTGGTCTGCTTCAGACACCCGTGCTACAGCAACGATTCGAAGTGCTTGCGATGGATCTTTTCGGACCCCTTCCAGAAGCCGAAGGTGGAGAAAAGTGGGTTTTTCTCATTGAAGATACGGCGAGTCGATGGGTTGAGCTATTTGCACTATGTGATGCGACCGCAGAGTCGTGTGCAAAGGTCCTAATAGAAGAAGTATTTCTGCGTTATGGTTTACCTCGTCGGGTTATCTCGGATAATGGTAGCCAGTTTGTCTCTGCAGTAATGCAAAAGGCTATGTTCGTACTTGGAGTCCAACAGTCCCTAATTCCTGTGTATCATCCGGAAGCAAACCCGGCGGAACGCAAGAATCGAGAGCTGAAACAGCTACTTGGTATCCTGGTAGGACCAGAACATCGCCAGTGGCCGACTGTACTACCGATGGTTCGTTTTGCACTCAATAGTGCCCATAACCAAGGAACGGGTCAGACTGCTGCGTACCTTACCTTTGCTCGGGAGATGCGCTCACCTATAACCGTACACACTGACCTTCGAGCTATTGTGTCCCAACAAAATTTCGTTCCCCAGATTACGCCTTACCTGAAAGAGTTTGCGCGGATTTTGCTTGATGTTAAGCACCGGGTTGAAGAGCAACAAGATCTTCGAAAGGCTAGTGGTGATAGTAAGCGACGAGACAGTCCTTCGTTTGCAGAAGGGGACCTGGTCCTCGTGGATGCCCATCTGATGAGCAATGCAGCCAAGGGGTTTACCAGTAAATTTGCCCCAAAACGGGAAGGTCCCTATCGTGTCTCTCATATTGTGAGTCCCACGTCATTTATTGTCGAGGATGCGAACGGAGTTGTTCGAGGCAAGTACCATGCCAGCGCCCTCACTCCATATGTGGGTTCATCCACTGTCGTTGTACATCAGCGCCGTCGTGGTCGTCCAGCCAAGTCACAGACGGGTCGTGCTTGTGACTTGGAGGGGGAGGCTATAGCGCGAAGCGTTAGACAGTTGCCCCCCGCAGCGCCTCGCACCCCCTCACCTCCGCTACGACGTCGCTCGGGGCGCGTCAGGCGCAGACCAATCAGAGACAATTACTAGATAGACGCGGCCACGCAGCGTCCGCGTCGTATTGCATCATATTAGTGCAGTTCGCGCCGGTCTCTGATACGGGTATCACGTACCATTCTGTCGCAGCCCGAAGCGTCGGTCTTTTATAATAATAGTAGGCAGAGTAGTTCCCTAAGTGTTGACCTTTTGTAAAAGCTCAATAAACTATTTCTACCGCTATAAATTCAATATTTCACTTACTTTCATATTTTTATTTACAAATCATTAGATTTAATATAATATTTCACTTAATTTAATTTAATCGATTTCATTAAATTTCATTTAATCGATTCCATTAAATTTCATTTAATCTAATTCACAAAATATCATTTAATCTAATTCGCTAAATTTCATTTAATCCATATTTCATTTAATCCAAGTTTCATTTAATCCAAGTTTCATTTAACCCAAGTTTCATTTAATCCAAATTTCATTTAATCCAAATTTCATTTAATCCAAATTTCATTTAATCCAAATTTCATTTAATCCAAATTTCATTTAATCCAAATTTTATTTAATACCTTTTCATCTCCACCTTTTATACAAAAGGTAAACTTTAAACGAGAAAACAGTTTCATGTACTTTTGCATCTATAGGGTCTTACTTTATATAGAAACTTTACAGTGGTCAATCCCACAGTTACTTTACTCAGGAGTTCACTTCACAGTCCTCAAAATCGATACTGTTGAAATTGAGTTTAAAATTTTCAGTTCACATACCTTTAACTTTGATCAATGGTTCACTCCACAGCAACTTTGATCAGTGGTTCACTCCACAGCAACTTTGATCAGTGGTTCACTCCACAGCAACTTTGATCAGTGGTTCACTCCACAGCAACTTTGATCAGTGGTTCACTCCACAGCAACTGATCAATGGTTCACTCCACAGCAACTGATCAATGGTTCACTCCACAGCAGTTTCATGAAAACAAAAAATAAAAATGATATTGTTATTGAATCGACACTCTGAAATTAACTATAAAAAGTTAACTTATTAAATATTAACTATAAACTGCAATAAAATGAGATCTCATACTATCATTATATTAGAATAAACCATTTCGATTTATTTATATTACTGGTTTGGGTATTTTTCCAAGCATAGTTTATGTTTGATGAATGTCCAACAGGAGGTCAATATTAATTTTATTTCTTGTATTGAATAAATAATTATTTTAGTAAAGTAACTAAGTAATTCTATACCAAACATATAATACCAAAAATATAATACATTAGTTACCAAGTTTGAATAATTTACCGTTTGCACTTTGCACTAAAAATACTTATGTATAATACTTTGTAATAAAAATGATATTTTATCAACTTCCATGTAGGCTTTTTGCTATTCATAAAAATGAAAGTTGTATAATTGAAGTAGTGTAATAATGAATTGTGTATAACAGCTATAAGCTGTCCAAATGTGAACTACAATGTGGTGTGTGGTGTACACTGTCGAAGAGTAACCTCGACCAAGTGAAATGTATAATGTTCAAATGTAATGTTGAATTCACTGTCGAAGAGTAGCCTCGACCAAGTGAAATGTATAATGATGTTAAAATGTAATGTTGAATTCACTGTCGAAGAGTAGCCTCGACCAAGTGAAATGTATAATGATGTTAAAATGTAATGTTGAATTCACTGTCGAAGAGTAGCCTCGACCAAGTGAAAGGTATTATGTGTGTGGAGCATGATTGTTATGTGTACTGGAGTTCTTTCTACTCCGCAACGTATTTTTTGAATACCTCTTGTTGCAAAGTTATATAAAATTCTTGTAAAAAGCCCAGAATATACTCTTAATACTCATTTTTCTTTTTAATATATTTTAAAATTAACCATATACGTACAATGTACATCTTCATTATCATTATAATTTATAAGTCTCGAATGTACAAAATAAATGTTCATATAAAAATGTCACATTATAGAAAGACTGCATATTCATCAAATCTAAAATTATAGAAAACAAAGTCTTTCATTACGGTAAAAATCGTTTCACAATTAATAATTATCGAATCTATTTCAATTATATTTCTTCTCTTCATTCTTCGATATAATACAACATTGGTTAGGACCAAAAGTAGTAACTTTGCTTATCTGCTAGGCAATCGCGTTTTTTTTTTTTTAAAGGCGTATGTGGGTATTTGAAAAGTTACCCGTCCGTTTCATAATCATTAATAATTATCGAATCAATTTCAATGAATACACTTTAGAAAGAAACATCAACTACACAAAAGAAAAATAGACAGGACATACCAATAATAATTATACTCTCCGCACGGCGCACACTAATAGTTATTAGTAATTACTATTGAAAAAGAAGTTTGTTGTACGAAGATGCTGCACTTCAAAACGATTTACCACAAACAATAAATAAGCAACATCTACATCAATTTTCAAAACACAGCTAATATTATTATACACCTTAATTCGTGATACTTTCAACTATTAACACTTTGGAAAAATAATTTAAAATTACCCTACATTCTTTTCATATTTATTTTATGTGAATTATAAAATCGTTATTGTATGCTGATAACTCGTTTGTACGATTTCTTAGAAATAAATATATTCATATCTAACTTAATAATAATTTAATAATAAGTAATTTAAAGTGAGCGTACCTGGATTTTTCTCCCTCTTCTGAGATGTTAAAATTATAAAACTCCATATTAATTGTAATATCTACTTTTATTATACATTATTATACAACTTGTACACTTTCGGGCAGAGGTTCCTCTTACAGTTGTTCCTCCGTCAAAATCCACACCATACTAAGCTCTTGGGGTATTTATACCCAATTTTTACCCGTCAACCCCACTCCAAATCACGTGATCGTAGAAGGGATTGCACGTTGTCAGTGTGGCCAGTATTAAATATTAAAACTATTATCAAATTTACTCAAAAATAGTTAAGTTATAATAATTTTTAGTATTCTAAAAACAATAAACTAGGTTCTAAATTACATTAATCATAACATAAGCATATGCTACCAAAAAGCAAAATTTTACACTAAGATATACCTTGGTTCCGAAGGTGCTAAGAGAACTCCGGATTCCTTATAGATACAAATTTGGGGGTTTCGGCTTTGGTTTAAGAACTCAAAGCATATTATGCTACCATGCAAGTTACATAATATTACCACGTGTCGGTACCAGTCTTTGAAATTAAAAATATCTTGTCTAAGAACTTCAGTAAGAAGTTACCATTCTTAGCTGGTATCGACTTCAAAATAATGAAGATTGTGTGCAGAAATAGTAGAGGTTTAGGAGTATTCTGCATAAGGCACTATTAATAGTAAGAATTATTTCATACTTTATGTTCATTATAATAATAATTATTGTTTTTACTCTGGAAGTCGGTTTTAATTTTTTGTTAAAAATAATAATTTGTGTAAGTATTTGCTTACAGAATCCATTTATACTACTGAACTGGAGTTTTGATTTTAAACCACAAGTATTAGAAACAAAAAAAAATTAATCCCACATTTAAATCACCTAAACTATTGTAGAGAAGTTTTAAAGCACGTGAGAATCATGTCTCACTCAAATATAATTAGTCTTACAACATACATATTATTATACTTATAAAGTTTAGCCTAAGTATTAAGTATAGTACATAGTCAGGAAATCCTGGTGTCTGTTTGAGCTGGCAGCGAGCCATATCGCCTGACCCTGTGGAAATGACTAATGCTTTCGGTAAAACGAGACATCGTTTGTTCCAGATACACTATATAACATTACTTGGACCTATTTAACCGACTTCCAAAAAACGAGGAGGTTATGTGTTCGGCTGTGTTTTTTTTTTTTTTTTTTTTATTTTTTTTTGTTTTTTTTGTATGTTCAACGATTACTCCGCTGTTTGTGAACCGATTTTCGAAATTTTTGTTTTGTTGTATTTGGTTTCACTTCAATTTGGTACCATGTTCACAAAAGTGGTGACCTCATGATGGGATCCAGGAGTAATCGAGGGAACTCCTTGAAATTTATATGGAATCATATGGTGATTTTGGTTTTATGTGAAGTGTACTAAGAATATGCTACCAAAAAGTCAAATATTGGGTCAAGATATACCATGGTTTCGAAGATGCTGAGAGAACTCCTGACTCCTTATAGATACACGTTTGGGAGTTTCGGCGTTGTTTTAAGAACAGAAAGCATATGCTACTATGTAATTCATATTCATCATCATAATCATCATCATCATCATCGTCATCATCATTACCACGTCGTATTAAGGTCACCAATGTCTCATGGCACAGAATAGATAATAGTACAAGGCATAGGTATGGATATACTAATAATAATTATTATTATGTACTGTTTGTTTAATACACGGCGGTCAGCGCCGCGGAGGCGACGGCATCGACGCGCCGCGCGCAGCGCGGCGCGTGGCGGCAGACGACAGATCGAATATACTTTACTACTTTATATACAGATCGAAAACTTTACTAACTACTTTAAAAATGTTCTATAGACAAATAGAATTAAAATAAAGTTATTTTAAAAAGAGTATTTAAACAAAACAAAGTCATTAAGTGTCTTTTTAATTAGTTATACTTATTAATCGATAGATGGCGCACTAAGTATCGATTTGAAATTGAATTCTTGATTACAATTTACAAGAACAGCTGTCAATAATTATGATAATATTATATATTATGAGTAGCTACGCTACATCCTATGCAAGTTTATACAATATTTTATCTAATAGATCCTTCGATCGTGGAAAAACGAGACACAATAGCCTTTCTATTGTTATCGCAATCGCCGGTGACCGCTTGGGGCTTGAAGCATTAAAATTGTTAAATTACTTAGCACAATATTATGTTCACTTCACTGATAATATATTATTTTGTGAGTGTGAATTGTGACTCTTAACAAATTGTAATAAGATACGTAAAAAAATATACGCGAAGGTTTACCTACTAGTGTAACTAAAAAGAGTGAAATTATTATTATTTTTAACAAAAAATTAAAACCGACTTCCAAGGTAAAAACAATACTTAATAACATTAATATGAACTAAAAAGTATTAAATAATTTTACTATCTAATAGTGCCTTTTTCCGAATTCGGCTAAACCTTTCTGTACTCAATCTTCATAATTTTGAAGTCGGTGCCAGTTCCAAAAGTTTCAAATATTCTGTCAGAGGACTGAAGATTCAGCTATCTGGTACCAACTTCAAAATAATGAAGATTGAGTACAGAAATAGTTGAGGTTTAGCCGAATTCGGAAAAAGGCACTATTAGATAGTAAAAATTATTTAATACTTTTTAGTTCATATTAATGTTATTAAGTATTGTTTTTACCTTGGAAGTCGGTTTTAATTTTTTGTTAAAAATAATTTTATTGACGTGTCGACAACGTCTTATAATTCGATATGGGCTGCGCGCGCGAAAAAACATGACGCAATATGCGGCGTTACCTCGCTCTGAGGCGTTCCATTTAAGGCTATGACGTTGTCACGTTCAACTATCGTCAGTAAACCGACTTTACAGACAACCGAGTTCGAGTCGAGTTCGAGTTCGAGTCGAGTTCGAGTTCGAGTTCGAGTTTGAGTTCGAGTTCGAGTTCGACACAAAACACTACTCTCCAACCGTCTTTTTTATTTATTTATTTATTTATTTATTAGGCATATCAACAATATGAATACAAGCTTACATTAATAATCAACAATTAGGTCCTTTTACAGCATTCATATCAATTAGAGACATGCACAACATTAATATTAAAACACAATGCAACATTTAACACTTAACAATTATGGCCTGTTTCACCGCTTCCTGATAAGGTACCCGATAGGGTTATTTGACAGATTTTCCATACTCCATCTGTCAAATTAAGTGGTAGATAGCCTTATCAGGAAGCGGTGAAACAGGCCCTTAATCTTTTTGTAAAAGTTACAGATAGTCAGGACTCAGGTATATACATAATATTATTAGCTTAAATTACTACGAAACTAGGAGCCAATAACAAGTCTCCACAATAGATTGGACAAAGTTAATAAAGCGAAGTGAAAATAACTTAAAAATCGAAATAATTAAATAGAACTGTCATATATTGTACGCTAAGACTAAATAACATTACTGGTATGTATTTGTATGTTTACACTAAGTCTAAACATAAGTCTTAGCGTCGCTTCGGCTTAAGCCCAAAATTCCATGTATTTGATCTAAGCACATTTTATGCGCTAAGCTGAAAATCCAAATATGTACGGAATAAACTTTTATAAAAAGAGCATTGTAGGCAAAATCCTAAGTTGTAGAAGGTAGTGAAAATGTGTTAAATATGGAAAAATTAAGACAAGCTAGACTTTTAGTCGGCCGATAGTTTGATCGAAAGCTTAATCAGTACGAAGATATATGAAGGTGCGCACACTAAGGGCCTGTTTCACCGCTTCTTGATAAGGCTATCCACCACTTAATTTGACAGATGGAGTATGGAAAATCTGTCAAATAACCCTATCGGGCACCTTATCAGGAAGCGGTGAAACAGGCCATAAACGATTTGTATCGGCCGATAATAATCTACTGAAACCCCAATTTAGTCAAACTATCGGCCGACTTAAAGTCTGTAGTCTGCGGAGCGCACAACGTTTTCTTATGTCTTATTATATCCAACTAAATAACGTATCTTCACAAAGCTCTGTGACAGAGATATTAATAATTATTGTAATAGGATCTGGCCGTCCGGATATGACTTTCCTTGTCCTCATAATGTGTTACAAATAATAGCGTAGAAAGGACAACATTATAACTGCATAACTAATTTATTTTCACATCTTTTTCTGATTGGAAAGTTGAATGAAAATATAATTATTGATTCGGAATTACTATTAATACTAATACGTAGGGCCTGTTTCACCACTTCCCGATAAGTGCCGAATAGGCTATTCACCACTTAACATAATTAACTTAATAGATAGAAGAGAATCTGTCAAAAAAGTTATAAATAGCCTATTTGACACTTTATCAGGAAGTGGTAAAACAAACAAAAACAAAAACAAACAAACAAAATAATTAACAAAAAATATTTTTACGACCTATAAATCCAAAAAATTAACTAACTTGTTTTAACGGTCGCACTCAGAGACGAACATTAATTACTTAGCTGTAATTAAATCAATATTTTACTTAGGCCCCGTACATTAGGTAATATCTGTCAAACTCTTCATTATGTTGAAGTAAAATTTATTATTAAATGACAAGCAGTTACTTACTTTAAAATATTTAATATCAAAAGGCTATTCTTTTACCTATTTTGAATTTCGTCTCTTACCCTAGGAATGTTCTCATTATTCTGTACGCGGCCTTAACTAGTGTGTTGTGTTCCTTATGTGATCGATAGTGAAATGGCGCATTAAATTTTTACAGTCGGCCGGATGGTCAGGCCGTCAGCCCCTACCGTTATCGATTTGACATTAAATGCTGGTATTAGTTGCGGTATGCACTGAACATCAATCAGGTCGATTTTGCTTGTTAAATCTTACTTAACAGTTTTGATGCAGTTTAAATTATATTAAAAAATATAAAATGTTAAAATATTAATTGTTAATTTATGACCACTGTCGTAGAAATTAAAAGGCATTACAGCTTTGAATATTCGTTATATTAAACAGTCGTATACAATTTGACTAAGGCCTCAGAAAAGTAAAAAGAATAATTTATAATGTTATCTTTTCTTAAAACAAAAACAGTGCAATTGAAAAAAATACAAAAGTTTTCTGTCTATGGCAATAGAAATTCAGTCGAGAACACGGAGTGCGAACAAATACTTGAATACCGAAACTATAATTGTCTTGTATTTGTTCGAGTGGAAATCCGCAAATATGTTTCCTGATCACGGGGATAAGAATATTCCATTGTATCAAATTGAATTCCTTTCTCATAATCATGCGGAACGATGTCCAATTGTGTTATTCTATTTATATTTTATATAAATTCATTTAATGTTTATGCGTACTATTAATTCAGTTATTCATTAAAAACTATACTTACTGTACTCGGCGAAACATGGCGGTAGCGGTCATTGACTCCCTGACAAAAACTTGTCATTTTCTATACAAAGCCGCGATTGACAATATCTGAGACTTCATTGTCAATCGCGGTTTATATAGAAAACTAGCTGTCCCGGCAAACGTTTCTTTGCCATATAATATAAAGTATATCGCCCGTATTATTTTATTGAATTAGTGACTAAATAAGTATGTCACCATGGCAACGTCCATCGCTATCCCGTGACCCGCGTCGCATTAACAATGGTCGCTCTTTATAGACAAATAATTTGCAATAAATTAAAATTGCGACTATAATTAAAGATCTAAGCTATCATATCTCTCAAGTTGGAAAAAAGCACACATTTAAAAAAAAGAAACATTAAAATCGGTTAAGTAGTTTAGGAATCCATCGCGGACAAACATCGTGACAGGAGATTTATATATATATTAGATGACAGGGAGTCTTTGACAGGGAGTCAATGACCGCTACCGCCATGTTTCGCCGAGTACAGTATAAAGGACGTTGCGTGGAAATTCGTTAATCGCGAGAACCGTACATTTTCCGGTATCTAAAGTATCCTATGCCCTTTCCCGGAGCTTAAAGTTTTTCCATTTTAACAAAATCAGTTCAGCGATTTAGGCGCGAAGAGGTAACAGAAAGACTGACACACTTTCGCATTAGACTGCCTTCACATTAGTTCGCGAGTAGTGCGACAGCAGCGTGACTTCTATATAAAAAGAGTTTGATATAGAAGTCGCGTTGCTGCCGCACTACTGGCGACTTAATGTGAAAGCAGCCTTATAATATAGTAATAACATAATTATAATGAAGAAATATTAAGACTTATATCTGTTTAGAATATGGCACAAATTCGCCGTAAAATTAACGAAAGCATCTTGGCTTCGCCATAAGTTACTAAAGCTACGTCTTTATGAGCCTGGACCTTATCAAAAAGCCAAATGCCCTATTAATTACTAACAAAATACTATAAAGATACATAAATGTCAACAAGAAGTATTAATAGTTGAACGATTTTAATTTGTTTCCAGTGGAAGATTCCGCCGATTGGTTGATTAGAGAAATCCGAGGGTATAGACAATAATAGAGACTTCCTTTGATGAGTTCCTACTTAACGAACTGTGATCGTGAGACTAAATATAATTTGATATCCAGTCGAAGAGCCTTTGAGTTTTTAATTGGGGTGGAACGTTGAAGATTGTAAAAACGAAGTGGATTTTTGCAGCACATACAAATATCTAAACACATATATCTAAATCACTATTGAATACCTTTAAATCCCATTTACTATCAGAGAAACTCATTGGCCCTTGCAAAATACCAGTGCAGCGAGCTGCGTTTAGCTGAGCTTGGGCCAATTTTGACATCACACAAAATTATGAAAAGTTGTTTATGTTAATGTACTTTTGTATTATTCTTTTGTTTTATATGTGGTGACAAAATAAAAATATTCTTATTCATTGATTCATAGGCAGCTGGCGGAATTACTTAATTTGATCACTTTATGTCAAACCTATCCGACAGATCAAAACCACATATACTGTGTCAAAACTAACATTAAATTGACAAAACTCGTCCAAATGAACGTAAGTCCGTCATCTGCCTATGAATCAGTTTCTCCGATGGTACATTATAAAAATAAAAGTTTATCCATACAAACCTTACTGGTTATTTCTCCTCTCAAGTTATTTTTTACGTTCAAACCATGAACGTAGAAAAAAAGGCGGATCTATATATCTATACTTATTATAAAACAATGTCGCTTTTTTTTCCCTCATGTCCCTTTGTTCCCTTTAATCTTTAAAACGACGCAACGGATTTTGATGATTCTTACAGTGTTAGATAGCCCATTTATCGAGGAAGGTTATAGGCTATATTTTATCATGTTAAAACTAAAAGGAGCGAAGAAATAGAGGAAAATGTGGAAAAAACGGGGAAAATTATTTAAAAGGGCTAACTTGAACGCGCTTATTTCAGGAACTACTGGTTCGATTTGAAAAATTCTTTCAGTGTTAGACAGCACATATATTGATATCACGCTAAGACTAATAGGAAAATGTGGAAAAAACGGGGGAAATTATTTGAAAGGGCTTATCTCGCGAACTACTATAGCAATTTTTATGTTATTTGGCACAGATAAGAAGTAGACCACGTGAAGGATCATAGGCTATCGATTTTAATATTTTTTTCAGTGGCTATTATATATTTTACGAGCGACGCCGGGGCGGGTCGCTAGTTATATACAAAACTGTATCTTCACTTTTCTTCAGAGTCGGCCACGCACACGTTCTGATGCCTGTCAAATGGTATGGACTAGCGCAAGAATGTGTGCGTGCGGACCGTGTACATACAGCCAGCTGGCCGACTCTGAACGACACAGTTTTGTGTATGGTGGGACTCCGTCAGCCTTTTTTTATACGTCCATGGTTCAAACCATTTCTGTTATTTGGCATGGATATAAATACATTAACCTCGTGGAAGAACATAGGAAGGCAACGCAGCAACGAACTTCTCGTTTTCAAATAAAACATAACTCGATAGAACCGGCGAAACAAACTCGGCATTAAGTATGTCGGTCTGTTTACTCAGTCAATGAAAAGGTGCGTAGTATTCAAATACGAAGTAATTCACGATGTAGTGACGGCTAACAGGGGGTTTAAAATAATGCGAGCTAAAATTTAAAATAAAGGAGCTGACACTGACGAGGGTAGCGTCGAACCCACACTCACAGTAATTCATCTGAAAATATCGTTAAACATTACGTATATCACGTAACATTTAGTGTGATTTTTGAACCGACTACCAAAAGGAGGTTCTATGTTCGGCTACATTTCTTACGGTGCGTCCACATTTGTATCATTTGCGCGATCAGACATCCGATCAGATTTCCGTCGCGATCATCGCGCCGTATCAAGTATGCGTGTCATATAGTGTGGACGCCTATTAGATCATTCTGCCGATCATGCGAGTATTTGATACGGCATGTAAATGATACGCGGTTAATAGCGATCGGGGCGTATCATGATACGCGTATCATTTTGACACGCTTCGATGATACGCGACGGAGATCTGATCGGGGATCTGATCGCGCAAATGATACAAATGTGGACGCACCGTTAGGGTCAATTCAAGCCGCAACTCGACGCGTAGATGCATAGTTTGGATTTAACAGGCTTCAATTGCGTGAGTCGTCATGCAACATGCGTCCCTGCCGCGTAGTGCGGCTTATTAGCTATGTCCACATTGTGCGATTTCATCTTCAATTATCGTCATCTTCTTTTTATTCAACTTTCGTTTGGCATATTCAATAATTGGACGCGTCAAAATCCACCCGCGTTGTAAAGAAAAGCGTCATAGCGAGCGCTACGATTTCAACGTGCGACGCGCTATAACGCATGCTCTTGATGAACAAATTAAATTAAGAAATTAAAAAAAAACCCCGCCAAACAACTTTAAAAAGTAACAAAATAATATTTACTGCCTTTAAGTCCAAAGTAATACTTTAGTCCATAATTGTTGTCAAGGTGTGTCGGGGGACCGCGCCGCCAAGTAAATTACAACATACAACTTAACCGCCAAGTCACTGACTATCTCGATACAGTTCGCTATGAATTGATTGTGAAATCAAACATCTACATTAGCGGTCCCCCGACACACCTTGACAACAATTATGGACTAAAGTATTACTTTACACAAGTTAGGAATTATTTGGACTTAAAGGCAGTAAATATTATTTTATTACTTTTTAAAGTTGTTTGGCGGGGGTTTTTTTAAATTTCTTAATTTTATTTTATTTCATACTTTTTAAACTTATGTTGGTTAAAGTGCAGAATAATTCCTATCAACAGAATCATAAGTATTCTCATGATTACCATCTATCAATGTCCTTTTCGATGAGGCTGTCAATATGAGCCCAAACATGAAACCTCCCCTTTGGGTTCATACGAAGCTCGGTTCCTATAGAATGCAGGTGATGCTAAGCAGCAGCATATAAAATATATTTACTGTTTATCTACTTCTTACTAGTTGTCGCAATTAAAATGAGCCTAAACACGAAACCATCTACTCTAAGTTGGCGAGGAGTTGGATATCCTATTGATTATCAGGTGATGGTGCATCACCAGGCCAACTTTTCATTACTATGTGTAATACGTATATTGTATATTCACAAATGTCACAAAATATAACACCCATCAAATGACTACAAGTTGCTAAAGGCCTTTCATGAACCAGATAAACCCTGACTGTCCAGCACTGAGCACGTTGATGATGATGAACTATAGCTAAGAACACTCTCAAACATGTCAGCTCTCAATAAAAAAAACTAGATCAAAATCGGTCCATCCGTTTGGATGCTACGATGCCACAAACATGAACCAGATAAACCCTGATTGTCCAGCACTGAGCAGGCTGCTGATGATGAACTATAGCTAAGAACACTCTCGATCATGTCAGCTTTCAAACAAAAAAAACTAGATCAAAATCGGTCCACCCGTTTGGATGCTACGATGCCACGGACAGATACACACACACAAACAGACAGACAGACAGACAGACACGTCAAACTTATAACACCCCTCTTTTTATCGGGGGTTAAAAAAGGCCCAGTGTGGACAAAGCCATTAGGTCATACGATTTCATACAAATATTATTTGGCCGTAAAGTCGCATTGCTCCACCGACTGTGGAGTAAATGAGTAATTACTAGTACGTACTTTGACAAAGCGACACTATACACTGGTATATTTGTTAAAGTACGGTTGGTTGTGAGGCCTCGCCTTTATTGTTAAACATTTGAGGTTTTAGGGAAAATAAATGTTAGTTAAATAAAAGGGAGATAAATGTCGTCTTATTCCTGGCGAACCATTAAATTTAAATGCATTTCCTTTTTCGTATCAAATTCGCGCAGGACACAATTTTTCACCAATCACACGCATTAGAACAAAACACACACAAAAGTGAAAAATTGTGGAAAGAGCGGATACTGCACAAAGAGATAAAACTCATTTTAAAAACGGTTTGGGCTTCTCACCTCTTTGTTTAGAAACAAAAGCGTTTGTTTTATAACATGCTTATCGTACCTTTGACATTGTAAAGCATTTGGGAACTACCCTCACGATTCGCGAGTTCATTTTGCAAATCTAATCGTAAAATCCCTTTATGAGGGCTTATTATGGAAATTTTCTGACTTTATTATTAATTTTCAGCTTAACATTGTTATTCAAATTTTTAAGCCTAAAAGGGTCTTAGGTGCGAAATGAGTTAATGCTTAAACGATCGTTAATTAATGAATTATTAACATTTAATGGTTTGAGGTTTTTATAGTATAAAATATTAATGCTATAGTACAGGCTGATAAAAGAAAAGTTTACCGTTTATAGTATGAGTAGTTTGTAACGGCATCCTACAGATTTCGTACAATTAGGCCGAACTGCAAGATTAAAATTAATTTATCCTTTTTTTAAGCACTGCCTTGCTATCATTTATTTTTATAAGTATGTGACTTTATATTCAGCTACAAAATATTTTAATACCTTGATTTTGATTAATTAATATTAAAGGCCAATTAAAAGCATTAATTTTTTAGAAAATCGCAGAAAATCTAAGTTAAACTGAAAACCCTTTTTACTCGGAAGAAAACCCATAAGACATAAACACTTTAATTAAAATCTTTTATTAGGTAGATATTATTATCAATAATTATTGTATAGTCCTATATTGAACCTCTTTCATCGAACATCGTCGAAAACCACAAAGCCTATAAATACTCGCCTACAAGCCAATTTTCGTTCAATTCATTAACATGTCAAAATTTTCAATTTATTTGTATTGTAAATAAAATTAATTAGATTGGCATTCATTGTCGCACAATCGGCAAAACAAGTACTTAAGTATAAATTGAAAATATCTCTGGATTAAACATTTATTTCGTAGTTGTTATTTTATATTACAATATAAAACGCAAAAAAAGCCGTTAAATGCATTTAGCATTTCATTTCAAAAATTTACTCAATCTTTTATTTCTTCATATTGTATACTGTTCAATGTTTTCAAATTAATTGTTCATATTCTGATTTTCATATTTTATCGAATAAAGCTACAAAAGTACGATAATTTTGTGGCGTTTAATTTTTTTTACATGCAAATAATAATTAACTAGAACACAGTAGATTACAGAGTTATAGAACCGAAGGCGGTAAATAGTTCTGTTTGCTTCCCGGAATACAGATAGAGTCCATAAAAGAGCGTTTAGTGCCTTTTAGTGGTTCCCGGAGCTGTCACCCGGGGAAACCGGACATCCGGTGAGAAAACAACCACTCAGGCACTTTGCTGGCTTAAAAGATCTCTTATAAGAGGCAGCATGAGAGCGAATTGATGCTTTGAATCTTAAACAATTAGAGTATTTCAGGAAATCAACAGATTATTTTACAACTGATAACAAATTTTAACTCTAATACTAGGTTAACATACCTAAATGAATTGAAAATTTTCTTGTGCTCATTTAAAACTCTTTTTCCAAACAAGAAAAATAATTATACTATAATTTTACTTGCTTATTTATATTTCTCGGGATCAAAATACATAATAATGGATAATATTATCTCCATTCTAAAATTCGTCATACCTAATCGGTCAATCAGATACGTTTTTCTAAAATGGATTGCGAATATAAAAAGAAAAAGTTCAATTTAGACAACGAATTATTTTCGAATCCAACTCTATAACTCTCTAAAAGCCGTTAAATGATAGACATCGCTTTATAATATACCGAATCTTTTCACCCTAAGTATGTATAAAATGTAATGTTCTCGGACGACGGTGTCAAAATCATGTATTATCCCGACGAAATCTCGTCCTAGACAATGATCAGATTAAGGGTCCGTCTCGAGTCGGAGGAAATTTCATATCAGAATGATCGATGCGACGAAATGTACCTTTGCTTTATCACCGAAGTATTGCAAAAAAGTATATAGGGATCGTTTTAGTTTGGCGCATTATAGTACATAATATTATCTCCATATAATAGGTATTATATTCATAGGCTGTAGGCATATTTTGTCAGATTTAGTTCAGCTTAGCTATTTGGTATCTAATATTTTTTTTTTTTTTTTTTTTTTATTAAATAAGGGGGCAAACGAGCAGACGGGTCACCTGATGGTAAGCAACTACCGTCGCCCATGGACACTTGCAACATCAGAAGAGCTGCAGGAGCGTTGCCGGCCTTTTAAGAGGGAATACGCTCTTTTCTTGAAGGTTTGCAGGTCGTATAGGTCCGGAAATACTGCTGGTGACAGTTCGTTCCAGAGTTTTACAGTGCGCGGTAGAAAGTTACGCGAGAAACGCACTGTGGAAGACTGCCACTCATCAAGGTGATGAGGATGGTATGTTTTTCGCGTGGGACGATGGCGAAAAGTTGCAGGTGGTATGATTCCGAACAATTCCTCAGAGCACTCCCCGTGATATAACCGATAGAGGATGCAGAGCGAAGCTACATCTCGGCGCAATTCCAAGGGGTCCAAGCTGTTTGAAACACTATGGCAATCAACAATTCGAGCGGCCCTACGTTGGATACGATCCAGAGGGAGCAGTTGGTATTTTGGCGCCCCTGCCCAGAGATGAGAACAGTATTCCATATGAGGTCGAACTTGCGCCTTGTAGAGTTGTAGGCGTTGGTCCGGACTGAAGTACTGTCTCGCTCTGTTAAGAACACCAAGCTTCTTCGAGGCTAATTTGGCCTTACCCTCTAGATGATATCGGAACTGAACTTCGCTCGATATGTTGACGCCAAGTATCTCAATGCTAGGAGAGATGGTTAAAGATGTGCCCTCGAAGCGAGGATATACGACCATTGGTGACTTTTTAGTGGTGAACGCGCAGACTTGTGTCTTGGCGGGGTTGAATTGGACCAAGTTACGTCTACCCCATTCAGAGACCTTCTCCAATGAATTCTCCACCTTAGACACAAGTCTGTTTCGACTCTCAGTGACATTTTGCCGAGAAATATTAGGGGAGCCGGTATAGACAGCATCACCTGTACTGTCATCCGCATAGCAATGAATGCCGCTGGTCTGCAACATGTCATTGATATGCAGTAAGAATAGAGTAGGCGATAGCACACAGCCCTGAGGCACACCAGCATCAACAGACTGAGTTTCCGAGCATTCGCCGTCAACTACGACCTTTATGCTTCTGTCTGCCAAGAAACCAGTGACCCACTTACATAATTTCTCAGGCAGCCCGTATGATGGAAGCTTTGATAGCAGCGCTTTATGCCAAACCCGATCAAAGGCCTTCGCAATGTCCAAACTAACAGCCAATGCCTCTCCCTTCGACTCAATTGCCTGAGCCCAACGATGAGTCAGGTACGCCAAGAGATCACCAGCCGAGCGACCCTTACGGAACCCGTATTGTTTGTCGCTTAGTAATCCCTGGCCGTCCAAGTATCGAAGAAGCTGGCTATTGATAATGGATTCCATTATCTTCGAAAAGAGAGAGGTTATAGCGATTGGCCTGTAGTTGGAAGGATTTGAGCGATCACCTTTTTTGGGGATCGGGTGCACCAAGGCTGTCTTCCAGGAAGCCGGGACGATGCCAGTGGAATAGGAGAGCCGAAAAAGACGCGTCAAGACCGGAGCCAACTCTGGAGCACACTTTTTCAACACAATAGGCGGGATCCCGTCAGGCCCACTCGACTTTTGGATATCAAGGGAACGGAGGGCTTTTCGCACTGAGCGCTGATGAAACCGAATA
This sequence comes from Polyommatus icarus, assembly GCA_937595015.1. Taxonomy (NCBI): domain Eukaryota; kingdom Metazoa; phylum Arthropoda; class Insecta; order Lepidoptera; family Lycaenidae; genus Polyommatus; species Polyommatus icarus. Next base: position 7,225,710 of record OW569328.1, on the reverse strand, counting down.
TCCGACATGATGCTCGTGCATCGCGGTATGGTCGGCGGTTTCTGCCCCCCGTCATCCAGGGTCGAGTTTGACGCAAAGAGCTTGCCCAGAAGATCGGCTTTGTCTTTTGCGTCCTGGGCCAATGACCCATTTCCTACGTGTAGGGATGGTAGGGTTGGCTTGCAGAAATTTCCTTCAATAGCTTTGGCCAGAGACCAGAATGCACGGGTTCCCGAGGGGAGGCGCTCAAGTCTCTTGCCAATTCTATTGACGTGCTGTTGCTTTGCCCGAGTAATCTCTTTCTTGAGGGACCTAGAAGCAAGGTTGTACTCCTTTTTATATGCGCTGGTATTTAAATCCCGAGCAGACACTGCGTTGGCCCAGGATTGGTAAGCCTCCTGCTTCCGGCGAGAAGCTTTTTTGGGGGATGAACCAAACCAGGGACGAAATCTGCCGCCAGTTGGCACTACAGAGGATGGAATGAAAAGTTCCATCCCCTGCACTACCACATCGGCAACAGAGTTGGCAGTGTTGTCGGGATCATCCGGCGAGAAGCACACGTGCCCCCAAGGATAGGATGCAAAAAACGACCGCATCCCATCCCAGTCTGCTGACTTGTAGTGCCACACACGACGGTATTTGACAGCACGCTGTCTTAACACCGTCGTAAGTGGCACAGAACTTCTGACAAGGCAATGATCCGATGTACCCAGTGGTGCGGTTACGGATATTTGGTAGCCGTCAGGATTTGAAGTCAGCAGGAGGTCCAACAAGGAAGGATTCTGACCATCCACATCTGGGATTCGCGTAGGCGTAGTAACCAGTTGTGTCAAGTCGTTCGCAAGGGCAAAGTTGCAGACAGATCTCCCCGCATGATCAGTTTTTTTGGAGTTCAGCCAGTCGGCGTGGTGGGCATTAAAGTCGCCAAGTATTATGATCTCTGCGGATGGGATCTGCCGCTGCACAAAATCTGAAGCAGCTTGCAGGTGCTCGACGAGTCGCTCCGTCTCGGGGTCACCACTATGGGACCTGTATAGGCACGCGTAGACGCGAGGGTGGTCGTCGCAATCTATGCGGAGCCATAAGATGGACAGGTCCATGACCTCAAGATTGCTGAGGCGGCGAGAGCTGATATCATCTCTGATGTACACAAACACTCCAGCTTTGGGTAGGAAGGAGTGCTCGAGATAATACCCTGGGTGGGAAAGGTATGATGTGTCACTCGGAGATGATATCTGCGTCTCGGTTAAAAAGAGCAAAGCCGGCTTTGCCGTCTCCAGGTGGTAATGGACGGCATTAAGGTTGGAGTGTAATCCCCTGATATTACAAAAGTCCATGTTTAATATCGAGGGGGGTGCCTTAGAGTGTTTGCTCTTGCCCCGAGCAGATTGGAGCGCAGTTTTGCCCTCCCCAGAATACGAGGGGCAGCCTGGACGTCCATGTTCAGTTCCAGGGGTTCCTGAGCATGGACGTCCAGAGAGGGATTCTCCAACGCAGTTGGTACCCTCCTGGGGTAACAAACTGTCTTTCAACTGCGGCATTTCTAGGGGGGTAGGGGATTGGGCCTCCGGTAAACTCACTCACTCGGCGAAACACAGCGCGAGCGCTGTTTCACGCCGGTTTCTGTTTATCTAATATGTACAGGGTGTAACAAAAATAAGTGATAATACTTTAAGGTGTGTTCGTGTTTCTTGTAGAGACTTCACTGTGAAAGTAGCAGCGCTGAAAGACCAACATTTTTTTTTTCACTGTTGTATGGGGAAACTCGTGACGCTCGGGCCCTTGCCTATACAAAAGTGAAAAAAAATCATCTTTCAGCGCTGCTACTTTCACATTGAACTTTCTACAAGGAACACGTACACATCCTAAAGTTTATCACTTATTTTTGTTACTTACACACTGTATATCTCTCTCGTGTACTTTATAATGTCTGTAGGCTAATGACTTCTTATTTTTAAACACTTGCAGATTTGGTCCCGTCCTACCTTTCTTATAGGCTCTGACTTAAACCACTTTTACTCAAAAAAATTACTATTCTTGGGTATTAGCAATATCAAAATCGTTGCCCATTTTAAAGTTTTTATCGGCAAACTTCAAATATCATCTTTGTATCGAGTGAATTCACGGTATTCCTGAAAACCGGCGAACTTGGACAAGAGTTGCTCGTTTAAAGTTTAATAAGATTAAAATTTCAAGTTTGTGAATTTTTCAATTTTGTTGGGAGAGTTTTCATAAATACTTATCGAGAATCTTGAAAATGTCGACTTAATTGAAAGTTAAAACGTTCTACTTTTTGGAACAGGATTTCACCTTTTGTTTTAATGCAAAGTAATTATTTTTTAATGTAGATACTTTTTTTAAAAATTTTTATTTAATTTTGTTGACTTATAAAGTCAATATTGAAACTTGAACATATACTAGCTCAAACTTGAAATAAGTCTTCAAAGCATTTTTTTAACGTTATAATATTAACAGTGAACAGTAAAGATAAACAAAGGATTTTTGTACGAATATCTATTTTGCAGAAAATACTATTATTTTCTGAATGTGGCAGTATCATAACAAACTCGACAGATGTAATGACCTCATCACAACAGGAAAACATCAAATCAAATTGTTATCTCGCTTCACCCGCATGTTTTTCTGATTAGATATTTTTTTTATTAAATAAGGGGGCAAACGAGCAAACGAGTCACCTGATGGTAAGCAACTACCGTCGCCCATGGACACTCGCAACATGAGAAGAGCTGCAGGTGCATTGCCGGCCTTTTAAGAGGGAATACGCTTTTTTCTTGAAGGTTTGCAGATTGTATAGGTCCGGAAATACTGCTGGTGACAGTTCGTTCCAGTGTTAAAAAGGTATAACTTTGGTACATAAATCCTTTCATACCATATTAAATATTATGTAAAAGAGTGTTTATATCTGTCTTATCCGACTGTAACCATTTTATGCCTAAACTACATAATATTAAATACTCTTGAGAACCTGGAAATGAAATAATAAGTTTTAATCAAAATATCAAAATGTACGGTCCGGCACAATAAAAACTTTCAGCTTGAGAATTCTTGATCTATGTAGTGCAGCCAGCCACTACGATGCCACGGCTCTATGTAATATCGCTCTCGTAGCAGCTACGGCTCTGCGTCATATAGCTCTCGTAGCAGCTACGGCTCTATGTAATATCGCTCTCGTAGCAGCTACGGCTCTGCGTCATATAGCTCTCGTAGCAGCTACGGCTCTATGTAATATCGCTCTCGTAGCAGCTACGGCTCTGCGTCATATAGCTCTCGTAGCAGCTACGGCTCTATGTAATATCGCTCTCGTAGCAGCTACGGCTCTGCGTCATATAGCTCTCGTAGCAGCTACGGCTCTATGTAATATCGCTCTCGTAGCAGCTACGGCTCTGCGTCATATAGCTCTCGTAGCAGCTACGGCTCTATGTAATATCGCTCTCGTAGCAGCTACGGCTCTGCGTCATATAGCTCTCGTAGCAGCTACGGCTCTATTTAATATCGCTCTCGTAGCAGCTACGGCTCTGCGTCATATAGCTCTCGTAGCAGCTACGGCTCTATTTAATATCGCTCTCGTAGCAGCTACGGCTCTGCGTCATATAGCTCTCGTAGCAGCTACGGCTCTATGTAATATCGCTCTCGTAGCAGCTACAACTCTCCGTCATATAGCTCTCGTAGCAGCTACGGCTCTATTTAATATCGCTCTCGTAGCAGCTACGGCTCTGCGTCATATAGCTCTCGTAGCAGCTACGGCTCTATGTAATATCGCTCTCGTAGCAGCTACGGCTCTGCGTCATATAGCTCTCGTAGCAGCTACGGCTCTATGTAATATCGCTCTCGTAGCAGCTACGGCTCTGCGTCATATAGCTCTCGTAGCAGCTACGGCTCTATGTAATATCGCTCTCGTAGCAGCTACGGCTCTGCGTCATATAGCTCTCGTAGCAGCTACGGCTCTATGTAATATCGCTCTCGTAGCAGCTACGGCTCTGCGTCATATAGCTCTCGTAGCAGCTACGGCTCTATGTAATATCGCTCTCGTAGCAGCTACGGCTCTGCGTCATATAGCTCTCGTAGCAGCTACGGCTCTATTTAATATCGCTCTCGTAGCAGCTACGGCTCTGCGTCATATAGCTCTCGTAGCAGCTACGGCTCTATTTAATATCGCTCTCGTAGCAGCTACGGCTCTGCGTCATATAGCTCTCGTAGCAGCTACGGCTCTATGTAATATCGCTCTCGTAGCAGCTACAACTCTCCGTCATATAGCTCTCGTAGCAGCTACGGCTCTATTTAATATCGCTCTCGTAGCAGCTACGGCTCTGCGTCATATAGCTCTCGTAGCAGCTACGGCTCTATGTAATATCGCTCTCGTAGCAGCTACGGCTCTGCGTCATATAGCTCTCGTAGCAGCTACGGCTCTATGTAATATCGCTCTCGTAGCAGCTACGGCTCTGCGTCGTATAGCTCTCGTAGCAGCTACGGCTCTATGTAATATCGCTCTCGTAGCAGCTACAACTCTCCGTCATATAGCTCTCGTAGCAGCTACGGCTCTATTTAATATCGCTCTCGTAGCAGCTACGGCTCTGCGTCATATAGCTCTCGTAGCAGCTACGGCTCTATTTAATATCGCTCTCGTAGCAGCTACGGCTCTGCGTCATATAGCTCTCGTAGCAGCTACGGCTCTATGTAATATCGCTCTCGTAGCAGCTACGGCTCTGCGTAATATAGCTCTCGTAGCAGCAACGGCTCTATGTAATATCGCTCTCGTAGCAGCTACGGCTCTGCGTCATATAGCTCTCGTAGCAGCTACGGCTCTATGTAATATCGCTCTCGTAGCAGCTACGGTTCTACGTCATATAGCTCTTGTAGCAGCTACGGATCTACGTAATATCGTTCTCGTAGCAGCTATACGGCTCTACGTAATTTCTACGGTAGGTTTTTTATTTGTGTTGATTATTCAAACGTACAAAATACTAAATTATTATCATATCACCGTTAAATTGTTAATACTCGTATAAACAGCTAGCACGATTGTAATAGTCATTTGTTACTCACACAGTACATTTGAACAAACAGTTTTGCTTAATTTTAATTGATTTCGCGTTAAATAACTCACAGTTTAAGATTTTAAATTATATTTTATTTAGCTGAAGATATTTAGAAGGCTACATTATGTTCGATGAGTAGCACTCACATAATAATATTAATCATTAAAACTGCTCTTCTTCTTCTAGTCACATATTTATTTAATTTTTACGATACTTGTTACAATAGGCTTGATGGCTAATTTTTTTTCTTATTGGTAATTGAAAGACCCTTAAAAAATAGAAACTTCGCTGAAAGAATGACTTTCAAAGCTTAAAAATTCTCCAAGATATGAACAATTGAAACATCGCATAAAAAAGACCTGCCCGAAACGCTCCATACAAAGTGCTACGAAAGACTGACGTCAGTCTTTCTTAGTTTGTACGGATCGAGAGAGAACTTTGTTCGATAGGTATATTAAATATTGCGTTTATGAAAGTGGTTTCATATTTGGTATGAAACCACTTTCATAAACGCATGTTGCTTTTAATTGCATAAGACGTTATCAAATGGTATACACATATTAAGAAATTTAATTGAAAAAAAAATCGACTTGATTATCCAACTTTGAAGGCGCCTAACAAAAAAAAATACAAATGCTATCGAGCTGAAATTTTGGTAACGCTTATTTTTTACCGTGCTTTCTTTATTTTATTAACAAAATTTGCAAATCTTTGACCTTGTCATCATCCCTTTTATTACTGATCTTCGAGTTAATTTTATACATCTTATTCAAATTAACAATTTTACCGAGACCGATATTTTTCTCTGTAATAAACATATTCCTAGTATGTACAAGATTAATAAGAAGCATATCATATAGTCATATAATATTCACTTCCCTGTAGCAATTTTCTTTTGATACTCGCTGCATTTTCCGGCAAACTCGAGACGTTTCCGATTCAATGGACTTTACAGCGAATGGGGAGGGAACTGTGCCAATAGACGCTACTTCTTATGGTTTTAGGTGACCTAGTTGTAGACCTAATGTTTACTACTTGATTCGCTTACACTTTTATACAGTTAAGCATTTTTGTAGAAGGAAAGTAAAGTAAAGTTGGGTTTGTGACAATATAGAATAGGTGCACTTTTGGCACAGATTATTATTTTAGCTTGCGAAAATTTCATGTTTATTTTGTACCCATTTTGTACTGGGACGGATGTGACAACTTAAAAAAAAGTGTTCGTTTACTTACTTTTGAAAAGGTTTTATGTCTTTCTTTATCTTTGCACTCAAATTTGAAGTAGATCATATCTTTAAACGATTGATGAATAATATAAATGTGTCTTTGGATTTTCTTTGAAATACTTTCTACATTAACTCCTAAATAAGATTTTACCCTCAACTTAATTTAAGACCACATGAAAGTAATCACAGGAAGTATTCGAAGAAACTCACTAGCGTCGACCTCAAAGCCTTCGCGAAGTACTCGGAATGAACATTGCGGTTATGGCGCTAATCGATTGACACGCAAACAGATACGTTGGCATATTGATTAGAAAATGAAACGCTTAATGTACTGACTGGATCATAGACTAGTGGTAATAATAATACTTTCCCCACACCGGTTTTGGTGACGGTGGCCGGTTTCATTTAAACCAGGCCAGTTACGCAGCAGTAATTTTATAGTGCCCAGGTGTGTATGCAGTACACAAGAGCTTTTTCTATTCCTTTAACTCTCATAACCTAGTGGGACAGAAGACCGACACGACTGGCGAGAGATCAGGCCTTGTACCATGAAACTGTTTTGAGACTCAAATAATCGGACGAGAATGCCGCGTCCTACTCTAACAAACGTGAAATGACGTTGTTAGAGCAGGACGCAGCATTTTCGTCCGATTATTTGAGTCTCAAAACAGTTTCGTAGTAGGCCTACAGGCACCGGACCGACTTTTTACATGCCCAACCGACGCATGGATCATCTTAATTGTCAGACAATCAGGTGATTAGCCTGCATTGTCCTAACCAAACTTGGAAATAATATACGTTTCCAACGCGGGAATCGAACCCACGACCTCCTAGTCAAGAGCGACGCTCAAGACCACTGGACCACGGACCACTTGTGGTAATATATGCGTGTGGCGGCACAGGAGAATCTTAAGACCAAGCGAGTGGTATACTCGGTCAGGCTAAATCCCACGTGATTGCTGTCGTATATATACCGACGCGCTCAGAAAACTTCGATAGCGCGATGCAGGAATGTGGCGGTAATTGTGAATACCGGCACAGATTTATGCCTGGTTAATGAGCTTTTGAAGTTTATGTCTTCACTGGCGCCTTTAATTTCTTTTAAGAAGTTTATCTTAACTTCTTAAAATAATCTTCGTCATTAGAGAAAGAGAATGTATCTCCATACCGAATTTCATGTCGATAGAACGGCTTCAGCGCGAAGAGTAATAATAATAAATAAATCTACACATATAATAAAACTGTAGAAATGAGAATTCTGTACATCAAAGATATTAAAAAAATAATAAGTGGGGGGTGTCACTACATCACTATAGAAGCCAAAAGTGTGGTTAGATTTTTGTCTGTCTGTCTGTCTGTCTGTATGTTTGTTCCAGCATCGCACGAATACCACTGATCCGATTTGAATGCGGTTTTCGCAGATATATTTGTCTTCTGCCAACTTAACATCTGGTGTATAAATTTTTCCCCCCCACCCCTCTAAGGGTACAAAAGAGGGGGCCAGATTTTGTATCAAACTTTTTTCTTTAACATGAACACTACTGATCCGATTTGCAAACGGTTTTCGCAGATATATTTGTCTTCTTTGAACTCAACATCTGATACAAAAAAAATCCCCCCCACCCCTCTGAGGGGGGTCCGATTTTGTATCAAACTTTTTTCTTTAATGGACTTACTTCATATTATTTACTGTGTTTTTCAACTTAACATATTTTGGTGTATAACATTTTTCCCGCCACCCCTCTTAGGGGACAAAAGAGAGGGTAAGATTTTGTATCAACTAATGAAGTAGAAAATAAATACTTTATATGGCAAAACAACGTTTGCCGGGACAGCTAGTAATAAAATATAAATCTTTATTTCTCAATAAAATCACATACAATATTATAACTATGAGGCATCCCCATTAAGTAAAGAATTACTTGTGTTGGGGAAAAAAAAGAGTTAACAGATGCATAGTCGATAGGCAGACAGACACAGTTTTTGGAGTTTACATGAATGCATGAGCAGCTGACCTCCAAACTTATAGAATTTATGAAAATTCTATAAGTTTGGAGGTGAGCTAGTTTGGTAGGTAGGTAGCCAATTTGGTACCTAATTGTTTACTTTGTCTTCGCATAGACTTTAGAGAAACCTGTCTAGTGTCAAGTATGCCAATTCCATAGGATTGAAGCTAAACAACTAAAATAGTATTACATGTAATAGTAATGTCGTTGGTTAAGTTACATGAAAATTATAGCATTTTGAACACAAAGATTCTGGTAACTCTCGAAAGGCATTTATTAAAGAAAAGAAGAATAACATATTTATGTAGAATAACGAAGCTAGATTTCCATATGAAATTTCAGCAAAATCTGTTCAGAGGTTTTAACTTGAAGTGGTAACAGACAGACACACATTCGCATTTTATGATATTAAGTATCCAACTATCAAAATATACTACATATCGATTGCCGTATTTGAAGTTCGTTAGACGCTTATACAGCATACACATACATACATAACGAGACATCAGGAGCAAACACTCAACACGAATGTATTATTTTGATAAATCTCAGATAACACAAATTCAGCAAATTATTCTGAGACGTTCCAAAATTGGTAGCCGACTCGACAGCTTCGTCAATATTGGTAAATGTACTTTGACTGGCTCTCATAGCCATGTACTGCAAGGATGTTTTGGTTCCTCGTTGAAAACTATCATGTAATTAAAATGTCACTACTCACTCCACTAACCAACCACTGGCCGCTGTTTTGCTTAAAAAGTAACATTCAGGTTGGATAGAGTCAATTATTATGAGGGGTACAGGATTACATTGTTTCAGTGTCTTCTCAACTTAGTCCGTCAGGATTAAAGAAAACCTATTTCCGAAAATTTAAAATTAAAACATACTTGACATAAACAAGGGGATTTTTTTATAAAATAAGGGAGCAAACGAGCAAATGGGTCACCTGATGGAAAGCAACTACCGTCGCCCACATGGACACTCGCAACATTAGAAGAGCTGTAGGTACCGCGTCAGCCAAAATAATAGGGAATACGCTCTTCTTATTGAAGGTTTGCAGGTCGTTTTGGTCCGGAAATCCTGCTGGTGACAGTTCATTCCAGAGTTTGAGGACATTGGGACAAATAGCGGCTCAACCATCGTCGCTACCAACCAATTTCATACAGATCTACAGAGAGTTACTCACTGTCTGGTTGGTTGCGCTATTGTTTATATTATTGTTTATTGGTTATGTTCATAAATATTGTGCCCTAAGTTCAAGAAACGAAAAATAAAATGAATTTTGCATCGATAAATAATATATAGGCATTGAAGACCCATTAGTCCAGAAGTCTAGATTAAAATTCTCAGAAACGATTTCTTAAACATTTTCACTTAACAACTCAGAGAGTATGTTAAAACGTACTTAACCTTCTGCACTCAAACAAAGTTCAATTGTTAAGTCAATTTACTTTCAAAGCGTTCGAGTTCGGAGTTGAAGTATTTTCTTTACATTACATGTACTACGTATGTACGTAGTACATCAGGACCTCTTTACCACCCGTCTGGATTCGTGGTGCGTTCGGATTTTAGTACAATCAAAGTAGTTGATTCACGGGCAGATGGTGGACCTATGTAATTTGGTCCAGCCAACAGATCGCGACTAACATTGAATTGACAGAGCCTATGAATCAATTTCTTCGATGGTACAAAGAATGAAGTGGCAATTGAAGAAGCTGGCAGGAGTTTGGCATTCGAATTACAGAGGTATGAATTAGAAGGGGTTCGAATTAAAGAGGACCTGCTGTATATACTGAGGTTGTGAATGCAAGAATACATCAACTTAGTTGAAAAATAGTATTTAGATACTTAAAGCCCTAGAAAAGGACATTTAGGAACGTTGGCTAATGCCAACGTTCCTAAATGAGTTTATTTATCATCAGTTCAGTTTTATTATTGTAAAGGAACTGTATTTTACCGTAATCGGTAAAATACAGTTCCTTTACAATAATAAAACTGCTGCGCAACAAATTTGCAGATGGCATCATCATCATCTGCACGAAAGATCATCAACATTTAGAGCCTCCGAATACTGCAGACTTTTAGTCGGCCGATAGTTTGATCGAAAGCTTAATCAGTACGAAGATGTATGAAGGTGCGCAGTGCGCACACTATAATCGAATTGTATCGGCCGATAATAATGTACTGAAACCCCAATTTGGTTAAACTATCGGCCGACTAAAAGTCTGTAGTCTGCGGGGGCTCTAATTATTGTTGATGATCTTTCGTGCGGCAAGTACCGTACATAATTTAAAATTAGATGACTAGTTTATTATTAGTTTCTCATGTAGTTTCAGTTATCTTTGAGATAACAAACGTTGTCATGACGTGTTCCTCTAAAAATAGAATGTTTAACACATTGAGTGCCAAATATATTTTCAGGTCATTATTGGTTCCCACCATACAAATGGTCTCCTACGTAACACTACGTACCCTGTTTAAAAATGGCGTGTGTGATGCCACAATCGACGTAATATTGCGTACCGTATTTGCATCATTTTACGTACAAAGCGCGCATAGGTCGCTACGTTTGTAAGACCGGACATCCGAAATACGGTTCTTGAAGTTTTGGAAAGATTTTGTGAAATATCTACTGGGACTGAGAAGTTTTGGGAAGTTTTTGTGAAATATCTACTGGGACTGAACCGTGGTGGTGTTACTACCACAGCTGCAGAAGCACCTGGACCACAAATACCGCCAGTACAGCCTGAACAAGTTCAAGCAAACAGCAACGGCGATGGGTCTGCTGCAGACCCATCGGCCGTTCATAAAAATCGTGTTCCGTTGAGAGATTTTCATCACTTAGAAAAGCTCCCACCTACTAAGAAGGCTGTTTCAACGCAGCCTTGTCGTGTATGCACCAAAAATAAAAAACGAAAGAAGTCATATTTCGTATGTGCCACTTGTCCGGAAAAGCCTGCCTTGTGTGTTGTAAACTGTTTCTAGACCTACCACACTGATCCTCGTTTTGCATAATTTTGCATAATTTTATATAAAATTCTATTGATGTTCTTAGATGATCCTTTTTATATAAATTATAATTATAGTTATCGATGTCTTTACATAGTTGTAAAACTAATATTACAAATAAATGCAGACGAGGGGCTGGACACGCCTCCATCCGATGACGTCACGCCGAGCGACTTGTTTTCAAGTGAACGTTGAGGAGAGGGGGCCCTGACGACGCCTGGCGAGGCCCTTCACTTTTCTTGCGACTTTCGAACGTGGTGGACGCTTAGAGCTATTAGTTAGATTTTGAAGTTGTTTGTTCCTATTTGTTTAAAGTTTATTGTAAAGTGTTGATTAAGTACAGTTTTGCATAATGATTTTGTGTTTTAATTTTAACTTCTAAGTTTTTTTGTTATTTTAAAAATAGATTTCTAATATCAGAAGTGGGATATTCACGTAGCCTGCTTTAATAGTTATTCTGATAACGATTGTTCTTTATTTCTTTTAATATTTTGTGATTGTGGGTAGATTACATTTCAATTACGGCCTATTTTTAGAATCTTTGTGCTAATTAGGTTGCATTTGTTGCTGATAATTATCGTTTTGATTGCATAATGTCAGGGCGGTCTACAAAAAGGAATAGGAGCCGCGAACGTGATAGGTCTCGTCATCGTAGTAGATCTAACAAGCGTCGGCGTCGTGATGGTTCTAATAACCGTCATGACAGCCCTAGTATACTGGCTTTAGATACGATACTAGGCAGGTTGAGTGCGATTGAGAGCAGATTATCTGCCACATCGACATCCTCAGTACCTGAGCGGCCACGTCCACTACGAGATTGTCATACACCAGAGCTACCAGCTTTAACGCCAAGTGTGAACTGTTTTTCCTCTTTGGCAAAAGGCACGGTAGAACAAAATTCATTTCCAGCTCAAGAACCGAGCTCTCTGCCAGGACAAAGACCTAGGGAGCTTGATACCGATGACGCAACGCACGCAACGGACAGGCTGGTGGGCGCGTTGACCTCTTTGATTGAAGTAAGATCGCCCCATTACTATATTTCTGACTTTGATCCCAGTGTACATAACTTTGATGCTTGGTGTACAGAGGTCGATCGCGGTCGTATAGCGAATCGATGGGACGACCGCGAGTGCCTATCACGAGTGGGTAACTGCCTTAAGGGTGATGCTCGCTCGTGGTTAAGCGACTGGGTTACTGTCGATCGTACCTGGACAAATTTTAAATCGGAATTCAGATCCCTATGTCCGTCAAATATTGATGTGGCTTCTGTTCTTTTTGATGTGATGTGTACAAACTCTAATAGATTTAATACCTACTCCGAATACGCTCGGAAGTCATTGTTGCGCCTTAACATTGTTGGTGGGCTATCGGACGACCTAAAGACGGCCATTGTTATTCGAGGTATCTCTGATGTCCAAGTTAAAGCTGCCGCCTCTAATGCGAAACTTCAACCGAATCAATTAGTAGAATTTTTGTCCGTTTATAGTAAACCAAAAAAAGATTTTCAGTTTACCCACAATTCTTCCCGTTTGTCTAGCCATATAAAGGGTTCACATCCTGGTAAACGTTTAAATCAAAAGCCTGATATGCGCGGAAAATGTTATTTTTGCGGAATAGAGGGCCACAAGAGGGATGCATGTCCTAAAAAGCAAAAATCTGACAACTCAGATATCGTTTCAGCAGCGCCTAGTACTTCTAGTAAATCGTCACTTAACTGTAGCTATTGTTAAAAGACAGGGCATACTAAAGATAATTGTTTTGCTAAGCAGCGTGCAGAAACAAACCGTAAAAAGTTTAGTGATGTTAATTTTTGCCAGGAAGTAAAAAACCCTTACAAAAACAATGTAATGGTGGTAGTCGTAAATAAAGTACCCATTGACGCGATGATAGATAGTGGTTCTGATATTTCGCTAATTTCAAACACCGTCGTAGGTTATTTAAACTGCAACAAAAAACCTACCAATAGAATAATGCGTGGTATAGGCAGCCAGGAAATAGAGTCCACAAGTTATGTAACGGTGGTTATCGAGTTTCCTGAAATATCACTGGAAATAGATATGTTCGTTGTTCCTTCGGATTGTATAAGCGCGCCTTTGTTAATCGGTACTGATGTCCTTAACCGCGAAGGAGTAACGTACATACGGACCAGTGATACAAAAAGACTCATAAGGACTGACACCTCATCAGCTATTGTCTATAATTTGAGAAGTGTCGATACAGATAGCTTAGTAGATACATGCTTGACCGGGGAGGATAAGCAACAATTGCTTTCACTTCTAAGGAAATTTGATGAGTCGTTCGTTACGGGTACTGCGACTTCAACGGTTAAAACTGGAAGCATGGAAATAAAGCTTAATAGTAATGTACCGGTGCACTATCGACCTTATAAGCTATCTGCCGACGAGAAAATACGCGTTCGTAACATATGTGCTGATCTTTTGAGTAAGGGAATCATCCGTGAGTCGCAATCTGAATACGCAAGTCCTATCATACTCGTCAAAAAGAAAGACGGGTCTGATAGGATGTGCGTTGATTATCGGGCGTTAAACGCAATCACTGTAAAAGAGAGATTTCCCCTACCATTAATCGATGACCACATCGATAAGTTAGGCACTAGTAAACACTTTACAAGCCTTGATATGGCCACGGGCTTTCACCAAGTACCTCTAAAGGATGATGAATCCATAAGCAAAACAGCGTTTGTGACTCCAGAAGCTCAATACGAATATTTAAAAATGCCATATGGACTCACAAACGCTCCCGTGGTCTATCAACGGATAATTTCTAGGACCCTTAAACATTTGATAGACACAGGGAAAGTCCTAACGTACATCGACGATGTACTCATAATGTCAGACACTATTAAAGAAGGACTTACAATCTTGCGGCAGGTGCTTGAAACCCTTACCAAGGCAGGTTTTTCCATAAATTTAAAGAAATGCTCATTCTTAAAAACAGAAGTAGAGTACTTGGGTAGGTTAATAAGCCAGGGTCAGGTACGACCGAGCCCAAAAAAAGTAGAAGCGTTAATAAAGTCCCCAAAGCCTAGGAGTGTCAAACAGGTGCGGCAATTTTTGGGTCTTGCAGGTTACTTTAGGCGTTATATAGCCAACTATGCCATAAAGTCCGCGTGCATTGCAAATTTAACAAAAAAAGGTCAACCATTTATTTGGGGTGAAGAACAAGACTTAGCCCATAAGTACATTGTTGACTGTTTAACACAAGAGCCCGTGCTAGCAATATTTGACCCAAAATTGCCCACCGAATTGCACACAGACGCCAGCACGATTGGTTTTGGCGCTATTCTTTTTCAAGAACATGATAGTAAGCGTAAAAGGGTTGTTGGGTATTTCAGTAAAGCGACACATGGCGCAGAGTCTCGCTATCACAGCTATGAACTTGAAACGCTGGCGATAGTGAAGGCTCTGCAGTATTTTCGTCATTACTTAATCGGAATAGATTTCAAGATAATTACTGATTGCAATTCAATTAAAATGACTGAGCGAAAAATAGATCTTGTACCCCGTGTAGCTAGGTGGTGGGTTTATTTTCAGGATTTTCGTTATACGTTAGAGTACAGAAAGGGAACGTTAATGCAACATGCTGATTTTCTAAGCCGAAATCCGGCACAAGTCTCACATATTCGTAAGCCTAAAAATTGGGCTCAGATTGCACAAACAGCAGATTCCGAAACCCAGGACTTAATAGATAAGTTGCGAGACGGCCAGCTAGATTCATCCCGTTACTTGGTCAAAAATAACATTCTGTACTATAAGTATAGCTCACCTGGCGAAGACTCTCGCCACCTTTGTTTCATTCCCAAGGGCCATAGATTAAGCCTGTTACGGGTATTCCATGACGACCATGACCATGTAGGGATTGATAAAACAACTGATCTAATTCTTCGTCATTTCTGGTTCCCAGGATTAAGGCAATTCGTTAGAAAATACATCACCCATTGCATAGTGTGTCTCTCACATAAAAAAGTTCCCCGAGCTAGTCATCAGCCAATCCAATCATGGACTAAACCTGAATCCCCCTTTTCTAGTGTTCACCTTGACGTGCTGGGTCCCTTAGTTGAATCTAATGGCTTTAAGTATATCCTGATCCTTGTAGATTCTTTCTCAAAATACTGCCTCTTATACGCACTTTATAGGCAGGATACTGATGAACTAAAAAGGGTGTTTACGAATGCCATATCCCTATTTGGAACTCCATCTTTGATTATATCAGATCAGGGTAGGATGTTTGAAAGTGCAGGATTTCAAAATTGGGTAACTGAAATGGGGTGTGCTACTCATCTTATAACACCAGGGATGCACCGCGAGAATGGGCAGGTAGAGCGGTATTGTCGGACGCTTTTAAATATGCTCAGAATTGAAGTAAATGTTAAGGGTAATAAATGGTCTAATATTTTGTGGAAAATTCAATTAACACTTAACATCACTAAGCAGTCCACCACTCGAACTTCGCCGTTACTTCTCTTAACGGGCATAGAAGGCGCCACTCCTGTACTCCGCTCACTTGTAAGAGATGTGGCTTTAGAAGATAGTCATGCAAATCGTGAGGCGATAACTACACTCCGTAGACAGCGAGCTTCTGAACTGCTTAAAGATAACCAGCGACAGCAAGACCGCCGTATAAATGTACGTCGTAAAGAACCTCGATCCTATGCTGTTGGGGACTTCGTGTTTGTTGGCAAGGTCTCCCAGGCTTCTGGCAAGCTTGACTCGGGCATGAGGGGTCCATACAGGATTGTTCGTGACCTTCCCCATGATCGCTACGAATTGGAGCTTATGACAGGTTCCTATGGAAAACGAACACAGGCAGCCGCCGAACATATGGTTCGATGGCGTGGCGAATGGACACCCGATGCCTGTGCAGCCTTCTTTGAGAGTGTTGGTAAGTTGACGTCAACTCAAAAGTTTGTTTCGGCCGGTTATGTTTTGTTTAGCGAGCTCGCTGAGGGGTGTTTACCCTAAGACATACATGTGGTATGTGATGAAGTGATCGTTCGATCACTCCTATCGTGGCAAGCGACTGTGATGCTTCGTGCCACGGGCATAATGAATGCATTTGCAGACCTAATGCTTTCATAATGCGATTAGGGGCCATATTACGCGAATGGGATGCCTATGTTATGGTCAAGACAATCGTGGCAAGCGACTGTGATGCTTCGTGCCACGGGGCATAGCTTTAGCATTTAAAACCTTAATGCTTTTGTTGTGCGACACGACGATAAGGATCCGGAGCTTTTCGTTCGTGTTTCGTTATAAGAAATTTCAAATTTAGAATCATTCCTTGTAAAACCATTTCGATACCTAGCTGTTTAACAAGCAAATGAGTGAGGGCGGTTTCGATTGCGATGGTTTGAGTGCACGCAAGCATTCGTATTCGGAATCGCTTTCTACCAAAAGTCAAGCAGAAAGTCGCTTTTTGACTGTATTTCTTAAACGAATATTAATTTTTCAGATGACGAAGTATCTGACGATCATCAGGGCATGTCAGCGAACCAAGCAATCGAGGATGCCGCTGACCAAGCGGTCAATGATACTGCTGTCACAGCGGTCAAAGATACTGCTGTCCAAGCAGTCGAGGATATCGCTGGCCAAGCGGTCGAGGATATCGCTGGTCAAGCGGTCGAAGATAATGCTGACAAAGCGGTCGAGGACGCCGCTGACCGGTCAGGAGAGGCCGTATTACAAATAAATGCAGACGAGGGGCTGGACACGCCTCCATCCGATGACGTCACGCCGAGCGACTTGTTTTCAAGTGAACGTTGAGGAGAGGGGGCCCTGACGACGCCTGGCGAGGCCCTTCACTTTTCTTGCGACTTTCGAACGTGGTGGACGCTTAGAGCTATTAGTTAGATTTTGAAGTTGTTTGTTCCTATTTGTTTAAAGTTTATTGTAAAGTGTTGATTAAGTACAGTTTTGCATAATGATTTTGTGTTTTAATTTTAACTTCTAAGTTTTTTTGTTATTTTAAAAATAGATTTCTAATACTAATTTTTGATCTCATTATGAACCTTCGAAGTGCCTTATAAATTTTGTGATTAGAATAGTTTTAAAATAATAATGTTACTTTTTTTCCATGTCATGTCCTATTTGAGATGCCAACGAACCTAAAAACGTCCTTTCCAGGAGGCCTAATAATGCAAATTAAATGGTATGAAAGTGCTACGTTGTATTACGTATTTGGCCCCTAGCATTACTAGTGCCTACGCAATATTGTGTTAAAAATAGAATTAGAAAACTTCACGGGTAATTCAAGAACGAGTGAGTCAAAATTTACGATTTTAATTTCGTCGCGAGTCTTCGTCGATGTTGTGTGTGAAATGGAGTGGAATAATTTGTTCCAACAGAGTGGCATCTCCTCAGAACGCTAACGAGCCATTCCACAGCAGATTGTATAAGTCTATAATGTCATATAAACGTGGTGTTTGTTTTACACATAACGTAACACATACCACCATAATACAGAACATAATATTCTGTGAATAATCAAAAGACTGCTCCGTCTATTAATGATGAGATGTTACAACACTACTCTCCAACCGTCTTACGGTTTTTCGATCAGCACGAGAATCTGACGCGAGTTTCACAGTTTTTACCCATCCCACAAAAGTGCTCAACGACGCTAAAGAAGTTTTCACTTCAAAAAAAAAAGGCCGTCTATCCGTCTGTGATAACAAGATAACTATACAAACAAATTAATAAAAATAAAATGATATTGAGATTTTTAAAGAAAATAATACGATTATACAGAATGTAACAAAACGAAGTGATAATTCTTTAGTAGATAGTGTGATCTGTAGACTTTTATATAGAGTTCAGTGTGAAAGTAAGATCGTAAAGTATTATCACTATGTTTCGTAACACCCTGTATACCGTGTTCAGTGTTGTGCAGGTTGGTGTTTAAAGATGCCGCTATATTTAGCTTTGTTATGGTTACATCAGATTTCATAAAAGTTTTCTTTTTAGTCCTTCGAACCCCAAAATTCTTAAAGACCTCCATTAACACATTTGTAACATTAACTTGCGATGATGCGTCTTTTATAAAGTTCTATTCTTTGGGGACAATGAGTCCTGGACAAAAGGCGCTCGTTTTCGGGACCTAGTAGTTAAAGCCCTCAAAATCAAGTCTTCATTCAAAAAAGTAACGCAATGCTTACAAAATACCAACGCGAGGGAACCATAATGAAGAAATGGTCCCAGATATTCTTAGATTGCCTCGCTTCGGGCTACTTATTCATGCATTTCATTCATGAAAAAATGAATGACTTTACCGAATGAACACTTAAATACACCAACGTAGTCAACATGAAATGTTACAATACAATTTATGCTTCGGCTCCCGTGTTCAGCAGTTTTTTCATTAATTCATATTGGACGTTTGTATTTGTGTTGAAAGTTGATGTTGATGTTATCACATAAAATATGTTAGTGACATGAAGTAAATGTAGGTAAAAATAAAATATAATTAGCGTCGAATAATTTAATACACGTCTTTCAAAGTTACCTGTAAATTGATAGATAGGTAAATATTAAACGACTTATAAAGTAGTCATTGGTTATTAGGTGGCGTGTAGTAGCTTCTTGTCACGCGATCGAAACCAATTTCATGTGTTCGTGAATTGGGAATTAAATACATTAGGGTACCATCGAAGAAATTGATGCCTAGGCCCTAGGCAGTTGACGGACGTAGGCCACTTGGTAGGCTTATATCAATTCAATGTTAGCTGTGATCGGTCGGATGAGTTTGACGTGACGCGACCAAGTTAGTTAGATCAGCCACCTGCCTATGAATCAACTTCTCTGATAGTACATAATATTGGTAGCGGGTACTTTACCTCCTGCCGTGTGTCAGCCTTTGTGGAGCCCCAGGGCTCCGCGAGTGCTCCAAGGAGCCCTGGGGCAAACAAATATATTATAAAACAATTATATATTGATGTATCGCATGCGATAAGGCCTTTGTGGATTTTAAGAAAATATTAAGATAGTCACTAGTATGGAGACAATTTATTCAAAAAGAAAACATTATTTTTGGGGGTCCGTCAAAAATGTCACTTGCTAAAAGGGCTCCGCCACCAAAAAAGTTTGAGAAGATCAGCACGTGGTCAGCACCTACATACAGTTTAAATTCATCAGAAGAATTACCTATAAAGTAGGTATATATCCAATAAATTGGTGTATTTTGTGACTGAAACTAACGAGTAAATGAGCGAAACACGATAAATCAAACGAGAATCATAAATTATGAGCTCTCAAAATGGCCCTAAATAACAAGAGTTAATATGATGGCATTGCGATGCAGAATTTCAGATACGTGGAGAGTATTTGGAAATGACGCCACAATCACACGCAACTGACGCTATACCTATGCGATAAGAATTTCATTTTGACGATTAATGAAACTATACTGGCTAAAGATCCATGCTAATTATGACTAGGATGAATTTCGAAAACTATCGTATTCATGAGCATTTTAAGTCACAATTGCGAGACTTGCTAAATGTAGGCACTGACTGTTTCCTTAGTTGAACGCAGTCATCTTTTGGCTCGAACGGTTCGGTGGTAACATGGCCGGTAACTGAACGGCGCGCATCACTCGGTAGAGCTAAATGTGTGGACGAAAGCCCAAGTCGTGAGTTTTACTCTACGTGATTGCTAGATCGAGTAAAACCGCGTGCTAAGTACTTACATACGGTTTTGCTCTATAGTTTTACTCGAAATCGAGCAAAAACCACCGTGAGGAACCGCTAAACTCACAGCTCGAAGGCTCGCATCGAGCCAGTTTGAAGGCTTGAATCGAGCCGGCGTGAGGAATTTTTTGACACTAATTTTTATTATTCGTAGCTAATTTCCTTCGAACTGGAGTAAAACTATCGAGCAATGCTGAATGTGTGGACGAAAGCCCGAGCCGTGTATTTTACTCTACGTGATTGCTCGATCGAGCAAAACCGTACGTGAGTACACTTACACTAGGGAATATTACGCAAAGGTCCAAGCAGAGGGCTCTACATACAGTAAATAATCCGACATGTTGAACACGTGATACAAGAATATTGATAAGAACGTTGTCACACGCCGCATAAACTTTTTGACGTGACAACGTCTTAAATTAGGTTGCGGCTGGGAGTCACTTATGAAAAAGTGTAACGCTCGGTAACGTTACGATGAGTCACCGAACGAGAGAGAGGCCCGCCGAATGCCTTGCGTCTCTCTCCCACACGTTGTCACGTAAAATCTTCGCCCGTAAAACCGACTTTACAGGCAACCATTTTGTTTTCTGTCTGTGCTGGTGCTGCCGCCTAGCATGAAAATATCATAGCAATATTTTCTATTATAATCATTAATCACTCTTATTAAACGTGCCACAATCTCAAAGAACATAATATTAAGACATATTGTGTAATAGGTAGACGTATATTTAATCCTTCGATCGCCAATTCTTGGAAATCTTTTGTTATTGCGGCCCACTTGGGCCTTACGGGGATTGAAAGGTTAGTACTTAATATGGTGGTGTAATTTGTAAAATACTAATAAATTAAGTCAGGAAAACCTGTTTAGGAAAATAGTAATGGAATGTTTACTGTTAAAGGAGTCTTACTTTCAACGGAAATTCATATTTCGAGTACAAATGTTTAGCCCGTAGGCGGATAGTACGCCTACGCCTAAACACTAACTTGTTATCCTGGAAATTATCATTTCAAATTATTTGAATTGTAACGTTATTGCTAAATACACCTTTTGTAAGACAAAAGTTTACGTTTGTTGTTCGTACTCAAGTGAGAAGGTAAACGTTTAAAAAAAAGAAGTTTGTCTAGTGAAAGTTATTCATTTTTACCATATCTAATATATAAAATTCTCGTGTCACAATGTTAGTCCACGAACTCCTCCTAAATGGCTTTACTGATTTTTACCAAATTTTATATGCATATTCAGTAGGTCTGAGAATCGGCTACTGGGTACTTCATATATTGATAAGTGCATTTGTTGAATAACTAATAGTAAATTATTACAACCTGAGACTGACGGCGACCATTGTTTGTGCGACGAGATAGCGATCGACGTTGCCATGGCGACATACTTATTTAGTCACTTCAATAAAATAAT
This sequence comes from Polyommatus icarus, assembly GCA_937595015.1. Lineage (NCBI taxonomy): Eukaryota > Metazoa > Arthropoda > Insecta > Lepidoptera > Lycaenidae > Polyommatus > Polyommatus icarus. Next base: position 7,204,315 of record OW569328.1, on the reverse strand, counting down.
ATGGGCGAAATACTTTATATTATGGCAAAGTAACGTTTGCCGGGACAGCTAGTCAGCTAGTAAGTTCGTAAATTTTAACTAATTTAAGGTAAGGTAAAAATAACAAACATAAGAATATTATACATACCGTTATTGGCAACTTACAAATTATTATTGTTATCGCGTTTTTAATTAATTAATTAATTATTATTATTCTAAAACTTTCGTTAATAATCCTCGATTTTCAAACTTTTTGTTAGGTTTTTGTCGAGCCATCTATCAATCGAATCTGAAAATGAAAAGAAAAATGTAGCACACATTTTTCTTTTCATTTTCATTGCAATCTAACTGATCAAGTGGAAATTCTAGTAGCAAAACTCTTTGGAATTCAAATGACATCTTAAAACGTCCGCAGGTGATGAAAAATGACGAATGGACGGGAATTATTATCACAGGATTATCATTTAGATATTAAGAAAACTGAGGAGATGAGATTCTTTAGAAAGGGCCGCCAAACGTCCCCCTGCGAAAAAACAGATCCGATTGATAGATGGCTAAGAAAAATCTTTTCGACGATTCAATCAAAATGATAATAAACGAATTCGCGGAGAGGGGAGCATCGGCAGTTTTTAATATTTACTTAAGTCACTTTATTGCAATCTAATACACCATTGATGTTTTAAGTATTTTTATAAATTACGCGAAAAAATAAGGGCTTATAGTTTAAAGTTTGTACTTACATATTTTGGTACTTAACTTTTAGCGCGTAACAGACCAAACTGACTATACTCCGCCGAATGTGAGCAGGCTCACTGTGAGCCCCAGTGTGAACGTGAAAACATGTGAAAATATACGGTCCGTATATCGATGTCCGCGCCTACGTCTAGCGTAATGGCGTATTGTCGGTTAGGTGTGAAGTAGGGTGTGAACGAAAAAGTGAATATGTATGGAAATACAATCAACTGCGTAACGTTCGCTCACATTCGGCGCCTCACTATGGACAATAGTTGAGGTATTAGCAAACACATTTTAATGTTTTGTATCTCTTTGTTACAGATGCGACAATCCCTACTTCCCGTACTACTACTGACTACTATAACACTGTCGTTAAGTGATGTACTTCCATTGACACCGGTAGACCAGGCGGAGGAGCCGGTAGACAGCGACCAAGAATATGACAATACTTTTAACACAGTAGACAATGACCGGAATATATTTTATGAACTCTTCAAAGGAACGGATAGTGAAAAGTACAAATCGCGTCGAAAACACAAAACCTATCCCGTGAAGATTTTCAACGATGCGACGCAAAGCGAAAACTACGATGATAAAGGATACAGGAAAGAACAATGGCACAACTACCCGAGACAACTGGACCGACTCCATAGAAGCTCGTACGAGTATCCAGAAATTGAAACCGCGAACGACTTTGACTACAGCGAGAAGAATAAAGGTGATGAGCCACAAATAAATGATGATATTCTAGGAACTGATATTGACGACGTAGCTGGTCCATTATTGATATTAAAAATACGTCTAGCGTTCTTGACCAATAACATGAAGAATATTAAAAGCAATAAAGACGATAATACTGACTCAGTAGAATTAGATTCGTCAGCTTTGAGTAAGTTTTACAAGGAAGTTAATCAAAAACTTACGAATAGATTAGATCCAATAGAAAATACTAAAAGAGAAGGAGCAATAAATTTAAAGAAGAAAGATCAAAAGATTACAGGTAAACGTTTTACATTAACTACAGTACGGTAGTTGGAACACACCCATGAATGTCAAAAGTAGAAGCTATAGTCATAGTAAATATAGTGATTTGACAAGACATAACTATTGGGTTACATAATATTGTATTGATCACTAGCAAAGGCTTTCTAATAAATTCAACAATGAGAAAATCTACAATTTAAAAAATGGGGCTTTAACTTATCATTCTTCTTCCAGACACAAACCCAGAAGAGAGGAAGTCCGTGAACAAGAGGATATTCTCCCTATGGAGCCGACTGCAGAGCCTTTCTCACAAGGGCCACGAACTGCATCACAGGCGGCACCTGTACTCCTTCTACGGCCTACCAGAGGGCGGGGGCGGAGCCCTAACAGCCGAGACCAGGGCCCTAGCGCGACCACCCGGCTCGCCTCTCCGATGGGGATAGACAATATAGCGCGTACAGTCAACAAAGTTCCTTTTAAACTTCTCTAATGTCACGGAACAGACAAGACATTGTCCTATTTAACTGTCTTTGTAAGTGAAAAAATGTGTTAACAGTACCTTGAATATACTCATCAATGAAATATTAGCTGGGAACAAATTATCGGACGTTTTCATCGGATGCGACTTGTTTCTAATTAATTACAAAATACACTAAACTGTGCACATTGTCTGACATCAGTCACGGATGCGACCTTTAGCGTTCGGACGTCCGAACCGTGGTCCTAACAGAATCTGGCTGGCCAGACGTCCGCGGATGACACACACGCGGATGAGAACACAGTGCATTAGCCGCGACTTATGAAAACGTCCGTTAATTTGTTTCTAGCTTTATGCAGCTTGGTTTCTAGTTTGATCCAGTTTGTTTTCTACCAAATTGCAAAAGGGTCTTCTTATAAATGTCATTAGTAAGGTCAAACGCGTGTTAATATTACTGCAATATTTTAACGCTAGAATGCAGCACCAGCATAGACGGTAAACAAAAACTTGAGAGTGAAGATACGTACCTAAGCTACGTCAAGTTTAGATATGACGGGTGCAACATGTTGGATTATTTACTGTGTGTCCTAGAAGCGCCCTCCACCGACCTTTGCGTAATAATCCCTATTGATCCAAGCTTCAAAGTTTGACATAATATTTTGTGTGACGTATTTTGCTGTTTGATAAGAAAGTGACTAGATCAAATAGAGAACGAAGCCGCATTACTATTGATAATCAGGGTACTTAGCTACGAATAATAAAACCTAAGGAAACGTAACGCCCATACTAATACAGTTTTAAATTTGGTTCCATTCGAACTGTCATGTAACGTCAGCCTTTATACCGCTCAAGGTCACCTAAATATTGCAAATGTATGAAAAGTGAACCTAAGGTTCACTTTTTTGACAAGTATTTTGGAGCATGTTTTTTGACGGAGTTACTCTTCCTTAGTTTTTATTATTCGTAGGTACTTAGTAAAATTCTGTAAACACAGGACGTTTACAAAAGTTCCAGACTTCCGATTTGTCGACTGTACTCAAAGAGAAAGGCTGTTTTTGTGAAAGTATTAAAGCAACTTAGTAGTTATATATAATAAATATACTTATTGAAATTATAACATAAGATAGCGATGATGTCTATGTTGTTAGCGTTACTAATAAACATACAAGTAGGCGTCGTTACGAAGCTGAACAGTACAATAATAAGAAAATTTACTTTTATGAAAGACATTGTAATTATTATTTTACATACTTACTTGTTTTTATACAAAGATATTTTTTATTTTTAACTTTTTATTTATATTTTTTTTATATTTAAAGAAAATTTAAACACCAAATTGCCATATCAACTGCTCCTAGATAGACTATCGTAACATCAAAAACACAACTATACAGGAGGAGCGTTTGAAGTTGCAAATTTGAACCACGACTTCATTTTTTATCCGATTGTTATAAAATTTGGCATAAGCAACAACAATAGTGTTAGGTATTAACTTATGCAATAAAATACTATATTATTAGCTTGGTTTAGCTTGTTGTTGCGATATTATTCTTTGGAAAATTTATAACGAAAATTATTGCAACTAACACTTAGCACAGTTTACGTTGAAGTTTCATGGTATGTAAGACATATAATAGTTAACAGGGGAATTGCCTAATTCGAATTTATAGTATGTTTGAGAAAATGAATTATTTATAAATTATCTTTTCTGAAAAAAGTGTGAAATACCTTTAAAATTTGTTTTATAAATTTTAGAAGTAGGTAGTTGATATGATTTATACCGTTAATGTGCAAAAAAAGTACTAAAATATAGTAAGCAATCAACTTAATTGCCTAGCAAAGCATCATCAGTAGCAAAAATTTTATTTTAAATAATATTTTGTAACCTTCTTAAAAAATTCATATGATAAACTTTATAACTTGGAGTCCTGGGAAACTACATTTTTATACTGGGATAGGAAAAATCCTACGTCCTTTACTATACGGTCCCCGCGAGACAAACGAATTTTTGGCTCTACGGAGTTGTGGGCATCAACTAGAAAAATTTAAACACTGCTATGTATATTAATTTCATGTCGCTGATTTTTGATAAGGCCTGTTATCAAACTCAAACTCAAACTCAAAAATTTTTATTCAGAATAAATTTTTTCAAATATTCTCTGAACGTCGGGTGTACCACCGGTTCGGGAACTACCCCGTCGAGAAGAACCGGCGTAAGAAACTCGCCCGGGCCATCTTTTACTAAAAAGATGGAAAATTACAAAAAGTATATAAAATTACAGTGTCATTATAACTAAAAAAATATAACAAGTGTACAATACTGTCTATTATACATAAACAGCTCTGCAGGGGGCGACCTTATTCCCATGGTGTATCATTCATGAAATCAATAACTTTATAGTACGCTTTTGTACACAAACGTTATTTAACAACTTTTTTGAATTTATTAATTGAGAGATTTTGAACGTATTCTGGGATCTTATTATAAAGGCGTATACATTTAGTAAGTCTAGTCACCGAAATTTCAAGCTCATGTTTATTCCGAGTATTATATTTTTTCCCATGGGTATCATATTTTTTCTTGAATGCATATATATTCTTTTTAACATATAATACATTTGATAGGACATATTGAGAAGCAACAGTTAGGATTCCAGTTTCCTTAAATTTTTCTCTTAGTGAAGTATTACGGGCCAGCTTGTAGATTGCCCGAACAGCTCGTTTCTGCAGCACAAAAATTGTATTTATATCTGCAGTATTGCCCCACAGCAAAATGCCGTAGGACATAATACTATGAAAGTAACTAAAATACACTAGGGCGTGTTGTTTCATCTGAAAATTGTCTAATGTTACTTACTGCATATGCTGCTGAACTGAGTCTGTCGGCCAACCCAGCAATATGAGGGCTAATATCAATTATTATTTCTTTATCGCTATCACATGGGTCCACTATTACGAACAATGGCTCCTGTGAACCAGGGTGGCTAAGAGTGCTAAAGCCTTACGTGACAAAATGTTTTCTTTAAAAAGTAAGACAAAACTTGTCTACACTTTAGTATACAATACAACATACTTCAACAGACCGCAGATATATCGACGCCTTCGAGATGTGATAATGAAGGAAAATGCTTCAAATTTCAATTTGACAGCTTTCGGAACCAACGCGTCCATCCTGGCTAAGCTAAATGTTATTTTTACAAGGCTCTTTACCACAATATGCCTCAAATCTATTTTAGAACACTATGGACACATAATATCCAAAAAGAAAGGAGACAATATTAAAATAGTCATTGGCAAGACTGAGGTCGAAAGACCGCGTGGCCGCAGACACATGCGCTAGGCCGATCAAATACGCACCTTAATTATTGAGTCCATCGTTTACGACGCTCTTCAAGTGGCTGAAGATAGGAAAAGCTGGCTTAACATTATTAGAAGGAAGGTTATTAAAAGGGAAGGTCACGACCCTCTGACATGAGGAATACGACTACAGGAAGAGGATCACTTGTGATACTAGTTCTTGAAAAATTTCAGGAAGAAAAAAAGAGATCATAAAATATAAACTAAGTGAAATACATTGTATCCATAATTTTGCATAAAAAATGTGTTTGTTTATTTGTCCATGGACATTGGGCATATTGCCTCCTCACGCCTAAACCGCTTAACCGTTTTTTCTGATATACTGTATGGGGATACTTCGAATCCCGGAAAAGGACATCGGATACTTATATCCCGGAAAAAGGTTCCGTTCCCGGGCGACAAACGGGTAAAGACAAGTTGGCCTTGAATAAGCTTAGTATTCTCAACAGAACGAGATAGTATTTCATTGCGATGCAACGCCTATAATTCTACAAGGCAAAGATTCAGCCTCTCGTCGAATACTGTTCCCATCTCTGGGAAAGGGCGACAAAATACCAACTACTCGCTCTGTATAGTAACCAACAAAGGGCCGCTTAGATTGTAGCCAGCCATAGTGTTTCAAACAAGCCAGACCCCTTGGAATTATGCTCAGATGTGGCTTCGGCCTGCATCTTCTGCTGTATCAAGGGAAGGTGCTTCGTTATCACACCTCTTGCAACATTTTAACATCATTCCACGGGAAAATTTACTATCTTGATGAGTCTTTCACAATAAATCTGAATCAAACTGCCGCCAGCAGTATTTCCGGACCAATGCAATCTGAAAACCTGAAGAAGAAAGCGACCTTCTTAAAAAGGCTGGCAACGTATTTCAACTCTTCTGATGTTGCGAGCGTCCATGGGTTGTCCACTTGCTTCCCATCAGGTGCTCTTTTGCCCCCTAATTTCATAAATAATAGTTGTTACAAAAGAAATATGCCGGTAAAGTATCGTATGTTAATGAATAGTACGACGTAGACCGTAGTAAGATATAGATACAATAAATAAAAAATAATAGTTTCTATAGTAGAATATCGTATAAATTACATACAATATTTATCATTACTTAAATTCCAACGAACAAAATCGTAAGTTACACTTGCAATATATTTTTCAATAAAAGTTCCAATGTAAACTATTGTAAGTAATACAAACTATAGTTTACGTTAATCTTTATCCGGCGTATACAATCGCAACTGATACATACGATGTGTGAATTCGGGCATCTGCTCCCGAATTATTCCGCGTAGACTATCTCTAAGGGACTTACAATAAATAACGTCGGAGGCGTTTGAAACATACTACAGTTTACGTTTCGAAAAAGGCACTTATACTTCGAATTTAATATTTTTTCTTGAAGATCCTAAAAGATCTAACATAATTATATGCATTTTCGCAATAAAACGAAATTTGCCATTTTGTGGCTTACGATAGTCTACCTAGGAGCAGTCGATATATGACCAAAATATATACAAAGTACAAAATGAAAAATTGGCAGTACTATTACAATTGTTTTGTTTTTACTTTTTAAAGCTAAATGTAGAATGTAATAAAAGTATAGGGATCCATAACGCTTAATCGGTCAAACGTTTGAAGGAATTGTTGTTTTATTTAAGGTTGTAGCAGTGTTTTATCAGTTAAAGATATATTGTTATTTATTGCTTACTATAGTTTGTTCGTTCTAAGATGATATGGGTGACAGTTCTCATATTCCTTGCTACGGAATTTTTTTACAAGAAAACAAAAAAAATCAGAATGTAATAAATTATATTCCATCTACAAAAATAAATGTTTCCTGTAATTGTAAATGAATAAAAATGAAAAGTTGCTAAATGCTAACTTATTGATATAAAATTATAAATATTAACTTTGAAATAGGAGTATAAAATTATTGTTACGAAAATATTTGAAAAATGTCAGATGCATGAAACGGAACTTATGTCAATAGAGATTGACACAGTTGAATCGAAATCAAATCGATAAAAAAGGGCGGCTATCTTAAATCGCCGGCGTCACTCTGAAACATCCACAGGAAACATCAGTACGAAATCGATAATTTCGATTGCAATTCCTTTACGAGGTGATTCGATATTTTTAAATTATTCGATTAATTTTTTTAGGTAACTTCCCTATTATTGTCAATTAAAATGTGTCACGCATATCATAAAACGAACAAACTATAGGTGACCCGGTGAACGTAAATGTATCAATTAATGTAATACCTGTTATTGGCCATACCAGAGAGTCTTTACTCCATGGCCATACCAATTGTTAAACATGTTAAACTAGTGTTAAATTCCAAATTGTAATACGCTGTTGGTATTCAATAAAGAAAAATAAAATAAATAAAAATAAATAAGGTTTATATTTAATGTTTTCTTGTCAATGCTTAGTTTTCGGCCACTTACGATCAATTAGTATGCAGTGATCTCGGGCCGGAACATATGTTTGGCCCAAAGTTCATTTCCTAAAAAACCAAAATTGAAAATAGTATGTAACCCAAGCTATTGAATTAATGTTAATATTATTGTATTTATTAATTCTTCTTGTCTTTATTTTCTTGTCAATTTGAGTAGGTAAGTATGCACTAGATGTCCATACCTACTCAAATTGGCAAGAAAATATAATAGTTTTATGGCAATAAAAATTGAAACCTGAAACATTAAAATATAATTTCTATCAGTACTTAATTATTATTGTCTTTCAAAAGTTTGACCGCTGTCCGCAAATATATACGAACCTAAATATTATAAATGCGAAATATTAATATAAGAAATAATAATAAATTGTGAAACTTCCATAATGTTAGGTACCTAATTATAAAACCCAAGTTAATAATTATAGAAGACAAGTATGTATTTGATATTATTTGTAGACCGTACGTATTTATTACTTAACATTACATTATGTAAATAAAAATCATGCATAACATTGGACTTTCTTTTATTCTAAAGGCCTAAACCATTCTTTTTGTGATAAAAGTTATATGTAAACTGTAGTACATAAATATTTTTAACAAAAAGTGTCACTTCATTGTCAATCGCGGTTTGTATAGAAAACGACGAAATATGACAAATTTTTTGACAGGGAGTCAATGACCGCTGTAGACAGAATTCCGCGATTTGAGAAAAGTATGGTTGCAGATTTGAACTTATAAGTACATAGAAACAAAATATTATACAAAGCTGAAAGCACAAACATAAATATACAATATACAGGCAAATCCAGGTTACAAAGTATGTACACAAAAGCAATTTCAGTAGAATTTGTATGTGTGTGACACAGTATGTGAGCGATTGCAATAAGACACATTGTACACTTCGTACCTACTATTCGCCCTTCACGTTTGCGCTGTTTCATGCTTCACAAGAAATGGGACAGTTCAACGTTTGCACTGAAATTTCAAGGATTTTACGATCCGTCTTTGAATCAGAATATTGTTACAACTTAGCAAGTTAAGTACAGAGTATAGTTCTTGCAATCTAAGAGTGCGCGTCGCCTTTATTTGTAGTTGGAAATGTGAATAGACATTTTCGTTAGTGTGCGTACCCGACGGAGCAGTCAGTAGCGAGCGAGCCATGTACGCGTGCACAGATATGGTCACTCACACAAGTAAGGGCGACGCGCACTCGTAGATTGCAAGAACTATATCTGATATTCATATTTCGTAAACATCTTAGACTAAGTGACACCAGCAACTCCGTTGCGTCAAAATTCGTTTATCACGCAGGAACCATACATTTTACGGAATAAAAATTATACCAGGGTCGTTCCCCGGGACATAAAGTAACGGTTCAGCGGTTCGGACGTAAGATATCAGACAGACAGACAGACCGACTCACTTTATCGTTTTAAATTTTAATACAAGTATGGATTTGGATATTTGTTAATTTTCCTTGTAATATTTTGTTTACGAATAGATAAGTTAAGACAGATATGAATAGTTAATATCATTATCAAGTGAGTTTGCAGTTTACTGTATCAGCAGATGACTTTCAATTTGAATACTTACATAATAATATTATTATATTATGTACTATCAGAGAAGTTGATTCCTATGCAAATCGGGGACCTAAGTAGTTGGTCTGTCAATTGCATAGGAATCTACTTCCTCGATGGTACAAGATGCTAGTGTAAGCACCGTTATCCTTGAAACCATCTAATGAGCCCGTCAAAATGAACAACTTTTCTATGAGAATTATGCTGGGAACTCAAAAAAATCCGTCTTCATTCCGGTGTTTACACTAACACACTGTATAGGTACGTTTTTATTTTGAATGGTGATAATTGTATGTTAAGTTGTAAATAAACATATTCATGGAGAACCGGCGTGATACAACTCATTCGGTCAGTGACCGCCACGGAGCGTGTGATAAAGCTAAGTAAGTAAACTATTTCTTCATTTCTAGACATATTACTGCATATTTCATTCGAATTTTATGGCTACGTTATAAAAATATATTAATAACATCGTAACTGCAAGAAAATAAGAAGATATTGACATTGAACTAGGTTTTATTAGCATAATATTAGCCACGGCGCGAGCCGCGTCGGCCATATTTTGTTTTCCTCAACAATAAAACAGCGCCCCTAGCGGACGAATCGTAAACTAAACACCACAGTATAAAAATATCAAGACTTCGTCTTTTGCTATAGCAAACTATCATTTTTGCAACATTTGTGCCAGTACTTAAAACTATATTAGGTACAGATTTTGTTGTTATGGTCTAATTTAGATAACATTTATATATCAACTTTTCTAAGTACGTTGGCTAAATTATTAAGCCGTTTAGTACTTGGACGAATAAACTACAGTTATGGCTGTTTTTGTCTATTCTTAAACTCATAATAAGTCGAAGCGGTTTATTAGTCTTAGTATGTTTTGTTTGTGTCTAACGATAATAAAATGACGCTCAAGCACAAAATATTGTGTAGCTCTATTTGGCTTGTGGTTGTGGTGGTGGTGTTTGCAAGTTCTTGCATGCGAGTGTACGCATAGGCAGTGTGGGAGGAGGGAGGTGCTATACGCATGCCTATGCGTACACTCACTCATTTACTTAAAGGTGGAAGTTTATTTCGCGGAATATTGCTAAAAATAATAACAAACTAAATTTTAAACATACAGTGATAAACATGAGTTAAAAACTTATTGTAGGTGATGAGTAAACCAGTGCTGTACGGTTTCTGGCTGTCGTCGTGCACGTGGCGGGTGCGTGCTGCACTCCACTACAAGGGCATACCCTACGAGGAGAAGCGAGTGGACATCGTGAAGAGCCGAGAGCAGCTGAGCGCCGAGTACCGGAGCATAAGCCCCTCGCAAAAGGTTCCCGCGCTGGTTGTTGGTAACTAAGATCCTCGGAAGACTCGTGTAAGAATTAGGTACCATCAGAGCAATTTGCTTCATAGTTGGCGGACCTACGTAATCTGGCCGAATGATATCAGTATGAGTAGATTATAAGCCGTGATTATAATAATAATATATATAGACGCTTCACACCACGTCAGTCTGGCCCCGTGCTAAGTACCTGAAGGACTTGTGTTACAGGTACCAGACTACGGAAATATATTTAATACTTTTATACTATACATATATTTAAGATTTTTATTACGAGTATATCATACACATATTTAATACACATCCATGACCCAGGACCCGGCGGGATTTGAACCCGCGACCCCCGGCTTGAGTTGCCACACACTCTAACCATTGAGCTACGGAGGTCGTCAAACTCTTCGGTCGATTCTGTCGGTAAGGTGACATAACCCGACAAAATAGCATATAGTTCCGCCATCTGCCTGGTATAAAAATTTTTGATAGTAGGTATATGCGATAATGTACTTAATAACTAGCTAAAGGTATTTCCTGAGGCCATGGCCCTGTCCTGTAGTAAATATAAGTGTACTTTATTTGACGACGTCTAGACAATGTATTATATTTAAATATCTTTCTTACAAGCATTATCTAATAAGAAATTACGTTATGTAGTAACTATTCAAAAATGACTTTGTTCGCATCTAGCTAGGAAAATAATTTATCCACACCGCGCGAATAAAAAATCCGCGTAACTTGTAATCACAAAGGCCAAACGAAGTCATATTATTCAAACCTATGTTCCAGATAAGTAGATTCCCCACGGCATAAGGAATATTAAACTCGGGGGAAATCGCTTTGGGCCATGCCACAAAACTGCGTTGCGGCGCGGGCGTCGCGCGTTGTATCGCAAAAACAACGCACAGAAATGCGATGCGATGTCTCTAAAAAATTATCGGATGCCGGATACGACGTTGTACGATAAGAAAGATAGCACTCTACATACCAGCTATACTAACCTGCGGCCCGCCGGGACTGTATCAGTGGCCCGCTTGAAGTTAAACCATTTTGAAATACAAGCCCACCAGCAAAACGATGCAAAGTCGTCGTGAAAGCCATGAAAATTTTCACACTTTTGAATCGGTAATTTTGAAGAACTTTTTAACCCTAAAAAATGGTTGCAGCCCGAGACACCAAGACCAAAACGTGTTTGTGGCCCTTATAAAAAAGGAGTACTACTGCTCAATACGATGTGCTGTCGTGTCGGAGATTTCTGCGGCGTCGCAGATTTTTACGATGCGACACCGCAACGCAGTTTTGTGGCCTGGCCCGTGCGCGCGTGATTAGCTGAAGTGCTCGAAAATGAATTTCGCGTTTCTTTTGATATGTACACGGTATTCGAATCCCCGATAACGGAACATAATACCCCAATATCCATCTCATTTGTTCCACGTATTCGTCGGGAATATTCAAATATGTGAGGCGTGTAGCCAAGTAGGTGTAAGCAAAACCGCTTAATCGTAAGTGAACATATTTATACTTTTAGGCGCTTTCAGTTAGTTTTAAAGCCTACGCTACGTCTGAAACAGAATATGTAAATGCCAATATTACTGCCGCACTCAGAGACAATAATTGATTACTAATTACTTTATAGTTAACCAGATGATGTCCGCAACTCCGTTGCGCCAAAACTCGTTGATCGCACGGGTACCGTACATTTTTCCGGGACAAAAAGTATCCTATGTCCTTACTCGGGTCTCAAAGTATCTCCATGCCAAATTTCAGCAAAATCGGTTCCGCGGTTTGAGCGTGAAGAGGTAATAGACAGACAGACAGACACACTTTCGCATTTATAATATTAGTATGGAAGTATGGATTGTAATTAAATTAACATGAGTACGGCAGTAATAAAGGGTTAATTTTATTTTAACTTGCGATAATAATTCCAAAAAGCTGTGCTTTTTACCCGACTGCCAGGAGGGTTATGTGTTTAGCGCGTATCTTCTGTATGTAATAATAATCTATATGTATGTAATAATCTTTATTACCTCGTATCTTCAGAACGGCTAAACGGATTTTCACATTTGAGGTATGGTTAGATTTGTCTTAATAGCCCGAGTGTTCTTAGATAGGTGGCATTAAGAAAAACCAAAATGGCGGATGTTTGACGCCATATCGTGAGATAAACAAAAATAAAAATTTACCAAGCATATCGAGTGGGGTATCAAAATAAAGAATTTTAAACACTGATTTAAATATGTATATAACTTGCAGTTTTAATATTAAATCGAACGATAAATCTACACTAATAGTACAAAGAGGAAAGATTTGATTTTTTGTGGCTCGGAAACTACTGGACCGATTTGAAAAATTCTTTTACCATCGTAATTCTACATTATTTTCACTGAACATAGGCTGAATTTTATTGTGGAAAAAATAAGGTTCCGTAAGATATTTCGGTTCGTCGGACGCAAGGTGTAAAAAATCAACTAGAAAAGTTTATTATTTTACGTACGCTGCCTAAACTATAAAAGATAGAACCAAAAAATTCTAAGTAATTGTATAACTTACAAATCTACAAAAAAGTCCGCGACACCCTATACCTATGTATGTCAAGTGAGGCACAATAACCATTTTTTTATTTAAAAATCTTGAAATTTTTTTGGACTACATTATTTTAAACGCGTTTATTTTACTCATTCTTTTAATCCATATCAAAATAAATTATTCCATTACTAAATACAGTTTATATAGATAATATTTGGTCTTTGAATGAATAAAATTGGACATTTGGTTTTAAAATTATGGCGAAATTAAAATGCGCGTGCGGCAGGAAGACAATCTGTGCAGGGTGCAGCCTGCGTATAATGACTGCGTCGTCGATGTTAGTGTCGGAGTCTGTGAATTGACCTGGGAATCATTTTGCTGACCGAGTCTTTCCTGGGTATGCTTTTTGCAGAGCTCACCGACATCCACGTGGGCGGAGCCGCGGCCGACCGCTAGTAATAAAATAAGAAAAAACCAAAAAGCGCCTGCATGGATAAATCCAATATTAATTAAAAATTAACTGACATTACTGAAACAAGATGAAAATTCAATGACAAAGTATTAAAAAAAACAATGATTTGGTACTTAAAACTAGAAACATACATTGAAACAGTACCAAACCTATGTACAGACCTATTATAACGTATTGTAGGTACACTTTTCTAAGTGTACCTACGATATATGGTTATATCAGCACGGTAGTTTTTAAATTTTTTATTAGATTGATTGTCGAAATGGTTAGATGACTACAACTAAAAAGTCGCAAATAAAATAAATTAATTAAAAATCAAAAAACCCGACTGCAAAAAATGTTAACTAAAAAGAACGAAACAAGACCTAATTCTGCCGGAGGCATCGAATCCATGTTTTAATTGATACGACTCTTGCTTACGAGTTTTATGCCAGGATAAATAGAAGGTTACATAGAAAAATGTAGAAGAAGAAAGTGGATAATAAAATGCAGTCGGAGGCATAATATTTTATGATTTATGAATTAATGTTAAACTTGGTGCGACATGCCTCCGACTGCATTTTATTATCCACTTTCTTCTTCTACATTTTTCTATGTAACCTTCTATTTATCCTGGCATGAAACTCGTAAGCAAAAGTCGTATCAATTAAAACATGGATTCGATGCCTCCGGCAGAATTAGGTCTTGTTTCGTTCTTTTTAGTTAACATTTTTTGCAGTCGGGTTTTTTGATTTTTAATTAATTAAATAAACTAAATAGCATGTAAAACTCGAGCTTATTTGCAACGGTTGATAAACAACATATAATTGAGTTTTAAGGGTGGACAATCATCGTTAGCAAGTCGTAATGTTTATCTTGGGTACCACCATCCGTTTTCGATAACACAACCCTAACAGCTAATGATGCCCTAATATGGTCTTAATGAAGTATTACAACTAACTTAGACAGGATTTACGTAGTTCTACAATTCCTAGATGAGCAACGTGTAGGTGACTTGTAACAATAACAAAAACTTTTATTTTTTTATTAATAACACAATCGCGCTTATGTCTGACAGTTCGCTATGGTCGATAGTCGATACTCACCCTACCTCTTTAAGGGCGTCCCCCGAGCAAACGTCCTTGGCCATACATTTGCCGCATTGCCGAGATCGTACCAAAATCCATTTTTTTTACTTATGTGTTCAAAATTGTCCTAAAAATTTTTGAAATGGGGAATACTTATGTAGTTTATGATATTATCGATCTATTGGCGTGTGTTTCAAATAAAAGTAATTTGTAAATCCTAAGGAGATGCTGAATGTATGCTTGAATTTTAATAAATTGGTTTTACTTTGGAAGCTGATATCATGAGTATAATAAACAAAAATAGAAAATTTAAAACGGGGAAAGGAATGTTGATATACTTACTGAAGATTATTGTTGTATTTTTATTATAATGTTGTAGCTTTCAAATTATGAGTTTATAAGGCTTGAAATACGGTAAATTACGGTATCTCCGTAAGGAACGCCCTTAATATGCTCTATATCAGCTGTGGTCGGCCTCCAAACAAGTTTTGCAAAACTATTTTTTAAATAAATTCAATCAATCTAGTCAAAATTCAAAAAATCTAGTTTAACCGGCTCAACGTTTTTTTAGCCGGTTAAGCTAGAAATCGGACAGATTTAGCTAATTGCCGTCCTGAACATTTTGTGAAAGTCTAGAGAAGGTTTATACTAGGAGGATACATTAAGTTCACCGGGTCATCTAGTAAGTTATAAATATATCGAAATAAATTTTGTTTCTAGATTTCATATCCTAAGTTCATTAAGCCACCTTGGGGCCTCACAGTCTAGAATTTTGCCTATCTATGTGAAATTTTTTCGACTTATTTATAGCGATCTAAGACATGAGATTCTATTTTCGTAATGTATTAGATATTTGTACCCAGATTTTCAATACTTTCTTATCATATTCAACACTTTTATGCTCAGAGGTGTAGCGATTTTTTTTTTCATTTCAAGCCGCAGCTTGTGGGACTGTAAAAGTTTTTACGAGATGGAATATTGAAAAACGAAATGCTTTAGAGATGTACAAACTTTTTAAGTGTGATTTCTATTTGATACATAGTTCTGCGTATTACCTTTATATAGTTACTCTGCTTAAGGCTCTTCTCGCGAAAAAAGCGTGCAGATGAAACTATTTTCATCGGCATTAACAGAGAAATTATATCTGAAAAAAATAATTAGTAATCTACATGACATATAATCTACATACGTAACGTGGTTTTGCCATATTTTTTCTATCGGTATCACATAATAAAGAAATAAAAAACCAAATCACCTCCAAATCGTTGAATGAAACCACTTTACTCCTTTATTATTTATCAAAAGAATATATAAAAAATATCTACTGATTTGCAATACATAAGTTGATAATTTGGTTTTTTTACTTTTTTGAAGTGTGTGTTATATTAAGCCTTAAAAAGGTTTTTTCTCCTATTTCGCCCTATCATGGACGCGGCGAGCGTCGTAACCGCCACAGTACAAGGCGCGCTGTTATGAATGTTATTTTAATGTCATTTACGTCGATATTCGCACTGACAGACGTCAAGGTCGTTGGCGGATATAGAGGCCTTAAATACATAATATTATTATTATATAATCTGGATTTGTCCATTAATCCATGTTTAATTAAAGGGCTTAACACATTTAACATTTTATTTTTTGTTAAATTACGTATTTAATTTTGCACCATCAATTCGAAGCAATACCAATACCTTGTCTCTTCACTTCACGTTAAATCTGTTGAACCTTTTACATATTTATTTTGATAAAATTTAGAATGGAAATACTTTGAGTCCGACTATAAATTGCGGGACTCGATATTTCAATTAAATCTTCAAATACGCCGTTAAACTAATCTATGATATACACTAACCAATGTCCATGCATGGAAAAAAAATTATTTTGAAAAAACGGTTCCCGCGCGAATAAACGAATTCCTGCGCGAACAAACTTGTGAGTTGTGGGTAACATCTAGTCTAAGGGTCAATTCAGATAAATAAATAATAAATGACAGACTTCAATTGCGTGAGACATCATGCAAATCTGTCAAATCCATACAAATTTAGAAATGCATTTACGCGTCGCGTTGCGATCTGAATTGGCCCTAATATAAACCCATATCCATACTTAATATTATAAATGCGAAAGTGTGTCTGTCTGTCCGTCTCTCTGTCTATCTGTAACCACTTTACGCCCAAACCGCTGAACCAATTTTGCTGAAATTTGGTATAAAAATACTTTGAGTCCATAGGACGTAGGATACTTTTTGTCCCGGAAAAATATATGTTCTCACGCGATAAAAGAATTTAGACGCAACGGAGTTGCGGGCGTCATCTTCATAGTAGAATATAAGCATCTAGCATAATACTATAATTATTGGACTCCACTCTCATGGTATAGAGCTATTGCCGATAGAGTGGTCTATTGTGACATCAACGACCAATACATGCAATTAATAATATTAATGTCAGCAATAATAATATTCATTAGCGGCCATACAATTTGTACTCTCCAATGTCAATTAGAATGTAGATTTTATTATAATGTCATTGTTCACGGTCATAATCGATTTTACGACTCAATTAATCGAAGGGTATTTTTCTAGTACCAATCAGAATAACGTGACCTTTTCAATATTCGATTTTTAATTTGAATTTATTCATACCATAGATACTACAATATTTTTTGTAGAGTGTATGCAGGTACTTCGTCTAAATTTACTTATTTCAACTGGATTATATAATTCTAGACGTAAGTATCAAGACGTATAGGTACCTATGATTTGATGGGGAACAAAATTTCAACTAATTTATATCCCAGTCCCAGTTTTTTAGTCTATTTTGACATTTGAGGCTTTTAAATTAACTAAATTAACTCATGTATGCTGTAACTTTCATTGTAACTATAAATAGTGATCTGTCAAATATTATGTATTATGTACCAAGTATGTACCTTCGTCGTAAAATTACGTTTTAAAATCTTTGCATACTTATATTTTTTTTATAAAATTAAACAATTTCTATAAACACAGTCATGATTCATGACTCAAGTCTCAAAGATTGAGTAGATTCGTCCAATCAGTTCGATGGTGTCAACTGTATGTATGTTGGGTCAATAACTCCGGCACCGCTAATAAACATAATAGAAAAAGCTTCTCGGAATTGACAAGTATTTGGGTCATCAAATTGATATGCGCATCATTATGCTCCAAGGAAATCATCGCTAAATTATGGCAGATTAGAACTTAGTTAGAAGTTTCGACGTTTAGAAACTCAAGGTGACTTTGTGATTCATATTTTAACCGTTGTAACCAAAGAGGTAACAAGATTTCCATTTCTGTGTTCAAAGAGGAGAGGTGACGTTTGAGTTTCAATAATCGATCGACGAGCGACCGATTAAGAATATCGACCGACCATTATATCAAGTTGTTCTGTACACAGTGCACAGTGTATGCACTGTGCACTGTCCTATATTGTGCTCTAAATTATTATGATGCAGTAAATATATTTCTTGTAATCGTTTGCATCTGTCAAGTTAAGTGTTTAGATTCACGGGAGATTTTTTATGAACTAAAAAACTGAAAATCTCAAGTTTAATTATCTTTCGTCATATAATATTATAGCAACGCATTTAATAATTTCAGCTTTTTATAAATAACTAGATGATGCCCGCAACTCTGTTGCGCCAAAACTCGTTTATCGTGCGGGAACCGTACATTTATCCGGGACAAAAAGTTTCTCATATGCCCTTTTCCGGGACTCAAAGTATCTCCATACCAAATTTCAGCAAAATCGGTTCAGTTGTTTGGGCGTCAAGAGTTAACAGACAGACAGACAGACACACTTTAGTATTTATAATATTAGTAATATGGATAATCAACAATTAAGACATAATATTATAACCAATACCGTGGGCAACAGCAATCATAGTGATTTATAAGTAGGTAGCACCAAGTTATAAGCATGTTATTTAAAGTAACTTTAATCTTCGGAAGTTGTAAGTTGACTCAGGAGCCATAGATATAACAACAAGATAGGGGACGAAGTTCAGTCGGTTTGTTTTGCGGTTGCGAAGCCGCAGAAAACGCTCCAAATAAACAACACAAAAAGTTGTTCTGGTTGTTTGTAAGATGTATTTATTTATAAATTATTATTGATTGTTATTTGTTATAATTAATAGAATTTTAATTTTCACGTATACCTTTGTACCTAGCTAGATATAACGTAAAAGTGCGCTTTTATAATTCTGGACGTCACGTTATCGTGGACGCCGACTTCCACGATAAAACGTGCCCTTTTAATTTTACACACCGCGGACGTTTTGTGCGGTTCAGAAGAGGGTAGACGTCGTGATGTCCTCTAACGTCCACGTTAAAAAGTTATCGTCGATGGAAAAGCGTGTTCATATTATATTTACATACAATTTACTCCCCTATGTTATCGTATTACCGCGGACGTCCACGATATAATACCGCCTCGTCCAAAATTATAAAAGCGCACAACATCAAAAATTTTCATAAATATATTTATTACTAAGTATAAATTTTTATGGTACTTAAAGATATTTATACAAGAGAATCAGTAACAACGTGGCAAAGTAGTATCTGAACGAGGTTAAAACAATAAACAGGGTACTTAACCCTTAACTGGTATCGGGGGTCAAAAGTTACCCCAGGTGTTAGAATTTTCTATGATAGAAAATCTTTGATATTTAAACATGTACACTCTTCTGATTCTGTGTAATCTCGTTACGTGGGGTAATGCGGCGAATGGCTAACGTACGTGGCTCTACTGTTGCTGAAAACGGAGTTACATACAGTGCTGGGGTCAAAAATTACCCCCGATACCAGAAGTGTATGTTTTTTTCAACGGTATCTTGTAATGGCTTTTAATAATTTTTTCGATATATTTCGAATTTAAAACCAAAATAAGCTTTTATGTAATAAAGTACTCTTTTAACTCAGAAACCATTCAGAAAACTATAATAACAGTCTGCAAGATGAAACAGTTTACGATCGTAAGGAGAGGAAGAAAATCAGCTGTTCTAGCGAAATTATCATAGGTACAGATTTGGGTTCTTAAAATTCTTGAAGGAAAAATGGTGTATCGAGCATTGCAACAGCTGATTATTATTGTAATGTCAAGAATATTTTTGCCAAAGTCACATACAATATAGTAAAATTTTACCAGTAGTTTTTGGTTTCTTGTTTTGCTTTGTAATTTTTAACCCCCGACAAAAAAGAGGGGTGTTATAAGTTTGACGTGTCTGTCTGTTTGTCTGTGTGTGTATCCGAACGGGTGGACCGATTTTGATCTAGTTTTTTTTGTTTGAACGCTGACATGATCGAGAGTGTTCTTAGCTATAGTTCATCATCATCAGCCTGCTCAGTGCTGGACAATCAGAGTTTATCTGGTTCATGAAAGGCCGTTAGCAACTTGTAGTCATTTGATGGGTTTTATATTTCATTCTAGTTCGTGACATTTGTGAATATGCAATATAAATATACACATAATTATGGAAAGTTCGCCTGGTGCTGCACTATCACCTGGTAATCAATAGGATAACCAACTCCTCGCCAACTTAGAGTAGGTAGAGGTTTCGTGTTTGGGCTCATTTTAATTGTAAGAAGTAGACAAACAGTAAATATTCAATCACCTAGATTCTATAGGAACCAAGCTTCGTATGAACCCAAAGTGGAGGTTTCATGTTTGGGCTCAGATTAACAGTCCATCGAAAGGAACATTGATAGATGGTAATCACGAGAATACTTATGATTCTGTTGATAGGAATTATTCTGCACTGTAACCAACACAAGTTTAAAAAGTATGGAATAAAATAAAATAAGAAATTAAAAAAAACACCCGCCAAACAACTTTAAAAAGTAATGAAATAATATGTACTTACTGCCTTTAAGTTCAAATAATTCCTAACTTGTGTAAAGTAATATTTTAGTCCATATTTGTTGTCAAGGTGTGTCCGGGGGACCGCTAATGTAGATGTTTGATTTCATTTCACAATCAATTCATAGCGAACAATCGAGATTGTCAGTGACTTGGCGGTGGTATGTTGTAGTGGCGGTCCCCCGACACACCATGACAACAATGGGCATTGTCCAAAAAAAATCACATGTGCTTTTTATATATTTTTTCGTTAAAATAGGGTATTTTAAGAATATAAATTAAATAATTTTGAAATTCATTGGCTAGTTTTTTTTCAATAAATTTTTAAAGTTTCGCTCTGACGTCATCATCGGCGGCCAATTGACCTCTGCAGTATGTTTAAATTTCCCCTAAATCTTATTATAATGGCTGGTTCGTCAAATGCAAGTTCTCATTATGTGAAAACTGATACGAGAAGCTTACCAAAAGTTCGAAACGTAATGTTGGTCGAATTTATTGCTAATTTAACGCCATTGAAGGTCAAACTAAGGTTAAACATATTTGTTCAAAAATATAAGTAACTAATGGCTATTTTTTTCGTTTATATACAGAAAAACGATCACTGACCTTATTCCTCGAAATGTTTTTGTAATGAGCAAAATTTAAAAAAAATGGACAATCCCCATTATGGACTAAAATATTACTTTACACAAGTTAGGAACTATTTGAACTTGAAGGGAAGGTTTATAAAGTTTAAGTAAATATTATTTCATTACTTTTTAAAGTTGTTTGGCGGGGTTTTTTTTTTAATTTTATTTTTAGTCGACATCAAAAGAAAATCATGTGTTTTATTATAAAGATTATACAATGTCTAACAAAACTAAATAAAAAGAGAAATAAAAGATATGTTTATGTTTTAATATTATATTTAAAGGCTCCTATAGTAACAGTCGTCTAAGTATGACCGAAAACTTAGATCTTTTTTTTTTTCAAGGAAAAAATATTATTCATTAATGTTATTGGCCTTAAAATCTGAAATTTATTTAGGTTAAGAAAACTAATTAATTTGAAAAAAAGCTGTTTTGATACAATTTTTTATGTTTCATTGGAGTGCAGTGGGGTCACTTTTTATCCCCGATACCAAATACGTTGCCTTTTTCAGCGAAACCAGCTAAGGCATAATCAAATTATATTTGTTAGTTTGGCCGACAAAGTTAGAAATCATTAAAGTTTTGAATTTTACATGAGATATCGCAGGCACTGTGTTACTTGACCAAAATAAGTTTTGATATAGCTATCCAAATACTTAATTCGGCTTAACTGTTTATAATATTTATTTCAAATTTATTGTATGTAACAAATCATCAAAGTATAGTCTAGCCGACGCATTCTTAGAGGCTTATGTCCAGGAGAGCCCTTTTCTGAGACCCGTTAAGGGATAAAATTAACCGATGCAGTCCTCTTGTCACATCAATACCCTCTCACCGCACTTCGCCGGTCAAACGCCCATTCTTTTACAGGATTATAAGAAAATTGTCTTTAGGCAAGCGCTTTTCAAAACTTAAGGAGTTGAGACATTATCTGTAAGTACACGAAAAGGGACATTAAAAAATAAAGCTCTTCTGTTATCTTAGTGCCCCCCTAGACGATCAATTGTATTGTGCAATATCACGCTTCAATTTTATTGAACAGTTTATTTGACAATTAGATTTTAGGCGCGTGTGAGGTACGACCCGCTTTACTCAAAATATAGATGAATATAAATGACTATTATTTCAATAATAGTCATAAATAAAATGATGTATAATTGTAACAATGGTTTTGTCTTATTGTTTTGTTATTTAACTTTAAATTCTTATGAGAAGTACATATTTCAATAATTCATGTGAGTTGAACTAATTATTATTAATAATAATTAATTCATGATATTTGGACAACAAATGTAATATATTTTTTGAACACGTCAATTAATCTTTAAACAGACAATAATTATTGTTGTTTCCGGTTATGATACTTTTGTTACAAAAGATAGTACAGTTAATAAATTAATATAAAAGTGTTATAATTAAATACTTAATTTATAATGATTTTCAGGATGATTGTAACTATGAATCATTGTAATAATAATAATAATAATAATAATAATCTTTATTGTACACCACGAATATATACATACAGTTATACATACACATAAGTTACATAGAAGTACAATGTTGGCGGCCTTATCGCTAAAAGCGATGTCTTCCAGGCAACCATCAAAACGTTTCAGAGAGCGTCACATTAAGAAAATAACAATTAGGGTGGACAAATAAGTAAACATTAAACTAAAAATAATGTAATTATTTACACAGATTGTTGACTAAGATTGTCAGTCAGATAGAATTCTTTGAGTACTCTTTTGAAAATGCTAAGAGATGGCGCTTTTCTTATAGTATTGGGTAATGAATTCCATAGACGATCGGCAACGGACGCAAAAGAATTACCATAGTATTTAGTCTTTTGAGTGGGTACATCTAGTTTGAAAGCTAGACGAGTATTCTCATTCTCAGACGAGAATGTAAATACCTCCTTAAGGTAGGGTGGAGCCTTAGGGTCAAAAAGAACATTGTACAATAAGTGCAGCACATGAGTATTCCTACGGTAACGGATCGGGAGCCACTTCAATTTAGTCCTGAACTCCGAGACATGGTCATATTTGCGTAGTCCGAAAATGAAACGTATGCA
Organism: Polyommatus icarus; assembly: GCA_937595015.1. Classification (NCBI taxonomy): domain Eukaryota; kingdom Metazoa; phylum Arthropoda; class Insecta; order Lepidoptera; family Lycaenidae; genus Polyommatus; species Polyommatus icarus. Next base: position 7,180,765 of record OW569328.1, on the reverse strand, counting down.
AAAGTTTTGAATACGTTCCAGCCTATTTAGTTGGTCTTCGGTCAGGTTTATGTAACTTACGTCAGCATAATCCAAAATTGAGAGCAATAAAGTCTGAGCAAGCATAACCTTAGTTGGTATAGGCAGGACATTCTTAAGACGTTTAAGGGACGCAGAAGCCGCAAAAACTTTTTTACTGACGGAATCGATTTGACATGACCAAGACATAGTTGTATCAAAAAGCACACCTAGATTCTTAACCGTGTTAGAATAATTTATCTTTGTGTTATTCATCACGACATTAGGGACATCAGACTGATCAAGTCTGCGCAACATGCCCTGACTACCGATCATAATGGCTTGAGTTTTATTAAGATTCAGCTGTAGACCGTGATTAATTGCCCCATCCCAAATGTGTGACAGGTCTTCATTTAATTGCGCAATAGCGGCTGCTAAATTTTCAATGCAAGAGTGTACATAAATTTGAAAATCATCAGCGTACATGTGATAAAATGATGATATGTTTTTGCCAATCGTATTTATGAATATACAGAAAAGTAGAGGGGAGAGCACACCACCTTGGGGGACACCAGCAGAAGTGTAAGCCCAGTCAGAAAATAGTTCGTCAATTTTGATTCTTTGCCGACGTCCTTTAAGGTAACTGGATAACCAGTTTAAAACAGATGGGGATACATTTAAAAACACGGCCAGTAGCTGAAGTAGGACATCAAAATCTATACAGTTAAAGGCATTTGAAAAATCTAGCAAAACTAAAATAGTAACTTTCTTGTTGTCCATCGCCAGTCTTATGTCATCAGTTATTTTAGTTAGTGCCGTTACCGTGCTATGACCTCTCCTAAACCCCGATTGATATTTATCAAGTAGGCAATTGTCATTAATAAATGCATTAAGTTGGCGGTAAACTAATTTTTCAAAAACTTTAGAGAGGAAAGGTAAAATAGATATTGGTCGATAATCTGAATAGTTGCAAGGATTGGATTTTTTGGGGATTGGTATTATTAACGCGTCCTTCCATTTGGAAGGAAACACTCCGCTAGAAATAGAATGATTGAAGATATGTGTGATAATAGGGAGAATGTTTTCGAGGATGGGAAGAATCATATTCCGGCTAATAGAGTCATCACCGACAGCATTTGAGGCGATGGACAACACAGTGGTCTTTACATCATAGATTTTAAACTCGCTAAAGACAAACTGTTCGTTTGTGAGAGTAGGTAGGCTTAGAGATAGGCTCTGTAGAGTTTTAAGCTTGACGGCATTATCATAGTAACAAGAATTGGTGGTAAAATGAGTGATCAGATTATTTACATCGTCAGCCTTTAAGGGACAGTTCTCTCGTTTTTTACCAACTCCCATCGAATTCAAAAATTTCCAAACCTTACTGGCGTCCCCATCCTGGACAGAAGAATGAATATGTCTCCTTTGTGCGTCTCTACATAATTTGTTACACTGGTTACGTACATTTTTATACCTTTCAATGTTTGCAGCGGATGGATTGAACTTAAGCCTAAGTTTTGCACGAGTCTTCTTTTTTATCATAGCCTTTATGTCATCGGTTAGCCAGGGATTAGGAAGGTGTTTTAGTTTAATGGGTCTAACAGGTGCATATATGTCATAGAGAGCCACTAGATTTCGCGTCAGTATTTCAACTTTAGCATCTACTGAAGTCGCCTTGTACAAATCAGACCAGTCAATGTCTTTCGCGTCGGCCTGTAGAGCTTCTATGTCCATACTTTTAAAATTACGCTGCATAACAACCTTAGGTTTCAATTTTGGTGGCTTTAAATTATAAGACAAGTATAAGAGATCATGGTAAGAAAAAGAATGAGATGAAAGTTGACCATGTCTCGTAACAAGATGTTCAGAGGAAACAATAATTAAATCTAGTAAAGAAGGGTTGCATTGAGGCATATTATGTGTTGCATTAAGAGGTAACAGGTTAAGATCACACGATTCAATGATTGATCGTAGCTTTTTGGCTCTGATATCACTTTTTATCAAACACGTATTAAAGTCGCCCATTATTATAGAGTGATCATAAAGCGAAGATAAACTTTCCAAAAGGGATTCAAAAGACGAAAATTAATTAATAAGAAGTGATGGACTATAGAAAACACCAAGAATTAATTTAGTATGACGTAGTTCAACCTCTATGAATAAATGTTCAGCCGTATCTACTGGCGCAGGCTGTGGCGATGCACTAATTACACGAAAAGGAATATTAGATTTGAGATAAATAGCAACGCCACCGCCGCCCCTACCAACACGATCATTTCTGATGAGTGTAAAACCTGGTAAAGAGTAACTTGTAGGTTGTAAACAAGGCTTTAACCATGACTCGGAGACCAGAATAGCATGCGCGTTTGTGGATTCAAAGGAAGTAAGAAGTTCAGGGTAATGCGCAGGAATACTTTGAGCATTTATGTGAATGACATTGAAACATTTCAAGGAGGTATCTAAACATGTACTTAATGCGGATCTCAGCGATAGGTTTAGAGTATCATCACTCAAATATTCGTCTGATGAGGAGCATGAGACAAACTCATCACTTTCCGATTCAACCATTAACCAACAATATTAATCAATTAACTTAATATATAAAATAACAACTTAAAAATAAGTATATAAAAATAAACTAGTATATATTGCAGTATATGAATATAAGCATTGAAAAAGTAATTGCAGTATTAAATATTTCAAGCAATACACACTATAAATACTTTATTTTCAAAGCATAATCTTACCAGCTTAAATAAAGCATATTAAGCCAAATTATTCACAACAAGGATAAAATCAGAGTACAGCAGAAACTTTCACAACACAAGCAATGTACTATTAAATATAAGAATTACTTAAATTACTAATTAATATAACTAAAAAGTAGAAGAAGAAGATAACTATACGTAAATGTCAGCCAGGAATTTTACCTTTGTAGCTAAAAGTAAGGGGAAAAAAATCATGTCAGCCAACTGTCAAGACTACAGTGACACCTGACAGATTTTGTCAATTGTCAGACGTCAAAAGTTGATGGTGGTTTTAAATTTCGTAACTCGTGAATCAAACAGCTACAAATTTGCAAAAATAATTAGTCTACCTGCGAAATTAGTTCTAAAGTAATTAGCAATTATTGGCATCCATTTATTTTAGCTACACAGAATATTATGAGAAAGGAACTTAAGCTTTATTGTATTATTGTATTTATGATATGATGATTGTATATATGATAAAGGAACTTAAGCATTATTGTATTTATGATATTAGATACAAATCCTGGTAGTCAGACGTGGGGCAAAGATGGAGGTGGGGTTGTTTTTGATTATGGCAGTATATAAGGCGGGATGTCTGATGGAAGGGACTCACTCTCTCTCTCTTGTTGTAAGCCGTCACTCTGCCCCTTGTCAATGTGAATTGTTTCTGAGTACTTTGAAAAAAGATCGTTATAAGTATTTATTTGGTTAAAACACTTCTCGGCCTTTTGACTAAGATCTAAGTGTAGAATCTGTTCTTTTCAGCTTAATAATTATTGGAAATAAAGAAAAGCTAAGTGAATAATTGTATTACGTATTTACAATACGTATAAACTACGTTTTCTTTATTGGTGTTTATGATTTATACAATACTTTTATTTTGCAAGCCTAAGCCATTTCTAACACGCGCGATGTTCACTATCTATCCCAGACGGTCAATAATATTACGCAATACTTGATATTGCACAATAAAATTGATCGTCTAGGGTCCCGCTTAAAATGACCTCAGTAGAAATCAATAATATTTTAGGGAAAAATTAATTGGTTTGTATAATATTGTATTTAATTCTCGTGAAAAAAAAACCTTTTCTATGGTGGTCATGTTAAGAGTATAGATAGCTCTATGCTGGCCTGCTGATTTATTACCAGCAAGATTCTCTGAAAATAAACTAGTTTTTTCTAATTAACCTGTTTGTTTTTTTTTCTAAGGACATCAGATATACTTAAAGATATCTAGATATTTTAAAGACATTATCATACACTGCATCTTTTGTGTAGCCAGAATTTATAGCAGTAACTTCTTCTTAAGACTTCCTAAAATAAAATATCTTAAGGCTCGCACCGCATTTAATCAGAATACTAGTAAATACAATTTACCTTGATAAAAAGAATAAAACTCTTTTTCTTTGGTTGTAGATGGTGTTACTCTTGTGGAGTCTATGGCGATTTTACAGTATCTAGAAGACACTCATCCTAAACCAAGTCTTCTGCCATCAACTCCTCTTCTGAAGGCCAGAATGAGGGAGATGTGCGAGGTAAAATTTCAAGAACTAAAAAGATCTTGGCACGCTTTATTAGTAACTAACTGCCGCACTCAGAAACGAATATTAGTTACTTATCTGTAGTTAAATGAAGATTTTGACATAAGCCCCGTGTCGCGAATCGCGCGAACTTGTAGGTAAAAAAGGTAAACAACGGTATTCATATATAATTATAGGAGGGTAGTTGTAATATTCTCTGTAGTGTATGTGCAGTGTATCTACATATAAAGTAGATACTACATTGTCTCATGCACACCAGTAGTGGGGGCAGTCTATATAAGTCGTTGTCAAGTAGTCAAAGGGTTCAGTTGTATAGTGGCAGTGACAGTGAATAGACGTGCGCTCCGCAAGTGGTACTGGGTGTGTTGGTGAGCCAGTGTTCCGAGGATTCCACAGGTATCTTGAACGTTATTATTTAGGCTGTGTGTTCAGTTCATCGAGGATATCCAACGCCTCGAAACTGTTATGTACAATAATATTATAATCGTCTTATGTAACATGTTGATACTGTATTTATATTGCGAACAATGAGTCGATTCGTTTAGTTATCTTATTATACGAGGTGTTGTAGTAGTTTGTGGCCGGTTGGTCACATCTAGTGTTTACTGCCTACTGCTGAGTGGGTTTGATTTAGACCTTAGCTATAGAAGGCTCGGTTGAGCCGTGTGGTAGTTTGTGGCCGGTTGGTCACATCCAGTGATTACTGCCTACTGTTGAGTGGGTTTGATTTAGACCTTAGCTATAGAACGCTCGGTTGGGCCGTGTGGTAAGGGGTCGCTGTAAGGGGTGGTTGGAGGCGACTGCACAGTATAGTATAGTATAGAAACCGTGTTCATTGTTTGTGGTGATTACCAGATGGACACGTGTGTATAGTTTAGTTGGCAGCCTACGCGGTCATTGACCTGCTAGGCCATCACGATATAGAATGCCATAGTCTAGTGCGGACTAGCCGCATAGGTGAAATTGTCACGTGTGCTCACACAGGTGGACGCAGCAGAGTTATTAATATAGTTATAGTTTTCGCCTCCACTGAGGTGGTTGCGACATGGTGGAGATGCTGGGATCGAACCCGGCTCGGAACCGGCCGAAGGTAGTGTGAAAATAATTTTCACTTAGAATTTTAGAGGTAGTTTGACAGAGCCAGCCAAAGCTTGGTAATTTCGAAGCAGAGGGAAACAAAATTTGGAAAATGATGGATTGGGGGCGTTATTAGTGTTTGGAACCTAATATCATCGGCTAATTTTGTTTTCCCTTAAAGTTAAATTTTAATTTCCGAGAATAATAACAAAATCAAAATTTAGTTTAATAACATTTGAAAAATTAGATATGGCTGGAGGTTTGGTACAAAACTTGAAATAACATTAACGAGCACTATTGAAACGGAAGTGCCTTCCTAAACTAGTTGTCCCGGCAAACGTTCTGTTGCCATTTAAAGTATTTGAAGTTGTAACGTATTTCTTTGTTTGTAAAGAATGTTATTTTGTTGAAGTGACTAGATAACTATGTGGCGCGGGACGCCGTTGCGGCGGCGCGGGGCGCGGCGTCGAGCTGTCCCTTTGCGAAATGCACAGGCAATGGTCGCCGTCGGTCTCGAGTTGAAGTTCGTAATTTATTGTTTACTATCGCTTGTTCAACAAATGCAATATAAAAATATGGAGACAGTAGCGGATTCTTAGACCTGCTAAATATGCATAAAATGGCGCTGGTTTCGTTGATTTGCTACAGTGGGCTTGCTTATGTTGCCATAGCAAATACATTGTGTAGCAGTGAACCACACACTATAGTGGGAATTGTTTATAGAATAACATGCTGTAATTTTTCTGTGTACGAGGAGGGTATATTGTGGAGGATAGGAAGTGACAAGGCCTGAATATTGGTGTGGCAGCTGTAAAGTGGGTGCCTGATAGTTGGCTGGTGTTGATGAGCCTGATTTTCTCATCACACTGCGCTCAGTGTCTCTTGAGTCTATATTAACGCCTTCACAGACGCCAAATTCACTATGATATAATACGATCTTTTAGTAACCGATAACCGATAGTGTTGATGATGGATGGACGGCGGCGTCCTGTTGTCTAGCGTAGCCGTTACGAGTGTATACGCTCGGTGTTGCTATCATCGCACTCTTTAATTTACTTTATTGAAATTAATTAATTTAATAATTTTTAATTAGGTACTAAAATATTATTGCATAATCCTAATGAATTTAATCTGCTCAAGTCAGTAAAGTGGCATATATAAACTTTGTAATGAAATTATCATGTCATATTATTATTGTGAGATTGATGATTTTGCTCTTCTTTACCAAATGTCTCGCCATAGCGGGAGAGCTCATGGTTCATATGTATTATTGTGTGGTAACAAAGTGGAAATAAAATTGCTTCCTATCGAAAATGAGAAGTTTAGAGGTAATTTGGTGGGGGCCGGATGGTACCTGCTGATTATAAGACGAGGTTTAGTTAAAATAAAGATACCAAAAAATGTTTAGAGGTCGTTGGATAGACAAACGATACCTGCTGATTAAATACGTAGTTGGGTTAAAATAAAGATACCTACAAATGGTTAGAGGGTTTAAAGGTAAATTAAGATGAAGTTTGGTTAAAATTCAAACGGGTACCGTTGCTAATAGTTGAAAAGATTGGTCGGCTATAGTTCCAATGTATAAAGTCTACGCTAGTAAAATAAAACGAGGGCTGAAATCGTGTGTCACTGCTGCTACTCGTGAGACCCTCGCAAAAGTAAATGGGCAAAAAGAGGCCTATTATAGTTGACCTGGCAGAGCAGTGGATGGCAAAGTTCGAGTGCTGTAGCCTGTAGGGCAATTATTAGATGATTACTTTTATCCTAAAAGGCCGTGTGGTTTAGAATAATCTATTGAATGAAAAGAGGAAAAATGGTCTTGGCAACTATGTTACTTATAATAAAATAATTTCAGAAGTCAGTTTAGAAACAATAAATTGCCAGCTTTAAAAGATTAGCTCCCAAAGAACGTTCAACGTCGAGACGTTGAACAAAAATTATTGTTACCACAAAAACTAACATTCATCCAATATATTTGAACTTTGAAATATGAATGTATTGGCTATTTTTGCATTGTCAACCAGTAAATATGGTTATTGATATCGGCAGCGAGAATAATAATGTTATTATTAATGATAAAAAATTAAGACTTCTGAATTAGTAGAAAATAGTTTTACCAAATTATTAGTAGTTCTACCAAATTGTATAAACTTCTATGAAGCTGTTAACCCTAATATTTGTTTTGATGATATTTAGTACTTTCGAACTACCGACATTAAGGCACCTAATAATGAATTATTTTAGAATTGGGCGTGCATTTCGTTGATAATAATACCATAATATTGAAGTGGAATAAGTGCATAGAAAGTGGTGCTCATTGTGTTGTGTTTTCATTAATATTAAAACTCGTGAATGAACCCGAAGATCTTCAACACAACAGATTAGAATTTAGATTTCAATTTCAAAGTTATTGCAAATGTTATTGGAGCATAATTAGATATGACGTACAATGTATATAATTGTGTTGTCTATGATTGAAGCTACCAATTTAGGTATGTAACTAATAAGTCCAATAGTGTCCGTTTAAAAACCGAGTTGCGGGTCCGGACAAAGGTCAATGGCCTATATTATACCCATAGTAGTTTTAAGCAATTAAAACTATTTCTGAAAGCGAAATTGTTAAAAAAAAACCGGTACAAAATTTACTTGGCCAGGATATTCCAGTGAGAGTGGAAGTGTTGAGATTAGAATTCCATGAAAGATGGATTCGAAGGTAATTTTCCTAAAATTATAAATGTTTAAATTCCGGTCCTCGTAAACCGGTCTCTCGAACGTGTTACAGAGTCCTCAATAATGATTAAATAAATGAGTCAATGGAATTGGATGTTATTGGGGTAGGAATTAGGATTACTCCCTTGGTTTCGACACTCAAGGGGGAATTAGAATATGTGTAGATATATAGGGCAAGCTAAAGCCAACATCAAAGAAAACACCCGTTACCAACTATAGAAAAACTTCTTCTATAAAATTAATAAATGCAAGAAGTTTCGTGAAACTTGACCTAAAAATAGTTTTACTTAAATTGTGAAAAAAGGTGAGCAAAGAGTGAGAAAAAATAATGTTGTTGATATGAAGATCTTATCAACAGCTAATTAAACTTTATTATTCCGCTATAACGATGGAGTGTTATAAAATTAAATTCACCTTAAATAAAGTTTAGTAGCATAGTAGTTGACATAATATTAAGTAACAGCTTTTATATTTTGTAATCAAGGTTACGTATTTTTGGTACAACTTCCAAAAGACTATGGCAAGGTTGAAGTGCAGAGTCGCTAAATATAAAAGCTTTGTATCAGTGTAATTGAGAAATTTTATTGGCGAAATGATTTGGTGAAGTAGTTCACCTCTTTTAGTTGCGCGGGAGTGTCCGGCGGAATTGTTTTATAGGTGTCAGCTGTTTAGAGATAAGTTGTCATCAATTTAATATATAATGATTGATATTATGGAGCTTGGTGAAATGGACTCTGAAATAAAAGATAATATATTATTAAACAAGAGAGGAAGTGATGGTTTGAAAGCGGTTAACTTGTGATTGATTGCAAATTGTATTGCATATTTTCAGTTTTGATATCTTGGCTCATTTGGTTTAATTTGTATACGCCTATACAATGGAATCCCAGAGGGCGTTTGTGTGCTTAGGCTTACTATAAGGTAGTTTCTTTTCTCAATGATAGCACATCTTGGAGGGAATAGGCTGGCAAACCATAGGCCGCTTCTATATAGATGTGCCACATTTCTCCACACTATGTGTGATTTAGCTTATGCTGTTGTTGTAGTTTTCCACCTTTTTGGTAGAGGTGGCCCGGTGGCCCGGTAAAGTAAAAAGTTTCTTACGCCGGTTCTTCTCGCCGGGTTGGTTTCCGGACCGGTGGTGGGCCTCATGTAGACAACGTTCTAAAATGTTAACTTTGTAAAAGAAAGTTAGTAGTAATTGTGTAATAAAAATATATATAATATATATTTTGTGAAATGTAGATATGGTGTGTTGATGGATAAAGATGGCCGCTTACTACCAATCAGGACAAGGCAAGATGGTCGCCAGAATTGAGAGCTGGCGCCTGGCGCTCACTTGCTCTCTAGAGCCGCAGCCGAGAGTAGAGTGTGCAGAGATACAGTGTTCTGTGTTTGATTTGCTCCTTCAGCGACAATGTACCAATAGTACAGGTCATAAGCGAAGTTTTATATAAAAGTTTTGTATTAATTAGAGTCAGGATACCTATTTCATAGCTTGTATTTTCTTTGCGGTGGGGAGTGTCGCGAATCGCGCGAACTTGTAGGTAAAAAAGGTAAACAACGGTATTCATATATAATTATAGGAGGGTAGTTGTAATATTCTCTGTAGTGTATGTGCAGTGTATCTACATATAAAGTAGATACTACATTGTCTCATGCACACCAGTAGTGGGGGCAGTCTATATAAGTCGTTGTCAAGTAGTCAAAGGGTTCAGTTGTATAGTGGCAGTGACAGTGAATAGACGTGCGCTCCGCAAGTGGTACTGGGTGTGTTGGTGAGCCAGTGTTCCGAGGATTCCACAGGTATCTTGAACGTTATTATTTAGGCTGTGTGTTCAGTTCATCGAGGATATCCAACGCCTCGAAACTGTTATGTACAATAATATTATAATCGTCTTATGTAACATGTTGATACTGTATTTATATTGCGAACAATGAGTCGATTCGTTTAGTTATCTTATTATACGAGGTGTTGTAGTAGTTTGTGGCCGGTTGGTCACATCTAGTGTTTACTGCCTACTGCTGAGTGGGTTTGATTTAGACCTTAGCTATAGAAGGCTCGGTTGAGCCGTGTGGTAGTTTGTGGCCGGTTGGTCACATCCAGTGATTACTGCCTACTGTTGAGTGGGTTTGATTTAGACCTTAGCTATAGAACGCTCGGTTGGGCCGTGTGGTAAGGGGTCGCTGTAAGGGGTGGTTGGAGGCGACTGCACAGTATAGTATAGTATAGAAACCGTGTTCATTGTTTGTGGTGATTACCAGATGGACACGTGTGTATAGTTTAGTTGGCAGCCTACGCGGTCATTGACCTGCTAGGCCATCACGATATAGAATGCCATAGTCTAGTGCGGACTAGCCGCATAGGTGAAATTGTCACGTGTGCTCACACAGGTGGACGCAGCAGAGTTATTAATATAGTTATAGTTTTCGCCTCCACTGAGGTGGTTGCGACACCCCGAACATAATCTGTTAAACACTCAAATTATCGAGTGCGGCGAACTTAAGGCTGCTCTTTCGAAAAAAGCGTGCAGATGAAACAACTTTTCATCGGCATTATCAGAGAAATTATATCTGATAAAATATAATTAGTAATCTACATGATATGATACGTAATTTGGTTTTGCCATATTTTTTCTATCGGTATCACATAATAAAGAAATAAAAAACCAAATCACCTCCAAATCGTTGAATGAAACCATTTTACTCCTTCATTATTTATCAAAAGAATATATAAAAAATATCTACTGCTTTGCAATACATAAGTTAATAATTTGGTTTTTTTTCCTTTTTTGAAATATGTATTATATTAAGCCTTAAAAAGGTTTTTTCTCCTATTTCGCCCTATTATGAACGCGGCGAGCGTCGTAACCGCCATCGTACAAGGCGCGCTGTTAAGAATATTATTTTAATGTCATTTACATCGATACTCGCACTCAGACAATCGACCTGCTAATTTAGGGAGAGAGGGCCCTTAAGGGGCCGGTGCCATCGAAATTCTCATATATATAATATACGTAATACCAAAATAATTTTCTCATACGAAAATATTTAACATGTTTGAGTAATTTTTCATCTTAAAATTTTCTTGCACAAATATTTAAACAGTAGTAGCTAGCAGAATAGTGTTTAAATATTTTGTAGTAAATTTTTGTGCAGGAACTAGGTAATTACTAATTACTATTTTAAGCTGAAAAATAACTCAAACATGTGAAATATTTTCGTATGAGAAATTGATTTTGGTACCCTTTTACGTATGTATGAGAATTTCGATGGCACCCGGCTTCTTAAACTGATTGACAGCAGATATTGCACTGCTGCATATTACCTGTTGCATTGCTGTCGCATGTTACACTCTCTCGTTTATTTCAGACAGTGGTCTCAGGTATCCAGCCGCTACAGAACGTGGGCTTGGCATCCCACTTCAGTACGGAGCAGCAGTATAAGGACTTTACCAAGTACTGGACGCTGCGAGGCCTGGAGACTCTGGAGGACCTGCTGAAGACCAGCTCCAGCTCGGGGAAGTTCTGCGTCGGCGACCACCTGACCATGGCTGATCTATGCCTGGTGCCGCAGGTCTATAATGCACTCTTCAGGTTTGTAGGACCCACTATTATTGCCGCGAAATAATGTTTCATGCGATACTACGAAATAAGGATTAGAAAGGAATCGAAGAAATGTGATTCAGAGCGTTTTTGCGTACAGTTCAAAGTTTTATGTGAAGCGAATAATTTAAAAAAAAAGTAGTTAAAAAAAAGTTTTTTGAAGTTTACTCCTTAAGAGGCCGGGTACCCTTGGAATTTCTCATACATACGTAATACCAAAATCATTTTCTCATACGAAAATATTTAACATGTTTGAGTTGTTTTTCAGTTTAAAATAGTAATTACCTAGGTTCCTGCACAAAAAATTAATTCAAAATATTTAAACACTAAAAAATTGAGTAAAACAGTAAAAATTTATAAATAAATAGTAAATTTACTACAAAATATTTAAACTCTAAAAAATATTTTTTAGTATTTAAATATTTTGTACTAAATGTAGAACGAACGAAGAACGCTGTCCAGGGAATTATTTTTAACACTTGGCAAACAAATATACTCGTACATACTATTATAAAGAAAATTTGAATTTAGTTAGATAGGGAGCCTCACTGCGTATATTCCGAGATATTAGCGATTTAAATAAAAAATCGTGACAAAGGGCTGTTAAGTGTGACAAATTTTTGTATGGGAGCCCCTCTAAAATATAAATGTTATTAATTTAATTAATATTTAACAAATAAACGATCACTTACTAAATTTCGCATTCAGAATATTAGTGTGATTACTGATTACGATTAGTGATTCGCAATAAATCAAAATCCTTTCAAAGCAATGTAGTCGCGTGCTCTATCAATTTATACCGCATCGAGTTGATCAGAGAGACCTAGTTTTAAATGGCCGCTGTCGCCCTAATGAGATGATTTACACAGCCTCCGTCATAACTGCGTATAAATACTGTAGTTGAATTTAAGTATATTTCTGCAGCATTTATTCGGCAAACATGTTATTATTGACGTGACCAAAAAAAATCTTTCACGAACTACTGGAGCAATTTCTATGTTATTTCGCACTGACAAAAAGAACCACAGAGCACGTGAAGGATTATAGGCTATTTTGTGGGCTAATTTGTCGGTGGAATTTCTAATTTACGCGGGCGAAGTTGCGTGCAACGTGATAGTAATTATAATTGATATCTAGCAAAATATGGCAGAATAATAATTACGTTTGTTGTCTGGATGCGTTACTTCCAGGCACTGCACACGCATTTCAAACATTAAAGTATTTTTAAATTATTGTCGTTTGGTCTGTTTGCAAAAGCGGGACAATTTCGGCCTCGCGGGGGACGGCGGGACAGACTGCCTGAAAGCGGGACTGTCCCGCCCAAAGCGGGACGTATGGTCACGTTAGTTATGATAGAACACCGCCATGGTCCAGTGATTACAATATGTTGGCCTATGATAGAACGCCTCAGAGATACAGTGGTTTACATGGTTACGTGGCTCTTGAATCGGAGGTGGGGGGTTCTGTCTTACAAGTAAGATCATCCATGCGCCGAATGAGCATGTAAAATGTCGGTTCTGCGCCTGATCCTGGGTTATGAGAGTAAAGGAATAGAGAGTGCTCCTGGTTCCTTTAGTTATAATGTATTATTTTAGCTTTGAGATAGTCAAGGAAAGATATGATATATAACTATATAGCTAGTTATATACCAGTAGTCAGTGTATTCGAGTCCATAATTAAACATACGTTGTTCTATTTTCAAGCGGCCTATGAGGATATTAAGTATCATTTATCATGCGAAAATATCCAATGTCCGCTGCACCAGTGCGCATATCGTCGTAAAAATATACTGGCCGTTCGCCGTAGACTGTAAAAATAAACTTTATGTTGGAAAAATCTAGAACAAAGGCATTGAAAGCTGGCACTGGCAGGTTATGTTCATAAACGCATTTTCACCTTTTATGAGTCCGTGTCGGCGATTATTATTATTTATAACTTTAAGTTTTATTAGATGTTGCCCTCAACTTTGTTGCGCCAAAATTCGCTTATCGCCCGGAAACCTTACATTTTTCGTAATAAATAATAATAATAATAATGTAGGTATGTCCTTTTCTAGAACTCAATGTTCTCCATTTCAACAGACTCTTTGAAATAAGTAACCGTTTCTATCTCGTAAGCTATCGCTATAAGCTATTAATAAGTGTAACACCGCCCTAAGTTACAATACGATCTGTAACTTCCAAACTTTCACCACTATAATACAAAATCCGAGCTAAATTAATTAAACAACTTGTCTAATCCACGTTACAGGCACAACGTCGACTTGGCGAAGTTTCCGACCGTCGCCGTACTGTATGACACGCTGCTCAAGATGCCAGCCCTGAGAGACACTCGTCCGGAGATTGTACGAGGGAAAAATAAACTTTGAATTTGGAACTTTGTTTTTTTTTTCTTATTGCGAACTTTTGTGGCTAAGAAGTTTATTTAGGTGACATTAAAACTTTTTAGGGAGACACTTTTACCAGACTTTCACGTTATAAATATTTCGTACCAATGCCATTTAAAGTTTTGGTTTACGTTTTTGATAGTACAAGGTCCACAGCAGTTTAAAGAGAGGAAATAAAGATCAGAGTTTATTTAAAAAAAGAACACAAATTTTACCTTACTTGATCTGCGGGGCTTCCATTGAATGAAATATAGTTTATTGAGCTCAATCACTTTACCTACATTAATATTAACTCAAAGTTTGATATAAAATTATTATTAGAATACAGATATATTATACGAGTACAGGACATTAGGAGTTACATTCGTAGATTAATTCCTAAATCTAGTTCTGCTTTTCACATTGATCAAACGTTAAAAGTGATACAACCGTCACCGAAATTTCAGCCTCTATTTTCAAGTTTCGGGTCGCGGCTGTAAAACGTGGAATGGAATAATGGAATGCATAAATCCGAACCATTGTGGAATGTAGGTCGAATTCCAGCCGTAATGTAGCACTTTGTCAACTAAAACAATTATCGCCGTCTATCGTAAGAAATTTTAAAATGAACGAAGGAGTGCCAATTAGTTCATTAATTTAAGCGTTCGTTATGCAAAAAGTAGCCTTTTCTCTTAACGAACGCTAAAAGATAGTTATTTAATTATTTACTTTTTAAAAGGTGTTCTAGGTGGGTAATCTAGGCGTATCTTAGTAATTCTTCCCACACTGGTTTCAGTGACAGTGGCCGGTTTTTTTCGAACTCGTTTACTGTGTAAAAAAGTAAAGTGTGTTCTTTTCGTTTACTTTCATAACAAAATAGGGACGGAAGATCGACACGACATGAATCGTACCTCCGAATAGCTTTGTCCACACTGGGCCTTTTTTTGTTCATCAAGGGCATGCGTCAACAGCGAACGTGAGGCATGCCCGTGACGCGCGTTGAAATCGTAGCGCTCGCTATGACACTTTTCTTTCAACGCGGGTGGATATTGACGCATTTAATTATTGAATATGCCAAACGAAAGTTGAATAAAAAGAAGATGACGAAAATTGAAGATCAAATTGCATAATGTGGACATAGCTAATCAAGAGCGACACTCTGAACTTTTAGGCGTTGAAGTATTATCCATACTTAATAATATACTATAAATATATAAATGCGAAAGATGTGTCTATCTAACTGTCTGTTACCTCTTCACTCCAAAACAATTGAACCGATTTTGCTGAAATTTGGTATGGGGATACTTTGAGTCACAGGACAGGACACCAATTAAAACGTACGCTTCCCGCGTGATAAGCGAATTTTGGCACAACGGAGTTGCAGGAATCATCTATATAATTTATCCAAAGCGTCTCCAGTACTTCAAGAGCTTTGAAATGTGATAAAATTGTCCAAATAAAAAATGTATTATTTTGGGTAACAAGCAAATATAAAACATGACGAAACAGATAGAGCTGTAAAAGTGTCTGGTCACCCTAACGAGACCAATAATGTCTGATAGATGTGATTCAGTCAATAACCTTTCCTCAAAAAAAAAAAACGTTACACAGGATGTTTCAAAGGTTGTACCTATAGTAAGCCAAAAGGGGGTGACACAATAGGTTATCTGAAACTCTTTTGTTCTAACTTTTTGAAAATCGCGAAAAAAATATTGATGCTCCATAGAATTATGAATCCAGTAAGTATATCAATCAATAAAGTATTCATCAATAAAAGTAAGTCACGTGACTTTTTACCATGGAAAAGCAAATTTTTCGCGAATTTCTAAAAGTTGTTCAGAATGACCCCAGAGTCAGCCCTTTTCGGCTTCTATACATAATATTATAAAACAAAGTCGCTTTTTTTCCCTCGTGTCCCTTTGTTTTTTTTAATCTTTAAAACTACGCAACGGATTTTGATGATTCTTTCATGTTTGATAGCCCATATTTTATTGACATTTATTGAGAAAGGTTGTATTTTATCACGTTAAGACTAATATGAGAATGTGGAAAAAATGGGGGAAATTGTTTGAAAGGGCTTATCTCGCGAACTACTGGAGCAATTTTTTGTTCTTATACACTTAAGAAGTAGACCACGTGAAGGATCATAGGCTAGCGATTTTAATATTTTTTTCAGTGGCTGTATATTTTATACCCGTGCGACGCCGGAGCGGGTCGCTAGTATACTATATGACTTTTGTAACATTCTGTATTTTATATTTTTATTTTATTCAGTATCCCAATTCCACTGTTTTAATGCGGCTAATACAGCTTCGTTTCTTGTTCGATTCAGTACTATAAAAATATGATATTGAATTAATTACAAACAAAAGTTATGTACAGTGTACACGCGTTTTGATTGTTTAGAACTTAGTTAGAACCCCAAAAATCAGTAGTTTGGAGTTTGCCGTACCTACCTATATAAGAATTATAATATCTTGCTGAAAGTTGAAACGCTCGACAGAAAATCTATCAATAATATAACCAAACCGCAGAATCGATGTCTGATTATATTTATTTAGTCTACTCCGCGAAGTTTTAATTCAATGAAAAATAAACAACATTTTTTCTGAAATATTCGGAAATAAATTAGGGAGTTGAGGGCGCGATTAACATTATGGCGTTTGTTAAACTTAATTGAACTGTCCGGAACGCCTAAGCTGAGTAAATTAAGAGATTTCTCAAGTATTTACATAAAAAGTTGCGAGTTATGGTTTTAATAAAGCGCCTTCAGCAATTGTGTATATAATATCCTCGTGTTGAGAGTTTTCTATACTTAGCCATAGCTGGAACTAAAAAAAAGCTACAAACTTTTTATTACTTACCTAATTACCTATTCAAAATATTTTCTAATCCGAAATAATGTTTGACAGTTTGGCACAACAACGGCGTGTCAGTTAGTATAAATAATCAGCCGAGTGCGAGTCGGACTCGCGCACGAAGGGTTCCGTACCGTTATAGAGCAAAAATTGTATTTTTTTGTATGGGAGCCCCCTTAATTTTTTATTTTGTTTCAATATTATTGTAAATTATTAATGTATTATTATATTTAAGGCCTTCGTGAAAGTTTCAAGTGCCTAACTCTTATCATTATTGATTACGAGCAAAAAAGGCCAAAAAATCACGTTTGTTGTACTCGTATGGGAGCCCCGCTTAAATATTAATTTTATTTTTATTTTAGTATTTGTTATAACGGCACAAGAAATACACAATCTGTGAAAATTTCAGAACTCTAGCTATAGCCGTTCTTGAGATACAGCCTGGAGACAGACAGACGGACAAACAGACGGACAGACAGACATGGAAGTCTCATGAATAGGGTCCCATTTTTACCCTTTGGGTATGGAACCCTAAAAACGTTATAATTTACAGATGTCCATATTTCTTCATACACAATCGCTATTATAACTAGGACATTGATCTTAAAATGTTAGTAATTGATGCTGATTGTTTTGGCACCATTGTATTAAATAACGAATCAATTATTTGTTGGAGAGGCTGGCTCCTCTGGCAGTCTAGTCTTTGGGTTCGTCGGTGCCTGTCCTACCATCCTACACCATCCCATGTATCCACCGGGATGGGAATAAACACCACCACAGGAGACTTTTTCTGGCCGAAATGGCTTGGCTAAAAGGACTTTTCCTCCTACTGTTCTTCGCCAACGGACACGGCCAAGGTGAGCATATTATGTATTGTATCCCACGCAGAATTACAAAATACTTTGAAAATGGAATTCCACTTTATCGTCTAGAAATTTCGTAATTAAACATTAGTGTGATGACAAAATTTTCTACAGACTTTGTAATTACTCGACGAATATCTAGACGAATTCGTGTATGTTTTTGAAATAAACAAATTTTTAGGTGGCCGGATACCTACAGGTATACAAGTAATTATTTAAATTTCATATTATTCAGAATACCATTTGTATTTTTTTGCAAAACGAATATAACATTTTACAGTCAGATAGGGCGAATCAATAATTGTAAGATTTTAGATTTCTCTCGAAAATCATGTTCGAAAGTTATGAGTAGACAACATAATCTTATATATTATCTTATATATAAAATTCTCGTGTGTCAATTCACAATGTTAGTCCACGAACTCCTCCGAAACGGCTTTACTGATTTTTACCAAATTTTATATGCATATTCAGTAGGTCTGAGAATCGGCTACTGGGTACTTTATAATATATTGATAAGTGCATTTGTTGAATAAATAATGGTAAATTATTAGAACCTGAGACTGACGGCGGCCATTGTTTGTGATCGACGTTGCTATGGCGACATATTTATTTAGTCACTTCAATAAAATAATATGAGCGAAATACTTTTTAATATTATGGCAAAGCAACGTTTGCCGGGACAGCTAGTATTATTATATTTATAACATCAAAGTTCAAACTTGGTTCAAACACAGTGAAGTGTATTTTAAAGTACATTGTATCGTTGTGTTCAGGCATTTCAGGCTAGAACTCAATCAATCAATGCCTCACTCACGCACACCGAAAAAAAACGTTCCGCGCGCAACGCTCTGATTGGTCAATGAATTCGAACTTAAATTTTTACATATTTATGTTGGCTGTCAGCAGAGCAACCCTCTAGGTCCAGCAATTTTCAGCCTAGCTATTCACCCGGTCATCGAACTCCTAAATTCCAAATTCAACGTGTGGTATCTAGTTGACGGGACCCTTGCCAGCGACGCATCTACAGTTCTTTCGGATTTTCGGACCCTGATTCGCGAATTCCAAATTATAGGCCTAGATCTGAACCTGGGAAAGTGTGAGCTTTTTGTCACTGATGATTGTGAGGATAGAGATGAGATAATATCCAGTTTCAAGGCCGTCGCCCCAGAATTATCAGTGGTTGAGAAGAGTTCACTTTTTCTCTTGGGTTCACCTGTTCTAGCCGATTCCTTTCCGGACTATATAAATGAAAAAGCACGAAATTTTAGTGAAAGTTTAGATCGTCTTCTCTAAATTAACAGTCACATGACATTCACCTTGATTCGATATTGTTTATTCGTTCCAAAATTTACGTATGTTTTGCGGTGTTGTCAGCTCTGGAAGTTCCAAAAACTTCTCCATAGTTTAGGTGACACCCTAAAACATACGCTTTCCACAATTTTGAACATAAAATTTGACGATCGTTCCTGGACCCAAGCTACATTACCAGTAAGGTTCGGTGGCCTGGGAATACGAAAAACATCAGACACAGCTTTACCGGCGTTCTTGTCCTCGGTCCACGCAAATCGCGTAGTAATAGACAAAATTTTAGAATCCTCTTCTTGCCCACTCGTCATTCTCTTTGCGAACGAGGCCAAGGCCGCCTGGGACATTGCTAGTGCCGGCAGCGAGGTCCCCAAGAACATATCCTCCCAGAGGCTCTGGGATGAGCCCATCTGCGGGCTGGTGCGTAATAAACTGTTTAACACGTCTACCAGCGCCGTTGAACGGGCTCGACTTTTGGCCGTGGAGAGGTTGGAGTCGGGAGCTTGGCTGCAGGCACTTCCATCTAAAATACAGGAACATTGCTGGACCGTAATACATTCCGTCTTGCCACTGCCCTGCGTCTTGGTGCCCCCCATGTCGTCCCTCATCAGTGTGTTTGCGGCGCGCACGTAGACAGCTACGGTCACCACGGGCTGTGCTGCTCGCGAAGTGCTGGACGCTTTTCGCGGCATCACAGCCTGAACGACCTCATTCGCCGGGCTCTTGTCACTGCCGGCGTGCCAGCGATACTGGAGCCCTCCGGTTTGGCGCGTGACGATGGCAAGAGACCCGATGGAATGACCCTGGTCCTCTGGAATGTGGGACGGGCCCTGGTGTGGGACGCAACTTGTGTCGACACACTCGCCTCGTCCCATATTCAGGGCACCTCGAGTTCTGCGGGCGCAGCTGCAAATCAAGCAGAGAACCTCAAGCGGCGCAAGTATGAGAACCTCAGTGGAGATCTCATATTTGAACCGTTTGGGGTGGAAACTCTAGGCGCATGGGATCCGGGGGCACATAAGCTTTTTAGAGGAATATCGAAGAAGCTTGTTGAAGCCACCCGAGACCCCAGAGCTGGGAGCTACCTGGCACAGCGGATAGCAATTGCCATCCAACGTGGCAATGCTGTCAGCTTGCTGGGCACTCTGCCAGATGGGGACGACTTGGGCAAGTTTTTCCTTTTATAGTTTTTTATTTAAAATTTTGTATATCTGTATATTTTAGATTATATTTTTATTTATTATTATAGATATTAATTTTTACATTTAAAATTTCTTTAAAATTAGAATTCAGAACATAATTTTAGCATTTCACTTTAGTTTCACTTCCAAAATTAGCACGTACGGTAACAAAAATAAACCAACATGAAATATACTTTTCAAAGCCTCTGAAGATGTTGTGAAGCGAAGATTTCAAAACGTACACGTCTTACAAATAGTCTAAGATCCGGCCATAGAATGACCTTCACCCATCGTATTACGGGATGAAAATGATTTTTTTATAAAATTAAATGTGTTAAAAAATTTATTTACAGGAGGTTGTCTGAAAAATTTGGTGCAAAGTGTAATTAATTAATAATTAAAAAATTATTTTTTTTAAACATTACACTCATTCCCTTACGCAGAAAACTGTATACTAATCGAAAGTATGTAGCTCATAGAATATGCAAACGCTGGGTTGACTTTTTTTTCCGGTGCAATTATCAGGTAGGCAGCTATATACAGGTAAATCGATACTAGTAATTTGCAACGATCCAGTTACGCGATAAACCTTATATCAAAATAAAGATAATTTTATTATGAATATAATGACATAAGGTTGGCTGCAAAAAGTTGGTGCTAAATCCCGGTTGTCGATTTTTGAAAAACGTAATATTCGTGCGGTTGAATACGTATATATATATATATATATATATATATATATATATATATATATATATATATATATATATATATATATATATATATATATATATATATATATATATATATATATATATCGTCATTATATTTAAGTGTATGAATATTTTTGTAAATACATAATTTATGACATACTTATCTTGAAAATTTCGTGTTTTTTACATCAGGAGACTTAATCAAATAAAACAAAGCAAAAAATCAAAAGTTTTTCCGAAAATAAAATTAAATAAAACATAAATTACAAACATGAAATACAAAGCTATAATTTTGTATAAAAATTTAATTTTATTATAAATACAATATTTTGATTAATTTTTTTTTTTATTAATTTACATTATTCAAGGTCTGATTCATCGGAAATAAAACTTGTATCTTCAAGTTCACAATATTCGTCACTATTTTCGTCTTCTGTCATATCAGCAATATCTTGTACTGTTAAAGGCGTTTGGTCCCCAATGAATCCTATTGGTTGTAGATAACCATCAAGATACCAACCACAATTTTCAGGTTGTAATTTAACAGATTCAGGATCCGTCGCATGAAGCCACATAGAATTGACAAAAATTGTTCTTAAAATTTTTTGTTGCAGTGATATCCAGCACGGTGGTATAGTATTTGAGTCAAAACTACGGACAACAATATATTATCAAAAAATAATACCGATACGTAGCAGCAACAGTTGCTCCGAAATAATGCTCAACACTTACTGTAGTCTATCGCTATCTTCCTCTGTAGTACTGTACTGTACTGTAGTCTATCGCACTGGATACGTTCCTCATACCTCTGTTTCGCACGTATTCAACCGCACGAATATTACGTTTTTCAAAAATCGACAACCGGGATTTAGCACCAACTTTTTGCAGCCAACCTTATGTCATTATATTCATAATAAAATTATCTTTATTTTGATATAAGGTTTATCGCGTAACTGGATCGTTGCAAATTACTAGTATCGATTTACCTGTATATAGCTGCCTACCTGATAATTGCACCGGAAAAAAAAAGTCAACCCAGCGTTTGCATATTCTATGAGCTACATACTTTCGATTAGTATACAGTTTTTTGCGTAAGGGAATGAGTGTAATGTTTAAAAAAAAACATTTTTTAATTATTAATTAATTACACTTTGCACCAAATTTTTCAGACAACCTCCTGTAAATAAATTTTTTAACATATTTAATTTTATAAAAAAATCATTTTCATCCCGTAATACGATGGGTGAAGGTCATTCTATGGCCGGATCTCCTACTAAAAGGTATGTAATTTTGTGAGAGATATACAGAAAGCCTGATTTAATAATACCAAATCTTACATGGCTTACTTACCTACATTTTTATTAAATAAAAAATAATTCATATCCAAATCATTGAATCTAACCAGACTTTTGTAAAGGGTAAGTATATTTTCTATCTGGCAAAGGGTTGAGGCCACTTATTGTTAACCGTATTAGGGTCCGTCGGTCCAGACGTGACCTGTATATATTACGGGATGATCTGAAGATTTTTCATTTCGATAACAATCGTGTATCCTCTTGAATCAAATGCTT
The DNA here is from genome assembly GCA_937595015.1 of Polyommatus icarus. NCBI lineage: Eukaryota > Metazoa > Arthropoda > Insecta > Lepidoptera > Lycaenidae > Polyommatus > Polyommatus icarus. The sequence goes on along the minus strand of OW569328.1, from coordinate 7,158,206 downwards.
TGATGTATTTGCCAATTATTGTTGTTCGTAGACATAATAATAAAGAGTAAAAATATTTTGTTGTTAATGTTATTTAAAAAAAAGTGTGTCAGCTCCGACGCACGACTGGAGTTTACTCCTTAAGCACGAATATCTAACCATACGCAAAAAGAGTTTATTCAACTGAAACCACACAGTATGAAATCAAATGTTCCGGCAATATTATCTACACCCCTTTCTGCCATCACCAGGGAAGAAGCAATTTTCCGAAAAAAAAAATCCGAAAGGCCAGGATCGTATAGAGGGGAAAAATCCAGGAAGAACGAGCCGAAGAACCCCATATCCAGGACAAACAGTTGCCAAGTTATAAGCACTCAAACTTTGACATTGACAGCTCGGCAACTGTCAAACATCGAACAAAAGCGGCCATAACTCCGCTTCCAATAGGCCTTGAGGAACGGGGTTTCTTCTAAAATCAAAGGAAACACCTTGGCTACCCCCTCCCTGAATTTGAACTAAATCGGAGACGTCAATTTTTTTCTCAATCCTAAGGCCAGAATCGAATAGAGGAGAAAAATCCGGGAAGATCAAGCCGAAGAAACTCATATCCAGGACAAATAGTTGCCGAGTTACAAGCATTCAAACTTTGACATTGGAGTTTTGCCGGGAATGTTAAAGTGTGCTGTTGTGTTTTTATATTATTTTCCTAAAATTGTGTTAGCTGGGTTTTTAATGTGTAATATTGGTAGAATATTAATCATTAGATATTCGTGTTCATGCACAAGTGTAGGAAAGTGATGTAATATCCAGAAACATCTATTTTGTGTTCCCTCCAAAACTCCATCGAAAGTTTCAGTAAAGTGTCTACCACTTTACTGAATCGACCGACTTGACTCCTTGACTGTATTGACTTTTACTTAGACTTTGACTAGACTTTAGACCTGACGATACATGAAAACGATGATGAAAAATATAATAGGAGGAATATGGTTTTCCCGCCATATTCCTTACCTTTTTACCTTGTCTGTGGCACAACATACACATCCTTTGTGTCAAGTTGCCAAAAAAGAAGAAAAAGAAAGAAAGAAAGAAACTTTGACATTGACAGCTCGGCAACTGTCAAACGTCGAACAAAAGCGGCCATAACTCAGCTTCCAATAGGCCTAGAGGAACGGGGTTTCTTCTAACATCAAAGGCAACACTTCGGCTACCCCCTCCCTGAATTTGAACTAAATCAGAGACATCAATTTTTTTTTCAATTCTAAGGCCAGAATCGAATAGAGGAAAAAAATCCAGGAAGATCAAGCTGAAGAAACTCATATCCAAGACAAATAGTTGCCGAGTTACAAGCATTCAAACTTTAACATTGACAGCTCGGCAACTGTCAAACGTCGAACAAAAGCGGCCATAACTCAGATTCCAATAGGCTTAGAGGAACGGGGTTTCTTCTAACATCAAAGGCAACACCTCGGCTACTCCCTCGCTGAATTTGAACTAAATCAGAGACATCAATTTTTTTTCTCAATTCTAAGGCCAGAATCGAATAGAGGAGAAAAATCCAGGAAGATCAAGCCGAAGAAATCCATATCCAGGACAAATAGTTGCCGAGTTACAAGCATTCAAACTTTGACATTGACAGCTCGACAACTGTCAAACGTCTTGCTAAAGTAGCCATAACTCCGCTCCCAATAGGCCTACAGGAACGGGGTTTCTTCTTACATCAAAGGCAACACCTCGGCTACCCCCTCCCCGAATTTGAACTAATCTACTACTCTACTACTTTTTTATCTGAATAATGTGTACATTCTATATGTATACCTAATATTTACCCGAGAATACCCACTCTTTAAACTTTAAAGGATTGTGCATTCAAATCTTGTTAAAACAAATTAGAAAGTTGCGCCCTAAAGGTGCGCGCCAAAAACGTGACACGATTTTTCGTTACATTTAGTAGGTTTTACCCCTCGCGTTTTTCTCATACCGGGCGCCTTATATATTATGAAAATCGATTCTTAAGGAGTAAACATCAAAAATTTTTGTTAATATTATTCTAAACAAATTGTGTAGGAACGTTTAATGTTTTGTATATTTGAATTTTGATGTTAGAGTGGTACGTAATACGTTACAAAAACTTGTCGAGCTTTTTTAAAACGATCTAATATCATTGTATCACCCTTACTGATAATAAATAATAATTCGTGTTTTGGTTCTTTTTATTTTGTCAGGTAACTTTCGATAAGTACTCCAGACCGAAACATTCGCCGTGAAAATTAAGGATACTAAGGCGTTCAAGTTCAAAAATAAATTGATGGATTTTTTTTTTATTCAGACCAATTGGAAGTATTCGACGTGCTGTCCGTGGTGCGGGATGGGGAGCTGCCCGAGGGCATCTCCCGTGTCCCCGGGCGATGCCAGCCCCTCGACCTCACGGAGGGACAGTCGGCGCTGTCCCTGAACGAGAACGCCACGCTGCACCAGCTGGCCGCCGGCATGTTCTACAACACCTTCCCCGAGGACTTCTCCATACTAGCCGTTGTGAGACCTGGTAAGCTATAACACAATTTCTTTCAAAGTACTACCGAAGAAATTTATTCATAGGACATACGTAATTTGGTCGGATTATGAAAATTTAAATTCGAGATCTGTCGGTGGAATTTGACATTACGAGACCAAATTACGTAGGTCTATCAAATATCAGTGTTTTTCAACCTTTTTCATGCCGCGACCCCCCTAGATTAGAGGTCGCGAAATATAACAAAATATTTCGCGACCTCTCAACCTTTGCTTTTTTTCATGCATGCATATTGTATGTAAATGAATAAATAAAATTATACTTTTGTTGAAATTCTCCTACTCAATAGGATTTTCTTACTGAAATAGTTCTATCGTCTTCTGATGACCCCGTTGCAGCTGCTTCCGAACCCCAGGGGGTCGCGACCCACAGGTTGAAAATCCCTGGTCTACATAATATGCCTAATTGCCTACAAATCAATTTTCATTTATTGTACCATCGAATAAATTGATTCATAGGCAGTTGACGGAGCTACGTCATGTCGGATGGGTTTGACCTTATTTTCCTGTTCAGGGTTTGTAAAGACCCAAAAAAATTTTCAGGTCTGCCTACAAATCAATTTCTTTCATAGTACATACTCAAAGACTATTTGGCATTTGCATACTCACTTAAGGGGGCGACTAACCCAAAATTTTCGATTTTATTCAATTCAATTCAATTCGTTTATTTGCTAATTGCTATATACCTAAGTGGTGATACAGCAGTAGGTGGTAATGATAATTTTCTTAAGAACTAACACTTTTACCGCCGCACTCAGAGACGTCAATTAAGACTTAATGCTCATTTAACATGAAATGTACCTCTCAGAGATGACAATTAAAAATCGCTAATTGCAGAGTTTGATGTTCAAGTTTGAGGTTATTCTTGAAATTTTTTCAGTTTTAATTTTTCAAAAGATAAAATTAAGATAAAAATAAAATTTATTTAAAGTGTTAATAATAAATAATAATAATATTAGATAATGCCACAGTAAACATAGAACTTCATAACTGTGATAGTAGGTACTAAAGCATTTTTGTGCAATACATGCCTAGTTACTTAGTACAGCTGTTTTTACCATTCCTTGCTAATAAATAGAAGTATTTCACATGAAAAGTACCTATAGTCACTTCCATACAAACTAGATATACCTACAAAGAAGTATGAACATTGTCACCAAATTGTGTAAATACGGTACTTATTGAAATTAAAGTATGTTTACTATATAGTTACAATATTATTATGTATAATTCCTAATAGCAAATGGTTTTCTTATATTAAAATGGTAGGTAATAGTAGACATAAGGCAGGTTATTCGCACAATCCAAATTGTAAAACATAGAAACTTCAAATGTTGCAATAAATACTTAAATACCTAGTACCTATTATAAAAACAATATAAAACATGTTTTTTTTCTAACACCTTTTATGTTTGTTACATAACTGTAGTAGGTAGCTAGTGAAAGGTAGGAAAGAATGAAATTATTTTAGTAGTAAGTATATATTTTATTATTCCTTCGAACGCGGCAAAACGAGACACAATAGCCTTTCAATTGTTATCGCGGCCCACTTGGGCCAAACTGTACGGGAGTTGAAGCGAGCTGCATTACATAATTTGATTTCTTGTTATTTTTTTCTATATTCATTATTCTGCCTAGCACTGCAAACTTTATAAATTTTTACTTCTTCTTGTCTTCTTGCATTGTTATCTAAAATAAAAGTATGACGTGATAAGAATTGAAACTGGTAAAAAACATTATAAGTAAGTACTTTATAGTCTATTTATATATAGTATATACTGACCAATAAAATCCTGTTGAAATGTATTATGTTAAAATATAATATTATGTTAAATTCGCCAACCAAAAACAAAATAAAAATTACTAGATACCTACTACTACTTTTTCCTTCTTCTTGCCGCTATCACAGATTAAGGCCGCTACGGAGCGGCGTACGAACACGGAACAAACTACGCCATAGTACGAATGATTTAAAGGGGACAGAAATTAATCAGTCAATTAATTTTGTCTCTGAGAGGTATCTGTAATGAAAGCATTAAATTTCAATTAGTTAAATAATCTTCAGCGCTATTTTTTTAATGACCGACTCTGACGGCCGCAGTCACGACTCACGACCAATAAAAAAAAAGGAAACGAACACGACTTGACTTTCCAAGACTAGAAAGCCGTGTTCGTTTCATTTTTCAACTACGCATGCGCGGCTTTTTTCGCAGTTTGGCAGCTGACTGTCAAGTACTGTCAACTTCATAATAATTGAGTGTCATGTTCTAAAATATAAATTTTATTAAATTATATTAATTAATTTATTTTAAAAATTATATTAAATTTATTTCTGTCAGATTTTAGAACATGACACTGACACTAATTTTTAACTTTGCGCATGCGTAATGTGCATTGAAAAACGAAACGATCACGACAGTCTGTGAGAAAAGAGTAGACACAGAACAAAATTTTCTAAACGTAATCACGCTAAAAAGGTGTTTTTTTCTCTTTGTGTTTCCATAGAGAACGCTTATACACTTTAAATATTATTTGCGTTGCACATTTTTAACTCGATTGAATAAGGTTTTCGTATTTGTTACATGATTTAAAAATTGCGTAGAGTGTGTACTTTTTTTTGACGAACTATAAATAAAATCATATAAAAAAGAAGAAGAAGAAGATCATGCCCCCGTGTATTATATTTCTCTATGTCATAGAATTGGCTTCGGCCTTCACTATCATTCATTAAAATATAGAGAAAACATAGAAATGGCTGTATCGGCAACGCTCCCTTTGCCTGTCCCGACCGGGACAAATTTAAAAAAAAATCTCTATGTCATACCCCTTTGACAGCAAAATCCACGATTAGCGACTCAATCGAGTTAAATGGTGCTTCTTCTGTATTTAAATTTAATCGCCATTTTGAGGTGTTAATTTATCATTAACTGACTCTGAGAGGGAATTTCATGTTTAATGAGCATTTAGTGTTGCGGTTTGTATGGGCAGCGGATAATTTTAATTTTTTAAATGATGATTTAATGAACGACTCTGAGTGCGGCCGTTAGCTATCTATAAAATAGCATGCAAATATAGATTTAAATTATACTCATACAAAACATATTTTACGCTACCAAATTCAAATCTATTTTATACAGTATAAGTCATTAATAATAATAGTAATAATTAAATATGTCATAAGAATATATAATAATTATAATCATACAAAATATATTTTACGCTAACAATATTCAAGTCAATTTTATACATAGGTCATTCACATTAATAATAATTAAACATGTCATGGAGATGAGAAATATATATATTTATGTCAAGAAATTAGATAAAGTAGAAAGTGTCAATAATTTTAAAACTACTATCATAAAATAAAATAATGTATGTCACCTGTTTAGGAATTCCTTAACATCATTAAATAAGATTTCTTTATTAGTATTTTTTTTAGGTCTCTAATAGAGTGTTTTTAAGACAAGTGTTTTATATGATTTGGTATTTTATTGTAAATCTTTACATAATTGATTTTACTTGAAAATAAGCCCCGAATTGTTTCATTTTCTAAAATTTCATTATAATTCCAAGAATTCAATCTGAGCAAAACACGATTATTATCTTAAAATTTTCTCGATAGAAAAGAATCACAAAGATGCATCAGCTAATTTTCACGAATTTTTCATTTACTGCCATAACCGTGCATTACACTAAGTTCATATTTTAACACATTGTATAAAATTCTATCATTGAGAAACTGACCAAGCGGATTTTTAAAATGTTGAATTTATCGAGTTATTCAGAAAAAACTAATTTGGCGATGAATCCGCGTCGTCCTTTATCACCTGGCATATGAAAGACGGGCGTGAGTGTGAAGAGAGGAGGACGGTGTTTGATTTTTTGGGTTAGTCGCCCTCTCAATCTGTGTAAAATTTTGGCAACTTTTAAGCAGGCATTAATTTGATTTTCCATTTTCGGACGTCTGCCCCATGGGACGCAGTAAGCCTCTTATCGTTTATTAGAGCTTAGCACAGACTCACTCCCGAAACCTCAAGGGCTGTTAGTTTATATCCTGACTGACATTCGTGTTAAATCGTATTGAAACTTGAACGAGACTATCTTGTATATTTGTATTAAGTTTGTTCGCATGTAAAGGGTTGGAGAGAGAAAAACGATTTTCTTATTCCTTGACGAAACTGGCATTTCGTTTTGCTTTGATTGAAAAACCTGGTACTTATTTTAATATTTTTAAGAACAATCGTTTGATTTGAACAAATTTTTGGCCCGAATAGAAAGTATAGGTGACAGGCTACTTTTTGTCATATCCAAAATATTGGCGCATTTTCACTGGTCGATAGGGTCCGCATGCTGGGTGCGGGAGATTTCTGAAACCCATGCCACGACCAATGACAATGCGCCATTAGCTGTTGTCAATTAGTTGCCAATTGCCATAGACTCCCCGCATGCTGTATACCGTACGAGTTAACGATTAATGAAAATGCACCCTATGTTCCGTAGATTTTATGTACACAAAGTCATAATCAAGATCTAATAAAATACACATTCGTATTTAATGTTTATGTTACGCTCAAAGACCGAAATCGCTCAGTGAGCGAAAACATAGCTCACAACGCGTTGTGGTTACAGTGAAACAGCCACGACGCGAAATTCGCGTCGTGGCTCTAGTGAAAACGGCCACGACGCGTTCTGGCAATCACAAAAAGACCATAACGCGAAATTCGTGTCGTGGTCGATATGCTATTCGTTTTTTTTTTATTTGTTCTTGATTTATTAATCGTCTATAGCTATGGAATATCAAATTTGAATTACCACCGCGTACAACAAAATATTTTTTCTAAATCACTGCATAACGTGTTTATCATTATTATTTATTTAAATATTACAATCGAATCGATAAAACGATTAATGAATCAAGAACAAATCAAGAAAAACGAATAGCATATCAGCCACGACACGAATTTCGCGTTATGGTCTTTTTGTGATTGCCAGAACGCGTCGTGGCCGTTTTCATTAGAGCCACAACGCGAATTTCGCGTCGTGGCTGTTTCGCTGTGACCACAACGCGTTGTGAGCTATTTTTTCGCTCACTGAGCGATTTCGGTCTTTGAGCGTAACATTTACATTGAATTAAACAAACTTTTAGGTTTAAACATACACGTAGCTTACCTGCTACGTTATGGCTACGTAAATAGTTCAGAAATGTAATTAAACTACATAAGTCGAAAGGTTTTAATCCTTAGATCGCGGATTCTTGGAAATCTAATGTTTTTCTATTGTTGTCGCGATCACCGGTGGGGCTTGAAGGATCAAATTTGCGATTATTTTGAACATTAAAGTTACCCACACAAATTACGATTTTTTTTACAATAAAAATATTATATTATAATAATTATTATGTTATTATTTATCAAATTACAGATAAGTAAGTAATTATTGAAAGTCTATTAGTGCAGCCGTTAGAATATTACAGTAAGTTATAACACGACTATGTATTTTTTAACAATAGCCACCAAAACATGAAATGTAAAAGGAGCCAAGCAAAATATTGCATAGCTGTAATACTTCTGTCGTAAAAAGTTTTCTTATCACATTCAAGCCAAGCCTTCACCTTTATTTTGTAATTTTAATCAACATTTAGTAAATGTATCAATAGATTTCTTTATTTTATAATTATTATAGTGGCTTGGCAATGAGTATTAGCTCGAAATTTTAATCGAATTTAATTATTGTTTCATTGTTAACATTGTTAATACTATTTTTTATTTAATCAATACCATTTCATTATAACAAATATGCATTCGAAACTCATGCTGTTCTTGCAAAGTTACAAATATAAAAATGTTTTTTTTTATTTAATAAAATACTATATATTATTATTATGTATATTATTTTTCAGTTTTTTGGTTTGCCAGCCCAAAGGATGAAAATGGGACCCTATTATCAATAAATAATAATGAGTCTTCGCTGTCTGTCCGTCGTCCATCCTTATGTCACCAGGCTGGATCTCGAGAACCGCCATAGCTAGGTAGTTGCAATTTTCACAAATTATGTATTTCTGGTATCGTTATAAAAGCTAATAGTCCAATTCAAATAAAATAAATTATTAATAGGGGGCCTCATACAACAAACACGATTTTTTCCCCTATTTTGCTCTATATCCATAATGGTAACAGTAAGGTTTTTGAAAATTTCAGAAAATACTCAGCTGTATATTAATTTTAATTAATAATAATAAAAATTAAATAAATCTATTATTAATTAAGGGGGCTCCTATATAAATTTACGGTACGGAACCCTATGTACGCCAGTCCAACTCTCACTTGGCCGGTTTCATAATTTTTCCTTTCATTGTAAATAAATACCTATTCGGGTACCAAATTTCAAGGTTCTAAGTCTGCTAGAAGTACCTTAGAATTTTGATGTCAGTGAGTGACAAAATGTAGTAACTTTGACCATCCGTAACTATTAAACTTTTTATCGAAATTTCATATGATTTGGAGGTTAAGCTAGTTTTAATACTTGCTCCTAGTGACCGAAATTCTGAATCCCTAACTTTGTTAACATCGAAGATAAAGGGGATGTGAAATAGCTGCGAACCGCTTCGAGAAAAGTATGGTACGGCCGTGCCTTTGCTAAAAAGCTTGGCTGGGGCACTACCGTGCCCTCAGATCAATATTTTAAAGTTATTTAAAACGACAAGAATTATTTTATATTTTACTAGCGACTTCGTCCGCGTTAACATAGTATAATAACAAAGATGGATATTTATCCCCTTTTTGTGGTTCCTTATATAAAGGGTAAAAACGGGACCCCATTTAAGCAAACGTCAAACGCAAACGTCCATAAACTTTTATGTTTCTAAATCAAAAAATGACGGACTTTCATTGGACTTTCAACCCCAATTTCACCCCCTTGGGGGTAGAATTTCCAAAAACGCTTAAACACGCATCCATTCATTTTTAATCAGTAACCCAAAAATAAAGTTTCATGTTTCTAACTCTAGAAATTACCGTGGAAATGAAGGACTTTCATTCAAACTTTCAACCCCTATTTCACCCCCTTGGGGGTAGAATTTCCAGAAACGCTTAAACACGCATCCATTTGTTTTTAATCAGTAACCCAAAAATAAAGTTTCATGTTTCTAACTCAAGAAATGACCGTGGAAATGAAGGACTTTCATTCAAACTTTCAACCCCTATTTCACCCCCTTGGGGGTAGAATTTCCAAAAACGCTTAAACACGCATCCATTCATTTTTAATCAGTAACCCAATTATTTTTAACAAAAAATTAAAACCGACTTCCAAGGTAAAAACAATAATAACATTAATATGAACTAAAAAGTATTAAATAATTTTTACTATCTAATAGTGCCCTTTTCCGAATTCGGCTAAACCTCAACTATTTCTGTACTCACTCTTCATTATTTTGAAGTCGGTACCAGATAGCTGAATCTTCAGTCCTCTGACAGAATATTTGAAACTTTTGGAACTGGCACCGACTTCAAAATTATGAAGAGTGAGTACAGAAATAGTTGAGGTTTAGCCGAATTCGGAAAAGGGCACTATTAGATAGTAAAAATTATTTAATACTTTTTAGTTCATATTAATGTTATTATTGTTTTTACCTTGGAAGTCGGTTTTAATTTTTTGTTAAAAATAATAATAATTTCACTCTTTTTAGTTACACTAGTACGTAAACCTTCGCGTATATTTTACGTATTTTATTACAATTTGTTAAGTGTTGAGATTTGTAAACTTTATATTTTCTAAGAAAATTTAGTTCCGCAATTCAACAACAGATGTCGTTGTTAAGCTTCTGCATCGCGGTATCGCTTACTCGACTCATTTGATATAACTAATTCGCTACAATAAAATTTTCTTCTCGCTCACACTCACTGGTTGTCTTAATCAATATTACGCCAGAGGGATTAACGTCCTAGGGTAACCCTACAGAACCATAAGACCAGTTTTAGGCGTATGACGTCTTTTCTTTACATTAAGAGTCACAACTCACACTCACAAAATAATATATTATCAGTGAAGTGAACAGTAGTTAGTAAAGTATTCGATCTGTATAATATAAAGTAGTAAAATATTCGATCTGTCATCTGCCGCCACGCGCCGCCCGCGCGACACCGTCGACTCTGTATCGCCGACCGCCGTGTATTAAACAAACAGGTGTTGTTGGTAACAATAGAAAATTATTATTACGAGTTAGTATATCCATACCTATGCCTTGTACTACTATCTATTCTGTGCCATGAGACATTGGTGACCTTAATACGACGTGGTAATGATGATGATGACGATGATGATGATTATGATTATGATGATGAATATTAATTGCATAGTAGCATATGCTTTCTGTTCTTAAAACAACGCCGAAACTCCCAAACGTGTATCTATAAGGAGTCAGGAGTTCTCTCAGCATCTTCGAAACCATGATATACCTTGACCCAATATTTGACTTTTTGGTAGCATATTCTTAGTACACTTCACATAAAACCAAAATCACCATATGTTTCCATATAAATTTCGAGGAGTTCCCTCGATTACTCATGGATCCCATCATCAGGTCACCACCTTTGTGAAAATGGGACCAAATTGGAGTGAAACCTAATACAACAAAACAAAAATTTCGAAAATCGGTTCACAAACGGCGGAGTAATCGTTGAACATACAAAAAAAAAAAAAAAAAAAAAAAAAAAAAAAAATATCCACAGCCGAACATATAACCTCCTCGTTTTTTGGAAGTTGGTTAAAAATAAAGTTTCATGTTTCTAACTCTAGAAATTACCGTGGAAATGAAGGACTTTCATTCAAACTTTCAACCCCAATTTCACCCCCGTCGGGGTAGAATTTTCAAAATTCCTTCCTTAGTGGGTGTCTACTCAATAAAATAACCCTACTCACCGAATTTCGTGGCTGAAGCTTTAACAGTTTATACAACATAAACCCTCAAAATTACATTAAACAGTCTCAATTAGGAACATCTTCTAGATTTTCTATGTGCTGTTTCTATGTGTGCAATTTTAGGCTGATTTTATAGTTAAGCGTTTGGCAGCGCCGTTGGAGCGCGCGCGTTTGAAGACGAAGAAAACGTACGGACGAACGGCGCTGCTCAAGCGCGCGACTCTGAAACGCTACTACTACCCCCATACATCTTCGAACGCGCGCGCTCCAACGGCGCTGCCGAAACGCTTAACTATAAAATCAGCCTTAATGTTACTTGAGTCGGGAAACGTAAAATTGAAGCAAAATGAAACTTTAAAAAGCGTTAGGATTTATTTGTAACCAAATGTAACCAAAATAAGATTTTATAATAGAGGAGGGGAGGGTGCTATTTTTGTAGTCACTCGAGCGTCATGGAGACCTAGTAGGTTTTGTACATTAGGTAAAGCTGATAAAAAAATAATAAGATCGTTTTTATATTTTAGCGGTGGGTTCAGAAACTGCAGCCATTTTAAAGTTTTGAAAAAGAAAATATATTCAGAAAATTGCTAATTTAGGTAAATTATAAATATATTTTAGACAACAAGGACTAAATCATTTAGTTTAGAGCAAAATAAAATATCTGCGAAGCTTAGTTAAGAAAATATGAAGCTTTATTTTTTTATATTTTAAAATGTCCCTACAGGCTTACCTAACCTTTGAATCGTCAGTGCTTTAAACATCTCCTATCTAAATCTGACAGATCCGACGACATATCAATATTCAAAAAAATTTTTTTTTACCTACCACTTGAGAACATGATAACTAGACACATGTCGGAAGCCTATGCAAGCTTAACGCTCGAGCTACTCCCGAAAACCCCTCTTCCCCTCCTCAACTATTAGAACACTTTATGAACTTTCAATCTTTTTGAATTCGGCCATTACAAAAATTTAGGAAATCTTGCTATTATTTTGGCATAAAGTTATATTGAGCGCGTGTAAATGGTCACTCCTTTTGCACTGGATTGGTATGCTCACACTTGTCGACAGCCGTCGAAAGTGCCGGTCGTCTGTAAAAGCCAAAGCTCATCTGGAATCACCACTGTGTGTCTCCATTCGGATGGTCTTCTGTACATTATTTTTTATACTATGCAGGTCCTGACCAGAACCCGCTGTTCGTGCTGTACTCAGACGCCGGCGACGAGCAGCTGCAGCTGGTGGTGGGCGAGCTGGTGGAGCTGTACTACGAGGACACGCGCGGCGACCCCGACGACCACGAGATGCTGACCTTCCGCGTCAACGTCGCCGACGACAGGTAACTATCACGCTGTAACTGACCAGAACCCGCTGTTTGTGTTGTACTCCGACGCCGGCGACGAGCAGCTGCAGCTGGTGGTGGGCGAGCTGGTGGACCTGTACTACGAGGACACGCGCGGCGACCCCGACGACCACGAGATGCTGACCTTCCGCGTCAACGTCGCCGACGACAGGTAACTATCACGCTGTAACTGACCGGAACCCACCGCTCGTGCTGTACTCCGACGCCGGCGACGAGCAGCTGCAGCTGGTGGTGGACGAGCTGGTGGAGCTGTACTACGAGGACACGCGCGGCGACCCCGACGACCACGAGATGCTGACCTTCCGCGTCAACGTCGCCGACGACAGGTAACTATCACGCTGTAACTGACCGGAACCCGCCGCTCGTGCTGTACTCCAACGCCGGCGACGAGCAGCAGTTTTGGTCTGCAAAGATTGAATTGACCTAACAAAGAAACAAAGTAATATTAATAAGCACTCATTAAATTGTAGCACACGACATATTAACACCTTCACTGCGTATCGGGCCTAAATCGGCCCGCCGCGGAATTTCAGCTGGTGCGGACGAAGAAAACTATGTTCTCTCACTCGGTGCGGAACGATTATCTCAGGTGTTTGTAAAGGTACGACAGAGGCAAATATATATTTGAGATTGTGTTCAAAATTATAGGTCTTTCCTATAAAAAAAATATGGCAGGTCGATATCGGCCCACCACGCACTGGAGGCGTCAAAAATCAATTCAGTGCGGCAGTGGGCCAATTGCGGCCCGCCGTACAAGCAGGCGGTTGGCGACCCGATACTGCACCGAGCGTCCGCCTCGCCAGTTAGTAATGTGCAATCTATCGTAACGTAAGTCGTAGCTGACGTACGTCGCGTTTTTTAACCGACTTCAAAAAAAGGTTATCAATTCAACTTGTATATTGTATGTATTATTTTCAGAACTGCCTAGTTTTAATATGTCTTAGTCTATATTATCAGCACCTGAACAAATGTGACAAATTTCTAAAGTGACATACAAATTCATGTATGTTTTATGTTTGTGTTAGTACATCTTCGGAACTACTAGTCCGATTAAAGTAATTCCCTTTTTTGTACTGGGTACTGTTTAACTCCGGGAATACTGTTCATCAAAATCCGTTCAGTAGTATTTATGAAATTATTATTATTTTTAACAAAAAATTAAAACCGACTTCCAAGGTAAAAACAATAATATCATTAATATGAACTAAAAAGTATTAAATAATTTTTACTATCTAATAGTGCCTTTTTCCGAATTCGGCTAAACCTCAACTATTTCTGTACTCAATCTTCATTATTTTGAAGTCGGTACCAGATAGCTGAATCTTTAGTCCTCTGACAGAATATTTAAAATTTTTGGAACTGGCACCGACTTCAAAATTATGAAGATTGAGTACAGAAATAGTTGAGGTTTAGCCGAATTCGGAAAAAGGCACTATTAGATAGTGAAAATTATTTAATACTTTTTAGTTCATATTAATGATATTATTGTTTTTACCTTGGAAGTCGGTTTTAATTTTTTGTTAAAAATAATAATAATTTCACTCTTTTTAGTTACACTAGTAGATAAATCTTCGCGACCGCCGTGTATTAAAAACAAACAGGTGTTGTTAATTGTTATACAGTGCATAATTATTATTATTAGTATATCCATACCTATGCCTTGTACTATTATCTATTCTGTGCCATGAGACATTGGTGGCCTTAACACGACGTGGTAATGATGATGATGACGATGATGATGATGATGATTATGATGATGATTATGAATTGCATAGTAGTTTATGCTTTCTGTTCTTAAAACAACGCCGAAACTCCCAAACGTGTATCTATAAGGAATCAGGAGTTCTCTCAGCATCATCGAAACCATGGTATACCTTGACCCAATATTTGACTTTTTGGTAGCGTATTCTTAGTACACTTCACATAAAACCAAAATCACCATATGTTTCCATATAAATTTCGAGGAGTTCCCTCGATTACTCATGGATCCCATCATCAGGTCACCACCTTTGTGAAAATGGGACCAAATTGGAGTGAAACCTAATACAACAAAACAAAAATTTCTAAAATCGGTTCATAAACGGCGGAGTAATCGTTGAACATACAAAAATAAAAAAAATATATATATGTATATCCACAGCCGAACATATAACCTCCTCGTTTTTTGGAAGTCGGTTAAAAATAGGTAATTTTGATTCACAATTACTACGATTTTGAAGTCGGTTTTATCTTTTTAAAATACAATAATTATTCATTTTATAAAATTAACAACGCACGATAGCAGGAAACAAAAAGTCATGTCCTTGAGATGAGCGATAAACGGCGAAATTCTGCAGGATGATATTAAAAACTGGGAGAAACCATGAGGAGTGTCGAATTAAAAAAAATAAAAAAATAAAACATTCTGCAGAATGTGCAACCAAAAACGGGCTTTGTGTTTTAAAGACAGGAATTTAAATATATTAATAAAAATATATATTTTTGATATCCCCTTATTTTTGTCTTTCCCATCTCTACTAAAAATACTTTCTAGTGCGGTTCGGGTCGATATCGGCCCACCACTTTCCCTGGTTTATTTCTCATTTCCTGTTTGGCAGATCCCGGGGCGAATCAAATCTAAAGTAGTTGGGTTCAAGGTTATTCCAACAGTCCAAAAACTGTACACCTACATTATGTTTTCGCAAAGTTATAGTAACTTAATCTAACCTTGTGCTGGTGGGTCGAGAAAGGCCCATCCCGCACTGGCGGAAAAATCATTGGGGGCACACTTTGGCCCGCCGCCGCACCAGACGAAGGTTTAAGATTTTACTTGCCGCAGTGAAGATGTTAAAATCTGAAATTATTTATGCCCCAAGACCCTTTGGGTTACAACTTACGCCGTACACAAGCTAACAGTCATATTTTTTCAAGACGATTCGATTGTTCGTTTTCGAATGTTGATAATATAATGTGAAATTTCTAACATGTTTTCCTTATTACTTATGGAACTTATGACATTTCTTTGTACAAAATAGCTAATCTTTGACCTTGTCGTCATCCCTATTTCCCGCCCTAACCGCTGAACTGATTTTGCTGAAATTTGGTATGATACTTTGAGTCCCGGGAAAGGCCATAGGATACTTTTTACCCCTGAAAATTTACAGTTCTCGCGCGAGAACCGAAATTTAGCGCAACGAAACGTTGCGGGTATCATGTTGTATATTAATATTATAATAAAGCTAGGACTTCCTCTTAGGACGTAACAGTTAACGATTAACCAGAAAACTCCAACCTGGAGACGCTTTGTTTGTCTATACTTATTATAAAACAAAGTCGCTTTTTTCCCTCATGTCCCTTTGTTCCCTTTAATCTTTAAAACTACGCAACGGATTTTGATTATTCTTTCAGTGTTAGATAGCCCATTTATCGAGGAAGGTTATAGGCTATATTTTATCACGCTAAGACTAATAGGAGCGAAGAAATAGAGGAAAATGTGGAAAAAACGGGAAAAATTATTTGAAAGGGCTAACTTAAACGCGCTAGTCTCAGGAACTACTGGTCGGATTTGAAAAATTATTTCAGTGTCAGATAGCCCATTTATTGAGGAAGGGTATAGGCTATATTTTATCACGCTAATACTGATAGGAGAATGTGGAAAAAACGGGGGAAATTATGTGAAAGGGAACTCGCGAACTACTGGGGCAATTTACTGGGGCATATTTATGTTATTTGGCACAGATACGAGTAAGAAGTAGACCACGTGAAGGATCATAGGCTATCGATTTTAACCATTTTTTTCAATGGCTATATTATATTTTATACCCGTGCGACGCCGGGGCGGGTCGCTAGTAATTTATATTCTACTTCGTGAATGGTTGTTACAAGTACACATCTATTGTACAAGTAGTACAATAGATTTATAAAGTTTTTTTTATGCAAATCATAAATAAAATTCGGCCGGTTCATAGCCGCGTGCGCCTCTGCATAAAGTTGCCATAGTACGTTATACAAAATATTTTTTATTTTCAAAAAATAACATGCATGATTCGATCGTTCTGCTGTGGGAAAACAACCGCTAAAATTTCAAGATTAATAAAGACCTTTAGTGACCTATCAGACATAGAGCGGTCACGCGGGCAATCGTTCAAGCGGCCAGTTTTGCGTTCTTTGTGCTGTATTACGTTACATAGATATACTGACACGTTCTGATCGCGTCAGAATTAATCATGTGTGACCGCTCGAACGTAGAATGTGAACGCTGAACTCTCTATCTGATAGGTCCCAAAACTTAGTTTCCACCTTCCCCAGATGGCACATTTATCATAATATTATAACGACTACATACAGTTATACCTGCCTTCTCAGATGGCATCGAATAGCCGTCAGCGTGAAAGGCGACTCGGTGACATTGCTTGTGGACTGCGAGGTGAAAGGCTCACTGCCCCTGCGGCGCCGCCCCGGGAGCACCTTCAACCTGGCCGGAGCCCTAGTCGTGGGCACGCAAGTTACACCAGACCAGTACTATGAAGTAAGTTGATGGTCAATACTATGATGAAAATGACTAACCGAGAAACACTGAGATATTTTCTACGTATGTATAAAGGCGTCCATAGAAGAAGTTTTTAAGGTCGTGTTTTGAACACATAAAAACTAGCGCATTGTTTTACACACATATGCAACTTATGATACGTACATATTCGTACTGCACGCAAATGCTACCAGTTACCACGAAGGTGCACCAAAACATCAGAACAAGACGTACATTTTCAACCATTTCACAAATTACCATTTTGTGGTTTGGATATTATAGACAAAGCTTAAATTAAATAGAAATCAAAAACATCTTTAAATGGTACTTACATCGTAAATAACTAGAGTTCGTGTCATATATTTCACATATTGTACCTATTTTACAACAAAATAAACAAATAGACTCAAATCTATAACATAATTTATATTATTACAAAAATATTTGTTCAAATTAGCACACAACTGTAAATCAACATTCAACTACGTAGTTAATTATAAAAGCATAAATTATATTTGTTTGCCCGCGGCAATGTTCTGCGACATGAATTATGAATTCAAATTGGCACACAATTTTGTTTGTTGCTACATAATATCATCATTTTCTTTTAATAGCACTTAACAATATTACCTAATACATAACTTTAAGTGATTTACAAGTACTTTAAAGTTAGTAGGTTTTAGTGTTTGGCGACTGTTTTTTTCGTTTAATTCAAAAACGTTGCCACTCAACTTATGAAGGTTTATTTAAATAATATTATTATGGTACTTAATTATAAGGTGACACCCATCAAGTATAACTACTCACACTCAAGAGTTCATTATTAAACTACTACGTAAATCTATGTCTTCCATAAACTTTTTTTGTTTCTTTTCAAGTCTAGTTTTAGTGCATCGCGCCTAAGCAACGCCTTTTTACCTACATTATTCCAAATTATCTTACGGTTTTTTCGTATAATTACAATGCTCACAAACCGAAATGATTCGTAAGCACTGTAATACGAATAAATGTATACGATATTACACGGAAGTAAAACGAAAGTATTTTTAAGGTAATCCTTTCAATCCCTGAATAGCACGTGAACATGATTAAAAAAAGGTAATAATGCGAATTTCTACCTCAATATAATGGTAATCCAGGCCTTTGTATTCATACCCCTACTACGAGGTAGATTAATTGTAGCGCTAATGTTGATTACATCTACCTTTTCTTAATTTCATGAATACTTTACATTGCTTTAAGTATGTTTAAAATGCCAACAAAAATCGGCTTGAAATATACACAAGATCATATTTCGGAAATACCTTTATAAAATTTATTCATGTGGTAAACTGAGTGATTACTTTTTTGTAACATCAATTATATAATAACCCTAAAACATTTTTTTTATTACTTGTTATCTTACTAATCAAAAATATTATCAAGCTAACTTTTTGTGAGTAGCTTCATTTTGATAAGACAAACAACATTTTCATCTGCGATAAATGTTGAAAGTGGTTGCTAACAGAGATGCAAAGGATTTCAAACTTTGGTTTGATGGTCCTAAAATATAGATTGTTCTATATTTTGTAGGACAATGTTATTTTTAAATTATATAACTATTAACTTACCAATATACAAAAAATCAGCTGGTTAGGATTCCGTTTTAGGGTACCGTAGTCAACCAAGTTTTGTTGATTACAGATCCCTAAAACGGAACCCTAACCAGGTGATGTTTTATATATTGGTAGTAATTATATAATTTAAGAGTAACATTTTCCTACAAATAGAACAATCCATATTTTAGGACCATCAAATCAAAGTATGAAATCCTTTCTATCTCTGTTAGCTACCACTTTCAAGATTTTTCGCAAATAAAAATGTTGTTTGTCTTATCAAAATGAAGCTACTCACAAAAAATTAGCTTGATAGTAATCAAAAAAAAATTGTGTTAGGGCTCCCTGACTATATATTATGTAGAATAATATTATAAACTTTGCCTGTGTTTTTTTATATTTTTGGATCTAACATCAATGTTCTAAATCTAAATATAGAGTTCATAAAGTGCTGGGTCTATTCACCTGTCTGAACTTGAGATTACAAAAAAAAGTTTTGCGTCGAAAAGTCCCCGAGGGATATAATATGTCGATTGTCTAAACTGAGAGTTGTTGAACTATTAATTTTTCCCCAGAAGTATATAAAATGAAACATCAGAGAATGAGTTTTCGATAGGAGCATATTCCTAAGATTCTGGAAAATATTCCTAAACTTCAACTGCGTACTTAGACACTCTGCTTTTGATCAATTCAATATCAAAAAAGTGCATGGAATGTTACTTAGTGCATCGACAAGTGATACGGTGCTTGCACTATACGTCTAAAAAATCGAATCGTTGGTCACGCAAAATTAAGTCTTCTTTTCACAAAACTGTCATTACCAAAAAATTAAATTTTGTAAAAAAAGTAGATCCTATTACGCCTCTATTAGAGTTTATAATCCGAAAACATAAGGTGGGTGTCAGAGATATTTCTGTCCGCCATACGAATGGTATTATGTAAGCCCATTTAATGCTTTCTATGAACCGTTAATTAAAATCACTCCGCTAATAGATCCTATTAATATCAATAGACGTGATGAAATCATAACCTTGTTACAGGGAGATATAGAGCTGCTCCAGTTCGCTAACAAACCGGACTTGGCTTACGACATGTGTATAACTGTTGCCCCGGACTGCATAGGGTATGGTTCAAACACCGCTGAGGGAACCAGGGAGCATGGTTTCTACGAAACCACTGAAGCAACCAGAGAGAACTACGGTTACGAAGAAGACACGGAACCAGCAAGGGAAAGTTACGGTTCCTACCAAAGCACGGAAGCGAACAGAGAGCCATACAACGCCAACATTGGTATCGTTATAACTCGCACCGAATCGCCGTTTCGAAACAGAAATCGAAACCAATTCAGAAATTCGAACGACTACAGACAGCAAACTTTACGTCGAAACGAATCACCCAACAGAATCGATTCGAATGAATACAGACGAGGAGGTTTCGTTAATCGAAATCGCCCACCTGGTAGAATCGAATCTAACTACGATTCCATTCATAGAGAACGCGGATTAAATCGAAACCAGCCGCCGATCACGATCGAGTCGAATACAGGAAATCGTTTTAACGAAGTAAATGAATCGGGCAGCTGGACGAATAGAGCGGCCACTGAAAGGCCGTACTGGCAGGTAGCTGAGAACTACGGATTTACCGATTCTGGTAAGTTAATTAATCTCTAATTCCATTTATGTTTAAATGTCAAATTAAACAATGACGCTTGTGAGTGTTGGGCGGTGTATACTGAGTTAATAGTGTGGGTAGGTACCATACCACGCTTATTAATATACTTAACTAATTTCAGGTTGGCATAGGCCATGGCTCACTTCGAATTTTATACAATGAGTGTTGTTGTATACCACTATGTAGCCGTCAGGCTACGAATAACAAAACTACAGGTCTATCGTGTCAATAATTGTCGTGTCAAACAGCCTTCTTAATATGTCACGAAGTAGCTTCCACATGACACGATATACCTGTCTTTCGTCTGTCTGACACGACATTTGACACGATAAACCTGACGGCTACATAGCGTCCATAGAACCCTCATTTCATTTAAATGGGTAAAAGATGCAAGAACTGTAGTAATTTTAAAATTTAATTGATGAAAGTTTTTTTTTTTTCAAGATATTTAACGCAGCTTGTTGCTTTGTTTGTTGTAATAACACGTCTTGTAACCAAACTTTGTGCTATCTCGTTTTAGTGTAGTAACCGTCATAGTTCTCGCTATGGAAGACGAGATTTCTAAAGATATCCCGAGGAAAATATAAAAAAAATTGCTGTATGTTTTTATGGAAGCTAATCACTATTTTGTATACCTTTGCAACCTGGTACCTGCTAAAGTAACTTGAAAAAAAACTCCATAGTCGCTGATCGTTCTAAGGCGTTTAGGGGCATGTATAGAAAACCCTTTAGCTTTTATAAAAAACAACCATCCTCTGAGATAAAAGAACTTAGTACTTATATTATGTCAGTGCCGTAATCCGAAATAAGTAAAATAAAATTTTGCAAGGTTAATTGGACGCTGTAATTAGGCATTTACTGTACTATCCAACAAAAAAATTACCTATTGAATGGACGACTGCATTCATAGCATACTGTTGTGAATGCAGTCATGTTCTTTAGATCATTAAGAACTAAACTGCATTCATAACTCAACACAAATTTTTTGTGTGGGTTAGGTTTTTTTTTTAATGCGATTCCCCCTAACTGCTTCAGGGCTCATTGTTTGCTCTAACTATTTTTACAATTTCTGGTTATTTCTTGGTTATGTGTGCTTATATCTATGTACTTACATTATTTTATATCTTATTATTATTAGATTAGATATACAAATGCTTGTGGAGGGAGTCCTGTGTTAGACAGACCCAGGATATCCCTCCGTATACGGCTAAAGGCAAACCGCAGGTGGTTTTAGTGGGTAAACCCGAAGGCGGGAGTCCCACATACCCCCGGGGTTCTTCAGCATAAATGAGGCACATCCCCAACCCGGGGCACCCATAAAGCCGGGTTTCCCCTGCGCATCAAAAAAAAAAGATATAGAAACGCTTAACAGCGACTGCGTCCTATTATCTTTGTGTATATAATGGATTTTCCTTAACATTCTGTACAACTAGACAAATAATATAATTAGACCGACTTTCCCAATTATCCGCAAGCAAAATTTGTATACCTCGCAACTTTTCCTTCCTTGTGTAAACAATAATTCCAACATTTGTTTTGTTAGACAAACAATCCGTTTACAACAAAGTCCCTCGCGTGTTGACCTTTTTTAACTTTTATGTTTACAATCAGAATTTCATTCAAATTACGACATTGCTTAGCGAAAATATTATTTGTAGCAATTTTGACATTAAATATATCAATATTATTGTTAAATTATGAAAGTACTTGTAGAAAACCTACGAATAATAAAAACTAAGGAAGAGTAACTCCGTCAAAAAACATGCTCCAAAATTCGTGTCAAAAAAGTGTACCTTAGGTTCACTTTTCATACATTTGCAATATTTAGGTGACCTTGAGCGGTATAAAGGCTGACGTTACATGACAGTTCGAATGGAACCAAATTTAAAACTGTATTAGTATGGGAGTTACGTTTCCTTAGGTTTTATTATTCGTAGTAAAAAACAAATAACTAAATACATTTGGATGTCTAAATTACTATATTATTCACGGCTTAGATTTTGATGTGTAAATGGTTAAAGATAAATTACAAAATACGTCTTATCATACAAATTACAAACCATTATCTTTATCATAGAAACATAATATATCTACAGGTTGTATCAAAACTGAGTGATAATGTTACCGGAAATGTATGTAATCCGTCATTGTATACAATTCCTAGGAAATGTATGTAATTCCTAAAATCGCACGGAAATGTGTTAAATTCATTATATTAGACACATTTCCTAGGAAATCTATACATTTCCTAAATAGTAATCGGAAATGTAAAACATTTGACATATCAATGGGTACGCATGGATAGCGGGGCGGGACTACGGTCAGTTACTACCTTACAATCCACTGGAACCAGTCAGGGATTTAAAAAGTGTCTTTACAAGAAAAACTGTTCTACAGCCATTTAAATAGATAAATATTATATAAATAATATAGTCTGTGCTATTAAAATAAATTATTGTATACTTCCAAGTGCCATTCCAACTTACCCTACAAAAATAAATAGCCATATGGAGGTCTAAGTGTCTGTTAAAAATTAAAATGTCAGTACTCGTTTACATTTTACATAGTATAATTAATAATAATAATATTTACTTTGATATTGTGATATTTATTGTTAAATAACATACTGATTAAGTGATTACTTACCAAACGAAAGTTCAACTTTATAACAATAATATAAGTCGCTTTTGTGATAAATACATTTTAAAAGTTACTATATTGTTGATTTTTGAGGCTTTAATCAGTAAGATATTATGAAGATTATTATATTTTACGATATGATTGCTACCCGAATGTTATCTCAACGAGTGCTTTACTAAAAATTATTATTCTCATTGTAACAACGTATTTTATTACAGATAGCATTGTTTTTATACATTTCCTAATACGATACTGGAATTATATATGTTACGCTCAAAGACCGAAAACGCTCAATGAGCGAAAAAATGGCTCACAAAGCGTTGTGGTAATAGTGAAACGGCCACGACGCGAAATTCGCGTTGTGGCCCTAGTGAAAACGGCCACGACGCGTTCTGGTAATCACAGAAATACCACAAAGCGAAATTCGTGTCGTGGCTGACGTGCTATTCGACCACAACGCGTTGTGGTAATCGAGTAAAGCCATGACGCGTTCTGAGCATTTAAAAACAGCTACAACGCGAATTCGTGTTGTGGCCCTAATGATAACGGCCACGACGCGTTGTGAAACCAGGCCGTGTTACGCAGGACTCAGAAGTAATTTGATAGCGCCCAATTGTGTGCGCTATACATAAGAGCACGTTACGCAGGAGTAATTTTAAAGTGCCCAAGTGTGTGCGCAATACACAAGAGCACTCTGGTTTCAATGAAACCAGGCCCGGTACGCATGAGTTATTTTATAGTGCCCAAGTGTGTGCGCAATATACAAGAGCACTCTGATTTCAATGATTAACCAGGCCAGTTAAGCAGGAGTAATTTTAAAGTACCCAAGTGTGTGCGCAATACACAAGACCACTCTGGTTTCAACGAAACCAGACTAGTTACGCAGGACTAGTTTTTCGCTCACTGAGCGTTTTCGGTCTTTGAGCGTAACATATACAATTCCTAGGAATAGTACACATTTCCTAGGACATTTATGTATTAAATCGTTTTTGAAACAATATTTCATAAATTTCCTAAACAGTTTCGGAATTGTATACATTTCCTAGGATTTGTATACAATTCCTAGATTTCATACATTTCCGGTAACAATAATATTATAGTTTGACAAAAAAAAGTAGACGCTGGACATAATTTTTAAATCACAATATAAAATATAGTATTAAAACCTTATTATTGCAAAAAAGAAACGTGTCAGAGCGTTTATATTAAAGTGTACAAACGTTCGTGTGAAACGTTCGTTTCTCTGTGAAAATACAAGGCGCAAAAACTACTATGTTTGGAAAATTTATTTCAACGTCTACTCTTTCTTGACAGACTGTAGTTTAGAGTTTGTACGAGTATATTGTGTTCCTTGTAGAGAGTTTACTCTGAAAGTAGCAGCGCTGAAGATCAATTTCTTTGTGACGCGTCACGAGTTTCTCCATAGAAAAGTGAAAAAATAATTGGTCTATCAACCCTGCTACTTTTACAGTGAGTTCTATACAAGTGACTGATACACACCCTAAAGTATTATAACTTTGGTTTGTTACACCCTGTATAAAATCATTATAAACTCTTTCAGACGAAAACTCCATATTCGGTCGGTTCACGGACAACGACGAAGTTCTGTCAACGCTGTCCAACGTCGAGGTCACTCCGACCACGCCAGCACTCACCACCACCGTAAGTATCATCAAAGAGGATATGGCTTGTCTCTGGTATCATCAAGAAATTGATGCATAGGCAGCTGATGGTCCTACGTGAGTTGGTCGGGTTATGACAATTCAATGTTAGCTGTAAGCTGTGATCTGTCGGCTGGGTTTGACATAACGCGACCAAACCACGCAGGTCCCCCATCTGCCTAGGAATCAACTTCTCTTATAGTACATAAGATTACAATACGAGTACAAATCACAAGGCGAGGCGCAGAACTTGACAATAATTAAAAAGCAACATTTGTATACGTGTGCCTTGTGAGTTGTGGTTCATAATACTATAATGTGCTATAAGTCACTTACTTTCCTACCTATCTTTACCAATATTATAAAGTTGAAAAGTACGTCTAAATGTGATAATCGACGTGGGAGAGCCATGCTTTGGCACGAATGGGCCGGCTCGACCGGAGAAATACCACGTCCTCACAGAAAACCGGCGTGAAATAGCGCTTGCGCTGTGTTTCGCCGAGTGAGTGAGTTTACCGGAGGCCCAATCCCCTACCCTTTTCCCTTCCCTACCCTTCCCTATTTACTTCCCTACCCTCCCCTATTACCCCTTAAAAGGCCGGCAACGCACCTGCAGCTCTTCTGATGCTGCGAGTGTCCATGGGCGACGGAAGTTGCTTTCCATCAGGTGACCCCTCTGCTCGTTTGCCCTCTTATTGCATAAAAAAAAGAACTACGTACATCTCAATGACTACGAAATATATTTTTTCTTTTGTAATTTGCCTTACATTAGTTTATTTATACTTGAAGCATATCAGTTAAACTTATAAGTACAACTAGCATCCACTTGCCACTACTGATAGATTTTGCTACCTATCAAAATCAAATTTTATTTTTAACTTATATTTAGGCACAAAAATTGTAAAAATCAGTAAAGAAATGTAGATATCATATATTTTTATTTAACCTGGTAACCTACTTATGGGATTCCATTACTTGCATTTACCGACACTCTCGAGATGTGCGTACGAAATTACATTTAGACATACGTTTAATAAAATATTATAGACGAGTCATGTAGAGACAAAAAAATGTCCACACATAAACTACCCCAATCTAACCCAAAAGAATTAAATGTATGCTTGATATTTTTGCTATTTCTTGCACGAACAAGTAATTTTCGTTCTAGTACCTGGGGCACAAATACCTGTTAAAAGCGAAAGAATGTGCGTCTAAAAAGATAGCAATAGTCACATTTTAGAAATGGTATTTAATTCTTTTATACATATCAGGCATAATCAGTTATCAATAACTCAGTTGAATCTTCTCTTCTCGTGATTAGCCACTTTATTAAGTAAGTCATCTTATGAGCATGATAATTTCCAAATACGCACCGGCCAGTCGTAGCCCATCCTTAGTTTTGAAATCATTGTATTTACACATTAAAGCGCTGAAAGCTATAAGCACACTGTGAACCGCAGCAGCTGTGGAGGCAATCTATATTTTGTTGCATTTTTACAACATCATGTTAAAAAATATTGATTCACGGATGAAACAAAACGTTACGATTTCATACAACAGGCTGCGGCTTATTGCATGTTATTGCAACGATTTGAAGCATATTGTACTCAAGAAATTGAATAATAAAATTTGTAAATACAATATATTTATTATATTTTAGCCTTTATAAATATTTCCATGATACAAGTTATTACACCTTCATGTCGAATTTCAATTGTTTCTTACCAATACCGAAATATACGTTTACGGTTTTAAACTCATCTATAATAGCCGGATTACATTATACCAATCCAGTGATCCAATCCAGCGTTAGATTGGAATAATGTAAACCCGCTATAGTAATACATATTTTGGAGTTGTCAAAACCACCTTCCATTCTTAGATCTATAACATTTCAGATGCGACGTATCGAAGAAGAGTCCCTCTTCACTACGGAGTCACCATACACACCCGTCACCACAGAGAACTCGGATTGGCTCACACATCCACCAGAATACGAGGTATGATTAAGGTGAACATACGTCCCGCTTTGAGGCAGTCTGTCCCGCTGTCCCCCGCGAGGCCGAAATTGTCCCGCTTTAGCAAACAGACCAAACGACAATAATTATTTAAAATTATTTTTATGTTTGAAATGCCTGTGCAATGCACGGAGCTACTAATAAGAGCTCCGTGGTGCAATGCCTGGAAGTAACGCATACAGACAACAAACATCTTCTGCCATATTTTGCTCGATATCAAACTAGACGTTCCGCGCAGCTTCGCCCGCGTAAATTAAAAATTCCACCGACAAATCAGCCTACCAAATAGCCTATAATCCTTCATGTAGTCTGTGGTTCTTTTTATCTGTGCTAAATAATATAGAAATTACCGCAGTAGTTCGTGACACATTTTTTTTTCAAATATGTTTTCCGGTTTTATCCACATTTTCCTCTGTTTCTTCGCTCCTAATTGTATTGGCGTGATAAAATAAAGCCTTCCTCGATAAATGAGCTATCTAACACTGAAGGAATTTTTCAAATCGGTTATTGGACAGCACACATGAATTACATATTTGGGGGGGGGGGGGTTCTTTATTTGTCCCACTTTGATAAAAAAAAATTAATGGTCACGTTAGGTATGATTGTAATTAAACTCACCTTTCTAGTTTGTGTAATTACTAATTATACAGTAACTGTAAAGAAATAATAGGTATAATAGTCAATCTGGCCAGAACTTATAAGAAAGCGAATAAAGCAAAAAATCAAACATCGTCCTTTTCTCTTCACACAGTCTTTCATATGCCAGGTGAAAATAAACGACGCGGAGAAATAACTCCATAAATATACAACATTTATATTATACGGACCCTCACAAATAGTGTAGTAGGTAACTATGTTTAAACAATCGGCCAAGTGCGAGTCGAACTCGCGCACTAAGGGTTCCGTACCATTATAGAGCAAAATTAGGACAAAAATTGTGTTTTTTGTATGGGAGCCCCCCATAATTTTTTATTTTATTGTAATATTATTAAATATTAAAGTACACATAAAACTAAGGACCTTAAGAAAAATTCAAGTACCTACCTGTTGCCATTATTGATATAGAGCTAGAAAGGCCAAAAAAATCACGTTTGTTGTATGGGAGCCCCCCTTAAATATTAAATTTATTTTGTTTTTAGTATTTGTTGTTATAGCGGTACAGATATACACAATCTGTGAAAATTTCAACTCTCTAGCTATTACCGTTCTTGAGTTACAGCCTGGAGAGTGGAGACAGACAGACAGACGGACAGACATCGAAGTCTCAATAATAGGGTCCCGTTTTTACCCTTTGGGTACGGAACCCTAAAAATTAAACAATTCGTAGCTTATTATCAAGTATATGATTTTAATTAGGATTATCTATTTTGTACATACAGTACTTTTCTAAATTAAGATTTAACACACGAAATACAAAGTTTTGTAGAGCACTCTCCAGAAATATAAACGGTTGTGTGATTTATACCAAAGTCATCAGAGTGCAATACAATTTACAAATTGAAAGTGTTGCTTTGAATATGCCACGCTTTTAGTTCAGAAGTGCAATATCAATTCTTTCACCAAAGCACTCCGATTGATGGATGTAAAACCTCACAAAGGCGATGGTATTTGGATTAGTTATGCAGTATGCTCAGGTATGCATCGATATCACAACCATTATGATAGATTTTCTGCCTAAAAAGTCAAACGTGGGCCATGATGGAATACGCCTCTCTACGATTACGAATATGACGACGCCTCTCTACGATTACGAATATGACGACGGCATGCACAATATTATACGTCAATCCATACTAATATTAAAAATTTGAAAGTGTCTCTGTCTGTCTGTCAAGCCCAAATTGTTGAACCAAAATTTTACTGGGTATAAGGATTATTTTAGTCCTGGGAAAGAACATATTATTATATAGAGTCATACTTCATAGATATTACGAACTTGTAGAAGGGCATGTATTGCCCCTCTACAAGTTCGTTATCGCTTGTTGGTCTATCACGAACCCATGCGAAGAGGAGCCATGCGAATAGCTTTTTCGTCTCATTTCATCATTTACGAAGTCGCTATGTAAACAGCCTAACTGCAGATACATCTTTTTTCAGGGCAACACCTCAATCTACGACAACACAGACACGTATTACGACTACGGGTCGGGCACGTACATGGGGCCGCGTGGCTACCCCGGGCCCCCAGGGCAGCCTGGCCCCAGGGGCCCCAAGGGCGACCCGGGGAAACCCGGCCTGGAGGGACAGCAGGGCTTCCCGGGGCCCCCGGGACACGTCTTTGTGGTACCTGTAAGTATTAATATTGTATTTTGAAGGAATTGAAGTTGCACTTCTTTAGGTGCGTTAAGAGTTTTATAGTCGTGTCGCAACAGGATTTTGATCACTTGCACCAACCCGAGATTGAATGTGGTAAATAGTCATGCCTTTTTAATAAGTAAGAGGCAGAGAGAGAGCCGTCGCCGACGTTAAATTTAGTGTAATAACACTGAATTTAACCCGGGTTTAACTGTAACCCAAACTGGTGAAATTGTACCAAAATCATTGTTTCTAAATAATGAAAGAAGTTGGGTTTCTGCCAATGATATAATATTATATAAAAAACTCAAAGCAGATACAATATATTACTACCGCGCGCGTTGTGAAGCTTCAAATACGACCCAATTGGGTCGTCTTTTATTGAGTCTGTCTCTTTTATGTAAATGGCATTTCGTATCTTTTGTTTCAATTATCTGTCAAATTTGTCAATGTTCGGAAGAGATTTAAACCGGAAAATAGTATGAACGTAACAGATCTGTATAAGTGGAATATCATTGGTTTCTGCCATAATATTATATTCTCTAAAATTCTCCACTTAGCTTGCTATTAGGAGATTCTGTAACTGCTTAGCTTGAGTCTATCTTAAAAGCAATCTTTGATTCGTCGAACTTTATATACTTGCAATAGAACGGAATGTTAAAATGTATTTTTTAAAAGACGCTTTGTCTTGACCTATGAGTTCACGAAAATATAATTCTTGAGACACTACGTAATTCGTCTGATCAGTACAATT
Source organism: Polyommatus icarus (assembly GCA_937595015.1). Lineage (NCBI taxonomy): Eukaryota > Metazoa > Arthropoda > Insecta > Lepidoptera > Lycaenidae > Polyommatus > Polyommatus icarus. The sequence goes on along the minus strand of OW569328.1, from coordinate 7,128,237 downwards.
TAGTGACATAACAATGACAGAACAAACCAGTAGGCCAACTTCAAACAAACTGACGAATCGGCGCGAGTACCGCTGCTGTAAGCATGCTAAAGGTGTGTCCACATTTGTATCATTTGCGCGATCAGATCTCCGTCGCGATCATCGCGCCGTATCAAGTATGCGTATCATATTGTGGACGCCTATAAGATCATTCTGCCGATCATGCGCGTATTTGATACGACACGTATTAGATACGCGGTTAATAGCGTTAAGGGGCCAGGGCGTATCGTGATACACGTATCATTTTGATACGCTTCCGAACCGTTACGATTTACGAACGGCTGAGTAACGCATTGTTACAGCGCGTGCCGACCGATATGTCAAACGTATTAATTTCGAGAACACTTTTAAAGGTGCCCGTTGACAGCACGGGCGACATGAAGCGGCGGCAGACGACGTGTCATCGCGACACTTCTGGTTTCTATGTATTTCTACGAAAGATGTTGCTAGCTTCGTGTCGCTAGCTGCGGATGGTATTTCAGAAATACATAGAAACCAGTAGTGTCACGACTTGTACCTTCAGTCAGCCTACTGGTTCGTTCTCTTTATTGTTGTGACATTATGCACGTGGCGGACACCTGTACATAAATTCAAATGTCTAGATAAATAAGCACCTTAATTGTGTCAAGGACTGCCAAGTGGGTCGGAAATCTCGGTATCGTCGGTAAAAAATTGCCCGAGAAATATCGAGTTACCGCAATGCCTATATTGGAAAATGTTCAACATTACGTAGCTAACTCTGTCGCACTCAGAGTGGAACTTTAATTACTTGAATGTAATTAATTTAAAATTTTGACATAAGCCTCACACATTATCTGTCAAACTCTTCATTAAATTTAAAGTTAATAATAATTAAATGTCTTTGAGTGCGGCAGTAAATCTATACAAAGTTATAAAGATAGTACCTACTACCTGAGAGGCTGTACACTGCATACACGCTAAAGCTATTTATTTGGAGACAGCTATAAAAGTAGGCGTTAAAAGCTTCAGTAATCTAGTAATCCATTTAAAACATTACATAACAAGTGTAACAATTAAAAAAATTGATAGTTTAAAAAGTATGTCCTAAATATTTATTGACACCTTAATTTGTTTAATTGGACCTTTGGAACTTTGGCCGCTACAAAAGCACCAACTACCAAAATTACCCTTTATAGTTTATACCCTTCCTTTTGACTTTGCCAAGTAGACAGACTTCGTTGCGCTAAAATTCACTTATAGCGCGGGAACCGTGAATTTTTCCGGTATAAAAAGTATCTTATATCTTTTCCCGGGACTCAAAGTATCTCCATACCTAGCATTAGCGGTTTGGGCGTGAAGAGGTAACAGACAGACAGACAGGCACACTCTCCTATTTATAATATTAGTAAAAGTATCAATCATGACATCATTATAATGCGAGAAAAGCATAAGATGGCTTTAACACTGCAACCTGCATACAAAACATTTATATTATAAATAGAAGTTTCCAGAATAAACATCGGACACCAAGGTTGTGTTGCAGGCATTTCAATGTGGGTTAACGGCATCGTAAATTTTACACCGGCCATTCCGACTGACCGCTGACATATAGCTTGTTATAGCTCGCTGAAAGAATCCATGCATATCATTTTACTATTCTGCTAGTGTATAGTTGATAATGTCAACCTATAGTTGGCTTTAAGCTTCTAAAGAGCATGTTTTTAGAATTCCAGTTTAGTATGCCCGACATCCATCCTAATAAATATGTGCGACAATGTATTTGTCTGTCTGTCTGTTACCTCTTCACGTCCAAACTGCGTACAAAGTTTGAGTTCCGAGTCATGATTCAGAGCATACGATACTTATTTTTCCGTTAAACTAATTTTGGCGCAACGGAGTCGCGGGCGTCATCTAGATAAATACGTTTGTAAGGTTTCCACTATTCGAAACTACAGTCAAAACTGTAAAACAGGTTCCGTTTCTAAAATATGAATTTAAAAAACTTTTTCACTTTCGAGATTACAGCCACGTTTTCCCACAAGAAAACACCACAAAGCCACATTAACCTTTTTGGTTATGAAAATATGAGCCAAAAAAAGATATCGTGCGTTTTACAGCTAACACAGGCTGGCAACGAGAAGGGGCCTGACGCTCAGTCGGAGGCGTTACGGCAGATTCTAACACAACACATGGTGAGAATATCTAAATTATCTACTTTTTTAATGTACTTTAAATTTCACATACTTATGGCCTGTTTCACCGCTTCCTGATAAGGTGCCCGATAGGGTTATTTGACAGATTTTCCATACTCCATCTGTCAAATTAAGTGGTAGATAGCCTTATCAGGAAGCGGTGAAACAGGCCCTTAATGTACTTTTTATCACTCCAAATAACTTCCCATTAAGCTTAGATTTTTATTATTTAACCCATCAAGCCCCGTACGAGCACCGTGCTCGCGAACGAGACACAATATAACCTTTCTATATTGTGTCTCGTTTGTACACGATCGAGGGATTCCTTCGATCGCGGATTCTTGGAAATCTATTGTAATTCTATTGTTGTCGCGGTCGCCGGTGTCCTTATGGGGGTTAATAGAAGAAAAGAGCATATTCCCTCTTAAAAGGCCGGCAACGCACCTGCAGCTCTTCTGATGTTGCGAGTGTCCATGGGCGACGGTAGTTGCTTACCATCAGGTGACCCGTTTGCTCGTTTGCCCCCTTATTTAATAAAAAAAAGGTTAAAATTAAATAAATAGTCCATGAATTTGCAATATCTTTAAAATATAATATTGTTAATTCTGATTTTAACCAAGCAAATAATATCAATAAAACCAACTCAAATAATTTAGCCAGTAAGGTCACTGAATCAAAATGCAACCTCACAAAATGGTATTTTGTGAATTATTAGAGTGATTATATAGATATTTTGTAGAATGTTTTAAAAGTTTTTATTAAAGTAAATCAAAATTTAAGTTTAAATATTTTTTTAAAAGAAGTAATAAGCATAACTAATCTACATCCCTGTGGTTATGTCTATTGCGCCTATATGTTTTCGGTATTCGATAAAACACGAATAAAATGACATTTTCTAAAAATTATTCCTAGCTAGATCGATTTATCGCCCCCGAAACCTCCTATATACTAAAATTTCATGATAATCGTTGGAGCCGATTCCGAGATTCCAATTATATATTATGTATAAATATTTATATACAAGAATTGCTTGTTCAAAGATATAAGATAATTATTATGATGAGCTCTAGAATCCTTACAATTATCACTACCACACTTACATAAAACATGCTTAGGCTTACCTATTTATCATAACATACCCGGGTTCCGTAATACAATTTATCGTGTACTGTGTAGGCGGCGATGCGGGGCGCTGAAGGGCCGATGGGTCTGACGGGCCCGCCCGGCCCCGAGGGCGACACTGGACCCGAGGGGCCCAAAGGCGAACAGGGCGACCAGGGCGAGCCGGTAAGTTGGATTTTGGCAGTACTATAGTAAGTTTTGTAGCTGTAAGGGTAAAGCAAACTTGTACCGCATAGAAAGGCATTGCATGATGAAATAATGATGATGTTATAGTAGGCAAAAGTAGTATTTTATAATAGCAGCATAAAAATATTCTGGTTTAAAGTTTGAACACCTACTCCCGCCACGGTCGCTTACCTGAAAATGAAAATGATGCCAGCGGTATTTAATTTATTTTGGTTACGTGCAAAATTAAATTATATTTGTTAAAGTTACATTTTACAAGATGGCGGTGTTTTCTCTGATTTGCCTCGTCTTTATAATCTGTATAAAATATATAACTCAAGGTGTCATTGCTGTATCGACCAAAGTGAATATAATCACTACGTTTTACTGGCCATTATCACTTTGCATACCTGTTAATTTAAAAGTTATTTTCATATAAAAATATTTATATTATTCTTGTTTAAATTGCTACTTCGTTGTGTTTATGGAAATTCATGCCAGTGTTTATATTTACTAAGTTGGATGAGATTTTACCTTTTAAGATAAATGAGATGTAAACAAGCTGAGGTAAAAATAATTTTCAGGGTCCCCCGGGGCTGCGGGGCCTCCAGGGGCCGCCGGGGCGCCTGGGGCGGCGGGGCCACGCCGGGCGAGACGGGGAGCGGGGTTTTCCCGGACCACCCGGAGCTAAAGGAGAGCAGGGCTATCCGGGGCAGATGGGGTTACCGGGGGACAAGGGCGAGCGGGGCACTCCGGGGCAGTCTGGAGAAGTCGGGGCCCCGGGACAGGACGGGCCTTCAGGAGATGACGGGCCTCCAGGACCATCAGGCCTAGCGGGAGAACTGGTAAATATAAAATGTTTCCACGTCATGGATGTTAATTCCTCGGCAGACGGCAGCCCTACGTAGTTTGGTCGCGTTACGTCAGACTCAGCCGACAGATCACAATTAGAGATAAACTACGATAACATGGCGCGCCCCTCCAAAATTCAAAACGTTTGAAGTGCGTTGTCTTGCGCGGTCGGCTAGTTATGATTAGTTGACCAACAAATCTTGGTAATAAGTGATATCGAGTAATGGTTGATTGGTTGAATACTTACAACTACAACAAACTCTTTTATAAGGATGTGACCACACACATTGAAACTGTAATTTGGAGGGGCGCGCCTTCTTATCGCAGTTTATCTCTAACATTGAATTGACATGATCCGACCAAATGATGTTGGTCTGTCAACTGCCTAGGAACCAATTTCCTCGATGGTACAATCACAAAAGCTTTTATAAAAATATGTATTAAGTTTATGAAATTGTAATACTTGATGATATAATAGCAAAATATAAAGTAATAATTAAAATTTAAAACAATTTTAATCAACACTTTCCCTATTATTTAGCTCGGCTCCAAACTGTAATAAGTTTGATAGAAACTGTAATAAGTTTTAATTTGTAACTTAACACTTAATACGAATATTAGGGTCCACGAGGATTCATGGGGCCACGCGGATATCCCGGGCTGATCGGCTACCCCGGGATTCCGGGCAACGAGGGGCCACAGGGGGCTAAGGGCGCTGCTGGCCAGCCGGGGCCACCGGGGGCCATGGGCCAGCCCGGTCCGATGGGACCGCCGGGCTCCGCTGGACCGCAGGGACCGACAGGCGCCCCAGGAATACAGGTGAGTGGTTTTTGTTAAAAGTGTCGTAAACTGATTCACTTCTTACTGGCGCGGAAGTTGCCTTCAGATTATAGCGTTGAACGTTGTTCACGTTGAAATTAACGTTAAAGTACTATGTGGTTATTTTCAAAACAACATCTAGAATTGATTAGTATTTACTTTACAAAAAGTTAAGTCGTAGATAGATTATTGATTATATTTATAAATTTCGAACCCTTTGTGACCCCACGCTCAGATACAATCTTATGATTACTTAAACTGAATTAAGATTTCGACATTACATTACATAAACTCCATACAGTTAACATTTGTTTGAATTTAAGCAAATGTCATCATTAAATGTTTCTGAGTGTGAATAAAGCCTTATATATTTTCAAGCAAAGCAAATGTAAAATATTTCTACGTTAAACAGTACACTCACGGTACGTAATCTCTACGATATCTCGTAACCACTCTACGTCGTCTACGTCTCGTAGACGCTACGTAGCAGCGCTACGCTATTTTATTTTTGTAGACAGTTCGCAGCGCTGTCGCATTTTGAGATTTCGTGTACTTTCATTTGAATAGGGCAAATTGTTAACAAAAATTTATTTCTCTAATATATTTTAGTTTTCAACTTTGTTTTTCCGTCTCAAATATTTAGAATGACAATTTACACGCAAACAATATTGTCTCTTCGCGTTAAAAAGCAGTAATAGTTTCTTTAATTGCTCATTGTGAAGACAGCTTACGAGTTTCTGGTAAATGAGCTGAATACTTATTATTCACTAACCTCCTAACGCGAATAGACTTTTTAAATAAACATTGTTTAATTATGTAATACTAAACTAAAAAAATATGTTGTAATTAATATCAAATTGTTTGACACAGGGTCCTCAAGGCAAGCCGGGTATGTCGGGGCTTCCCGGGCCGGAGGGGTCTCCGGGCACTCCGGGGAATCCCGGACAGCAAGGCTCACCGGGAGACGCGGGTCCGCCTGGACCACAGGTAATTGTCAAAAAGTTATATTTTATACTTCAGACTAATTTATAATAAAAATCTTTAGTATGATGTGAAGCGTAACCAACAATAATAGTTGTTATACAAAATTGTGGTAAACTAAATTTTAATGTAGAAAGCTACGTATAATAAAAACTAACGGTGCGTCCACATTTGTATCATTTGCACGATCAGATCTCCGCGCCGATCAGATCTCCGTCGCAATCATCGCGCCGTATCAAGTATGCGTGTCATAGTGTGGACGCCTAGATCATTCTGCCGTTCATGCGAGTATTTGATACGGCATGTATTAGATACGCGGTTAATTATAGCGATCGGGGCGTATCATGATACGCGTATCATTTTGAGATGCTTCGATGATACGTGACGGAGATCTGATCGGGGATCTGATCGCGCAAATGATACAAATGTGGACGCACCCTAAGGTACACATTTTTAGAACATGTTTTTGACAAGTTACTTTTCCTTAGTTTTTATTATTCGTAGGCAGAAAGTTTCAAATAGTATTTCTGGTCACTAAAAATAGTTTTTGCCATCAAAATGTATTGTAACGCTCCAGACATCTCCAGAAATACTACTTGAAAATTTCTACAGCAAAATCAAATACCAATAATTGTTAACTACGAGCTATCAGATCCGGACTAGTACTGTGTATTTTTAACGCTGGCCCCAGGTCTTCTTGCTAGCTCACAAAACAGAGCATGATTTATCTAAGACATCAGAATAAGAACCTTGGTTTCTAACCCATTTGTTGTATGTTATCCTTATATTTTGTATTTAACACCAATTTTCTCGATCCGGCATCAACATCGACTGAACTGCTAAAGAATACAGCATTATGAAACTACAAACTTAAACAGGTTGTTAGTCATCAAATGTCAAAATGAACAACTTTTTCTATGAGAACAATGCTGGGAACTCAAAAAAATGCCGTCTTCATATCCATACAGATGCCCGGATCGACAATTATTTGTATGGGTATGACGATGGATTTTTTTGAGTTCCCAGCATTATTCTCATAGAAAAGGTCGTTCATTTTGACGGGCTCATTTGATGGTTTGAAGGACAACGGTGTGCACCCGAACAACCTAAATATCCTTTAGCTTCTTAAGACGCAATAAAAATCATTATTTCATATCATTTCACTCCAATATCCACAACAATACACTTGACCCAACTGTAATAGACCATTACACGATTCCGTCCATTCGGAGACGACGGATGGGGTAATGTGATGATGATCGTCCATTTTGGGTGTAATGTGATTTCAGGGCATGCTGGGGTTCCCTGGCGGGCGGGGGGCGAAGGGCGAGGAGGGGCCGCGGGGTCAGCCCGGCGACAAGGGAGATAAGGGCGTCCGAGGTAATCATATTTGGACTATTGATAGACATTTAACTTTGTAAGTTGTAGTTGAACCTCTTAGTCGCAGATTACACAATCAGTTTCTCATCAATCTGGTAAAACCCGACGCGAAACTGAACGTGTAACCCACGGATTGATGGACTGATCATTTTTTATTAAGTACTTTTAGCCATCAATCTGGCGTCAATCTCAGGTTGATAGACTAAACTGATGCCAGATTGAGCGTGTAACCTACGACTTATTATATGAAAACTCATGAAACTCATTGTCAAATGTTTTGTCATAATGGTTAATATTTTTATTACTTACTTGGCGATGGCGCTTACTGAAAATCAGCGTTGCGAATATAGTTGCGACTCATGCTGAGTAAGCACTAATTTGGTAGATTCAGTTTTAAAAATGTTTTTATTTACCAAATAAAGTTTCTTTGTTTCTTTATATCAAAACTCAATGTTAAACTTTCACTCACTTTGTAAGCAGTCAAACCTAAATAAAGACGAACTTTTTTTCCGTAAATTCTCGAATAGCGCAGGAGCTGTTTTGCAGTATTAAAATTACCATACCCATTAAAACCAATAAACTAGACAAGGCGTCTGTCTCAAAGTTGGCACCTAAACGATCAATTTTGTTGTACAATTGTTGTGTTGTTGTAATATTGATGAATTAAACCATTTTAGTTTGACTAAACTGTTTATTTAGATAATTTACAGAAATAGTATCGCGTTATACAAGATGCGGAGAACAGAGTGACAGCCATAGAGAGAAAAAATATCTGTAGCTCATAGACTAAACAGACTGAGCAAAAAATATACGAGTAACATATGAAAAGGCGGCAAATTTGAGTTTTATTTCAACAAATATCATTGAACTATTTTATTGAACACTTTATTTGCCAATAATATTGAAAGCCGGGCACGTTTAAGGGGCCGGGTACCCTTGGAATTTCTCATACAAACGTAATACCAAAATCATTTTCACATACGAAAATATTTAACATGTTTGAGTTATTTTTCAGTTTAGAATAGTAATTACCTAGGTTCCTACACAAAAATTTACTTCAAAATATTTAAACACAAAAAAAAATATTTTCGTTTTAAATTTTTATTTTTTAGTAAATTTACTACTAAATATTGAAACACTAAAAAATAGAGTAAAACACTAAAAAATATATAAATAAATAGTTAATTTAATACAAAATATTTAAACTAAAAAATATTTTTTAGTAGTAGTAGTAGTATTTTAGATTTTTTTTTTACCTGCAACTTTGCCATTTGAATTTTTTTCATAGGAATATTAGTTTTGCCAGAAATCGAGATAAGCCATTTTTCCCCCTTAAAACCTCTCTCCCCAAATGTATTGATTTAACCCATCAAATTCCTGAAGCAATAAAATTTCTTTCAGACGTTTTATTTTTATAGCCTCTCAGATTCCGGAAGTTTCGGGTAGTTTTAAATCAGCCGCACTCACAAGATAAAAGCACACGTTTATTGAAGCGTAAATGCTAAATCTAAACTCCATCCCAATATATTTTGATCTAAAAATTGCAACTCTTGATCTTAATCCTTCTATCGGGGATTCTCGGAAATGCTATTGTATTATATTGTTGTCGCGACCACCGGTGTCCTTATGGGGCTTGATGGGTTAAACAAAAAAAAAATGTATGTCGTACGTGTTATATTATATTATTATTATATTTCTTCATTACGTGTTAATGAGTGAGATTAAAATTGGTAGCATTATTCTTCATATAATTGTTTATCCATTACAAAATTAATGTAGCTTTGACTCCCATGCAAAAGTAAAACTTTTCTAATTAAGTAGGCATCATATTTTTAACTTTTAAACAGGCTGTAACAAAACTGAGTGATAAACGATAATACTTTAGGGTGCAGTATATGTGAGTTGTACTTGTAGAGAGTTCACTGTGAAAGTAGCAGCGCTGAAAAACCTATTTTTTAAAGTTTGTATGGGGAAGCGCCTCGCAGCGTCACGAGTTTCCCTATAGGTTTGCGTGGGCATTGGGCAAGCGCCCCAGCGTCCCCATTTTCAAAAGTGAAACAAAATTGGTCTTTCAGCTCTGCTACTTTCACAGTGAACTCTCTACGAGGAACACACACACCCTAAAGTATTATCACTTAGGTTTGTTACACCCTGTATACTTTTTCAAAATACATACTACACGCGTTAACAATATATACGCGTTGACCTTCAAAGCCACTTAGACATAACATTTGGGAATCATTCGTACCCAAAGCGCTATCAGTATACAGACGATTACAGACGGAGAGTGATTTATAGCATCTACGTAATTATGTACGAAAACCATCGTTTTGTTATCAGCTAGTTTCAAGAGTAACAGCCTGCTTTCAACACTTTTTGATAAAGTGTCGGATAGGTTAGCCACAACTTATTAATATATTATGTAAGTTGTGTATAACCTATCCGGCACCTTATCAGAAAGTGGTGAAACAGGCCCTTAATAATAATCTTTAAACATTCAGGTCTATTTAAACATGTCTGGGCTAAACCGCCGAAATTCATTTATAGCGCGGAAACCGGCAAAAACTACCGTAACAAAAACTATCCTGATTCCTGTCCTCTCTCCATACCTTTCATCTAAATCGGTACAGCCGACTTCGTCGATTATTATTATATACTTATTTTTAACATACTCATTTGTGGCCGTGTCACACCTGTCTGTTGCCCACGCCCACTTTAGTCGCGCAACCATATTTTGTATATGCTACTGGTTATAAAAAGATTCCTGCGTACTTTCTCGGAACTGAAATATAATATCTTTACCCATTCAAAAGCTTGAAGTGATAACAAAACAATACATTTTTGTATCATAATAATATTAATATGGATATGTACGCTGATCTGACCCGAGGCGAAACTCAAAAAATCGAAAGAGCAGTAAAAAACCTACGCGCTTCAGCCTAATACATCCATACAACTTTTACCAAGTCAATACTCAAATATTTGAGTCGGACTTAAATAAAATTTCTTTGAAGTTTATACATGGTGTAACAAAACCAAGTGATAATACTTTAGGGGGTGTATGTGTTCCTTATATAGAAACTAGAGACCTTCACTAGAAGTAGCAGCGCTAAAGACCAATTTTTTGCGATATTTATTGTATCGACTAGCGCCCCAGCGTCATGAGTTTGCACATACAACAGTTAAAAACATTTTGCTCCTTCAGCACTGCTAGTTTTCCAGTATACGTATGAGAGTTGTATACACCCTAAATAAAGTATTATCACCGTGTTTTGTTACATCCTGTATACGCACATTTTCTTATTTACGATGCGAACTATAAAATCTAAATATTTATATTCTGCTAGTATATTTAAAATAAGTAGTACTCTATACCTACATTTTACCAATTCAGGAATCGAAGGTGAAAAGGGTGAAATGGGCCCGAAAGGGGAAAGAGGCCTGCCTGGAGAGCCTGGCCCGCCGGGTATTGAAGGACCCGAAGGACAGAAGGTATTATTCTTAAAAGCAATATATACTTACTAGAAATTAATGTAAAACGTGCCTCTTAACTTTTAAAGATATTATAACAAAACTGAGTAAGTGAGAAAGCATGAGTTATTTCCGGTATTTCAGCCGCACGTAATATAGTTTTTTTTTTTTTTCAGTAATTTAAAAAATAATAAGAACTTCGCGTTCCAATTATATTTTGTAGCCTTGGTTTTATAGATTGAAGACTATTTCTAGAATAATTATTTACTTAGTATGGTATTTATTTTTGTCATAATATATTTTATTTACTTTTTTAGGGAATAGAAGGCCCACGGGGTGAGACGGGATCAATAGGGCCATCTGGTGAGAAGGGCGCCACAGGGCCCCAAGGGCCGCAGGGCTACCCGGGCAGCCAGGGAGAGAAGGGCGACAAAGGCGCTTACGGAAGACGAGGCAGGAGGGGAATGAAAGGAGTTGCTGTTAGTATAATAATAATGATGAAGTACTTACTGGTTTTGATGATGGTAGCCGGTTTTATTGAAATGAGAATTTTTGTTCATCAGGCGTTATAATAATAATTAGCTAATAGCTAAGTCCACATTATGCAATTTCATCTTCAATTTTCGTCATCTTCTTTTTATTCAACTTTCGTTTGGCATATTCAATAATTGAATGCGTCAAAATCCACCCGCGTTGAAAGAAAAGTGTCATAGCGAGCGCTACGATTTCAACGCGCGTCACGGGCATGCCTCACGTTCGCTGTTGACTGCGCTATAACGCATGCCCTTGATGAACAAAAAAAAAGGCCCAGTGTGGACAAAGCTAATGAGATGTGTGCGCGCAACACAAGCATCCTTTGTTTCTTTATAACCAGAACCGAATAGGTCCAAACTGTGCACTTTCATCTTCAATTTTCGCCATCTTCTTTCATTCAACTTTCGTATTGGCGCATTCAATAATTGAATGCGTCAACGAACGCATCGCCAACATTGTCATTAAAGAACCAAGCGAAAGTTTTGAAGACGGTCAGAGGGCATGCGTCGCGGGCATACTTTACGTGCGCTGTTGTCTGCGCTATGATGCATGCCTTTAATGAACAAAAAAGGCATAGTGTGGACATAGCTTGAGAGACACAATATGATCAACATGACTGGCGAGAGATCAGGCGCAGGACCGACTTTTTACATGCCCATCCGACGCATGGATCATCTTACTTGTCTGTGAATATACGCGAAATCTATTAACTCGATTTGTAAAAATAAAAACAATATTATTTTCGCAGGGACCTATCGGTAATCCTGGAGACCGAGGAGAATCCGGTCCAAGAGTAAGTATCTCAAAAAAATTTAAAAGAAGCTATAATAATATGTAAATTATTGTAATTGTGCATATTATAATGACCCATTGTGTGTTGCAAATAAACCTGTTTATATCTCTATTATTAAAAACAATTTCTTAACGAATATTAAACAAGGATACTGGTAGAATGTACCTTTATTTCAATAATCATCCAGTATAATATTTTACTTATCCATGACAATATTTATCCAGGGATACCGGGGACCACGCGGTCGTCGCGGCTCTGACGGACCACCGGGACCAAAAGGGGACACGGGTCAGCCCGGACCACCCGGGTCAATAGGAGAACGCGGCCCCCAGGGGCTGGAGGGGCCACGAGGGTTCCCCGGAAGTACCGGCCCTCCTGGTGCTGATGGAAAGGCTGGCCTGCCGGGACCACCAGGAGAAAGAGGGCCTTCGGTAATTTTAAGTCTCTATTTTGCTGTATGTTTTGATGAACAATCAATAGTAATAAAAGGCTGTTCTTTTAGGAATAAGATTTTATTTACTTTCAAGAAGCGTAATAAAACAAAAGACCATTAATCCATTAATCAAGTTAAAATAAGCCATCTGATAATATATCATTAGAAATTCCAATACTAGATAATATACACACCGGCAAAATTAGCGGAACATAATAAAATTTTATTTTTTTTGAAAATTAATCGTTGTTTTTTATATATTTATTTATTAATTTAATAATTGATGATTAAAAAATAAAACTTATATTAATTTAGGGCATAAAAACGTGTAAAATTAAAAAAATCTGCAAAAATCTAAAATTAAGAAAAATCTTTGAAATTTCAGTAGTAAGTTTTTAAGTTAAATTCTTCATTTTACTTAAGAAATGCCATGTTAACAGCGTGTAATGCCTTCTATGGATCTGAAGAGAGTCTGGATACGCCATTACATGCTTGCATTTTGATTGTCAATCATTTCCTGTGGGATATTCTTCTACTCCTCCAGTAGCGCCAACTCGAGCTCCTGAACACATTTTGGAGCTGGAGTTTTAATTCGTACCGTTCACCCATTGATGTGCCACACGTTCTCAATCGGATCCACATCCGTAGACCGTGCTGACCTCTCCACCTGGGCTACGCTAGCATCATTTAGGTCATAATGCCCGATTTTTTTACTCTATGGACGCGCAAAAAATTTTCTACCTAAAACTGTGTAAAAGGCACAACATGCAGTTCTAGGATGTCTGTGATATTGCCCTGTACTGTCAAAGTACCATCATTAACAATCATCAGCTCTGTGCGGGCTCCAAATCATATGCAACCCCAAACCATTACGAAGCCTGCATGATATACCACTGTTTCCGTTAAGTTTGATGGTCTATAGCGTTCCTTACGATTTATCCACATTCTTTATCGCCTGTCAATAAAATTTACACAGAATTTGCTCCCATCACTGTACAGCACACGATTTCACTCACTTGTCAAATTTTGATGTTCACGCGCAAATCTTAGCCTGGCTCTTTGGTGCCCTGTCTCAAGTTTTGGTGCCCTTGCTGGCACCTTTGAGTTTAATTTAACTTCTTTGAGTCTTCTTCTTACTGTACAATCACTTACAGGTACATCTCGGACCTGTTCCTATAGGTTTCATCTCTGCAAAGCAGTTTAAGGTCGATTTCTTAAGGCTTGTACCTTACAAAACGGTTATCCTGAACCTTTGCCACCCGATATCTGCCTTGTTCTCGTCTCCGAACGTAAGATCCAGTCTCTCTGAAGCGTTGAAAGTTACGATGGACCACGAAAGCCGACACACCTAAGGCCTGACTGACCGAACGGTAGGTGTGACCTTTCTCTATCGTGGTTACAGCTCTAGCTGTCGTAGATGCTGGAAAATCCACTAATTTTGTATCTAAGCAATGTGTTCTTCCAAAAACCAAACAATCAAATGAGCTGGCATACCTTGCACCCCGCTAAAAACGCCATTCTTATCAGAAACACTTACAACGTCAATCATCGAAAAACACTTAATTGCAATAAATTGGGCATAATTGCAATAAAAATCTGTCAACTTGCCAGTTTTGTTCAATATTTTATTTCTTAAATGAGCTTAGAAACTATAAAAAAGGATTTCACACAGCCCGACCCACTTGAATTCAAGTTGTGGCCCTTTTTACTTATGTTCCGCTAATTTTGCCGGTGTGTGTATATATTATACAATGCTGTTTTAAATATGGTATACTTAGCCGAAATTTTGGAAATTCCTTAGTATAAAGTCGTAGAACAAAAGTTGTGCAGAATGACCCGCTGACTCCTGAGTCATCCCCTTCCGGCTTAGTAGGTATACCTTATTTGAAACAATGATAATAAGATTAATAAGTATGTTCTGTCACCATGTATACGATCATAGTATGTTAAAGATATAAAGCACATTATCTGATAAAGCGATAATCGATTTTTAACGACGCTTGGATATACCGTGTATCTGCAAAGTGCGAGATATTGTAGCAAATTGCATAAAATATTGACTCTTTAAAGTCTAATGGTACAGACTTTTTACTGATTAGTGATTACTTAACTTTTGACATTATTTAACAGGAATGTATTGTTTCTTAATTAAATTAAAGATTAGTAATCCTTTAATCTCTCTGAGTGCGTAATACAAAATCCTAAATTACTTCTAGGGTGAAACAGGCGCACCCGGTCTTTCGGGGCCACCAGGGCCTGCCGGTCCTCAGGGACCAAACGGGGAACCGGGACCCGCTGGTCCACAGGGCCCGTCCGGTATACCGGGGACGCCGGGTGAAAGTGGGGCTCCCGGGGAGGTTGGCAAAGCGGGCCCACCAGGGCTACCGGGGCCCGAGGGAAAGGCTGGACCGGTTGGCTCGCCCGGTCCTCAGGGTAATAATGGAGAAGCTGGGTTGCCTGGTGTACCGGTAAGCATATACTTTTTATCCACGTCATAACTAAATCAATCAATAGTGATATTCTATCCATATTATGTTATAAATGTGAAAGTGTGTATATTTGTCCGTTACCTCATCATGCCCAAACCGTTGAACAGATTTTGCAGAAATTTGATATGGAGATACTTTGAGCCCGAGAAAGGAAATGTGCGCCGTACGGTTCCCGCACAATAAAAGAATTTGGGCACAACGGAATCGCGGGCGTTATCTAGTACTAATTATTATAAAAATAAAAGTTTGTTTATTTTAATTCAATGACTGAGCCGTTTGTGATAAAATTTAGCACAGATGTAAAATAGACCTCGGAGCAAGATATAGGAAACTTTTATCACAGGACAATAAACGGTTTCTTGTTTGCTACAGTTTTTACCTCTCGTGTTTTTTTTTTTTTTTTTGTCAGGGCACTCCCGGCCAAAAAGGTGACATGGGCCCTACGGGGCCGGCCGGAGTAAGAGGCGATAAGGGAGAGCAGGGCGAGCCGGGCAGGGAAGGACCGCAGGGACCAATAGGACGGGACGGGCCAAGGGGCTCACCTGGGCCAGGGGGGCAGAAGGGAGAAATCGGAGAACCGGGGCCTATTGGTAAATAAGTTTTACAAAATATTTTAACAAGCAGAAACAGTAAGTTTTAAATTCAAGAACTTCGTATCACTCTTATTATGGTAAACTATAGTCAGGCTTAAAATTCACTAAGCCACGTAGTCTACAAAGCGAGCCAAACAATTATACAAACACCTTATCATACACTCGGAAAACACAACCCTCCTTCTAGCGCAGCCGGATAATGAGGCCAAGTAGCAAAATTTGGTTATATTATATAATTTTTGAGACAACGTTTTGGTTATAACTTGAGGTCAGGCATTTTTAGTTATATAGCATTCGTATATATGACCCGAAATAGGCACAAAATATACAACTTTTATTTGCATAGCGATCGTGTCATGGTCGTTTGTGGATAAATATTCGTATAGCAGTCGTAAAGTGATTAATTTTATAACCGTTTCGTCGTTGGTTTATGCGATTTTAGTGGACTGTAATTTAAAAAAAATACTAAGTATAACTTATGAATTGTTCCCGTATAAAATTTGCATCTGCTGTAAATAATCGTACACTTCTATAACAAAATTTGAGGCTTACCTTGGACACACTTGGATTTGGATGGATTCCAGCGTGTTGATATGATGGTTATATGTGTTGGTTGTATGGCCCCCTAATTTAGTGGTTTATACAAATTCGATGCTCACGCGGCGGCGGATAGCACGAGAGAAAAACCAACTTCATTCAGCGTAGCGTGCGGGCATTTGCGACGATATGTTGCGAACTTCAATCGGCGAATTTAGCGCCAAACTTTAGTAGCGGAAAATTGGGGAAGAAGGACTTGAAGGATTGGATCGATAAGACCTCGGTCCTGCCATAAAAATGCACAATCACAAAAACAGATGGCGTTTTTAAATTATACGGTACACAATTCATAGTTATAATAAACGGCGCTTTCAGTCGTATTGTGATCCAGTAGACGTTCCATAAACATTGGGAATTAGTCATCAGCATTACCTTTTTGCGGATACTAATTATATTACAGTTCTTTTGAAGTAAGATAAAAGAAAAAAGTAGCCATCATGTTGGTAAAAGTTTGTCTGCCATATTTATTATTGAATGAATGCTATTGACTGTAATTATAATTTGTATTTGGTGTTAATCAGTAACAGTTTCTACTTTTTTTAGGGAAATTAAATTTCTCGACGATTGTATATACGTTTTTTAACAAATATTTTTTTTTATATTTCAAAATCCTCCCCCTAACATTATCAGGGCTTGTTAATTCACAATTTTATTTTTTTGCAAAATAATATTAAAGGATTCCACAAACCTACGCGACCAAAGTGACTGCGAAGCGGTAGCGTCTACCGCGCGGCGGACGCTGCCCATGTAATCTTATGGCGCTGTGCACACCTGCACGACCGCGACGCGAAATGTTCGCGTCGGCAAGCGGAACGTGCGCGTCAAGTTGTCAGACGCGTGTTTTGAAGTGTACATAACTAGACTTCTTTTTTAAAACCTTTTTTATATTATTTTCTACAACTCTTTAGTTTATGATTTTTTGTTTTGTATACGTTTTGATAGATTGTGTCATGATATTAACGTTTGACGGTTCGCACCGTAGTCGCGCAGGTGTGCACGGCCAGTTTCGCGTTGCAGACGCTCCCGTATCGCGTACCGCGTCCCCTGTCACTGACGAGTGACGCTTAGGTTTGTTTTAAGCTTTATGAATATAATTTAATCTAAGATTACCCGTTACCTATTTTACAATTACACGATTTGAGGTAATGATGATGACTTGTATAATATGATGTCTCATGACTATAAGTCGCTTAACTTACCATTTATTTATTTTATCATCCGCCATTTTGGGTACCGTAACAAAGTGGAAACGATCGAACGTTTATATTAAAAAACTGTTCCAAACTCGAAGCCTATTTATATATATATTATGAGATAGCGTGTTTGTTTTTGTAATCCGAGGCGGTTTCTCTATTTCTATCTCTTTTTCCCTTAAACGTCATTCGACTTTTCACACCTGTCAGTTGCTCTTGACATCTAGATGTCAAACTTAAAAAGTATAAATGTCGGATGTCGAGAGCAGCGCGCTCATTGGCGGTTTGTTTTTTGATCCGTGCGGTTCTCTAGTATTTAATATTTTAAACGGTGTTACCGTTCGCTTTTTAATTATTTTTATTAAAATTTTAATATAATTATTGTTTAAAAATAAATTATGGATAAACGCAATAATTCAGAAGAATTATTTTCGGTTTCGGCAAAACGTGCACGTCATAGCAGTGAAGTTATAGACGAGTTGATTTTACAGGTTAATAACATTCAAAATTATTTAAGTAACTTTTTGCCTAGTGAAAATGCCGTGCAGGACAATAGTCCAGATGCAGACATACTGGACGCTAACATCAGCGGTGAGTTATTTGAAAATTTTAATTTGGAAAATGAAAATGTGCATGAAACGCCTGGCTCTGCCGAATTAAATCAGTCTCAGTCGATACCTGTATCTGAGCCTTCGTTTTCTATGCCGGTTTCTACTATAGTTAAGGAACCAAATATACAAAGAGCTTCGCTAAGTCATATTGAAAAGCTGAAATCATTGCAGCATTTTGAAACCGATAATTGGTCGGAAGTACGATATTCAGACGTACAAAAATTGTATTGTGCCAATCCTGGTTTCGTAGAATTGGATTGTAATGACGAATTAAAACCATATGAATCGTCTTTAAATTTATCATATACAGAACGTGGTTTCGCAGCCATTTCATTAGCCATCCTCAAACAAAATGAGGCATTGGAACAAGTAATTAAAGATTTTATTTCGTGGTTAAGTTCCGTGCAAGTTACTGACGCGAAGTCAGTAGAATCTAAAATTTGTGAACTTTTTACGCAAGGGGAGTTTAGTAAAATCTCAAACGATCTTTTGCAGATGGCATGTGGCCATCGAGCCGATATTATACAGCAGCGCAGAGACGCTTTATTGAAATCGGTTAAAAATAAATATGTTAAATCTACCCTCCGAAAAATACCCCCAACTTGTGAAAGTTTATTTAATAAAACCGATTTTTCGGCTGTTATTGATAAAAATGGAGGTAGTAGTAAAGTTTTTTGGCCTCAAAAATCTGATAAAATCCAAGCTAGAAAATCTTTTTCCGATAAATTTTACAACACTTTACCTGCGCAAGGTCAGAACCTACTCCCACTGCCGCACAGTGGAACAAATTTTGGATTCAATAATAATTATATACCGTCACAAAATATTGCACCCTTTAATCCCATTATGCAACCTGCGCAAGGTGTGCCAAACCAACCGATTTTTAATAACTTTCCACGTCTTCCTACGCAAGGAAGGAATTTTCGTCCCAGAGGTCCTCATCCCTCAGGGAGCGGGCTACAAGCCAATAAAACATATCATACCGCCTCTCGTCGAGACGGAAACTTTAAAAAGAAATACTGACTAATTCAGAGCCCGTCAACTACAACTATTCCCAAACAGATGGGTAAAGTTAGGAGCGGATCCATACTTATTAATCATGGGCTACAGAATTCCGTTGAAAATAAAACCTCTCCTTCATTTTACCAACATAATATAAAATTTTTTAGACCATCTGCTCCAAACTATGTCTTCCAAAGACACGGGGTTGACCATAATTTACAAAGGCAACCTGTGACAAATAATAATATACCTGCCATTAGGTCTAGCGACAGCCTCCACGGTATTCGCGTCTTTAACAAATTGGCTAGCTCAGATATTACGAGAGCAGGGAATACACCTAATTGTGTACTTGGACAAATTTTTAATTGTTCACCAGTTATATGTAAAGATGTTGCGCAAACATATAAATCTAACTTCGACTTTATTAATTTACCTCGGTTAGACAGTAACCTGGTTAAAATCTGCCCTAAATCCTCAGCAAACCTTACTGGTTTTGGGCGTAATGTGGGACCCGATCCGCAATCTAGAACGGTTACCAAGAAACAAAACTCTGCGCATAAAAATTTAGATAATATTATGTTTAGAAATATGCCAGTTAAAGATGGCCAATTTAAAAACAATACAGTTTTTAAGTCATCTCAATTTCGTAAGTCCTTGTGTCACGAGAGGTCGCCTAGACTATTGAAATCTTTTGGACTTTTGTCAAAAGATACGGGACATTCCTCTAAAGAAATTATTCCCTATGCCGATGCTGGCGTTTCTGGAAATTCAATAGTGGGTTCGAAACCTACATATTTAATCTCCGATTCATCTCAATCCGGTGTCTCATTACTTAGCCACCGGTACATTGCGTATGACAGTAACTTGGTGGACTCACGAGCTTTCAAACCACAAAGAGGTGATGGTGATTCTCAAAATTTTTCAAATTTTAATTTTACATCGAGTAAAAACCACTATGTCAGTGCAGTCGGACAACATAACAACTCTTGCGTTTCTAAAAAACGAAGACTCTCAATCCCAATCTCTGTTAAGTCTGTCACGTCAAATATTTGCTATCCTGGATCGACACAATGTCAATCTATCACTTCACCATCTGTCCAGCCGGTACAATGTGGAAGCAGATCGGTTGTCGAGATAAAAATTGACCCCATAAATATGGCATCCTCTGCCTCCGATCACTGTGAAGTTTTTCAGAAAAACTGTACTGCCGGTGGTAGACCTATTTGCCCCTCAGTCAGCCCATGTAGTCCCTCGGTATCCGAACCTAGATTTAATGGGCTATCAGGCGGAAATTCACGACCCATTAAGTCGTCTTTGGAACTATCCCCTGGACTGGGTATTATCACCCCCTTTTCTCATGCCTCGGGTACTTTCGCATTTGAACAACGCACAGGGGAGCTATCTAACTATAGCACCAAGATGGGTGAATGCCAGCCGCCTTCTATCCAGCCGAGCTCTAGAAGCTCCGTTCACGATCCTAAATCTAGACAAAGTACTTGTCGATCTAACGATCAATCAACTGTGTCCACGAGTACAGAACAGAGTAATGGAAGTTTGAAAATGTGGGGGTGGACCCAGGCACTAAAAGGCTGGACACCCGATCAAATTAACCTTTTAAAATCAAGTTGGCGTGAGTCTACTAGGAGGTCTTATGAGTGTGCATGGCGAAGGTGGTGTATTTGGGCCCATCAGAATAATATACCTATAGTTACTCCTACAGGGTCAGATCTTGCTAGATATTTATCAGACCTTTTTCAAATACATAAGCTTTCTAGAAATACTATTATGCTTCATAAATCTGTAGTGTCAACTTTATGTGACCCTAACGAATGTAGACAACTTAGTTCTCATCCACTTGTACAGCACATTTTAAAATCAATTTCTAACAAATGCCCGAAAAACGAGAAACCTCCTATATGGGACATTGATTTTCTATCTACCTGGCTTTGTAATACTTTTAGTACAGATTTAAATTTATATGAGTGTTCTAGACGTACAGCATGTATATTATTACTGTGTTCTGGAAGGCGTATACATGATCTCACCTTATTGTCAATCGATCCTGATAATTGTTTAATATCAAACGATAGTGTCATTTTCTGGCCTAAATACGGTTCAAAGACTGATAATGCCGATTATAGGCAATCTGGATGGAAACTGGTTCAGAATAATGAATCTCAGGCTCTAGATCCCACCTTTTGGATAAAATCTCTAATTAGACTATCTAGAGCAAGGCGAGATGAATGTAAATTAGATAACTTATTTCTGACAGTTTGTGGTCCACCCAAAGTGGCGTCTAAAACAACTATTTCAAACTGGCTAAAATCACTACTATCCGAAGCGGGTATAAAAGCCACACCAGGTAGTTTTCGCCCAGCTGTTGCATCTAAAAATTGGGTGCAAAATTTTCCTATTGACGAAATTTTACAAAGAGGAAACTGGCGTTCGCAAAATGTGTTTCTAAAATATTATAAAAGAATAATAAAACCTAATCAAGAGGTTAAGTCAGTTACAAAATTATTTACATCTATTTAGATTTTGTTTTTGAGTTTTATTTTAATAATTGAATTTTACTTTTGTCTTTATAAATTATATTTAATTATTACTTGTATTCTTTATTTTTGTATCTATTGAACTATAAAATATAATTATAAATAAACTATTTTTACTTGTATTATCTTTTCCTATTTTATTTAAATTAATATTTATAACTTTTCACACCAGGCGATATCAAACACGTCTCATAATATATATATAAATAGGCTTCGAGTTTGGAACAGTTTTTTAATAGCAGCGTTTTACCTACCAATAAAACGCATATTAAAACACTTTCCAAACTCGAAGCCTATAGTTTGTATATCTGCCTGGTATATATATATTATGTAAAACCAATGAGCGCGCTGCTCTCGACATCCGACATTTATACTTTTTAAGTTTGACATCTAGATGTCAAGAGCAACTGACAGGTGTGAAAAGTCGAATGACGTTTAAGGGAAAAAGAGATAGAAATAGAGAAACCGCCTCGGATTACAAAAACAAACACGCTATCTCATAATATATATATAAATAGGCTTCGAGTTTGGAAAGTGTTTTAATATGCGTTTTATTGGTAGGTAAAACGCTGCTATTTTTGTTGCCGCTAGAAGGAAAAATAACAAAAACAAAATATTATTTATATAGTTTAAGGAGTTTACCATTATAATAAACATGACTTTTTGGCCTTTTTTGCTCTAAATTAATAACTAGACATTCCGCATGGCTTCGCCCGCATAAATTAGGAATTTCACGGAAACCGTACATTTTTCACAAATTAATAACCCAAGTTTCACGTAGTTTACTATGTATATTTGTGCCAAATATCATAAAAACTGCTCCAGTAGTCCGTGAGATATTAAGACCTTTTCAATAATTTTCCTCGTTTTTTTTTTACATTTTCCTCTGAATCTTCGCTCCTATTGCTCTTAGCGTGATAAAATATAGCATATAGCCTTCAACGATAAATGGGCTATCAAACACCGAAAAAATTTTTCAAATCGGATCAGTAGTTCCTGAGATTAGCGCGTTCAAACAAACTAACTAACTAACTCTTCAGCTTTATAAGTAATAGATCGTAAAAAGTAGGTACATGAAATATTCCCAAATTTTCAATTATATTTGTTATTTAATAATAAAATTGAAATAAAGTGAATATTTAAGGGTGTTACCATAAGAAAAAAAATTTTGGCCAACTTTTATTCTATATACGGTTAACGGTATAGAACCATTCGTGCGCGAGTTCGAATCGCACTTGGCCGATTATTTCTTGGCCGAAGTCGTAAAAGTGAAACATGTAAATATCATTAAAAAACTAAAATGTTTTATAACAGTAAGTTTTAAAAGTATTTTAAAATCATTACTTAAGTAAGTTATTTAAGTTCTCAAAATATGAATATTAGTCTTATAAACACTTTACAATAGTCGTATAAAGAGAGTCAAAAATCATGTAAGAAACGTTTATTTAAAGATGTATTTTATAACAGTTAAATATATAGACTTTACATGATGGCCATGAAGAAATATTATTACTGATAAAGAGTAGTGTTATGGTCGGCATTACAACCAGATTATGATTGTTATATAAATTAATTTTATACAACATCAAAATATATGTATTTTAATGGTCACAACTGCGATATTTATAGGATAGTCATATAATTTGGTCGTGTTAACGATTACAGGACTAAATTAAATGACTAAACTCTTATACCACATATTGTTCTATATTTTTACACGATTTTGGCGACTTTAATTACCACTATACGATTTCTATGCAACTAAATGTCATTTTGTTAAAGGACTAATTTGCTAGTTGGGAGTAACTCTAAATTAAACTTCATTCAAAGGTCCGGTGGGTCGAGACGGACTCCCGGGTCCACGGGGCCTGTCCGGGGCCCCGGGGCCAGTTGGTCCACCCGGAGAAGATGGAGACAAAGGGGACGCGGGGCCACCCGGGGAAAAGGGCTTCAAGGGATCGATGGGAGAACCGGTAAGTACAGTCACTTGTCAATGGCAGTTGTCAGTGTTATTGCGATTTGCGAATTGATGCCCTTATATTATAAAATTTATTATGCACGGTCCTTTCATAAATACGACTAATAACGCAAATGATAAAATGTCACGTGATCCACGACTACCTACTATAATATTATAATAATAACCAAGACGGGAATTTAAATATATAATTGCACCTTACCATTTAAAATCATTCCCAAATTTAAATTATTTGGTCTTAATTGGTCTTAATTTGGCTTTAATATTAAAATATCTAATTTTATTTCAGTCTTTTAACAGTCATGAATCATGAACCGAATATTCAATTTTCCATTTAAGGGACCAACGGGCGCAACAGGTATTCAGGGCCTAAGAGGCGAGCCTGGTCCAGTAGGGCTTCCTGGTGATAAGGGCCCGCAGGGTGACCCTGGCCCTCCAGGGATGCCTGGAAGCGATGGAGTGAGGGGACCTCCAGGACCTATTGGCAAAACTGGTCCTGAAGGTTCCAAGGGTGAACAAGGCGGCAAAGGCGATCGGGGAGACGTAGGACCTAAAGGTAAATGTACAGTTTAATGATATCTTGTTAAATTATATACGGTTTACGGTTTAAGACTTTATTTCTCACAAAATGATTTTACAAATTATACACGGCGAGAAACACATGTTACAAAAATAAATTGAGTGATACATTTGGCAAACACTTCCTAAGTATAGACATTTACATTTTTGTCTTTTTCATATTCTCATAAAATATTACATTTATCATCAGTTCATCACTATTTCAAAATTATACATCATACATTTTCTGGAAATCAAATATTACATTTATCATTCATCACTATTTAAAAATTTTACACATTTTACATCATACATTTTCTGGAAAACAAACATTACATAATTATCATTCATAACCATTTCAAAATTATATATATCATACATTCTCTGGCAAAACATTTTATTATAATTATTATTTATTTATATAGGATCATAGAATACTGCAGTAGGTTATTAGTTATTACTATTTTACATTCATTTAATTGATATCAGTTAGTACATACTCGTAAAACTTAAGTTTCTTTTTGAATAATGGCATGATTTTGTTTCTTTTATATCTTTAGGCAAGCTATATTCTTTCAGAAACATGCCTTACCTACCTTCAGAAACCTACTTTCAATAACACACCTTACTCTCATTTATGAGCCCCGCAGACTACAGACTTTTAGTCGGCCGATAGTTTGACCAAATTGGAAATAACAAAATATCGTAAATTGTGCGCACTGCCATACATCTTCACACTGATCAAGCGTTCGAATAAAACAATGGCCTACTAAAAGTCTGTAGTCTTGTTAAGTTTCAATAATAATTTCTAAATCCTCCTAAATCATTGAATGACTATGTTATGGACTTTACTCACAATGTGTATAAATTATTAAATTATATTATCAACTGATATAAAGTGTTGTTAACTTTTAGGACCGCCTGGCCCAGTGGGGCTAACAGGGCCCCCAGGAATTCGTGGGGCCAAAGGTAATCAGGGAGAACCTGGACCGCGGGGGCCACAGGGGGATGCGGGTGCAATTGGTAACCCAGGGGCACCCGGACCCATCGGACCGCAAGGACCAGAAGGGAAAATGGTGAATAAATTATCATTTGTTTTGACATTAGTATTTGCAGTTTTTGACGTGATAACGTCTTATAATTCGATATGGGCTGCGCGCACGAAAAACATGACAGTTCATGCGGCGTTACCTCCCTGACAGCTCTGAGGCATTCCATTTACACTCTCAAGTCTCTCAACAACCGTAAGGCCCACCTGGACCCGCGCTCTTTGTTTCGATTATATTACGTATTTCGATGACTTAGAGAATACTTTTGTATGAAGAAGTTTGGTTAGTTATAACCTTTGATACATTGACCACACTCTGAATGAAAAATAAATAAGCAATCTGTGAGCTATTAGTATTATTTCGGCTATTCAAAATTGTGCTCTATTTCCTAAACCATAGGCAACATAGCTTCTTCGTTCGACTTTCAAAAAGAGTATCATGATACCTATTTTGAATAAAAAGATATTTTATTTTTTATTTTTGTCGTGTCAAGGTATGACTTCATATATTATGAAGAATAAAGTATTCGTTTACTTCTTCTGAACAAGTCACTAATTATAGTTTCGAAAGTTTATAATTGAGAAACTAATATCACATCGGACTAAATACTATATTATGATGGCTTGATAGATATAAAATTTTACATAATATATTATAATGTAGTTCACACAAACATAAAATATGGAATGTAAGGATATTTCATATTACATTTTACAAAGAGGGTAGGCCGGGCGCCATTTTTTTTTGCACATTGACCTGCCAACTTTTTTGCATAGATTTTTCCCGGAACTGAGGGGTTAAGGCTATGACGTTGTCACGTTCAACTATCGTCAGTAAACCGACTTTACAGACAACCAATTTTTTATTAAGACTTTAAATATTCATTATCTTTATATTAAGCAACTAAAGTTGAAATGGCCAATCAAAAAACTTCGTAAAAATTACATAATTTGTATGAAATTATGTGCCTCGCTATTTCGATTTTAACTTTAGCACATTTACCTATTGTAAATCTCAAAATTTTTTGTAAAGGGGCCACGCGGCTTAACTGGGCCCAAAGGCGACGACGGCAGTCCAGGGCAGCAAGGAGAACCCGGCATCATAGGTCCTAAAGGACCCGAGGGACCAAAAGGCGACCCAGGGCCCGCCGGGTTCCCTGGAGACCGCGGAGAATCTGGGCCTCAGGGTATAAAGGGTGAGCCCGGATTGGATGGTCCAGAAGGCAGCGTGGGGTCGCCTGGCCCTCCAGGCCCGGCGGGGCCCATCGGCAAACCTGGTGAAACGGGATTACCTGGTACCCCGGTAAGTCCTTGTTTCAAAAACGCTCATGGGCTTTGGATGAACCTTATATTTTCTGAAAAAAAATGCTAAAGTTATAAACAATTAAGAAAACACAAAAAGAAGGGTTTGGTTTTTTTAAATATTTCGAAAACTATATTTTGAGATAATCAAAATTTTAAAATATAATATCCTTGAAGAGCAGGAAATTTCCTAAAAATATCCTAGATCCTGGAATCTTATCAATAATCCTTATAGCTTTAATTGAGCGGCGAAAGTAACGGTAAATAAAAACGCGTGGTTCGGGTTTCGCGTGATTTGCCGCAATCTGCTACGTGAACTAAAAAAATATTTTAAGTGGTTAAATATTAATATAATGAAATAAAAAAATGGGTACTAAGTAGATATATCAATAAACAATAATTCGCCAACAAAAATAAATTATCACAATTTGTTTAATTGTTATGCTTTTATTAATTTGTTAATAGTCACCATTTTAATCTTCTTATATAGAAAAATGGATTTTAAATGTGTTAGTCGCGCTAAAACTCGAAAACGGCTGAACGGATTGGGCTGATTTTAGTCTTAAAATATTCGTAGAAGTCTAGGGAAGGTTTTTAAGTGACCCGAAGTTCACCGGGACAGCTAGTGTTTACATAAAAACGCTTATGTTTACTTAATTGTTTATAACTTTTGCTTTTTTTCAGCCCCTCTTGTAATTTTGATAGAATGTTCTAGATGCTATTCCGAATCGATTGAGACCAAAATCATAATTTTCGGTGAATGATATCAGGTTTTGAGGCAAATGGCACTTGTGAATCAGACTATATGTATTTATTGTTTCAATGTCATGAGGTTATAACTTATATTCCAGACGAGTTTCATTTTAAATTACAACCGCTACAAACAAAACAAGTCGCATACAATGTATACCTCCATATTCATTCGAACATAGTACTACACTACATACTACAATACAATATCTTTGCACAAAAGCAAATCTCATTTATAAAAATGAATGTTTGCTCCGTGTGTTTGCGCTCGGTTTATTTGATCGAGTTGAAACTTGACCCGGTCTTGGCTGTGTCAATAGAATATAAATTAAAAGGAAAAAGAAAATTGGGAATTACGATATTAGGTTTCCGATTTCCTCCTAACAAGGATCTAATTTAATATTGAAATATTTTTAGGGTACGGAAGGAGCGGCTGGGGCCCAGGGTAGTCCTGGATCGCCAGGGGAAAAAGGTGACACGGGCCCCAAGGGTGCCCCGGGAGAGCCAGGTCACGTAGGCCCCGCGGGGCCTCCGGGACCGGAGGGGCAGCGCGGTGTACGGGGCATTCCAGGACCTACGGTATTCTTTTTTCAACTTTCCGCTTGAAAGAGTCACGGCTGCACTCAAAGAGATTTAATAACGGTGCGTCCACATTTGTATCATTTGCGCGATCAGATCCCCGATCAGATTTCCGTCGCGTATCATCGAAGCGTGTCAAAATGATACGCGTATCATGATACGCCCCGATCGCTATTAACCGCGTATCATATCAAATACTACATGCCGTAATACATGCCGTATCAAATACTGGCATGATCGGCAGAATGATCTAATAGGCGTCCACACTATGACACGCATACTTGATACGGCGCGATGATCGCGACGGAGATCTGATCGCGCAAATGATACAAATGTGGACGCACCGTAATAAGGTTTTTTATCAGACTCTTCATCAAATTAAAGTTAAGTACATAATCATTCAATATCCTGAGTGCGGCAGACGGTTGACCGCTTTCTTTTTAGTTTTCCTTGAAAATAATTAAATAACCTGTTATCCAAATTTCAAATTGTATTAGGGTGACGTGGGAGCTCCAGGCATGGTTGGACCAGAGGGACCGTCCGGTGCAATAGGACTACCAGGTGGCCAGGGTCCCAAGGGGGACAAGGGCAGCCGTGGACCGAAAGGCCACATCGGAGATACAGGTCCAATGGGAATTAAAGGAGATCAGGGAGAGACGGGAAAACAAGGACTGCCGGGGCCACAAGGACCTATTGGCCCGAAAGGTGAAATGGTAATGAAACTTTGAAGATATTTTAACGTACTAAGACCGAGCTCCCTTTTTTTGCTGTGTTTTCTAATAAGTATTACGATCCCGGAAGACGATTGACACAAATGAAATTGAAATTTATTTAATCATTGTATATTTATCTGATACTTGCCTAACGGAAAACACGATTCACTTATTTTGACTCGATAGTTTTATTTTTCGAAATTATGAATTTTTCTGGGCTTTTCAACAAATATCTGTTACAATTATTGAGTTACTATCATTCAATAACTTGCACTACTACAATCACACACTTTATAAAAGATTAACTAAAGGAACTATTAGTATTGTATTTAATTTATAAGTAATCATCAAAAACATTTTTGGGACTAGCGAAATTTACTTTCGTGTTATAATGCGCCGGACCGTTGCTACGCGATATTGTTCACTATTAGCTACAGCGCAAAATACATTTCATGCGGGCACGATTCATGGAATCATTGTATCATGATTGGACGATAGCCGTGTGTGTAGGCGGGGCTAGCGTTTTGACAGCAGGCTCTTAATAAGCCAGGAAAAGGCAGACACACACCAGGCAACAAGTCTATCAACTCAATGTGTATCTTCTTGTGTAGCAATTAAAGTTCACTTTTGAATGGGTCTTTTAAAAATGCATCCCACGACATCGACGCATCACGTTGCAATGTGACCCCTTATTGTTAAGATAATTTAATTCCACCTGATTAATAACCTCATTCATTTTAATAGGGCCCAATAGGTCCAACTGGACCAAAAGGCGATCCAGGCCCAGTGGGTGCGCCCGGTCCTGAAGGGCCCCTAGGACCGAAGGGCTCAGACGGCCAGGACGGTCGGCCGGGGCCCCCGGGGCCAGCTGGACCAGCCGGGCCCCCAGGCCCCCCGGCCCCACCGCCACAAATACCCATGGAGTTCTTCACATCGAGTAGGAGACGGCGAAGTGTGCAGACTGATTCCTTTGAAACCACTACTGATGATGATTTGGATGAAGGTATTTTTAATTATAATTTTTTGTTTAAAGATTCGCCCAATGCTAAAAAAAGATAATTACGTGCTATCGACTGACATAGACCAAACAGTGTTAGCAACAGATGGCCTGTTATTAAGTAAACTGTTTTCTGTCTCTGTCTGCTAATCGATTTGATACTAACACTTTACTGGGACTATAAGATACGGAGCATCAAAAACACACTGAAGTATTAAAATAATTATAAATTGTGATATTATATCCTAGGCCCTATCTGATGCCGAATCTTTCCTGATCCGATATTACGGTCCTAGCGCCCTTTTCTTGTCATGTGTGACATCGCCCGCGTGCGGATCTGACCCGCACGAAAGTTGCCTGCATCATTTCATAAATGCTCGCACGCTCACGGCCAGGAACATGATGTCACCCGGATGTGGACCAGCATGGCGATTCACGATTCCCGTTCGACACGGATTCCAGAAACTTTACCGTGAGGTTATTGGTCAATGCCTAGCGCGGCTGGCGGCCAGCGTTTATTCATTATTGGATGTCGGCTGTCGCCCGATGAAGTTTCCGAATCCGAGTCGAATTACGCATTCGTCGCATTGTAAATCGGGACCCAGATCCGTGCGCGGGCAATGAGTAATGACACACATGACAGGAAAATAGCCCTTGGCTTATAATTTCTATTTCCAGAAGAAGACCTGGACTGGGTGGGCGAGGTGATGTCGGGCGTGGTGGCGGCGCGTGGCGCGCTGGAGCTGGCGCGGCGGCCGCGCGGCACCGTCACCAGCCCCGCGCTCTCCTGCCGCGACCTCGCGCACTCACACAACCTCACTGACGGTACCGCTTGTATTGCACGCAGCATGCCGTAGACAACGGTTACACGGTCAATCTGGTATCAGTTCAGTCTATCAATCTGTGATTGACGCCTGACTGATGACAGAAAAGTACATAATAAAAAAATTAAGTCCATCCATCCGTGGATTAGGTCAATCTTTACCAGATTGATGGACTGCTTATGACAAACTGAGCATGTAACCTACGTCATAGATCTACAGAGGAGGAGCTAGTCTGTTTAGGCGAAAAGATGTCTATCTGAAATGCAAGCGCGCGTAGTGCAGCCTAGGGTCGCGGTCACATGATGCTTGCCGCAAGGTTGGAAAAGTGATCGCACATTAATAGGGATGATGACAAGGTCAAAGATTAGCGAATTTTGTTAATAAAATAAAGAAAGCACGGTAAAAAATAAGCGTTACCAAAATTTCAGCTCGATAGCATTTGTATTTTTTTTTGTTAGGCGCCTTCAAAGTTGGATAATCAAGTCGATTTTTTTTTCAATTAAATTTCTTAATATTTGTATACCATTCGATAAGTTATGCAATTAAAAGCAACTTTTGGTATTAAACCACTTTCATAAACACAATATTTAATATACCTATCGAACAAAGTTCTCTCCCGATCCGTACTAACTAAGAAAGACTGACGTCAGTCTTTCGTAGCATTTTGTATGGAGCGTTTCGGGCAGGTCTATTTTATGAGATGTTTGAATTGTTCATATCTCGGTGAATTTTTAAGCTGTGAGAGTCATTCTTTCAGCAATGTTTCTATTTTTTAAGGGTCTTTCAATTACCAATAAGAAAAAAAAATAGTCATCAAGCCTATTGTCACATGCTGCCTTTTAAAGTTGGTTCAATGCAATGATATGAAATCTCGCACATTCACCTGCACCGTACGCGCCTCATTTCGTGTACTATGCGTAATGCGGTGCGTTCGACGCGTACGGCGCGTACGGTGCTGACAAAAGTGACAAATCTGCGATCAGCTTATGCCTTTTAATATTAAATGAAAAGTGCAGGTATTTACGAGACTTTTTGAATTCACGTATGAAGTAACATAATTTTAAAATCTCGACTAAACGAATCATACCCTTGGTGTTGCTGCTTTTTATGTTCTTTCAGTGTAGAATTTTCATATTACCGGGTGCTTAACACTAGTATTTTTAAATACACGAGGAATAGAGGAAACAGAATATGCATAATATGAAGTCTTTAAGGCCAATATTTTTCAGGTATATACTGGATAGACGCTCGCGGCGCCAACTCTCGGCCCATCCAAGTGTACTGTATGGGGCAGAGTACCTGTGTATACCCCACTAACTTAGAAGAGGACGTTTACTCCGAGAAGTCTGGACGGAAATTCTCACAATTGGAAAATGGATATAAGGTAAGACAGCATTATTAGGGGGAGTATGGGGGGTTTTTATGATTCAAATTTGCTTTAGCATCTAAAAACCATTGTTAGTTGCAAATACGTACTATAAAGCTGAAGAGTTTGTTTGTTTGAACGCAGTAATCTCAGGAACTACTTCGAAACTAGGTTAGGTAGTCTATTTATCGAGGGAGAAGCAAAGAATCAGAAGACAATGTAGAAAAAAGGGGAAAATTCGAACGACTTAATCCGACCGATATTAATTATGTTATGTATTTGAGATAGATATTACGGTAGACCGCAGGGATGGACTTAGGCTGCTATTTTGTAAGAAAATGTACGCTTCCCTTATTAAGAAATAAAACGCGTTTCATACAAAACACGGAAGAGCTATATTATATGAGATTTTTATTTTTTCGTGAGATACCTTGTTAATGGGCGGTTTACCGACATCATTTCTTTAGGGAGGTTAATGTTTCCGACCTCAGCCTTCATCCCTGATCGGTCTATTAGATACTGGCCGAAAAATGTGAAGGATCAAAGTCCCACCTAAAAGGTAAATTAAAAAAAACCGTTGAATGCGCATGTACAGTAGGTACTTACAAAATTAAGGGATTGATATATTTTATTATACTTCATCTATGTTTATTGTATAATCTTTATGTACTGTGATGGTAGACGTAGGGTACGTCTACCATCACAGTACATAAAGAAAATGATTCATAGGCATTGGCGGACCGCGAACCTACATTAATTGGTTGGATTATATCAAATGCATGTTAGTCGTGATCAATCTGCTGAGTTTGGCATCACCCGACCAAATTTAGGACAGTCCGTCTACTGTCTATGAATTCATTGCCTTGTTGCTCATTAATTGCTATTTTATTAATTAAGGTTTGGATTCCTCAGTCACCGGCTGTCTCCAGTTACAAACTAACAAGATAGACTTGAGTGCCTCCTAATTACGTATTAAAAAATTATTTTTTCACACTTTTTTGTTTGGTAAAAAGTGGGCCCGAGTTTCTTACACCGGTTCTTCTCGCCGGGTTAGGTTAGGTCCCGAACAGGTGCAGGTAGGCACCGTTCTGAAAATGTCTTGATTCATTCAGAAATAAATCAATTTTTATTTTTATTGACGTGACAACGTATTATAATTCGATATGGGCTGCGCGCACGAAAAAACATGACGCAATATGCGGCGTTACCTCGCTCTGAGGCGTTCCATTTAAGGCTATGACGATGTCACGTTCAACTATCGTCAGTAAACCGACTTTACGGACAACCGAGTTCGAGTCGAGTTCGAGTCGAGTTCGAGTTCGAGTTCGACACATGGGCGCCGGCAGAAATAATTTTTTTTACGTTGCATTTCAATCTCATATTTTTTAGATACATCTTTCATGGACGGTTACTACTCTATTTTCAGATAATGTACGACAGAGAAGTGTCAGGCGGCGTGCAGCTGCGGTTCCTGCGACTGCTGTCTGCCGTCGCCAGGCAGAACTTCACATATGTGTGCGAAAACACCAAGATGGCGCAAAGGTAGATAGCGTGCTGTGACTTAAAAACTTGTACTATAGAGGTCTACTACATCAGTATTCCGCAAAAGGTGTGTCGGGGCACACTGGTGTACCGTGGCCAGTTGTTGTGTACCTCAAAAAATATCGTCGTGTATTCCTTATTATTATATTCGTGTATATCGACGAACGGATGGGAGTTGGGACCTCACAGCACCTCTGATTATTTTGTGTCAACTTCTCTGATAGTTCGAGTAAGTACCTTAAACACAAAAAGTTTGCGGAACACTGCACTAGACGATGCCCTCGCTTATCGATTCGCTTATCGCCCGGAAACCGTATTTTTCCGGGATAAGTCCTAACTCCTATGTCCTTTCCCGGGACTCAAAGTATCTCCATACCAAACATGAAACAGCAAAATCGGTTAAACAGTTTAGGCATTAAGAGGTAACAGACAAACAGACAGACAGACATAGGTACTTTCGCATTTATAATAAGTATTAAGGATATCAATTATACGTGCTACATCTACTTGAATGCATAGTATGCAGATGGGACTATCCTGAGTTAGTTTGCATGCCGAAAGTCATCTGTTGAACAATAAAAAAAATCACAGCCGAACATAATATAACGCTCCTTTCTGGAAGTCGGTTTAATGACCACCTGTTTGCACTTTCCAGGTCCGACATCCCCGCAGATCTGACGAGGGTGAACAAGATTAAACTGTTCGGTCAGAACTCCGTCGAGTTCAAGGAGCCTCAAGTTATAAAGGACACCTGCAAGGTATTTTGAAATTATTGTCTCCCACGTGTAAACCGCCGGTGCGACAAAAACATCAGAAACATTTTCAAGACGATTCGCACTTGTCTTACCGAAGGTAGAGTAGTGTGGGAGAGTGCAATAAGATAGGGTTCCTATTTCCTAACGTTTAAACCTAAGTAATCCTTGTCTTAGGCGGTCTTTCCACCTGCAAGCAAACTCGCGGAAGTCTTGCGTGAGTTTCTTGCAATATTGTTTAGATTTTGTACTAATTCCTACAATTTATTGCTGCAATAAATGTCTTGCGAGAAGCTCGCGTATAATATTATCTCAACTTATCGCGGAGGTATTTACACATGAGAGCTTACGAATGTCGCGATAGGAACTATATTATTATTTTAAACAAAAACACAAGCCGTGCGTGAGATAACTTGCTGCGAGATTATAGCAGCGAGATCTGCCGCGAGTCCATGCAGACGAGTTTAGAGTTTAGACATGCTTTGGAACTACCCGCAGGAAGCACTAGACAAATTGTCGCGACAGCACTTGCTTCGGGGTTTACACTTGCAAACTGCTGTCAAACAGACTGTCAGACACTTCTCGCGACAGTTGTCTTGCAGGTGGAAACACTGCCTTATAGACAAGTTGATTACTATCAACTATGGCTAAAGCTTAGATACCCCTCTGCATGTTGTCTATTTTTGTTGAAACAGAGTCATCTGTAGTCACAGTACGGAACTATAAATCTCGATAGAGAACGGCGCATAGGTTCCAATCACAACTAAAATGTAGTTCACATTTTATTAATTGTGTTAAATACTAGATGATGCTTACACCATCCGTTAAGCCTAGGGTTGCCACCCGTACTTTATAATAAAGTATTGTACGTTATTTAAGGTAAGGTAATTGTACTCTGTACTTTATATTAATAAAAAGAAAAATAAATTGTACTACATATATTTTTATACTGTGTACTTTATTTTTCTTACTTAGAGTAACCAATGTAACTTTAAATGCAAAAATAAAAGGTGGCAACCCTAGTTGAGCCATCCATTCTTTCAATAGAAGACTATCATTTGTCACTTCCTAGTAGTACCTATATTAGACGTATATTACTAAGTAACTTCTCTTCCATACAAGGTGTAACAAAACTAAGTGATAATACTTTAAGGTGCGT
Organism: Polyommatus icarus; assembly: GCA_937595015.1. NCBI lineage: Eukaryota > Metazoa > Arthropoda > Insecta > Lepidoptera > Lycaenidae > Polyommatus > Polyommatus icarus. The sequence continues at coordinate 7,092,890 of OW569328.1, read as the reverse complement.
ACGTGTCCCTTATATAGACTTCATTGTGAAAGTAGCAGCGCTTAAATAGAGGTTTTTTTTGTGATTTGTATGGGCAAGCGTCCCAGTTTGCCCCAGTTTGCCAACTTTTCCTATACAAAATTTTAAAAAAAATTACCCTTTTTGCGCCGCAACTTTCCTTATAAACTGTAAGTATACAAGGTATTATACTCATTCACATTCTAAAATAATATAATCACTTAGTTTTGTTCTGTTTTGTTACACCTTGTTACACAAAGGACACATACACATTACACACCCTAAAGTTTTGTTTTGCTACATTCTGTTCAAAATTGTCTTATTAATCCTTCGATCGCGGATTCTTGGAAATCTATTGTTCTAAAGTTGAAGCGTTAAGCATAAGACTACTTCTAAACATGGACCTATAAAAAAAGGCGGACGGAGTCCCACCATACACAAAACTGTGTCGTTCAGAGTCGGCCAGCTGGCTGTATGTAGTATGTACACGGTCCGCACGCACACATTATTAGTCCATATCATTTGACAGGCGTCAGAATGTGTGCGTGGCCGACTCTGAAGACACAGTCTGTGTATAATAAGACTCCGTCCGCCTTTTTTTGTACGTTCATGCTTCTAAAGTCATAACATTTTTCAGGACGGTGTCGGCGAGATAGTTCTCGAAGTGAGGACATCTCGCAGCGAGCGGCTGCCCATCACCGACTTCCAGCCGCTGACCTTCGTCGACGCCGAACACCGCTTCTCCTTCAAACCCGGTCCCATCTGCTTCACTTGAACACTTCATTGGGGTATCAGGCTGCGTTTCCATCAGAGATGTGTTGCGAGGAATGTGTTTTTAAGGCCGTGTTCACACCAAACTGACTATACGCCGCTGAATGTGAGCGAGCGTTACGCAGTTTATTGTATTTCCATACATAATATTCACTTTTTCGTTCACACCTAACGGACAATACGCCATTACGCTAGGCGTAGGCGCGGAAATTCGATAACGTATATATTTTGTATGATTTTCGTGTTCACACTGGGGCTCACAGTGAGCCTGCTCACATTCAGCGGCGTATAGTCAGCTTGGTCTGAACACGGCCTAAGATCCAATAGCATAGCGCGGCGATCTATTGGAGCGATGTCATGACAAGCTCACGTCAATGAAGCGATTCTATTGGTTCTTAAAAACATATTCCTCACAACACATCTCTGGTGGAAACGCAGCCTTAGGGGGAGATAGCCTACGCACGCGGGCTTGATCTATACAATGTATAACAAAACTAAGTGATAAAACTTTAGGGTGCACATAAAGTATTCACTGCGAAAGTAGCAGCGCTGAACGAGCTTTTTTTTGTGATGATACTCTTTCAACCCTACTTATACTATCACAGCGAACTCTATATAGGGAACCCTTGCACACCCTAAAGTATTATCACGTTTTGTTACAACTTACATCATCTGTTAGTCCATCCACATAATAATACGTCACAGGGGGATAATACCAAATGTGACAATACTTACATGTTGAAGGTATTCAAATACTCACGTGACATAGGAGGAGGGGTTGAAATGTCTTGAGTGATGCAATGTGGATGGCCCATGACAACGGCCGCACTTAGACTCATATGAATTTTCAGCTTTAATTTTCTGAAGATTTTGACATAAGCCCACTGACCTCTATACAAGTACGCTGGACTAATGATACCCTTTGAAATGACAGCTATTTTTGTGCCTGTTTGAAGCGGAATCAGGTTCCCCAATATTCGGGAAGAGAACTTAATTTGACGTAAAAATGATGTTTGAAATTCGCCATATTGGCGCTGATAGCAGTCATTATAGTGGGAGTACTTGGAACTAATACTAGTTTCTACCGTGGTGGTATCTGTGGTTTCTACAACCAATAACGATTGAGCGGCCACTTGCAAGTTACGTCAGATTTAGTTCTCTTCCCGAATATTGGGAGAGCTGATTCCGCTTCAAATAGGAACAAAATATATCTGGGTATCATCAGTCCAGCGTCCTTGTATAATGGAGGTCAGTGTATAAGCCCCATAAAGACTTTGACAAATCTGTCACTCATTAAATAGAAGTTAAATCATCATTAAATGTCCCTGAGTGCAGCCGATCTCTCGGAGTACGGCCGCTAGACGAGGAAATACGCAAGTAGACCTGCGTGGCCAATACTCATGAAGTCATGACTTTTTTCCAATTCCCGATATTATAGTCCCATGTCAGGACACAGACCCAGGCATTAAAATTGCGAATTGGAACACGTGAATCGTCTACACGACGTCACTATTATGTAAATAGGCACCCTTGTAAATATTGTAAATAAACGTTGTGACTTTCTTGAATTTTTTTATTACGTATCTAAAGGAAACTACCCATAACTTCTATTGGCACCATAAAGTTCATATACCTAGCGAAATAGAGAAACAAAGGCTTGAACAAGCGAGATGTCACTATCAATAACACTGCGTGGTAAAAAGAGACGTTTGGTACATGACAGCAGAACTCTTTTTTTGACGTCCAGTCGGCACTTATAGGCACGCTGACAATTAAATTTCATAGAAAGATGCTTGTGTAAGTGTATTCGTAGGTACACAATACACAATATAATATTTTTACATACAGATGTAAATCAATTTCGGTTTCGTTTGACAGCTCGAGATTGTTGCTCTATTCCGCTAGGTATATAAACTATGATTGGCATTTTAAGTATATATATATATATATATATATATATATCTCGCTTATATATCTTGAGTGATGCGATGTGGATGGCCCATGACAACGGCACGCGGCCGCACTCAGACTCATATGAATTTTCAGCTTTAATTTTCTGAAGATTTTGACATAAGCCCACTGACCTCTATACAAGTACGCTGGACTAATGATACCCTTTGAAATGACAGCTATTTTTGTGCCTGTTTGAAGCGGAATCAGGTTCCCCAATATTCGGGAAGAGAACTAATTTTGACGTAAAAATGATGTTTGAAATTCGCCATATTGGCGCTGATAGCAGTCATTATAGTGGGAGTACTTGGAACTAATACTAGTTTCTACCGTGGTGGTATCTGTGGTTTCTACAACCAATAACGATTGAGCGGCCACTTGCAAGTTACGTCAGATTTAGTTCTCTTCCCGAATATTGGGAGAGCTGATTCCGTTTCAAATAGGAACAAAATATATCTGGGTATCATCAGTCCAGCGTCCTTGTATAATGGAGGTCAGTGTATAAGCCCCATAAAGACTTTGACAAATCTGTCACTCATTAAATAGAAGTTAAATCATCATTAAATGTCCCTGAGTGCAGCCGATCTCTCGGAGTACGGCCGCTAGACGAGGAAATACGCAAGTAGACCTGCGTGGCCAATACTCATGAAGTCATGACTTTTTTCCAATTCCCGATATTATAGTCCCATGTCAGGACACAGACCCAGGCATTAAAATTGCGAATTGGAACACGTGAATCGTCTACACGACGTCACTATTATGTAAATAGGCACCCTTGTAAATATTGTAAATAAACGTTGTGACTTTCTTGAATTTTTTTATTACGTATCTAAAGGAAACTACCCATAACTTCTATTGGCACCATAAAGTTCATATACCTAGCAAAATAGAGAAACAAAGGCTTGAACAAGCGAGATGTCACTATCAATAACACTGCGTGGTAAAAAGAGACGTTTGGTACATGACAGCAGAACTCTTTTTTTGACGTCCAGTCGGCACTTATAGGCACGCTGACAATTAAATTTCATAGAAAGATGCTTGTGTAAGTGTATTCGTAGGTACACAATACACAATATAATATTTTTACACACAGATGTAAATCAATTTCGGTTTCGTTTGACAGCTCGAGATTGTTGCTCTATTCCGCTAGGTATATAAACTATGATTGGCATTTTAAGTATATAATATATATATATATATATATATATATATATATATATATATATATATATATATATATATATATATATATATAATATATATAAAATATATATATATATTTATAAATATATATATATATATATATATATATATATATATATATATATATATATATATATATATATATATATATATATATATATATATATAATATATATATAAAATATATATATATATATATATATATATATATATATATATATATATATATATATATAAAAATATATATATATTTATATATATATTTTTTTTTATTATATACTTAAAAACTACACTTTGTCACGTGTTGACGGCTACATTGCATAGGAATATAGGAATCAACTTCTCTGATAGTACTACCGATCTTAAACAGAAAAGTTAAAAAGTATTCAATTCAAATTACTTATTAATTACAAAAATACCTTATGGGCTAACGTATATATATATATATATATATATACGTTAGCCCATAAGGTATTTTTTATAGAATATGAATGTGTATGTTAGTCTGTAAGATATTTGTATTATGGGCCTAGATGCAGATGCTAGAAGCAGATGGCGGACCTAAGTAATTTGGTCGCGTTATGTCAAACCCAGCCGACCGATCACAGCTACCATTGAATTGACATAAGCCGACCAAATGACGTAGGTCCGTCAACTGCCTAGGAATCAATTTCCTCGATCATCATGTTGTGTAGTGGGGAGTAGCCTACTTATACTAAGTAATTATATATTATAATAGGCAATATTACACAAATAAAAGTTTTATTCGTATTGAGTTCGTGATACAAGATTCTGAAAGACTAGTGACTACTGACAACGGGAACAAAAGTAGGCATACTACGCTTAAATTCTTTTGTTTCGATTTTCCGAATAAAAATAATTAATCAAATCAAAGAAAAGAAATATATTATTATTAAAGTGAAATCTTTGAAAAGCCTTACCTACAAATGGCAAATCTGTATGTCCGCCACCGACTTATTAATAAATGTTAAGTTGGCTGAATCTAATCGGATGTAGAAACATGCCAATTGTTCAATTTCAATTACACATTAATTCAATTATTTTGTTAAGCTTCGAAATATTGTTAAAACACATCAATCCAACAGATTTTCTTATTAAAAATTAAAACTAGAAAGTCTTTGGAAATTTAAATCGCATCTATGTAAATTGAGCTTTATACAAGATGTAACAAATCTAAGTGATAAGACTTTAGGTTTGGGGTATAGTTCTTGCAATCTAAGAGTGCGCGTCGCCTTTATTTGTAGTTGGAAATGTGAATAGACATTTTCGTTAGTGTGCGTACCCGACGGAGCAGTCAGTAGCGAGCGAGCCATGTACCTACGCGTGTATGGATATGGTCACTCACACAACTAAGGGCGATGCGCTCTCGTAGATTACAAGAACTATATGTTTGTGTCCCTTATACAGGTGCAACCAAATTTCGATAGATTGATCCTTGTTAAAAATTAAAATACACGTATTTTTCTTTTACAATCACTCAGTACTAAAATGTTGAGAAATAGCTTCCGATAGTTTTCCTAAAAAACACCTACGCGCCGACTAGATCATGTACCACCAAGGAAATTGATTCCTAGGCAGTTGACAGACCAACGTCATTTGATCGGATCATGTCAATTTAATATTGAGGAATTTTCTTAGCTTTTTAATTTGATTGTCAAACAGCTTCCATTTTAGTAACTAGATGGCGTATGGGTAGACAACTATCGGTAATACCAGGGAATACCATCAATAATTGCTACATAACTGGGCAAAAGCATGTAAAACTTGATACATTTCAATTTGAAAAAGCCACAATAATATTCCAATGAATAGGATAATAAAGTTATAATAACGATGTTTTAGTTAAAACTCGCGGAAGAAATAGCCCTATTTACCGTTGTTCACACCAAATGTCACAGGAATAATACATTTTGGTTTTGACAACATCTTACCTGCATTTGTGCAAGATAACAGATATTCAGTGGCCAATATTTTACCAATAATGAACATCAAAAATCCAAATAACACAATTTGGGGAAAAATAATGAAAACCACAGCGACAATAAAAAGTAGAAGTAGAAAACTCTTTCAGTTATCATGTTTTCAGTTTGACAAGTGCAAGCGTGTTCCTAAGCTGTTACCAGTATACTGGCCTAATTGCTTAGGCCAATGATCGCTTAGGAGTATGATATTTTGATTGATATTACACTTGACAGTACACTGATATTTTTTAGAAACACGACCAACATGTAGTCAGTAATGCCAACCTGCAGATAATTTCAAATCGGTGGGGAACCAATAGAAAATTAGTGAGTGTCTACCGTCGCGCCGTCTGGTGGAGATGATAAAAAGAAAACATCCCATTATTGTGATCTTTCGGTCGAGTTTGACATAACGCGACCAAACTACGTAGATCCCCCATCTGTCTAGGAATCAACTTCTTCGATAGTAGGTACTCAGGAGAGCGGTTTATCGGCTACAATTTGAAATCGCAAGCAAATGTATGTAAATGACATCGCGAGTGCGCCGCTATTTAATTAAATCGTTAGATATTATTACTGCTTGTCTTATATGCGTCATTGGACACTATTAAAATTTGACCTTGATGCGAAAAGACACTTGTCTTCCACATACCTGATAACTTTTCTTACTAGCCCTAATTGTAATATTAATAGGTAAGTATATTATCATGTTTCTAACAGACGTCTCGTCCATTTTTACTCTGACCTTCAAAGGTTCTACCCATTTTTCTTGACTTTCCCTCTTTATCTATTCTTGTCTTGTTTCCTTAAGCGCTATTAGTCTGAATCTGATAGTACTAAAATTTCGTCTGATGTTACTGCCACTTCGTCGGATATTACTGCAGCTTTTTCTGATGTTACTGGCACTCCGTCTGATATTACTGCCACTTTATCTGAAGTTACTGCCACTTCGTCTGATGCTACTGCCACTTTGTCTGGTTTTACGTATGATTTTACTGTCATTTTGACATCTCCATGAAATTCAGAAATCGTGTCTTTTAGCTCCTGCTTCAATTGAATTTCTTTTTCGACAAACCTGAAATTATTAAAAAATAAAAACGTTTTCACTTAACCCAACAGACAGACATTACATAATTCGTTTGAATATCTGGACCTTTACTCCAGATCTAAGTAGCTTTTGGTCTGGCAGCTCCGAGTACCATTCAAAAAACTTCATTCGCTTATTTGTGATTGGGCAACATGATATCGATTAAAAAAAAACGCATCACTTTTGGGAGTAAGGCAGGGGTGTAGCTACCGCCGTATCTGCCGTATCAATTATACGGGGCCCCCGCGGGACCAAGAGGGCCCCAACGTGCGATTGCAAAAATTAATAAAAAGTTTCCAAATATTTTTTTTATTCACAAATGACAAAAAAAGCAATTCCTTTGTTACTGGCGTAGAGTGAGTTCAAAAGTTGGTAATATTATATTTTTTGTTTTTTAAGAAGTTAATAACGGCCTAATGGCCTCAAAAGATTTTTTATGCGGACCCCGCCAAGGCACGCTACGCCCAAGCAGCACAAGTATACCTAGTGAAGCACTATTCATTATTTCATAGAATTAAACTCAGTATTCTTACATAAGTGTGTTTATATAATTCACCGTACACACGCAACTATAATTGTTCTACAAATAATTTCAATTCTTAAAAAGTATTTGTGATAATAAGTCTGTAGAATAATTGAACTACATCAGCGCTTCTAACAGAGCAAATATAGTCCATAACAAGCTCTTAACTCAGTGTAATGAACTAATAAAGGTTTTAAAACATGGAACACTAGATATTTTTTTCTATTTGAAACTTAGTTCTCATTCAAAACCATGTATAGAATGCCAATGTATATTATGTCTATAAAAAAACCATGATTAGTACATACTCCTAAAGCATAAATAGATTTAAGGCGTCTGAAGTGTGCTACTTGGGCGCTTCTAGAGCATGGCACCTGTTTTTGCCTCTGAATATTTAGTACTTACGAACTTATGACTTCAGATTCTCTTAAACCAGCAGTTAGGCGGTTTTGGTGTAGCTTAAATCTTAATGTTTCATCGAGTTCGGCTGGATCCAAGCAGTCCGGTGTGATTCTAGATACGATTGTGATCTCGCGATCCCGCAGTTGTCTTCTTCTTTTGAGCTTAGAACCGAATTTTTCGAACAAATATTTTGCTGAAAAAAAAGTTTCATGATTTTAATGCACAGTTTAAAATGTAATTTACCTGATTTGGTGCCTGTAAAACTAAGTTTAGAAAGAAAAATATTGCATCTAAAAAACTGAGAATCCAAACCGACAGAAATTTTAATAGATGCCCGCTATAATTGTCTCTATGTTGAAAGATGTGTAAAAAGACTGTAATTAAATTAATATTTTGACATAAACCCCATACATTATAATAGTTGGGGAGGGAAAGAGGGGATTTCGGGAGTAGCTCGAGCATGTCAGATTAAGCTTGTATAGGCTTCCGACATGTGTCTAGTTATCATGGTATACTTAGAAATCATATTTCTCACGTGGTTGGTTTGTTTTTTTTTTTTTAATATCACCGGATCTGTCAGATTAAGATAGGGGATGTTTAGTGTACTCTAAAGAAGCTTCTATATTAGTCTGATTAACAAGTGCCATTTTCCTCGAAACCTGATCTCATCCACCGAAAATTATGATTTTGGTCTCATTCGATTCAGAATACCATCTAGAACATTCTATCAAAATTCCAAGAGGGGCTGAAAAAAATGCAATAGTTATAAACAATTAAGTAAACATAAAAAGAAGGGTTTGGATTTTTTTAAATATTTCTAAAACTATTTAAGATAATCAAAATTTGAAAATAGATCCTTAAAGAAGAGGAAATTTCCTAAAAAAAATTTTAGATCCTGGAACCTTACCAATAATCCTTATAGCCTTAAATGAGCGGCGAAAGTAACGGTAAAAACGCGTAGTTCGAGTTTCACGTGAATTGCCGCAATCTGCCACGCGAACTAAAAAATATATTTTAACTGATTAAATATTAATATAAAGAAATAAAAAAAAATGGATACTAAGTATCTATATACTAGATCAAAGGCATTCATGAAATTTTCATGTAAATAAAGCAATTAGGGTTTTTTCGTCAATAAAAATGATTATTTAAATTTTATTAGTTATAAATATAAAAATATATATTGTTATCTGGCTTCTAACAACAACAAAACAAAATAATAACAATAATTGGATATAAAAGTACCATAATTGCTTTATTTACATGAATAATTTTGGAATGCTTTTGAATGTTAATAAAAAATAAAAAATCAAAATTATTGAATTTTTCCACCGGATATCTCTTCTAAGCCATTTTAAGATTAGCTCAAAAGAATAATAACAATTTCTAGATTTCTTGTTTAGAAATAATCAGCGTTTTTATGTTAACATTAAAATGGTGACTATTAACAAATTAAGAAAAGCATAATAATTAAACAAATTGTGATAATTTATTTTTGTTAACGGATTATTGTTACCCAATTTTTTTTATTCCTGAATATTAATATTTAATCACTTAAAATATTTTTTTAGTTCACGTAGCAGATTGCGGCAAATCACGCAAAACCTGAACCACGCGGTTTCACCGTTACTTTCGCCGCTCAATTAAAGCTATAATGATAGTTGGCAAGGTTCCAGAATCTAGGAAATTTCCTGCTCTTTAAGGATCTATTTTCAAATTTTGATTACCTCAAATAGTTTTTGAAATATTAAAAAAAACCAAACCCTTATTTTTATGTTTACTTAATTGTTTATAACTTTTGCATTTTTTTTTCAGCCCGTCATGGAATTTTGATAGAATGTTCTAGATGGTATTCCAAATCGTTTGAGACCAAAATCATAATTTTCGGTGCATGCGATCAGGTTTCGAGGAAAATGGCACTTGTGTACTAGTTTAATAAAGCACTGACGATTCAAAGGTTAGGTAAGCCTGTAGGGACATTTTAAATCATAAAAAAAGCTTCATATTTTCCTAACTAAGTTTCGCAGATATTTTATTTTCTACCAAACTAAATGATTTAGTCCTTGTTGTCTAATGTCTAAAAAATAAAAAACGCTCTTATTATTTTTTTATCAGTTTATCAGTTTGTAAAAAACCTACTAGGTCTCCATGACGCCCGAGTGACTACAAAAATAGCACCCTCCCCTCCTCTACTATAATTTATATGTCAAACTCTTCGTTAAATTGAAGTTTAATCATCATTAAATGTCAGTGAAAAATAAATGATTAGTAAAAAATAAAAATAAGTGTGTAGGTACCTATTTTTTTCTTCAATTTCCAAAATGTACTATACTTTTTGCAATGTTTTGAAAAAAAATCTATTTTACCTTTAAAAAAGTAGCTCAAGCCTTAAGACCTATCCTAAGCCTATCGACAGTGTTCACTGCGTCATGCCCAATTAACATCCCGAAAAGTCACATCAGCCTACGCGAAACCTTAGATACAATATGCGTTACTTCTAGAACCCGAAAAGTTTAATGTCTAGTCGAGGCTAATGCCGGTTAGAACTAGGTGTGACCAGTTGCTTTGGGTAAAATCCAATATAAGCCACTTTTTAGGGTTCCGTACCCAAAGGGTAAAAACAGGACCCTATTAAATATTCATGAGACTTCGATGTCTGTCTGACCGTCTGTCTGTTTCCAGGTTGTATCTCAAGAACTGCTATAGTTAGAGTTCTGAAATTTTCACAGATTGTGTATCTCCGGTGCCGCTATAACAACAAATACAAAAATCATAATAAAATTAATATTCAAGGGGGCTCCCATACAACAAACGTGATTTTTTTGTCTTTTTTTTTTGCTCGTTATCAATAATGGCAACAGCTAGACGCTTTAAATTTTCACAAAATTCTTAATTCTATCCTTTGTAACTTAATTATTAATAATAAAATTTAAATAAAACAAATATGTCCCATACAAAAAACAATTTTTTGCATACTTCCTGATTTCTCTCTGTAACGGTACGGAACGCTTCGAGAGCGAGCCTGACTCGCACTTGGCCAATTTTTTTATAATACTAGTTTTAGCTGGTGGCAAGTGTTTAGCCATGGTCGTGACTCGTGCCGCCGTACGTTTATAATATAAGAATTAAGAATAAGAAAAAAATTATGCTCTATAGTCTATTTAATATGGTGTGGGTACTGGGTATGGATTTAATGGTGGGGTGGTAGGTTATAATATAAAGTCCAAATTGGATTTTTGGAAATCACATCTCTAAAAGGGTCGATTCACGGCAGTCCGCCGTGCAGGACTGCAAATGGACATAGCTCACTCATTGGTTCATACGACCGGAAACACCGAGTGTGAACCAATCAGTGAGCTATGTCCATTTGCAGTCCGCCGTGTAGGACTGCAAATGGACATAGCTCACTCATTGGTTCATACGACCGGAAACACCGAGTGTGAACCAATCAGTGAGCTATGTCCATTTGCAGTCCGCCGTGTAGGACTGCAAATGGACATAGCTCACTCATTGGTTCATACGACCGGAAACACCGAGTGTGAACCAATCAGTGAGCTATGTCCATTTGCAGTCCGCCGTGTAGGACTGCAAATGGACATAGCTCACTCATTGGTTCATACGACCGGAAACACCGAGTGTGAACCAATCAGTGAGCTATGTCCATTTGCAGTCCGCCGTGTAGGACTGCAAATGGACATAGCTCACTCATTGGTTCATACGACCGGAAACACCGAGTGTGAACCAATCAGTGAGCTATGTCCATTTGCAGTCCTGCACGGCGGACTGCCGTGAGTGGACCCTTTAAAGGGATTAAAGAGGCAATCATTATATTTTGCACAGCTATGCAATCAAAATTTGCTATAATATATTTTGTCCTATAAGCTGATGTCACAGGAAAATGATGTGACCACAACTATTATTATTTTCCTATATTATTATGACAAAGAGGAAGTTAATTTTACACGTTTAAATTTCGATACAATCAGTGCCATAAATAGGGCGGTGCCACAGGGTCTATACTCTGGGGGGCGCGTTTTTTCTCTATTCACAGTATACCTAATAATTATTATTATTATTACGTATAGTGTGGACCATTGGACTGTGGAGCGTGTCCGTACTCTGTAGGCAGAGTAGGTATTTGCTGCTGCGGAACCCTTCATGTCGACGTCGACGAGTCTAAATCGCACTTGCGCCTTATTTTTATTACATTCTTGTATAACTTATCAAAGTTATACAAGAATGTAACAAAAATAAGTGATAATACTTTAGGGTGTGTATGTGTTCCTTGTAGAGCGTTCACTGTGAAAGTAGCAGCGCTGAAAGACCAAATTTTTTTTTCACTTTTGTATGGGAAACCTTGTGAGTCGTGACGCTCGGGCGCTCGCCCATACAAAAGTGAAAAAAATTGGTCTTTCAGCGCTGCTACTTTCACAGTGAAGTCTCTACAAGGAACACATACACACCCTAAAGTATTATCACTTATTTTTGTTACAGCCTGTATACGCCCGTGTGGCTAAGTAATTTTTACGCAAAGAATACTCAAATGTACATTTTTTTTTTATTATTTGCGTTGCATAAGCTCCAAAACTACTGAGCCCATATTGCCAAAATTTGGCATAAGTACCTAGACCAGAGTAAACAGAGACATAGAAAGATCACCGCGGAATAATGTTTTACGCGAGCGGAGCCAAACTACTTCTAGACGTTCCGCGTAGCTTCGCCCCCGTAAATTAGATATTTCACACAGGCAAATAAGTCCACAAAAAATAGCCTATGATCCTTCACGTGGTCTACTTCTTATACACATAATATAAAAATTGTTCTAGTAGTTCGTGACATAAGTCTCGTCAAATAATTTCCCCCCGTTTTTTCCACATTTTCCTCTATTTCTTCGCTCCTATTAACCTTAGCGTTATAAAATATAGCCTTCCTCGATAAATGAGCTATCTAACACTGAAAGAATTTTTCAAATCGGACCAGTAGTTCCTGAGATTAGCGCGTTCAGACAAACAAACAAACAAACTCTTCCCAATTATAATATTATTAAGTATAGATTAGTATAGATAGATAATAAGTATAGATGAAAACCAAAAATATACCTTCCTCTTCAATTTTCCAATTCGGCCAGTCTAACCCATCCTCGTCGTTGGCCTTTCGGACGCACTTCAACACGTCGTGGTAGTCAGGGAAAGGGAGAGGCGCGCCGTACGGAACCCTCTTGTTGATGAATATCTGTAGCCTTTTAGTAGGCCCCTGGGGAACGCCTTCCCTAGGTTTTATCGTTATCCGTGGCTCCGTCTTTATCTTCGCATTAGTCAACTTACAAAACATTTTGTGGACCTTGACGAATCTTAATTTGAGTCTGTAACAAAATATTGACATCCTATTTTAAGTCAGCTTTTAAAATAGGATGTCAATATTGCGAAAGTGTAACAAACACTCGCACACACACTGCACATTTGCGTTCATAATATTGGTACTTAAGGGGCCGGGTACCCTTGGAATTTCTCATACAAACGTAATTCCAAAATCATTTTCTCATACGAAAATATTTAACATGTTTGAGTTATTTTTCAGTTTAAGATAGTAATTACCTAGGTTCCTACACAAAAAATTACTTCAAAATATTTAAACATTTTTTTTTATTTAAATTTTTTTTAGTAAATTTACTACTAAATATTTAAATACTAAAAAATATTTTTTGAGTTTAAATATTTTGTAGTAAACTTACTATTTATTTATATATTCTTTAGTGTTTTACTCTATTTTTTGTGTTTAAATATTTAGTAGTAAATTTACTAAAAAAAAATTTAAAACAAAAAAAAATTGTTTAAATATTTTGAAGTAAATTTTTGTGTAGGAACCTAGGTAATTACTATCTTAAACTGAAAAATAACTCAAACATGTTAAATATTTTCGTATGAGAAAATGATTTTGGAATTACGTTTGTATGAGAAATTCCAAGGGTACCCGGCCTCTTAATGGTTGAGCTTAAGATTAATATTCTAGTTACTTCAATTTCCTGAAATAAGACAACAAAATGAAAGTGTAACTATAATAATATTATTATGTATATTATTAGTATATTATGCGCTCGAAAAGATGGAAGGGGAGGGCGCAATGTTCGATCTGTGGGTCTCTTTGGTGGGATTACCGCGAATGTATCACGCAATTCACGCTATTAGTAGACATGGGCGCCGGCAGGGGGGTGCCAGGGGGTGCACTTGCACCCCTTGGGAATCTCGGGATCTACAGGAATTATTGAAATAAAAACCCGTCTGTAACCCTATTACCAAGCCGTACAAAGATAGTTCGTATAAATGTATTCTATTGACGTAAATAGACAGTCACTGTTGTTCGTAAAAAGTAAAAAGAAAGGAAAAATTCAAATTCAAAAAGAAAGAAAACTAAAATCTGCACCCCTTGGAAATTATTCCATGATAATTAGATATCGTGATTTGACGGTGATATTACGTGCTGGCTATAAATAATTTGTGCGTATTGCACACGTGCCCAGTACCGAATTTATATTTTATGAGAGTAGGCAATTTTAATTCCATCGCCTCATGCACGTAACCTGTAGGACCTCTCTGGACGCGGCCGCCCCTAGGCCATAGCCTACGGCCTATTTATAAATCCGGGCCTGCATGTGCCCATTGATCTCGAAATAAAATATAAAAAATCTCTTCAGGTTCTTTTGAAAAAATTAAGTATTTTTTTAAAAGCAGTCATTACCTCTCTGCTAATAAGAACGTGGAATTTTCTTCGTCGTCTAAATCAACTTCCTGCTGTTCGAACGCCTGTATGTTCATGTGTAATGTGGTTAAAATTTTCTGCAGCTTCCTTATCTTTTTTGACTTCTTCGTGTCGCTTCCTGAAATTATAATAACATACGTGATACGAGAGATCTGAAATAAATAAAATTACCGTACTAAGTATTTTTCTTTTTTTATGGTTCTTCATGAGATCAATACAGTTTTTAATTCTCGATATTGCCTTTTCTAAATCATCAAAAAATTCCTTCAACTTTGCCTCGATCACTGCCTTATGATCTGAATATTTTCTTCCCCTTAGATTCATTTCGACGATAACTCTTAAACAAATGAAGCTATAGTATCATTGTAATTGGACATTTAAAGTTATAATGAGTTCTCCTAAATGAGAGTACTAAAAATTATTTGTACCGTGATTGCTTCCTTTCTTTTCGGCGGACTTTTGGACCTCCCGTCGTAAATAATGTTGGGAATGTCCATTGGCGACGGTATTTGCTTTCCATCAAGTGACCCGTTTGCTTGTTTGCCCCCTTATTTTATAAAAAAAAATGTGCTTTGGCGAGAGCCGGCGCGGCGTCTAATACGGTTAATGTTGTGTTCTGCCGACTGCGCAGCACACACCAGAGGTTCATTGGTGATAACTGATAACCGTCTATGTGCGGTGGCAATATCTTATCATTGCGGTTCGTCTGCTTGTTCCCAGGTCCATTTTATTAAACCTATATTATATTATTCCCTTGTTTTCAGAGCGACGACGAGGTCAAGCTAACCTTAATGAGTTTCGGTAATAATTACTTTGATACCGATAAGAAACCCATTAACTACTTTCAAAATTTAAGACAATTTTTTATAAACTGCAAAATAAACGTATTTCAAAATTTAAGCAACCTTTTCCATTGAAGCCTTTCTCGATTGAAAATAACTTGCATTTTATAAAAAGTCGAGAATATACCACACTTACCTGAAGCAGCATTTTCATCCATTGCCTGTTGCGACCTTGCTAACATCCTCTCTGAATCTAGTTCATCCACAACTTTTTTGATATGCTTATACAAGTGTTTCGGTTCTGTCTCAATTGATGCTATCGCAGATAAGACCATTTTAATAAATTTTCGAGATTCCACATATTCTCTTGAACATTGTCTGTAATATTTTTTAATTTTTATCCTAACAATCTTTTGCATATCCTCCGAATTTTCGATTTTAAGACACGTATCAATAAATTTCTGATATGCAGGATGATATTTTTCGTCGTCTTTTAGGAGTTCGTTTTTCAATTCAATTTCCTGTGTTTCATTAGCAATATATTTTCGTTGTGACCGTGACTCATTAACAGTTATTTTTCCCGCAGCGGATGGATAATTTTCCTCGTCTGCTCCTAAAGTATTGCGGCTTTCAATCGTCTCTATTTGTAGTTCAACATGTTGCTGGGTGTTTCCGCGATCACAAAAATTTTTCATAGTAACAGTTTCAAGTAGTTTATTAGATAATCTTTCTGATAGTAGCTCAACCCGATTCTTAGTTTCAGGTTTCGTTTTATTCTTTTCTCCAGAGTTAACTTCTTTAGTAATATGCTGATTGCCGCCATTTATAATATATTTTTTTTGTTTCTGTTGAAAAGATTCATCTGATCGGTCGTACCGAGGTGGATCTATTGTTAATTGCTTATTTACGACATTTGTCTTTGTAACATCCACAAGCGATCTCTCAGGTCTGCCTTCTGCTGTCATATTATTTTCTTCTCCAGAGTTAACTTCTTTAGTAACACTGTGCTCATTGTCGTAATCCATCATAATTTTTTGTTTCTTTTGAAGAAGTTCATCTAATAATCGGACATAATGAGGTGAATTTGTTATGAGTTTCTGTAGGTCTGAAACTTTTTTATCGCTACCATTTTTTGTTGGCCCTGGGCTTGGAAAATCAACAAATTGTTTTGAAGTCGAAGGAGTAGCCGATGTATAAGAATATGTATGCAAAGTGTCAAGTTTTTTCAGCGAAGATTTTTTTGCTTTTTTTTGTGGTTTTTTTAAATCTTCCATTAAGTTGTTATAAATATTTAAAAAAGTGTTAGTGTAATGGCCTGTTTTTTGTACATCATGTGGCACAAAATATGTTTCTTTCTTTCCAGTGGTATCAACACTCTCAGAATTATTATTAACGTGAAAAGCTTTACTTGTAGAGGAAACTGCATTATATGTATTTTGGTAGTCATATTTTGATTTAGTCCTTCCCTGGAAAAAATATGATCCTAATAATATTATAAAGGCGAAAGTTTGGATGTATAGATATGAATTTCGACGTTGTTTTAAGAACGCAAAGCTTTTTAAACGCAAAAATTATGCTACTATGCAAATTACATCCATCATCATCATCGTCATCACTACCATAAACCATTATAGAACCATGTATCGTCCCGTTTTGACCCTATTATTGATACTTTTCATAGTCTTTTCTTTTATTAGGGTTCCGTACCCAAAGGGTAAAAATGGGACCCTATTACTAAGACTTCGATGTCTGTCTGTCCGTCTGTCGGTCTGTCTGTCAGCAGGCTGTAACTCGTGAACGGTAATAGCTAGAGAGTTAAAATTTTCACAGATTGTGTAGTTATATCTGTTGCCGCTATAACAACAAATAATAATAATAAATAATAATAATAATAATAATAATAATAAAGCTTTATTTGATTTCATACAAGTTAACAATTTTTTAAGATTACAATTTAAAGTATTCTAATTTAGGCTTGTACGGACCCTCTTCGGGTAAAAGCCTCCTCCAAAGAATGCCACTCATCCCTGTCCATGTCGGTTGTTAAGCATCTTGGTCCAGCTGTCGCGACTATGTCATCTGGCCATCTAGCACATGGGCGGCCTCTGGCTCTTTTACCTTGCGGTCCAGTCCACTTTATTACCTTTTTAGTCCCCCTGTCATCCGTGTATCTAGCAATGTGGCCCGCCCAAGTAAATTTTTGTCTCAGAAAAAATAGTAGAGCGTCATAAATTTTTGTTCTGTTACGAATACCGCTATTTTTCACCTTGTCTTTTACTTTTATTCCTAAAAGGCTCCTCTCCATACGTCTTTAGGTGGTCTCGATTTTGTTACGTGTTTTAAAGTCAAAGGTCCACGTTTGACTGGCGTAGGTGAGGCATGGGAGTATTTCTGAATCCATAAGAATTTTCTTTGTAGATAATGGCAGTTACGATTTGAAAATTTCTTTGCGGGACCAATATTTGTTCCAAGTGATCGCTATCCTCCTGTTCACTTCCTCTGTATTTCTTTCCTTACTAAACGAGATCTGTTTTCCAAGATATACGTATTTTTGCACATAATCAAGGGAAATGTTATTTACCAAAATAGGCATATTTTGTGCGTTAGTCATAACTTTGGTTTTATTAAAGTTAATTTCCAATCCTGCTTGTTTGCTAGCTTGATGCAGGTCGTTGATCATGTCATTCAGCTGTTTTGGAGATTCTGAGAACAGGACGATGTCATCCGCAAAAGGTTACTTTAAAAATGTCCATTAATCTTAATACCTTTCTTCGTCCAATTTAGGTTATTAATTAGATGTTGTAGCACGGCTATGAATAGCTTGGGCTAGATAGGGTCGCCCGACGACGACTCTTTTTATCTTTATTTTTGTTCCTGCTCTATCTAACCTGACTCTACTTGAGCTATTTGCATAGATGTTTTTCAAGATGTTTATGTATTTTTATTTATATTTTGGCTATGTAGATGCTATTGTGAGTGATAGAGTCAAAAGCTTTTTTGTAATCTATATACGCTACAATATACGGTTATATAATGGTTTACGGAACTCTTGATATTTCTCAATTACCAGCTCTACTACCTGTATGTGATCTACGGTACTGAAACCACTTCTAATTTCTGCTTGCTCGATTGGCTGATGTTTATCTATGTCTGTATTTATTATTTCTAAGAGACAAGAAGCGAAAAGTTTATAGAGACATGGCATAAGACTTATCGGGCCATAGTTCACTATATCTGCTGGGTCACCCTTTTTGTAGAGTAAAATAATTTCCGACTCGGTCCATATAATAATATGTGGTACGGCTTCTTCATCGAGTATTTTATTCCACAGTAGAGTGATAGGCGTTAGAAGTAGAGCTTTTGCAGATTTTACATACTCGTTAGTCACTCTATCAGGTCCAGGGCTCTTTTCAGATTTCAATTTCATTATTTGTTTTAGAATTTCAGACTCTGTAAAAGTTTGTACTGGAAGGGTGTTCTCTGATTTACAGTAGAGAATATTACTTGTTTGTGAGACTTCTGGTAGCTAATATAATTTTGTATAAAAATTGGTAGCTACAAATAACAACAAATACTAAAAGCAAAATAAAATTAATATTTAAGGGACACTATCCCATACAACAAACGTGATTTTTTGGCCTTTTTTGCTCTATATCACTAATGGCAACAGGTTAGTACTTCACTTTTTCACAAAATCCTTAGTTAAGTACTTATATATTGTGTATTTTAATATATTTTAATAAGTAATAATATTAAAATAAAATAAAAAATTAATCCCATACAAAAAACACAATTTTTGGCCTAATTTTGCTCTATAATGGTACAAGTGCGAGTCGGACTCGCGCACGAAGGGTTCCGTACCACTATAGAGCAAAAATAGGAAAAAATGTGTTTTTTTGTATGGGAGCCCCCCTTTATTATTAATTTTATTTAAATTTTATTATTAATTATTAAAGTATAAATAAAACTGAGTATTTTGTGAACATTTCAGGTAGCTACCTGTCGTAATCATTGATACCGAGCCAAAAATGTTAAAAAAGTCACGTTTTTTGTGTGGGTACGGAACCCTAAAAATATTCTACAGTATGATCATAATTCAATTTCCTTAAAAGTTAAAGGGTCCATTCACTATCCTGCATTGCAGTCCTGCTGCAGTCCGCCGTGCAGGCCTGCAAGTTGCAACACTATCCTGCATAAAGCGCTTATTCCATTTCACTAAATTTAAATATCTAAATGATTTAGTGACTAAATTTAGTCAAGTGGAATAACATTTAGAAAGTTACTAAATGTAATTCCACTTGACTAAATTTAGTCACTAAATCATTAAGATATCTAAATTTAGTGAAATGGAATAAGCGCTTAAGCCGGCGAACTGCACGCAGGATAGTGAATGGACCGTTTTATGAAACCCCAAGTCCTTTTACATTTAACCCATTTAAAAAAAAACCCCATTTAATTATTTTTGTACTTTAAAACTATAAAACAAATAATGTTTTTTTATTACTTGAAAATGCGTCTGCGTCCAAATTTCAAGAACTATCAACTATTTTTCTAAAAATATTGTAGGGTTACCAAAATTATTCCTAACCGATCCGTATAAGCCGATATATAAGCCGATATATAACCGATCTCCAGGAACGATAATTTCTGATGATATGAGGGTTTACTCTGGAGTAATAGTGTAAATTGTGAATATTAAATATGCCCACTCTTCTGAAATTTGACTCATCCGTCCAAATAACCTTGTTGAATAACTGCGGATCCTCCCTGTGGCGTCTTAGCATTTCTCTACAATATCTAACTCTAGGTGCTTTCTTAGCGGATAACATATTGTACCTGCATGCCAAATTTCAGCCTGATCTGTCCTGTGGTTTGGGTTGTGCGTTGATAGATCAAGCTGTGTCAGTCAGTCAGTCACCTTGGAGTAATATAAATATTATGTACATGTTACGCTCAAAGACCGAAAACGCTCAGTGAGCGAAAAAATAGCTCACAACGCGTTGTGGTCACAGTGAAACAGCCACGACGGGAAATTCGCGTTGTGGCTCTAATGAAAACGGCCACAAAAAGATCATAACGCGAAATTCGTGTCGTGGCTGTTTCACTGTTCATTTCACATTCGTTTTTCTTAATTTGTTCTTGATTGATTAAGATATGGAAGATTATATTTGAATTACCAGTTACCACGCGTACTACAAAATATTTTTTC
This sequence comes from Polyommatus icarus, assembly GCA_937595015.1. Lineage (NCBI taxonomy): Eukaryota > Metazoa > Arthropoda > Insecta > Lepidoptera > Lycaenidae > Polyommatus > Polyommatus icarus. Next base: position 7,072,228 of record OW569328.1, on the reverse strand, counting down.
TTTTACTAAATCACTGCATAACGTGTTTATCATATTATAAAATATCCATAGTTCCATACTATCCGTACTAATAATATTATTATTGTCTGTCTGTCTGGCTCAACGTGTTGTTATTTGTTAATTGTTGTTGTTTTTTTTAATATAAAGTAATCTGATCTCAATAAATAATAAAATTATAGTTTTATTTTAATTTATATAATTTAAATATACATAAATCTACGTAGTAGTTGATGCCCGCAACTACGTTGCGCCAAACAGACAGACAGTAATAATATTAGTAGGTACGGATAGACGATAGTATAGAACTATGAATATTTTTTAAAATAATAATGATAACGCGTTATGCAGTGATTTATTAAAAGCAAAAATATTTTTTAGTTTGCGTGGTAATTCAAATATAATCTTCCATACCAATGGACGATTAATCAATCAACAACAAATCAAGAAAAACGAATAGCATATCAACCACGACACGAATTTCACGTTGTGGTCTTTTTGTGATTGCCAGAATGCGTCGTGGCCGTTTTCATTAGAGCCACAACGCGAAATTCGCGTCGTGGCTGTTTCACTGTTACCACAACGCGTCGTGAGCTATTTTTTCGCTCACTGAGCGTTTTCGGTCTTTGAGCGTAACATAATACACTATACAGTAGATATAAGATTTTAGCACCGACCTTTTTTTGAGGCGTATCCTCTTCATCAGAGTGACGTCTTTTTCTATTGGAGGACATTACAAAGTGTACACTGTACGTAAGTTAAGTATATCACGTTATTGCTATTTTGCTACTGTATTACAGGAAAATTTCTAAAACAAACAAAATTAACTTGGCTAATGACTAATTATAATAGTTTAAACGATATAAGGAAGTTTATAAATATGTATACCTATAATTCACTGGAGTACCTTATCAGTATCAGCGATGGAATAAAATATATATGTACATAATATTATAATATGTATATCGCCCACTCTTCCGAACGCACCACTATACACGCGTCAAACTAGCTTGCTACATATATTAATACTAACTGTCCCGGCAAACGTTTCTTTGCCATATTATATAAAGTATATCGCCCGTATTATTTTATTGAATTAGTGACTAAATAAGTAAGTATGTCACCATGGCAACGTCCATCGCTATCCCGTGACCCGCGTCGCATAAAGAATGGTCGCTCTTTATAAACAAATAATTTGCAATAAAATAAAAATGCGACTATAATTAAAGATCTAAGCTATCTTATCTCTCAAGTTGGAAAAAAGCACACATTTAAAAAAAATAAACATTAAAATCGGTTAAGTAGTTTGGGAATCCATCGCGGACGAACATCGTGACAGGAGATTTATATATATTAGATGCAGCCCCGGATCTAGGGGGGGGGCAAGCCGGGGCCCATGCTCCGGGCGGCAAATTCAGGGGGCGGCCAAATTCACACTTCACGGACCAATGGACAACTCCTCATTTATTTAACTTTGACCACGAAATAAATACTAGCACAAGTACAGCAATTTCATGGCCATATCAACTTGACCGATAGGTATACCCTGAGCGCGGAGTGAGACGTGCTGCACGAACATCTATACTAATATTATTATTATTTTTTTTTTTTTAAATAAGGGGGCAAACGAGCAGACGGGTCACCTGATGGTAAGCAACTACCGTCGCCCATGGACTCTTGCAACATCAGAAGAGCTGCAGGAGCGTTGCCGGCCTTTTAAGAGGGAATACGCTCTTTTCTTGAAGGTTTGCAGGTCGTATAGGTCCGGAAATACTGCTGGTGACAGTTCGTTCCAGAGTTTTACAGTGCGCGGTAGAAAGTTACGCGAGAAACGCACTGTGGAAGAGTTTGTTTGTTTGTTTGTTTGAACGCGTTAATCTCAGGAACTACTAGTCCGATTTGAAAAATTCTTTCAGTGTTAGATAGCCCATTTATCGAGGAAGGCTATAGGCTATATTTTATCACGCTAAGACTAATAGAAGCGAAGAAATAGAGGAAAATGTGAATAAAAACGGGGGGAAAATTGTTTGAAAGGGCTTATTTGAACGCGCTAATCTCAGGAACTACTGGTCCGATTTGAAAAATTATTTCAATGATAGATAGTCCATTTATTGAGAAAGGCTATTAGCTATATTTTATCACACTATAACTAATAGGGGCGAAGAAATAGAGAAAAGTGTGGAAAAAACGGGGGAAATTATATGAAATCTTAAGAACTACTGGAGCAATTTTATGTTATTTGGCAAACATGAAGAGTAGACCACGTGAAGGGACATAGGCTATTTTTTTGCGGGAAAACGTACAGTTGCGTAAAATTCCTAAATTACGCTGGCGAAGCCGCGCGGAACAGCTAGTATTTTATTATTCGCGAGGCGCGTAGGCTAGGCATATATAGTTCAAAATACGCGCTCGGCTCCCGCTCGCCTACAGGAATCACAGATCGGGGCAGCACTGTATACTGGATTTTCTTTTTCTTTGACTGTATAGCTGAAATTATATTATGGATGACTTCGACTTCGTTCGCGTTAGCATAGTAAATCACATCCCAAGTATTAATTTATTGTACAAAAATATTCAATGTACAGAATTGGCTTTCCTACGATTTTATTATAATAATATATCGATGTTTCGGATGCGTCCGCGGTGCTTCGCTTGCGTAATTTAGGAATTACTCGCAACCGTACATTTTTTTGCAAAAAATAGCCTTTTTTACGCAGTGAAGTTCTGTGACGAATTCGACGCAGGGGATGGGGACTCCCGCCATGTCCCTTCACCCGGTCTATTCTTTATGTTTACCAAATAACATAAAAATTGCTCCAGTAGTTCTTAAGATAATAAGCAATTTCATTTAATTTCCCCCGTTTTTCCACATTTTCCTCTATTTCTTCACTCCTGTTAGTCTAAGCGTGATAAAATATAGCATATATGCTATATTTTATCACATCAATATCAATATAGCATATATGCTATATTTTATCACCCGATAAATAGGCTATCTAACACTGAAAGAATTTTTCAAATCGGACTAGTAGTTCCTGAGATTAGCACGTTCAAATAAGCCCTTTGAAATAATTTCCTCCCGTTTTTTCCACATTTCTATTTCTTCGCTCCTATTAGTTTTAACTTTTAGCGTGATAAAAGATAGCCTTCCTCGATAAATGGGCTATCCAACAGTAGAAGAATTTTTCAAATCGGACCAGTAGTTCCTGAGATTAGCGCGTTCAAAGTTCAAACTCTGCAGAATTATAATATTAAAAGTACTAGAAGTTCCGCGCGGCTTCGCCCGCGTAAATTAGATATTTCACAGACAAATTAGTCCACAAAAAATAGTCTATGATCCTTCACGTGGTCTACATCTTATCTGTGCCAAATAACAGAAAAATTGCTCCAGTAGTTCGTGAGATCAGCCCTTTCAACTAATTTGCCCCGTTTTTTCCACATTTTCCTCTATTTCTTCGCTCCTATTAGTTTAAGCGTGATAGAATATGGCTTATAGCCTTTCTCAATAATGGGCTATCTAAAACTGAAAGAATTTTTCAAATCGGACCAGTAGTTCCTGAGATGAGCTTGTTCAAAATATAAGCCCTTTCAAATAATTTCCCCCCGTTTTCCACATTTTCCACTATTTCTTCGCTCTTATTAGTCTTAGCGTGATAAAATATAGCCTATAGCCTTCCTCGATAAATGGGCTATCTAACACTGAAAGAATTTTTCAAATCGGACCAGTAGTTCCTGAGATTAGCGCGTTCAAACAAACAAACAAGCTAACAAACTCTTCCGCTTTATAATATTAATATTAGTATCGATAAATTATAATGTTAGTATAGATAAAGGTGAAAATAAACATAAGTAGGTAGGCGGGGCGACATTTTTCAGTTTTTGCCCCGCCTAAAAAAAATTGAAGATCCGGGGCTGATTAGATGTGCGCCTAACTAACAGCGCGCAAACTAGGATATAATATGCCTGTCGCAGCCGACTGGTTTAAATAGCCGATCAATCAAACAGCTAGCCCTTTGACTGAACAACGCCATTCAATCACACGGCTATACGTCGTTTAGCCGACTTGTTGACTGCAACGTTCAACACTACAGCTAGACGACGCTTAGCTTAGGTTAAATGGCAAATTAACTAAGCTGACCATTAGCTTAGTTTTATTATTACACAAGCGCAATGATACTCGTAATAATAAGCAGAATAAATTGTATTCTAACTCATTTTGAACATAGTTGCAATTAATACCTTCGTAATGCATTTCATAATCCCGTAATTTCTCCTTGAAATTCGAATATTTGTTTAAATTTTGATTCACTCGTATGTGCCCCTATAATTTCTGTCACTTTAATAACACTTGTAACGTATATTCACGAAAAATATCTTAATACAATCACAAAACACCGGCTAGTTGACGCCATATTGTAAACAAAACGCACCTAGCGCCGCGGTGGTGAGCGCTGAACTAATTCAATCAAACGGTGGCGGCTTGAATCAGCTGTAGTGTTGATAATAATAATTTATTTGCCAGAGTGAGATGTACAATATGGTCTTCATAATAAAATATAGGATCATATCACTCAACTAAATTAATAGTATGCAAATGTCATGAATGTTTCGAGCGACTGAAATATTCAATTAAAAAGCTAGCCGTGAGATTGAATGGCGTTGTTCAGTCAAAGGGCTAGCTGTTTGATTGATCGGCTATTTAAACCAGTTGGCTGCGACATGCCCATTGCCGAAAGCTGAAATGAAATCAGAGGTTACCAACCTTTTTCGCGCGCGGTTGTCGTGCTCGGTGCCATGCCCTGGCCTAAAGCCAGCCAAAACAGTTTGTGCTTATTCAGAAAGGAGCTAAGCTGCTGGTGTACTGTCATTCTAACATTTGGGATAAGAAAGGGAGAATAGAAGTCGGTCGCCGGTCGGTAATCAGAAAAGGATAGAGGATTTGTTTTTTTGGGCAGAGGGATGATTTTGTACCTACAATATGACAGACAAAAACAGACCTTCAATTTTTATGCGCTGCATAAATATTTTTACTATTAAAGTGACATTTGTTTAAGTGGCTTTTATGTGATATCCGACCAATGATATTATATTATAAATAAAAATCGGCCAAGTGCGAGTCTGACTCGCGCACGACGGGTTCCGTAAGGTTATAGCGCAAAAATGGACCAAAAATTGTGTTTTTTGTATGGGAGCCCCCTTTAATTAATAATTTTATTTAAATTTTATTATAAATTATTAAAGCATAATTAAAACTGAGTATTTTGTGAATATTTCAGGTGGCTACCTGTTTTTATTATTGATACCGAGCAAAAATTGTAAAAAAAAAATACTTTGTTGTATGGGAGCCCCCCTTAATTAATATCAAATTTAGCGATGCTCACGGGAGTGAGCCCAGCTCCCATACAAAATCTTAGTAAACGCCAAATGCGTTCACGATCGAATGTCAAACAAATTATTATTATTTTTAACAAAAAATTAAAACCGACTTCCAAGGTAAAAACAATAATAACATTAATATGAACTAAAAAGTATTAAATAATTTACTATCTAATAGTGCCTTTTTCCGAATTCGGTTAAACCTCAAATATTTCTGTACTCAATCTTCATTATTTTGAAGTCGGTACCAGATTGCTGAATCTTCAGTCCTCTGACAGAATATTTGAAACTTTTGGAACTGGCACCGACTTCAAAATTATGAAGATTGAGTACAGAAATATTTGAGGTTTAACCGAATTCGGAAAAAGGCACTATTAGATAGTAAAATTATTTAATACTTTTTAGTTCATATTGATGTTATTATTGTTTTTACCTTGGAAGTCGGTTTTAATTTTTTGTTAAAAATAATAATAATTTCACTCTTTTTAGTTACACTAGTAGGTAAACCTTCACGTATATACACGCACACACACACTCACATATATACACACACTCACAAAATAATATATTATCAGTGAAGTGAACATATTGTGCTAAATAATTTAACAATTTTAATGCTTCAAGCCCCAAGCGGTCACCGGCGATTGCGATAACAATAGAAAGGCTATTGTGTCGCGTTTTTCCACGATCGAAGGATCTATCAGATAAAAAATTGTATAAACTTGCATAGGATGTAGCGTAGCTACTCATAATATTTAATATTATCATAATTATTGACAGCTGTTCTTGTAATCAAGAATTTAAATCATATTATTTAAATCGATACTTAGTGCGCCATCTATCGATTAATAAGTATAACTAGGGGCACAGTACAATCATTACGTTTATTATGCTTATTTATTTATAGCATAATGGCTTATTTATCTAACTACAATTTGGCATAGTCTTTGGGAGATGAATTTATAGCATTTTTATAAAATAAATGATTTAATAGGACCTTTCGAAAAACCATCTTGCCCCTTACCATGGGGTAAGATGGGGTTATGAAAATGGGGCAAGATGGGGTAAGCTAATCTAATCACAATAAATACAAATATGAATTTCTTGGATGTTTTCATCATGCACACCAGTACAACCAATGTGAGCCCGACGTTCACAAAGCTGACAGCCTACCAAACCTTCGGATGATTTCAGAAAACCCAATACCCCGTCTTACCCCATAGGCTGACTTAGAAAAAAATAATTTCCCAAAAAAAATATATCAACTGAACTTTTGTTATACCACAACAAAGTAAACAAAACTAACGACCACATACGAGGAAAGACATAAATTTGGTAGTCATAATTACCTAACAGTAAGGACGTTTTTAACTGCGTAAAATAAGATCGCCGGGATAAGCCGGGACAGCTAGTATTTTATAAAAAAAATTAAGGGATCACATTTTTTTCACACCATCTAAAAATAGGTGTACAACATATACTGCTACAGAGTATCGTGCCATGTACCCATTACTATACAGCATACAAAAGTGTAAAAAATGATCTTACATCGCTAGTGCTTTCACAGTGAGCTCTATACAAGGGACACGTCACACATCCTAATACATATTATCATAATATTATTAGATATCATTTATCACTATCTTTTGTTACACCTGTATATAGCACAATTGCAGTAGTGTGAACCTGTCCACAACAATGTAGGTATTAGTGCGCGATATATAGATAGATAGCATCTAATGAGGACGATGCGCGCGCTGGCATTGCTTTAATTTTGAAAATAAAAGATAAGTACAAAAAAACTTAAGAGGTGTCAAGGGACACCCGAATAGAACGAAGTTATTTCTTATGTTCAAAAAATCTGTATAAATTACATAATTAAAAAAATACTTGAAAAAACGCCATCTATCGACGCCCAGGAATACTAACAACGCGTCGCTGTTTATTCTCAAAAAAGTGCTATGAGTTATGAGCTGTATACCTATTATTAATTTATAATATTATTATTGGGTTATTATATCATAATTCATAGCGTAGTCTCAAAACAGCAATACTTTCAGAAATCAGGATTGTTACATGGTTAAATCAAAGTTTTAAATAAAACAATGACATAAAATTGCAATGATTATTATTAATACAGTACTCCCAAATTAATAATGCGCATGCAAATCTTCGCAAATTGTCGTAATCACGGAAACACCCGAATCTATGAAACATAAGAGCCCCAAATAATGCTTTTGCATTTTGCACCTTGTGCGAAAGGAATAGAAGTAAATATCATATTAATTGTCTGTATTATAAATTTTTGGCGCATGCGCCACAAAACCTTTTATTGCGCATGTCCAAATCATGTCATGCCATGGCAACGCCACCAACAAGTTGCGGCGTTGCCATGGCATGACATGATTTGGACATGCGTGCGCAATATAAAGTTTTCTTCCGACGCTCGGGAAAACTATCGTTGCCGAACAATGACGAAAATTTCTATGCGTATTATTACTTTTGGAGCACTGTAAATATATTTCCTCTAATGACTAAAATAACTAAAAATAATCTAATCATCTAATTAAACCAATTAAAATACATAATATTATGTTGATTTTCAAATCAAAACGAAAATTTAGGAATGTGGAGAATGGAGATGTGATAGACTGGGGTCTGGGGCTAAACTTTAAAGAGATGAGTGGGTGAAGTGGGTAACTAACAATTTGAAAACTGACTTTTTTACATAAATAGAGGCATTATGGCTGCCATACATGCTACGCACGGTCTATCAGAGAGGTCCACCTGGGCAGGTATGCCTGCGCAGGTCAAATAAACGTTAGTAGCGTGTATGGGGATGTTCCGGTGTAACGGAGCGGTCTTCATTTTTAACCGACTTCCAAAAAACGAGCAGGTTATATTATGTTCGGCTATGGATATATTTTTTTATTTTTGACGTGACAACGTCTTATAATTCGATAGGGCCGGCTGCGCGCACGAAAAAACATGACGCAATATGCGGCGTTACCTCGCTCTGATACTCCAGGAAAATTACACACACCAGGACATTCGACCTCGGTATAATTCGCATAGAGCTGAAAATTGGTACAGACGTTAAATACACCATTACAAATAAAACCTCAAAAGTCCCCGGCTATCCTCCTTGTGCGAAAAATTTTATTTAAGGTCAGAGGTATGAAAATGAGGTTTTTCCTGGTTTTTTTTTCAAATTATAAATTTTATCACAAAAATAGGTAGGGCAAGAGTGCAGATAATAGAATTCTCTACAAAAAATATTCAGACACTTTTTTCATACGACTTACCATTCCTTATAAATGGCGGGCTTAAAGTTTGTGAAAATCATATTATATTTTATATAATATGCTTATATTATAAAGCTAAAGAATTTGTGGAACTACTGCTTTGAAATTTGAATTGAAGAATTTGTTTTTTGTTGAATAGTCTTATTTATCGAGGAAGACATGAGCTATTTGACATCACGTTGCCACCAATAGGAGGAAAGAAACAGAGGAAAATGGAGAAGAACGGGGAAAATTATTTGAAGGAGCTCATCTCACAAACGGCTGAAGCAATTTTTATGTTATTTGGCACAGATATAGAATAGGCCACGTGGAGAGATATAGGCTATTTTGTTTTTCAGGAAAATTTACGGCTTGCGTGAAATTTATAATTAACGCGGCCGGGCGGAGACACGCTTAACATCTAGTACTACATACTAGGGTTGTTTGGAAAAATTGAAATTTTTTCGGCTTCTTTCTTTCGGCTTGAAAAGAATTTGTGGAGCTACCACAAATTCTTTAGCTTTATAATATAGGTTATACTAAAACTAAAATAACACCTACCCAACCTAAACGTGTATAATCTAGATATTATGAACCTTTGATTGCGAATTGGGATCGTTTTAATGTCAATTCAATACGATTCCCAACATCAACTTTGAGATGCTCTCAATTTTTATTCCACCCATTATGAAGTGGCTGACGATCAAAGCTGTTATGTATTAGTGGAATACTATCATTGTAACGATTATCGCTCGGTATGAAATTACTTTTTTAACTGAGCGCGACCTGCCCTACTATGATATCGAGCAAAAAAGGCCAAAAAATCATATTAATATATATTTTTTTTGTTTTTCGTTATTTGTTGTTAGACAGACGGACAGACATCGAAGTCTCTGTAATAGAGTCCCGTTTTTACCCTTTGGGTACAGAACCCTAAAAATGAGAAATTGCTCTTATACCTATGTTGTAGAATGTAGAGTGTTAGTGCCCACATCATCCACTCATCACACGAGACATAATCTTCTGTTATTATTGACGTTTGACTCGGATTCGACGAGTTATTGTGTGGTGTATAAGGTGTATTCATTTTCATTTGGCTTTCAAAGCATAAATTACATTAATCATAATTTAACGAAGAAGGTCGCTTTCAAACTTCCAACGCTTTTCAAACTTCTCAAAATAGAATTTTTATAAGCCTCACGCGACACTATTGTCGCCTCTGGTGGCAAATTCGAACGCGGTAGCCCCCAATATAAATAGCTTAGGGGGGTATTACATTATCATTTATATTGGATCATTTATAGGATCATATATAGGATCCAATAAAAATGATCATTTGATCATATCTGCATATTACATTATCATTTATCATTGATCCTTTTTTACGTCATATGTGGTTCCAATAGCCAATGGGGAGCGCTAAAGCTGACAGGTATTGACATCAGTGTTACTAGATCTCAGAGAATTCGATTTGTCAAAAGACATCGTCATTTTTAATATGGCTTGTTTTATGTTATTTCAGCAAGATAATTGAAGTATATAATTAGAAAAATACTTACATTACATTATTTGAAACATATTAACGAACAAGGAATTATCTCTCAGCAAACGTCAAAAATCTATGATCAAGGAAGAAATGAATCATTTATCTATATTACATTATCCAATATAAATGACTCAATGATATATGATCCAATATAAATGATAATCTAATAACCCCCCCCCCCCCCCACATTTCATCTTCAATTTTCGTCATCTTCTTTTTATTTAACTTTCATTTGGCATATTCAATAATTGAATGCGTCAAAATCCACCCGAGTTGAAAGAAGTGTCATAGCGAGCGCTACGATTTCCACGCGGCGCGCGTCTCAGGCATGCCTTATTTTCGCTGTTGAGTGCGCTATAACGCATGCCCTTGATGAACAAAAAAAGGCACAATGTGGACAAAGCTATTGCGTACGGAATTATTTGTACATTCCGAGTCGAAATTTACATTGAGATTTACGTGTATTTGAGGATTGAGCATTCTGTAGACATGTTGATGCCGTTACGTTTAGCTAACTGCGACATAGGCAATAGGCATCCTTTGTATGTTTATGAAACACAAATTTTATGTATCAACCTATTTATTTTTACAATAATTTATAAACATGTTGGCATGGAAAGTCATATTATTTCATATCTTATAGTTATCATGTCGTTAACACAAAATATTCTAATAAGTCAGGTCCAAACTGTCTTTGAATTAAAATTGTCTGTGTTCCGAAATAAGCCCCAGTGTACTGGTCAGTGCTCAAGACGTCATATTATTGTATCCTAATTCCTACATCATATTATACTAGTGTGCCACTGCAGCACTGATGAGACAAGTGTGACATATTGTAATGACATCCCAACAAAGTTATACACATCAATGCACTGACATATTTCGGAATCAATTAACAGTATGGCGGCGACTTTAAGTGCCCCGCAAACGATCAAACATCAAACACGCCAAACACCATATAAACTACGTGTTTGACATGTTTGACGCGTTTGTAGAAAATTTGGATTTACTTCGTGTTTTGACATGTTTGATCGTTTGCGGAAGACTTTAGACGTGATGAACAGTGACCAAAATTTCGGAACGTGCCCTATATAAAAAATATAAATATTTTGCCACGTAACTGTCGCCGTACAGCGCGGAGTACTGTTTCCAAATAAAAGTAACATGATTATTTTTATTAAAAAGAATCCAATGCAATGTTGCTTTTTATACTGTGTAACATCATATTATGTACTGAATACTTTGATTAGTGTACCATCGAAGACATTAATACATTTGCAGCTGACAGACCTTCGATGTTTGGTCGGAATATGTCAACTTGTAAGTCGGCTGGGTTTGACAAATGCGACCAAAATAGGTAGGTCTATAAATCAACTTCTCTGATAGTACACAGTCGTATATTTTATAAAAGCACTTTGAGAATGAAGACATTTTTTAATACAGCACATTACTACAACTGCACTGATAGCAACCAATACAATTTTTAAGGTTCCGAACCCAAAGGGTAAAAACGGGACCCTATTACTGAGACTTCGATGTCTGTCTGTCTGTCTCCAGGCTGTAACTCAAGAACGGTAATAGCTAGAGAGTTGAAATTTTCACAGAGTTGAAATTTTATACAGATATACAATCTGTTGCCGCTATAACAACAAATACTAAAAACAAAATAAAATTAATATTTAAGGGGGGCTCCCATACAACAAACGTGATTTTTTTGGCCTTTTTGGCTCTGTATCAATAATGGCAATAAGTAGGTACTTGAATTTTTCTCAAGGTCCTTGGTTTTATGAGTACTTTAATATTTAATAATAATATTACAATAAAATAAAAAATTAAGGGGGCTCCCATACAAAAAACACAATTTTTGGCCTAATTTTGCTCTATAACGGTACGGTGGTACGGAACCCTTAGTGCGCGAGTTCGACTCGCACTTGGCCAATTATTCAGTCTTCGAGCCAATTATTTAAGCCCCATGTATCAAGTTTATTAGTTTGCCCTTTTCAATATAATACACACCTTAACATCTTTATTCTAAGCAGTGCTTTAATAAGCAAATTCACAATTAGCAGCATTAGATACATTCTTAACGTATAATGAGTTTATATATGTTTTTCCTCAATATTTACACTGTAATTTCCGTGTCACTTTTTTCACATTTAGAACCAGTCATTTCTTATACCTTCTCTTGTACTTCACCTATTATATTATCTTTTTATTTACTTCTTTATCTTGGTTAGTGTTTATTTCAGGCGCGGCAACATTGTCATTCGAAGTGACTTCCTCACTCGCATCTTTGGGTTCAATACAATCACCGTTTGTTGGTTGAATTTCTTCATTGTTATTACTTGCCCCTAGTTCATTTTCCTTCACTGTATTATCTACATCTTTATCCACATTATCTTCATCGTTATTGAGATCGTTGTCACCTTCTAAAACAGTATTTGTTAAAGATAACACATCATCATTCAAATTCACTGTATTGTCTACATCTTTATCCACATTATCTTCATCGTTATTGAGATCGTTGTCACCTTCTAAAACAGTCTCTGTTAAAGATAACACATCATCATTCAAATTCGTACATGTTTCAATCTCTCCTAAGACCACATGTTTCTCTGTAATAGTATCTTCTTCTGAAGATTCTACGAAGATATTTTCGATTGATTTGCAATTGTTGCTTTTATCACCTTTACTTTCGTCTACAAGTGTCGTATCTTCCGGGAGGTCAGCTAACGAATCTTTATTAACATTGCTATTTACTTCTATCTCAACATTCGATAATCCATCAACTTCTTCCGGTAATGCCTCTGATTCAGAATAGCTAGAATTCTCTATACTTATAATGTCACTGCAAACGATTTTATCAGTTTCACCATCACTGTCAGATTCCGAAGAATCTGATATTGCAATGGTCGAGTCAGAATCAGACGATGAGGTGACTCTCTCGTCTTCGAAACGTAATCTTTGCAAAAGATGAAGCTCGTCTTCATCTGAATCGATATCTATTACATCATTACTATTTAAATTGTCACTATCGACATGCGATACTTTTTGGATTTCACTGTCTGAACTGTTTTCAATTGCGCTAGCAGCATTAACATCGCTACTTTGTTCTGATGGGTTCAAGTTTTGACTTTTGTTTTCAGCATCATCTAGCGGAGCATCGACATTTTTGCTTAACACCTTTTTATTTTTGTCATGAATTAATTTTTTAAGTATTTCTTTTCTTTTTTCCTTATCTGCTAAGTGTAAATCTGACGCTTCTTCCTCTTCACTTTCACCTGCCTCTGATTCGTCTGCTTCCTTATCTCCAATTTCTTCCGGTTCGAGTTTCAACTGGTGTTGTCTATCAGCATATCTAAAATTAATTTGAAATGAGTTATTAACTAGATTACACCTGCAGCTTCGTTGCTACAAAATCGTAATTTTTTTTAGGAAAAAAAGTATCCTATTCTTTCCCTAGGACCCAAAATATCAAAATTTCAACAAAATTGGTTCACCGGTAACAGACAGACAGACTGACACACTTTCACATTTATTATACTAGTATGGATTGTCTTGAAAAATGCTACATTTTTACACCTGTGAATTAACTTACTTGTTGAAGACTTCAGATTCCTTCTTAGCAGCAATAAGTTTATTTTCACATAACTTTCGTTGTAGCTCTACATTATCTTCTGCAGGATCTTTTTCCTGGTTGTCAGTTTGGATCCTTGAAGCCACTGAAATTCTCCATTCATTCTCTTGTCTACGTCTTTTAAGTTTTTTGCCACATCTTTCGAACAAATCTCGTGCTGAAATTCAATACAATATTTCATATTAACCACTAAAGAAAAATTAACGAAGTTTTTGTAATCCAAGCTAATTGTTTTAAACTAAAACAATAATTGTTATTGCGATTTATCAAATATAAGATATATTTGATAAATCACAATAACAATTATAGGGGGCGTCCACAAATTACGTGAGGTGTTTTTTTTAAATTTTTGACAACCTAACTAACTTATATATTATTTAGAATTGTTAATAAGTTTTCGCTGTGTCTTTCAAGCTAGGTTTCCAATGTATTAGACAAGGACAAAACATTACTATAAAGCAGGGGTTCCCAAACTTTTTCAGCCTGCGGCGCACTGACAACTCAATATTTTGTCATGGTGCCCTACTCTATACCTAGCTATTACAAAAATATAGGTACATAAATAAAAACATAGAATGATTATACACACACCGGCAAAATTAGCGGAACATAGGTAAAAAGGGTCACAAATTGAATTCAAGTGGGTCGGGCTGTGTGAAATCCTTTTTTATAGTTTCTAAGCTCATTTACGAAATAAAATATTGAACACAACTGGGAAGCTAACAGATTTTTATTGCAATTATGCCCTACTAAGTGTTTTTCGATGATTGACGTTGTGTTTCTGATAAGAATGGCGTTTTTAGCGGGGTGCGAGGTATGCCAGCTCATTTGATTGTTTGGTTTTTTGGAAGAACACATTGCTTCGATACAAAATTAGTGATTTTCCAGCATCTACGACTGCTAGAGCTGTAACCACGATAGAGAAAGGTCACACCTACCGTTCGGTCAGTCAGGTCTTAGGTGTGTCGGCTTTCGTGGTCCATCGTAACTTTCAACGCTACAGAGAGACTGGATCTTACGTTTGGAGACGAGAACAAGGCAGATTTCGGGTGGCAATGGTTCAGGATGACCGTTTTGTAAGGGTACAAGCCTTAAGAAATCGACCTCAAACTGCTTTGCAGAGACGAAACCTGTCGGAACAGGGGCCGTACCACGAAACGGTTTTGAGACTCAAACAATCGTACGAGAATGTTGTGTCCTACTCAAACAAACTTGAAATGACGTTGCTAGAGCAGGACGCAGCATTCTCGTCCGATTGTTTGAGTCTCAAAACGGTTTCGTAGTAGGCCTACAGGTCCGAGATGGACGTGTAAGTGATTGTACAGTAAGAAGAAGAATCAAAGAAGTTAAATTAAACTCAAAAGTTCCAGCAAAGGCACCAAAACTTGAGACAGGACCGCAAAGAGCCAGGCTAAGATTTGCGCGTGAACATCAAAATTTAACAAGTGCGTGAAATCGTGTGCTGTACAGTGATGGGAGCAAACTCTGTGTAAATTTTGTTGACAGGCGATAAAGAATGTGGATAAATCGTAAGGAACGCTATAGACTATCAAACTTAATGGACACAGTGGCCTATCATGCAGACTTCGTAATGGTTTGGGGTGGCATATGATTTGAAGCCCGCACGGAGCTGATGATTGTTAATGATGGTACTTTACAGTACAGGGCTATAGCACAAACATCCTAGAACTGCATGTTGTGCCTTTTACACAGTTTTAGGCAGTAACTTCAATTTTATGCGCGTCCATAGAGTAAAAAAATCGGGTATTATTACCTAAATGATGCTGGCGTAGCCCAGGTGGAGAGGTCAGCACGGTCTACGGATGTGGATCCGATTGAGGACGTGTGGCACATCAATGGGTGAACGGTACGAGTTAAAACTCTAGCTCCAAAATGTGTTCAGAAGCTCGAGTTGGCGCTAGTGGAGGAGTAGAAGAAAATCCCACAGGAAATGATCGACAATCAAAATGCAAGCATGGAATGGCGTATCCAGACCCTCTTGAGATCCATAGAAGGCATTACACGCTTTAAACATGGCATTTCTTAAGTAAAATGAAGAATTTAACTTAAAAACTTACTACTGAAATTACAAAGATTTTTCTTAATTTTTAATTTTTGCAGATTTTTTCTATTTTACACGTTTTTATGCCCTACATTTATATAAGTTTTATTTTTTAATCGTCAATTATTTAATAAATAAATATATATATAAAAAACAGCGAATAATTTTCAAAAAAAATAAAATTTTGTTAGAGTTTAATCATCTCATCCTGCTTCATCAACCTTCATCAACATCAACCTGCTTTGTATAATTCATATTATAAGTTTATTTTATAATATTTGTTTGGATAATGATGGATGATCGAGTCGCGGCGCCCCTCTTGCCTTTCCACGGCGCACCAGGGCGCCGCGGCGCACATTTTGGGAACCCCTGCTATAAAGTTTTATATTATAGTTAGGGTCAAAATTATTAAGTGAGATACAAAAACCTTCAGCTTAGGTTACCTTCAGCCTCCATTTCCATATTTGTCCAACCCAATCCATCTTCTTCGTTGGCGTCTCGGACGCAACGTAGCACGTCGTGGAAGTCAGGGAAAGGAAGGGGAGCGCCAATGGGAACCTTCTTGTTCACAAACTTTTCCAACTTTTTAGCAGGCCCCTGCGGGCAACCGGGCCGAGCTTCTATCACTATTCGAGGTTCTGATGGCATTTTTGTGTTAGTCATTTGACGGAACTTAGCATGAACACGGACTAGTCTTTCTTTATATCTGGAATTTAATAAATATTCACTAATTATTTTACGTAAAAACTAGCAAATTTAATCATTGACAAAACCAAATGGTGAAATAGAGATGTGTGTCTAGAATAAGTAAATTTGTGATGTGACAGACCTCCACAGATGTTAAAGAATATTATGATAATAATATTATAATCTTAGTCTCATTTCGTTAAATAGCTTTCAGTATCTTACTACTGTGTGTTTACTGTTTACTATAATTTAGGCTCTAGTACAGGTATATATATTTGGGTGGTGTCCGGATACTGCAGGAAAATTTTAATGAGGTCCAGAAAAAAAACACACTTGTCCTATGTAGCTTAAAAAAATTATTTTAAATAATAAAGGTATATAATGTATAGTGTATATAATATCTTATCTATACAATGTCTGGTACCGACATTGTATAGATAAGGTATCCCAACACCGGTGTCCGATCCTTTAATGTCATGATCTATGGCATATTTTATCAGCAAATTGGCCCTCAATTTTTTTTTTCTCTCTCAAGGTTGTATAATGGCAGCCATTTTAGTTTTTCTCAAGCTTTCACACTAATCTGACCAGAACTGCTCTTGTAAATATCCTATGAAGATAAAAAAGGTCTCATTTGATAGCTTTTGTGGACTATGCTTACACAGGCAATATGTTATAAATTTCGTGGAATTAAACATAGAAAAACCAAGTTTGAGGAAAAAAAATTGTGTATTTTTTAATAATGGCTTTTTGTGAAAAATCTAGCACATTAAACTGGTTTCTGTTTTGTTTTTAAAAGGTAGAGGAAGTTTTCATCTTCTAAAATTCTTTTACTTCAATGCTCTAAGTCAGATAGTTTAGAAGTTATAACGATTTTTTATGATGAGGTGGTCAGACAACCTCATCATAAAAAAATTAGATCAGAGAAAAAATTTTTTTTCAAAAGTTGGAGAAAAAAATAATTTGAAAGCCAATGGGCATTGTCCAAAAAAAATCACACGTACTTTTTATATTTTTTTTCGTTAAAATAGGGTATTTTAAGAATATAAATTAAATAATTTTGAAATCCATTGGCTAGTTTTTTCTCAATAAATTTTTAAAGTTTCGCTCTGACGTCATCATCGGCGGCCAATTGACCTCTGTAGTATGTTTCTTTTCCTTTCAATCTTATTTATAATGGCTGGTTCGTCTAATGCAAGTTATCATTATGTGAAAGCTGATACGAGAAACTTACCAAAAGTTCGAAACGTAATGTTGATCGAATTTATTGCTAATTTAACGCCATTGAAGGTCAAACTAAGGTTAAACATATTTGTTCAAAAATATAAGTAACTAATGGGTATTTTTTTTTCGTTTATATACAGAAAAACGATCACTGACCTTATTCCTCGAAATGTTTTTGTAATGAGCAAAATTAAAAAAAAATGGACAATCCCCTTTTGTCACTAATATAAGCCATACATCATGATTTCGTTCGACGATTCGATTCGATTGACGTTCAAATTTTGTTTTCCAACTTTTGAAAACATAAAATTTTCTCTGGCTTCATACTAATCTGACCACCTCATCATAAGAAAATCGTTATAACTTCTAAACTATCTGACTTAGAGCATTGAAGTAAAAGAATTTTAGTAGATGAAAACTTCCCCCTATCTTTTTAAAATAAAAAAGAACCCGTTTAATCTGCTAGATTTTTCACAAAAATCCATTAATAAAAAATACACATTTCGTTTTCTTAAACTTGGGTTTTTCTATGTTTAATTCCACGAAATGTATAACATATTGCCTATGTAAGCGTAGTCCACAAATTCAGCTATCAAATAAGACCTTTTTTATCTTCATAGGATATTTACATGAGAAGTACTGGGCCTGTAGACAAGTGGCAAAGCGCTAACGCTAGCGCTACAAAATGTATGCGATTTGACATAAGTCATCGCTTCGCTAGCCAATACTAATGTCAAATCCATACATTTTGTAGCGTTAGCGTTAGCGTTTTGCCAGTTGTCTACGGGGGCTGGTCAGATTAGTGTGAAAGCCCGAGAAAAATTAAAATGGCTGCGATTTTACAACCGTGAGAGAGAGAAAAAATTTTAGAGCCAATTTGTTGATAAAATATGCCGTGGATCATGACATTAAAGGATCGGACGTCAGTGTCTGGACACATTGTATATTACTTGATACAGTTTGGTATTACATACATTATATTACGACGGTGGAAATTTCAAATGTCGTAAGGGACATTTTGTCGTAAGTACACTTTATATACCATCCGATAACCAGTTGCCATTATGCCAGTTTGAAAGTAAGAAAAATGTTTTTTTGCTCTCCTGTAAAGTCGGGGTTTGTCTCTTACGACATTTGAAATTTCCACCGTCGATAATATTGTACTATTATATTCTATTCTGTGATTATAGTCCGTCAAACATCGTAATCGTGAGTGGCAACATCCTAGTGTCACCCCTTTCAAATCAATCTAAGAAAAGGGATGACACTACGACGTTGCCACTTTTTTGACAGACTAAACAATACTTCACAGTCCGAGATTCGTCCGTTTGTGGACTGCAGTCCACCTGTTGCCTACCACTGCTCTAGTTACTAGTGTACTAAAGTAATTCTTAAAAATCTTAACCTGCTTCTATAAATGATTTCATAATTTACCACTGGGTAAATAGAAAAATTTCTATTAACATATAAAATCTTTACCTTTCTGTAAGTAAATACATGGAATTCTCCTCATCATCTAAGTCTACCTCCTGTTCTTCTAACTTTTGTATAGCCCGGTGTAGCTGCTTAATGGTTTTCTCCAATTTCCGTATCTGCCTGGCTCTTTTAGTGCCATATTCACCTTCTTCTCCCTTAATTATCAGACTTTCTTCTGCAACTTTATAAAAAATATTTTTATACAAAATCCCACAAAATTAACAATTGTAAATATTACATTAATATAGTAGGGGTGGTTTAGTGTTGATAAAAATTCTAAAATGTTTCTTGCTTTCATACATTATTATAATATAAAATATTGTATAATGTATCATTAATAGTAAATTTAACAAAAAATTTAGAAATATTAATAGGATATACTTTTATGGACATCTTCTTTCTTTGTCTCCTGTGCCTTGGCCAGCTTCCGTTGCATATTAAGCTCATCCACAATGTCTTTGATAAAAAGGTACATTTTGTCTGGTCCCGCTTTTATGGCTGCAGTTTTACTCGCAACCATATCTATAAATTCTTCTGATTCCACATATTCTTTTGGACACTGTTTGTAGTATGCTTTAATTTTTTTCTCAACAATCTTCTTCATATCATCTGAATTTTCTATTTCAAAACATGTGTCAATAAACTTCTGATATGTGGGATTAAATTCCTGTTCTTGTACTTGTACATTTTGTAATGTTGTTTCACATTTTTCATCAGTTTTATTTTCGTGCTGCTGTTTGGGGTGATCCTCAGATTTGTCCTCATTACTTTCTGTTAAAATATTTGATGTGGCTATTGGGTCTATTTCGATTTCCACAACTTGCCGTACACCTTGTGATTCCTGTGGATAATTAAGTTTTTTTCTACTATGTGGATCTTCGCTTACTTTACCATGATTTATTTTGTCATTGGATTTATTCTTACATGGACTGTCTTCAATTATTACAGGAAGTTCCTTTCCTATTTCGTTAAAATGTCTTTCAGATGGCTTTATAGGACTATCTTCTATTATAATTTCAACATATTTAGGAGTATCTGGTTCTCGATTGTTCTGTTCCTCAAAGTTTACATCTGCACTATCATCATCCTCGATGTTTTGATCAGTTTTCAGTGATTCTTCAGGCCTCATGTACCACTGCGGATTAGATGTGGACTGCTGTTCTGCAACCTCTTCATCATCCAAGTTCACCACTGGAATTTCCGTGACAGGCAGTTTTCGTTTATTTTTTATCCTTTTTTGTATAACAGATGTCTTAGCAGGCAAAATTGATTCCATAGATGGAGCCTTTTTAATGGTAATACTAGAAGGCAAATTACTCAAAACACTTGTACCTGCACTTTTTTGTCCTTGGGGTTGCACTTTCTTTATTGGTACACTTGCTGTGTTGTTTCTCTTTTGATTCTGAGTTTTAATAACAGTATGAAATGCTTTGTTAATGGGATGTTGTTTTGGTACAAGAGGATCTTTAAAATATACTACCGTATTCGGTATTGGTGCTTTTTTTATAGTTACGGAATTACTTTGTAGTTTGTTCACTAATGGATTTATGAATACATTCGATTTTGAACCATCACCAACCATTTTTGGAATAGTGTATACCTTCTGGGTATTGTTTTTGTTCACTATTTTAGTTGGAATATTTTGTGAGGAATTACTAGCAGTCTTCTTTGCTGGTTTTATAGAAATCCCAGGAAGTCGTGACGGTATGTGCACCATAGCATTTGGAACTGGCTTCCTTTCAGGTTTCTTCTGCAATTCAATAAAAAAGGTAATTAAAATTATCAAAACACGTTTTCCATTAAACACTTATAAATTAATAAGTTTAAATTAATAAAGTTTATAGTTATAATATTATATTGTCACCTTTTTTGGCGGGGGTTCGGCTTCTTCATCGGACGAACCGACTTCAATAATTTCTTTGGTAGCCATTTTTTATTATAGATGCTATTACACATAAATTGTATGTAACGTTGAGTGTCTAATAGTATTAAAAACAATATTTAATAATTTTTACAACTTGCTTAAATGCTTCAATTAAAGAAAAACACGTTTAAATATTACATCAAAATATGCATCTAGGGCTTGCACTTCTTTTTCTTCATCTTTTTGACAACTGAATACAAGTTACAACTTCTTCTTTCTTTTTCTTCTTTTTTGGCAACTTGACACAAAGGATGTGTATGTTGTGCCACAGCCCACAGACAAGGTAAAATGGTAAGGAATATGGCGGGAAAACTATATTCCTCCTATTATAATTATTTTCATCATCGTTTTCATGTATCGTCAGGTCTAAAGTCTAGTCAAGGTCTAAGTAAAAGTCAATACAGTCAAGGAGTCAAGTCGGTCGATTCAGTAAAGTGGTAGACGCTTTACTGAAACTTTCGATGGAGTTTTGGAGGGAACACAAAATAGCACGTTTATGGATATTACATCACGTTCCTACACTTGTACATGAACAAGAATATCTAATTGTTAATATTCTACCAATATTACACATTAAAAACCCAGCTAACATAATTATAGGAAAATAATACAAAAACACAACAGCACTCTTTCACATGCCCGCCAAAACTCAAAGTTACAACCGGCCCCCGCGCACGAGCAACTTAGTTGCACGGCGATTTATTTGTCTCTTTCGAAAAAATTGCGGCCATGTCGCAGGGGTGCGCGCACGAGAGCGACAGCAACGCAACTTTTTTCCGATTTTTCTACACAGTCATCAACATGGATTTGGTCGAGACGGCTGTGGTTGTTGCACTCGCAATAAAAAACCGAAGAAAGCGTCGCAAAATAGAATATTGGGTGCATCCATTATGGAGCGATCGCCTGACTCTTGGGAAATTTCATACTGTGCTTATGAAATTGAGAGCATACCCAGAAAAAATTTACGTTTTCTTTAGAATGAGTGTCGAAAGTTTTGATGAACTGTGCAGAATCTTACGACCTGGCCTCGTTCATGAAAATCTAGGGGAAAACCGGATATTTTGCCTCTATTTTGCCCCTATCTTGGACGAAAGCTCCCTAAATCTAGGGGGAAATCCCCTGATCTGGCAACACTGGGCCGGTCGGCGACTTTATTGTTGCCTGTGCGCGCACTTGCATAGAAACCAATAGGGAAGGAGACAGTTGCGTTGCAACTAAAAAAGTTGCACAGAGTTGCGTCGCGTCGCGTCGCTACGTGCGCGCACTTCCATACTAGCTCCTAGACTTGATCAAGAGACAAATAAATCGCCATGCAACTAAGTTGCTCGTGCGCGGGGGCCCGTACAACTGACAATTTTGGGAGTTTTGCAGCAGACTTTAGAAATTACCTACGAATGCTACGTGTTGTGTATTCTATATTCGAACGCAATTTAAATATGATGTATATCTGGCACTGAAAAAGGATTTGTTCGTTGCTTAGGAACCATATACGATATCGTGTGCTCTTCGTAAATAAAATATCTGTATTTTACATGTATTTTACACATATTTTACATAATGCCTTTGGCTCTTTTAATTAGAATCAGATAAAGTAAGTTCCTACAATCCCTATATCAAGAAAGCTATTTCCTTCCAGATCTATGTTGGGATGATATACAGCTGTTTTACTTTAGGGGGTTCGTGAGAATAATTTGGACCTACCTGTAAAAACAAGTTTTAGGACTTACTACCTGTTTTACTAAATTTGAAATATTATGAATATTATAATTCCACATAGTGAAATAAGTAATTAAATATAAGGGTAAATATATATGACAAGGGCTTTTACTTCTAGTAAATATTAAATACAGATACACATATAAACATTAAATAAATATAAAATTATAAGTCTGTAAAGCTTTAGTTGGTTTGCAATAATTATTTACTATTTCGAACATTATTTAACACTTTACTAAATGTTATTCCACTTGACTAAATTTAGTCACTAAATCATTTAGATATCTAAATTTAGTGAAATGGAATAAGCACTTTAGTCAAGACTCAAGTAGAATAACATTTAGAAAGCTAGGATCCTACCTAGGAACCTAGCTAGGATAAGTTGAATAAGCGCTTTATTTCACTTGACTAAATTGTTTAGGATCCTAGCTAGGACTTCTAAATTTAGTGAAATGGAATAAGCGCTTAAAGGGTCCATTCACGGCAGTCCTGCACGGTGGACTGCCGTGAATGGTCCCTTTTAAGCCGCCGTGCAGTCCGCCGGCTTATGCAGAATAGTGAATGGTGTTGCAGGCCTGCACGGCGGAGGTGGACTGCAATGTAGGATAGTGAATGGCTCCTTTATAGTCTAGTCAAAGTCTAAAAGGGTCCATTCACTATCCTGCATTGCAGTCCGCTGTGCAGGCCCGCAACCGCAGCAATACAATTCATCATCATCATCCTGCATAAAGCGCTTATTCCACTTATCCTAGCTAGGTTCCTAGGTAGGATCCTAGCTAGGAACCTAGCTTTCTAAATGTTATTCCACTTGACTAAATCGGAAACGATTTAGGATCCTAGCTTTCTAAATGCTTTACGATCCTAGCTAGGCTAGGAACCTAGCTAGGATAAATGGAATAAGCGCTTAAGCAGGCGGACTGCACGGCGCGACGGCTTAAATGTAGGATAGTGAATGGTGTTGCAGCCTGCAGGCATGCACGGCGGACTACAATGTAGGATAGTGAATGGTTCCTTTTAATAATCTGTTATCTGTGTCCATGGTACATAATTTCCTATGATAATTATTTCTCTGTCATCTGTGCAGTCTGTGCTGTCGATTGACATAAGAAACTAATACAAAATAAATATTATCTCCAAAATCAATTTTTATTTTATATTTTATTGAATAGGACGATGATTAAACTATTTTCATTAAAGCAACAGAAAAAAGATGAAGAGGGATCATCAAGAGGAGGTGGTTCACAGAAAAAGGCATCAGCCGCACAACTACGTATAACAAAAGGTATTGATGATTTTGAGGTAAATCTTACATGCTATGAAATCATTGATAAACTGTAGGAGAATGCAAAATGACTCTTTGTTTTAATCTAAATCAGTTAGGAAATGATTATTTCTTTTGACTTTTCATGTTCGTTTCAGATCTCAATGAGTTAAATCTACCCAAGACTTGCAATACAGAATTCCCAGATCCAGATGACTTGTTAAACTTTAAATTGATAATATGCCCTGACGAAGGTTTTTATAGAGGTGGCAGATTTGTATTTAGTTTTAAGGTAATCATTACAACACACCACAAAACAAAGCAATCCTCTTTCTAGTACATTTATATTGTTTTAATATTTGGGGGTTGACACTGCAGTCTCTAAAACATTATTTATGTGGCCAAAGCAACTTTTTGTTTCAAATCATTTCAATAATTGTATTATTTCTTAATTTTATAAAAATAAGAACTACCCTATCAATACCTGTAAGACCCCAGTGGGCCGCGATAACAAAAGATTTCCAAGAATTTGGCAATCGAAGGATTAAATTATAATAATTTTATTACATTCTCTGGATAATACTGCAATAATTATATTGTATATAATATAACAAGATAAAATAATTAATGAGACATGTAAATAATTATTGCAAACCAACTAAAGCTTTACAGACTTATAATTTTATATTTATTTAAATTTGATATGTGTATCTGTATTTAATATTTACTAGAGGTAAAAGCCCTTGTCATATATATTTACCCTTATATTTAATTACTTATTTCACTATGTGGAATTATAATATTCATAATATTTCAAATTTATTAAAACAGGTAGTAAGTCCTAAAACTTGTTTTTACAGGTAGGTCCAAATTATCCTCACGAACCCCCTAAAGTAAAGTGTGAAACAGCTGTATATCATCCCAACATAGATCTGGAAGGAAATGTATGTCTAAATATACTCAGAGAAGACTGGAAACCAGTACTCACAGTTAATTCAATAGTCTATGGATTGCAATACCTATTCTTGGTAAGTAATATTTTTGTTGACTTTATTTAAGCCATAATTCAGTATTAATTACATTGGGAATAGAGAACACAAAGAAACCAATGTCACATGTGATAGTAGTTTATTTGAGCCAGAGTGATCTGGGAGTAAGGCTTCTTACAGATGAACGGCACGTGTCGGCGGCAGTCGGCGGCACGTGTCGGCGGCAGTCGGCGGCACGTGTCGGCGGCAGTCGGCGGCAGCCGACGGCAACCGTTGACAGTTTATGACGATTGCAGGGGGCCTACCACGACCTTTCCTAAAACTATCATGTTTCCAAAACGCTTTGTTGTAAGATTACAATAACATTGCCATACACACTTTTTAAATATAATTTTACTAAAAAACAGTAAATAATGAAAACATTGTTAAATCCGCTGTGAAATATCGTAAGTCGCTAGCTTGAGGTAAAAGTAATAAAATATGTTTATCTGTCAAACGGTGTCTCTTAGTACAGGTGGTGGTAGGCCCCCAGTTGTGACGTACCCCCGCAAGGTAAAGGTGAACGCAGATTTGGCCGCACCGCACGCACCGCAGTCGCCGCATTTCGAATTCTTCATATAAAGAATGTAGAAGCTGCGAAGACTGCGGCGCGGGTAGGTATGCGAGCTTGCCTATAACTTCATATAAAGAATTCAAAATGCGGCGACTGCGGTGCGTGCGGTGCGGCCAAATCTGCGTTCACCTTAAGCGTCCACATGTCGGTATCGTACGCAATGGACGTTTTGCATCTTTCATCATCATCTCAGGAACTTTTTTTGGGCTAATTTGAAGATAAACATACTTACTGGCTAGTCGGTAATCCGTATGCTGCCAAAACCGTTGCGTACGATACCGACCTGTGGACGCTTAACTTTTCGCGTTTCATCACAACTGCAAGCGTGATAAACTGTCGACGGCTGCCGTCGACTGCTGCCGACACATGCCGTCGTCTGCCGTCGACTGCCGCCGACGCGTGCCGCCGACTCGTGCCGTTCGTCTGTAAGCACTCTAACCTGTATCGGTTCAAAGTACTCCCAAGACGAGGTGGCTTTAGTGTAAGGGCACAAGATGTATGCCCTTAGGATTTTTGTACCCTTGTGCCTAACCCAACTTGTCTTGAATGCATAATAATGTTTATACAGTCAGTGAACACATTGTGCATCTTTTTATTACTAAGAAAAAACAGTATTAAATGAATTAACATAGTAAGCCGCCAACCCCAGCAAGTGCAGCATATAGGTAGAATTCCATACTGCTGAATGCTTCCAATCAGCAGTATGGAATTACGGCTATATAGTGCGCTTTGGACACACTATAGTTATCTATATCTATACTTATTATAAAATGAAGTCACTTTTTTTTACCTCATGTCCCTTTGTTCCCTTTAATCTTTAAAACTACGCAACGGATTTTGATGATTCTTTCAGTGTTAGATAGCCCATTTATCGAGGAAGGTTATAGGCTATATTTTATCACGCTAAGATTAATAGAAGCGAAGAAATAGAGAAAAATGTGGAAAAAACGGGGGAAATTATTTGAAAGGGCTAACTTGAACGCGCTAATCTCAGAAACTACTGGTCCGATTTGAAAAATTCTTTCAGTGTTAGATAGCCCATTTATTGTGAAAGGCTATAAGCTATATTTTATCATGCTAAGATTAATAGGAGAATGTAGAAAATTATTTGAAATGGTTTAATGCCGCGAACTACTGGAGCAATTTTTATGTTATTTGGAGATAAGAAGTAGACCACATGAAGGATCGTGATGGGCTATCGATTTTAATCATTTTTTCAGTGGCTATATATTTTATTCCCGTGCGACGCCGGGGCGGGTTGCTAGTAGGGATTGCAAAAAACGGATTTTTAGAAAAATCCGTATTTTCGGATTTTTTCATCCTCAAATCCGGATTATCCGGATTTTTTGTAATTTTTTAAATATTTTCGATAAACAGCTTTAAATGTGAGTTATGTTCTTATTATTTCTTTATTTAACATTCATTTTAAAAGTGCAAAAGAAAACGTCTTAAAAAAATCATTTTTCCTAATTTAGCGATTTTCACATGGGTATAAATAGGAAGAGATTAAAATAACAGTATCTGGTACTTTAAATATTATTAAGAAATTAAAAATACCTTGATTTTATCAACTATTTAAAACTATTTAGAACTATTTAAAAATGTGAAATTTTAGTTAACAAGAAAATCCTAGCAATCTCCGCTTTATCAACTGCTTCGTCATTTTTACGCCTACAGCCGTCACCCACATATCATCAAATTATGCTCCAAGATTTGCAAGCCTAGAACTGGAAACTAACAAAAAATAGGTCAAAGATACAAACAATTATATGTGACGTAGGGTCGAAGCAGACGAGCAAGGAATTCACTATTTCAAGAAGTACCTGTACTTGGGCCAGTTAGTTTCTTATGAATTATGATACAGAAAGGCAGAAAAACTAGTCCATGAAGAATGGTGACTTACCAATCCCATTGAATCGAAGACTCGTTGATATGTGTATTTCGCTCGTCATAACCAACGATGCGCAAACTCGATCATTGACCGATTTACGATTTACAAAAGTTCCAACTCAGGGTCTGCCAAAGAGCAATACTGCCTCAAATCTCAACAAAACAAAAAAAAACAATGTGCTCCCAAACTAGAATCACAGACGCAGGAATCAAGACGGCCAAGCTAAAGTTACATTAGGCTGGTCACGTTATCCGCATACATCTAGGCTGAGTGGGTATCTAGGCCTAAGAAAAGATAGCTCTGGGGGTATTTTTTTCCTCCGAAGGCAGATCATTGAAATCCTGACGTTCCGACGATCCTTGAGGATCTATTGTGACTCCTTCGTATTAGAGTACCGTCCCCAACCCAGTGCTGCACATAAATTTAACCTTAAACATAATAAAAAAGTCTACAGAAAACTCCGCGATGGTATTATGTCTATCTGTTATGGATGTCCCACAATAACATTTTTTGTCTTTTCTTTTTACAAGAAATAATGGCTGATTTTCGAAGCGATTTTAACCAATACGGCATCAATCCTTATTCAATTAAATACTTTAAATACATTTTTGATTTAATATACCTAGATCTATATACATAGCTCTTTACAGCATTTGATTTTAATGAATATTTTCGAAGATATTATTACAGATTTAAAAATTCCGGGACGTAGCCTTTGCGGTGATACCGGCCAATGCGGGCCATGGGTAGTAATGAATATAAATCAAAACTACTGAATCGATTTTAATCATTTTTTCAGTGAATGATATAGGCATAGTGAATGTCATAGTGAATCGATTTTAATCAGTTTATAACCGTGTGCAGCTGGGGCGGGTCGCTAGTTCAATACTAAAATGATCTAAGTAAAATAATTGTAAATTTTACATTAATGCATTTACATTATCGTGTTATAGAAAACATAATAATTCATATTATAGTAAAATAATATTAATTATTATGAGCTAGGTTATAAGAAATTAAAATACGTCATTATTTCCTTGAAATTAAAATGATAAAATTATATTGCAACCACCAAATGGAATGTTAGACATACGAAATTCTGACTTTGGCACATGTAGACCACGCAAAGTTGTGATAGCGCCTTTAAACAAATGTAAATTTGTATGTCGCGTATTGCACGATACATTTAAATTAATTTTATATAACATAAAAGCTTATTTTTCATAATTTATCTACTATTCGAAAAAACCGAAAATCCGGATTTTGAAAAATAAAAATCCGGATTTTTCAAAGGCCCAAAAAATCCGGATTATCCGGATTTTTCGGATTTCGAAGTATCCGGATTGCAATCCCTAGTTGCTAGTAACTTATATGTTGTAACATTATAATCACATTGATATAAATTAACATATCATATACTTAGTGATAATTGCTTACAACTACCCCATAAAGTTATGTAGTTCCCATTTGCCTTTAATATTGTTATAAGATTAGGTGTTAACCCTATATTTGAAAAAAAAACATTAATATTTATATACCTTTTTAAGGAACCAAATCCGGAGGACCCATTAAACAAAGAAGCTGCTGACGAGCTTCAAAGTAATCGACGACTATTTGAGCAGCATGTGCAGAGAGCAATGAGGGGTGGATATGTCGGATCATCATATTTTGAAAGATGCCTCAAGTAAACCTGTTATGCATTGATGTAAATTATTTTCTGGCTACATAAATAAATCTCAATTCATTTTTTATATTGATGTTTTTATCATCAAATAGTTACTGCGTGTTTCAGAAACAGGCTGATATTAAGAGCTACATACTTGGGACTTCTGTGTGTGTTACTATGTCAAGCAAAATTTTGCCCTTTAGTCTCTATTTCACAGAATAAAATTATACACAGGAGAATATTACCAATTAAAGTACTGTCATTTTCCTTTTGCTCTTTACCACAACAAAACGACTTTACAGTTTTATTTTATCCTGAGTAACACTTTTTTTAAGTATAGATTTAAGTAGTGTATTATACTACTTAGCTTAGTTAAGCGCAAACTGCAATTCTTTGAAGAAATGAGCATAATATCACCCATAACATATCTGCTTTGAGTTTTTAAATGATATATCATTGCCCATGACCTAACCCAATGATCTTATTGTCGTGTTACAGCTTAGAATTTTGTCAGAAATATTTATTAATTTTATAAAAGATGTGAACTGTGAAGTGTACTTAACTAATAAGTTATAAGCACAGCTAAAGTCTTTGTCCACATCACATCACACTACATCGGGACGTATCATGATACGAAGTGTATCATGATCGCGATAATTTTGCGTCCACACTAGCGATCATGATACGCTTCGATGCTACGCGACGGAGATCTGATCGCGAAAATGATACAGGTGTGGACAAAGCCTTATAACCTCAGATCAGCCTGGATACTTTGCTGGGTACTGTCCATGACTTCTAGCTTATTATAGCGCTTGTGTGGCATGTTTTTGCCTATTCTTTGAAGAAATAAGTAACATATAAATGCCATTATTGATATCGTCAATATTTATTTTTGGCCTATTTTGCTTGATATCATATCGAGCAAAACAGACCAAAAAATTTGGTTTTTTTTTCATGGCCCCCCTTAATATTAATTTTATTTTGTTTTTGTAATTGTTGTTATAGCGACATACACAGTCTATGAAAATTTTAAGAAGTCTGTCTACCTATAGCGGTTCTAGAGATAGCCTGGTGACAGACAAACATGGGCGTAGCGAGGTACGCCCCCCCCTAGACGAGCGATCGGTCGCTAAAAAGCTCAAGAGTTAAGTGGTGGGATGGGAGGCATTCAATCACAGTTCGCTCACTCATATTTTGTTCTATTTGTGGTTCTATTGTGAGATTCTCATATGTAAAAAATAACGAATTCGAAGTTTATATAGTTTTTGCAATCTACGAGTGCGCGTCGCCCTTAGTTGTGTGAGTGACCATATCTATACACGCGTACATGGCTCGCTCGCTACTGACTGCTCCGTCGGGTACGCACACTAACGAAAATGTCTATTCACATTTCCAACTACAAATAAAGGCGACGCGCACTCTTAGATTGCAAGAACTATACTTTATACTTAGTCCGCGCGGAACTAGTTGGCCGCGCCTTAGGTAGGGACAGGGGTGAGGTTGCTTGCTGCTCGCAACGCACATGAGATTAGACAGTGACGACAAATCTCGCGATATCGTGAACAATAATACAATTTAATTATTGAAAAGAATAAATCACAGATATGTAGTATAATATTGGAATAAATTAAAGGCGCTTTTGTCTGAACTAGCCAGAACTGTCAAAATCAAGCGCCCCCGCCTCTCCGTCCCACCCTCAGACCAAAGAAAAAAGAGGACTTGAAATACCTACAAAAAAAACGTGCATACCTAAACCATAGATTCGTTACATAAAATGGCTGCCATTGCCTAGGGTTCTTGCACCACACATCACAATACAACATTTAGTCATTTTGATAAACAGTTTTCTCACACTTCCACGTAATTATTATCCTATTTTCTCGTATTTAAATCGATATAACTCATTTTTTCCAAATAATAAACAGCCTCTTGACAGCACAACTACCACGAAACTCGTTGCAAAAGATGGCGGATCTGGCACGTACCTAAACTTTTGACAGAATTTTACCAAGAATATGCAATAACTGAAATATGTTCGTCTCTTTCGTCAAATGCAATTACACTGTAGAATGAAAGAGACAAAGTTATATTTAACGCTCTGTACCATAAATGCCTGATATTTGTATAAGTAAAAATTTATATATGTTGACAACGGCTTCTCCATAGACTTCCTTGCTCATAGGTCCCACCGCTCAGTGCTCACAATTCACATACGTCTACGTTACCTAAAGATACAATTCCGTGCATCGCGATCGATCGCGGTCGCGCATGACCTACGACTGTCGTCGGCCGCTCGCGACCATAGTCAGCGTATGAAAATGTATGGCACCGCTTCCGAGGCCCGCGACAGACGCGCGCGGCTTACGACTGTAGTAAGCCGCGCGCCACCGTGCCATATAACTTTGACACAGTCGCGCCTACGACTGACGTCGGTCGTGCGCGTCTGTCGTAGGCCCCGCGCGACCGTGTCAAAGTTGTATGGCACAGTCGCGCGCGGCTTACGACAGTCGTAGGCCGCGCGCGTCAGTCGCGGGCCTCGGAAGCGGAGCCATAGTACATTTTCATACGCTGACTATGGTCGCGAGCGGCCGACGACAGTCGTAGGTCGTGCGCGACCGCGATCGATCGCGATGCACGGAATTGTACCTTAAGGCGCGGCCAACTAGTTCCGGATTATACGGATAGGAGTTTCGCAATCTACCCTCCCTATATCGAATCCTGGCTACGCCCATGCAGACAAACAGACAGAAGCCTTGGAAAGTTGGAGCACTATACCACAGACCTGACAGACCACAGTAGTACAATATACGTATAGTCTGTCAAAAAAGTGAAGAAATTAAAAAGTGGCAACATCGTAGTGTTATCTCTTTCAAATCATTAGTCGTGTTCGTTTGGTTTTTCAATGCACATTGCGCATGCGCAAAGTTATAAATGGGATGTTTTCTTTTTATCATCTCCACCAGACGGCGCGACGGTAGACACTCACTAATTTTCTTTTGGTTCCCCACCGATTTGAAATTATCTGCAGGTTGGCATTACTGACTACATGTTGGTCGTGTTTCTAAAAAATATCAGTGTACTGTCAAGTGTAATATCAATCAAAATATCATACTCCTAAGCGATCATTGGCTTAAGCAATTAGGCCAGTATACTGGTAACAGCTTAGGAACACGCTTGCACTTGTCAAACTGAAAACATGATAACTGAAAGAGTTTTCTACTTCTACTTTTTATTGTCGGTGTGGTTTTTAATATTTTTCCCCAAATTGTGTTATTTGGATTTTTGATGTTCATTATTGGTAAAATATTAGCCACTAAATATCTGTTATCTTGCACAAGTGCAGGTAAGATGTTGTCAAAACCAAAATGTATTATTCCTGTGACATTTGGTGTGAACAACGGTAAATAGGGCTATTTCTTCCGCGTGTTTTAACTAAAACATCGTTATTATAACTTTATTATCCTATTCATTGGAATATTATTGTGTCTTTTTCAAATTGAAATGTATCAAGTTTTACATGCTTTTGCCCAGTTATGTAGCAATTATTGATGGTATTCCCTGGTATTACCATTTACCGATAGTTGTCTACCCATACGCCATCTAGTTACTAAAATGGAAGCTGTTTGACAATCAAATTAAAAAGCTAAGAAAATTCCTCATTGGTGTCAGTGTGAGTGTCATGTTTTAAAATACCTGTCAGATTTTCCAAAATCTGACAGAAATTGATCGATATTTTAGAATATGACACTCACAAACGAACACGACTAATCTAAAGTAGCCCGCAAACGATCAAACATCAAACACGTCAAACACGTAGTATAATCCAAATTTTCTTCAAATACGTCAAACACGTAGTTTGTACGTGTTTGACATGTTTGATGTTTGATCGTTTGCGGGCTACTTAAGAAAAAAAATATCCACATCCGAACATATAACCTCGTTTTTTGGAAGTCGGTTAAAAAGGGATGACACTACGATGTTGCCACTTTTAATTTCTTCACTTTCTTGACAGACATATTATATCGTTTTTGGCATCTGCACTGCCCCGGGGGCCCGGGGCAGGGTGGGTCGACAGGATACGGAAACAGCCGAAATTTTAATTAAGAACATAAACTACGTATTGCACTATCATGATCACTATGATGATCCACGAAGCTCGTGGATATAATAGTACTATACATAGTTTATGTTCTTAATTTAAACATCGCTTATTTCCGTATCCTGTCAGCCCACCCTGCCCCGGGGCAGTGCAGATGCCGAAAACGCTAATAGAGTATTAATATTAACAATAATTGTTATTGATACTCAAAGTTGACAGACTCTACCTATTCATTTCGATTTTTTATAGTTCACATTCTTATGCTATTCTGCCACGTAAAATAAAACAAAAACTATTATTATGACATTGACTTTGACATTTATATTATCGACTTTGACGTTATACTTCCCGTCACAAGCCCCGACCCGAGTCCGTAACCGTTTCATTTTCTACTTCTTTTTTAGTGTCATATTGTTCGTTGTGGAGCGTGAACGTTTCTTTTGTGCCGACGCTTTCCCTTCGAGTTAGTTCAAGGTAGAAGTTTCGACACGTTTTTCGGTTGCGACAGTCTGCGCGATGATATACAAGTGAGAGTTCATATTTTAGGTCCGGGCAAGGCTCATCTACCACGGTGGGCCAGTTAACTAGAACAGACATTCGAAACTCGCTAACCGAGGGACGGGGGTCGCGCGACGCCGTCGAGTCGCACACGCGGGAGAAACGATTCCGACTACTTAATCAGAGAGTGCAACAAAAACCAATTTTTAATGTGTCAGATTAGCATAGCATATTGCTGCTACGTCAGATCGCAGAACGCTTCGAGCAGAAACTACAAGGTTATGCAAATGAGTTCTGAACGCTTCTATACCAGGGGTAATCAAAAGACCATCCACAACTTTAATAAGCTTTAACATTTTATTCTATTCGTGTCCAAGTGCTCCGTCCCATTATTTTACTCTGCTACTGTTCGGTGTCACGATCGCTAATTGCTAATTGCCTACCTGGAACCGAGTGATAAGGCGCAAGATCGGCGGCCGAGTAACGCGTCAGTCGTTGATCGACGATACAAGTGTGCAATGATGGCGAGCCAGCCCGAGGAGACGTTGCTGTCGCGCTGCGAAATACCCATCATCGACCTGGCGCATATTGGTATGTAAATATTTAATATCTAGCTTGGTCTTAAGTATAAGAGGAAGATTACCTAGGAGAGTCCTTTTCCCAGCAGTGCGATAGGCAAGTAGCAATAACGTATGATTCAATATCAGCACTATGTCAAGTCCTGCTGTTAGGTCATCAGGACCAACAAAGACTAGAATAATAATAACCAAATAATGTAATGTGTAGGTCTGAAATCTACTGGACTCAAATTCTCTTATGATGCATTTAATTTTAATAGAGGCTCGTCACCCATAAACAAATATCAGCTGACTGTTATCCATGGAAAACAAACTCAAAGACAACAAAGAAGATTCTTTTAACTTCTTTGTTGTCTTTAAACTTACTTTCCTAAGATAACAGTCAGACAGACAACAATCTAACAAAAATACAATATCTGTTTTTAGAGTCAACCAATTTAGGAATAAGTTATTAATACGTCAATCGCATCATCTTGGAAATCTATTGTTATTGCGGTTGCATGCAAACACTTGGGGCTTGAGGGATTAAGGCCCGTAATTTCGGTCAATACTGAAGATGCAGATGAAGATTTTGGGATTATGTAAAGACAAGCCTGGGAATGGGCATTGTCCAAAAAAAATTACATGTACTTTTTATATTTTTTTCGTTAAAATAAAGTATTTTAAGAATATAAATTCAATAATTTTGAAATTCATTGGCTAGTTTTTTCTCAATAAATTTTTAAAGTTTCGCTCTGACGTCATCATCGGCGGCCAATTGACCTCTGCAGAATGTTTTTTTTCCTTTGAATCTTATTTATAATGGCTGGTTCGTCAAATACAAGTTCTCATTATGTGAAAGCTGATATGAAAACCTTACCAAAAGTTCGAAACGTAATGTTGGTCGAATTTATTGCTAATTTAACGCCATTGAAGGTCAAACTAAGGTTAAACATATTTGTTCAAAAATATAAGTAACTAATGGGTATTTTTTTGGTTTATATACAGAAAAACGATCACTGACCTTATTCCTCGAAATGTTTTTGTAATGAGCAAAATTAAAAAAAAATGGACAATCCCCATTGGGATTATTTTATGATGGCAGTGATGGCAGTAGCAATGACAAGTCAGTAAAATATTTTAAATCACTTTAATGCTTCAAGCCCCAAGCGGTCAACGGCGACCGCGATATCAATAGAAAAGCTATTGTGTCTCGTACTTCCACAATCGTAGGATTAATACCAATAACTAAAAAATTGATATTTGTCCAAATATATGTGCTTGAGTGTACACTTAATTACTGTGCATAAATAAGTGCATTTAAACAATTTGTAGCTTCTTAACTACATAACTTTTTGATGGAATATACAAAAATTACATTGAACTTAAAAACAATATTTTTTATCATTTTTGCAGATAATCAGATTTAAATCAAATCAATCAACTCGATAACATTGACAACAACAACCAAGGACTGTTTTGATAAAGAAGTATTTATTTTGACAAAGCGGGAAATATTATGGCCGATGACTTGATAGTTGATACCTTAAACTGACATTGCTAAGGGCATTGGCCCAACATCTTTGTGTCTCACTCACACCGCGCGGTAACCTGTCAATCCACCATATGTTTAATGGCTCCAGACCCCAGCTATGTTTTTATGGAGCTTTAATAGCAAGGGCCGTTTTCTTCAATTCATGTTGCCCATGGATACCCTTTTCAATAACATATTGTACACAGGTATAGTATTATAAAAAAACGAACAGTAACTAATAACTATAGGTACATCATGTAAAGTAAAAAAAGACAGGTTGCACTCCGGGAGTGCCGGCAGAAGTGAAAACTTGATTATAAACTTTGTGCATTTTTTAACCCATTTTTTTATGAAAATCGATTATTAAAAAACCAATTTTTTTAATTAATCGAAACCCTTACAATTCGAGTTTGAGTTCGAGTTTTCGAGTTTTCCAGTTCGAGTTTGACACAAAACACTACTCTCCAACCGTCTTACGGTTTTTACAAGGTTTTTCGATCAGCACGAGAATCTGACGCGAGTTTCACAGTTTTTACCCATCCCACAAAACTGCTCAACGCCGCCACAGTATAGCAATATCCCTACAGTAACGAAACGCCTTTGATGTCGCACGATGCCGCCACCGGTGTAGGTACCGAGCAGATATGCCAGGGTTGCCACGAAACGGGAAATAAAATAAAAATAAAATATTGTGCTTGTAATGTTATCATTTAATCTGTTTAATCGATATTTACGTGAAACTTTATTTTTAGATGATTTCAATTCTCTACTAGATGATACCCGCAACTTCATTGTGCCAAAACTCGTTTATCGTGCGAGAACCGTACATTTTTCCAGGACAAAAAGTGTTCTATGTCCTTTCCCGGGACTCAAAGTATCTCCATGCCGAATTTCAGCAAAATCGGTCCAGCGGTTTGGGCGTGAAGAGGTAACGTACAGATTGACATACTTTCGCATTTATAATATAAGTATGGCTTTAAAAATTTCATTAACCCATCAAGCCCCATAAGCTCACCGGTGAGCAAGACACAATAGAATAACAATAGATTTCCAAGAATCCACGAACGAAGGATTAAAATAATTAAGACGCATTCGAATATTTTATTATTCGTAGGAATATAATATAAAGTATACAACAATTAATCATATAACGTCAGGTGTAACAGAAGCACTTCAAAACTCGCTCTTATTACGTGCGCGGTAAGGGCGGTCCAAAGGTCAAAATGTTACACTAAGTGTAACATTTTTTGATGTATGGCCCTGTGTACCTAGCTAGGTAGGTACTAATTAGTATGTAACAGGGTATTTGACAGATTTTTAATTTATTCTATATTGTTTCTCTCCATGTTACACTTCTTACAACACGTAAACAATAAAATAGATATGCAAATAAATGCCGCCAAGGCCAACACAATATTAGTGTGAACTGTGAGGCGATATAAATTATGAAAATTTAAATCCTTTTTGTTTTTTGAATCAGATTTACATCCGGACTCTGAAAACATATTATGTCCCATTGTTTATAAGATAAGTAATTATCGTTTGACAAGTTACAACACAAAACTCGTAGACAACGCGCCAACGTCACCCCTGCGCGGGCAGGTACACAAACTCCGCGAGTTTGTGTACGCGGGCCCGCGCCGCCCGCTTCCCCGCGGGTACCCCTCCGTTGCTCTGCGCAAGTACATTCGTTTCACTACTGTAGGGATATAATTGCTATACTGTGACGCCGCTAAAGAAGTTTTTACTTCCAAAATTGAGTATAAATTTTTGATTGGCGTTACCACAGCCCATGTTCCATATATTTACTGCTCATTTTAATACCAACATGTTAAGTTACTGACAAAATAAAACTAGAAGCTACATTCAATTACGTTCCAGAAGTTACCTTCTAAATTAACTAAAAGTTATCTTACTGGAACACCTTGGCAACCCATTACAATATGTAATTACTGAGTTTCTGTGACACTGTCATGATCTGCTATGGGCGGCTAAGTAGGCCACGTATTTAAGGCCGTCCCCCGAGCAAACGACCTTGGCCATACATTTGCCGCGTTGCCGAGATCGCGCCAAAACCCTATTATTTTTAATTATCTTAGTTCAAAATTGTCCTAAAAAAAATTTTAAACGGCGAATATGTAGTTTATGATATTGTCGATCTATTGGCGTGAGTTTCAAATAAAAGTAATTTGTAAATCCTAAGGAGATGCTGAATGTATGCTTGAATTTTAACAAATTGGTATTACTTTGGAAGCTGATATCATGACTATAAGAAACAAAAATAGAAAATTTAAAACGACAAAAGGAATGTTAATATACTGAAGATTATTGCTGTATTTTTATTATAACTTTGTAGCTTTCAGATTAGGAGTTTATAAGGTTTTAAATACGGTCAATTACGGAATCTCCGGACGGAACGCCCTTAAAGGCTAAACTGTGTCGCTTACGTAAATTCGTCTAGACTAGGCTAAGTCCAGTTATGTAAAGTAACGGTCTGTGAGACTTGTTAATTTGTTGATCACAAATCACAATACACTGGATACAAGAGCTTTGTACAGTGTACACTCATTCATGCTTATATTGACCCACTTTTACAGTACACAAGCCTTTGTGATCGCCTTTGGTGTGTTCACATTACCCAGCTCAACATCGGGACATATTTTAGGCTATAATTTTTAAGGACGTCAACATTCTGCTAGTATAAATTAATGCCAGATATTGCAAAATTGTCCCGTGTTCGCTCAGAATACACTTTTCTAGGTCAAAAACTATCCTGTTACCATTTGTCGGAACTCACAGTATCAACTATCACCATGTCTCATCCAAATTGAGACACCAGTTAGTATGAAAATGTAACAGGCAGGATCACTTTCGCATTTACCAAACTCCAAAGTGTAGATCTATGCCTCTAAATAACGAAATTTATTTTCGCACGCCAAAAGACCGGTTACCGACGCTCATCTAAAATTACAATCCCCTATGCGTGTTCTCGTTTATAATCGCATCTATTCCACATTCGTGACGTGGACTCCGTTTTTCGGCCCACATACACTACGTTATCGTCCACAATTCGTGTCAAGTTCCCCGCGCTATAAAATGTGTCAATATTAAACGATATGAGAACCAGACATTCAGAGGACGTTCGGAATTGTAAAGCGGCTCGATCTCGCCTGATTTCGCAATTTGAATGACAGCTGCCTGTAAAGTTCTCGCAGCTGCGAAGCAATGCACCTATAGTTCAAATCGATTTATGCTGGTTAGTACATTGTTGTAACTTGTAGTAAGTAGTTACATGTATGAATACTTTGTTCATACAAAGTGTAGTAAACATCACAATAAGAGGTAACAGTCTCTAAAAATGTCTTAACTATTCTCAAACACGATAATTATGACTTACAGTTACAGCCTACAGAGCCCCTCGAATTGTCTCTCTGCAGTATGCTGCAAGCAAAATTTCCACCATCCCTAAAACAATTAATCGTTTATTCGAAATCCAAAATCCAATTGAAGCCTTTTATTTAGGACACCGAGTGGTAAATCTCTCGTTACATATCGAGGACAGTGTGTCGTGACTCGCGATAAACGAACACCAAATTGGTAGTGAACGGACGATTCCTTGAAAAAGAAACCTATCATTTACGTCGTACCATCCATCCAACCATCGATTCCTTCTGTGTCGGATAATTTCTACACGAGTAAAAAAGTTGACTGGAAAGCTCGATAGTTTTTCTCTTTGTTTATTTTTTTTGTTTCTTAGCTTCTCTAGATTTAAATATTCGAGTGTACCATTACAATATTTTAATTGCATATTTTACGTAGAGATCTACTTGACGTCATTACATATTTGATATCAAAAAAAATTAATTACTTGCGCACTTGTAATTTGATTAATATTGTACTAAAATGACTATACTCGGTGTCACTCTACATCTACATGATAGAATCTGAAGTTAGGAAACTCATAGCATAAACTGCCGAAACAACCTTGCTGATTAGCTAAGCTGAAAGAGTGAGACTTGTTCTGTTGGCAAAAATGACCCTTTTTGTGAAAAGACTAGGAAGTCCTTATACAAAAAGTTTACTTCATTCATGTTACCTCCTCATATTTGGTACCACCTCGTTTGTATTGTATTATAAGAAGTGAGTGAGGAATGACGGCATGAATATCAGATGTTCGTGCTTGTCCTCAATAATTTTCCTTTTTCCCTATGCTATAAGGTGAGGCCTTATATCTCAGTATAGATATCTCAGTAGGTACTAGGTGTAAATCTGCTAGCTACAAGGAATTATGTGTGCATTGTTATTTAAAACATTGTAAGGTTGAATTTTATCAATGTCATTAACATTTTATGTTTAAAAGAGAAAATTCAAGAGTCCTTCAGCAGATTTCGTATTTCCGTATTTTACGACTTAATATCTGCAATAATTACGTATTGTAATTACCGACAGTCTCCTCGATGAAGGCGGATTTCTAGAAAATTGTAAATTAGCCAACACTCCGCGCGCCGTTGTCTATAATTAGTAGTTATGTCATTGTAATCACTAATTATCATACGTTTATTAATTATTATTATGTACGCTACACTCAAGATTATACCTAGTACCTAAGCCCGCAACTCCGTTGCGCCAAAATTCGTTTATCGCTCGGAAAATGTACATTTTCCGGAGTAAAAAGTATCGGTAGCGTTTTGGGCGTGATGGCAACAGACAGACAGGCACTTTTGTATTTATAATATTTTATATTAGTATATTCAGGGTATACAATACAATTATGGATGTATAATTAATATGTATTCATATTAGGTATTCCTTAAAAAAACTTTGTTCCGAACAAACACGAATATTAAAATAACCCTGTCTTTCACCAGCACTTGTGTCATTGAGTTAAAACTTTTGACGTTGATAGCTATTGTATACCAGAACCAACTGTACAAACTTGTAGATCAAACACGTATTTTAAATTTTAACTTTTATACATAAACAGACGCCGATAAAAGGAATCATACCATACCAAATATTTTGAAAGTTAAGCCCCAGGAAAAGTTTGTTGCATGCAGCATGCCACACCGAAAGGCGAAACCAATCATAACCATAACCATATTAAGAGCGGGCTGTCTGCTGTGTTTTCTAATAAGTATAACGATCCCAGAAGACGATTGACTCAAATGAAATTGAGATTTTTTTATTTTTTTATCTGATAGATAGAGAAATTTATCTGATATTTGGCTAACAGAAAACACGATTCACTTATTTTGACTCGATAGTTATATTTTTCGATATTATGAAACTTTCTGGGTTTTTCAATAAATATCTGTTACATTTATTGAGTTACTATCATTAAATAACTTGCACTACTACAATCACACACTTTATAAAATAATAGCTAAAGGAAATATTAGTAGTGTATTTCATTTTTAAGTAATCATCAAAAACATTTTTCAGACTTACGACCTTTACTTTCATGCTATAATGCGGGAACCGTTGTTGTTAACTATTAGCTGCAGCGTAAAGCACATTGCCCGAAAGCAAACTCATGGAATCATTGTATCACGATTGGAGGATAGCGGTGTGTGTAGGCGGGGCTAGCGTTTTGACTTTTGACATGGTTTTGACAGTAGGCTCTTAAGGAATGGAAAAAAAGGTTCCTAATCCTAATTTTACCCGACTTCAAAGTTCAAGTTACTCCCGATTCCCGATACCCAGGTGCCACAACCTTTCTGACAATCCAAGGATCATTTTTTGTCTGTTTTTTGGTGGCGTGTATCCACTACAAAAAACTAACAAAGACCTCGTTTCCTTCAGATGCGAAGTAAATTTTAAAGAATACCTGAGAAACTATTTCAATATATTGTGACGAATAATGCTAGTTAACTTGTAAATCATCAGGTACATTTCAGTCGCTATCACTCATCGCAGTAAAACGTTGCAATGACGTCAAACTTCTACGAATCCGTAGGTGTTTTAAATTATGGAAGATATTTCTTCAGTTCCTGAAACACATAGAAGCAAAATATACACACTGCATGCTTATAATAATGTGTCAAACCATTTTATTAAGAAATACTTACTGTAAAGCAATGACTGAGTAAAGATTAATATAAATTATAATGCCCAAATTTCTAAGCTTTTTTGACTGGCTAACGACAAAATTCAAAACATTAACCAATGAACAACTCTACAGTATAATAGATGATCTCCTGTAAAAAATTAAAAAAACCCAGTAAGTCGCAAAAATGTAGAGATTCGTCCTGACTCCTGAACTGCATAGCTGTATTATGATTTTCGAAAATTACAATCCGTCAAGACTCAAGACCCAATGTTTTTGAGGTTATAGGTCACGTTATACTAATAATGTTTTGCAATATCAATAAACACTAAAATGTAACAGAACGTTGCCGTGTTGGTTTGTGATTCGTCATGAGTCACGATGTAACAAATGTGAGTAATCGGGGTTTTCGAAACACATTTACGTAGTGTAGGTACATAAAATTGATAATGATAGTCGTAAATTCCAATACAATTGAATTATTTTCTAGCATGCCATTTATCCCACTTCTTTTCAGAACCATGTGATTTTTTACTGGCCATGTGTATCGATATTATGATAGTTGGTGTGAATGGACCGTACCGATTCTATGACAGACTAACTAGCGCCATAATTCTGAATCGCGCTATCGAATTTCCCTGATCGCTTAGCTGAGATCTGAAACAGCGGGCTTCGGCCACCACCACCTGGTTTGGTGGGAGATCTCTCATTGGCGTTTCCATTGATATTTCCATAACGCCAAAATTAAAGCCCGTCACAGACCTAGCTATAATCTTATATATAAAATTCTCGTGTCACAATGTTAGTCCAAGAACTCCTCCGAAAGGACTTTGCTGATTTTTACCAAATTTTATATGCATATTCAGTAGGTCTAGAATCGGCTACTCGGTACTTTATATATTGATAATTGCATTTGTTGAATAAATAATAGTAAATTATTACAACCTGAGACTGACGGCGACCATGTTTGGTGACATACTAATTTAGTCACTTCAATAAAATAATATGGCAAATATATTTTGGCAAAGCAACGTTTGCCGGGACAGCTAAGGGAAAGGCGCTAATGGTAGACACTGAACTAATAGATGACACTTACGACAAAAATGCCATAAAAATAAGAATTATTCTAATTATTTCTCAACACTGTAAATTTTATAAGCTTCTTATGCTATCTGTTGATGTGAAAAAATATATTAGGGATGCCTTCGGGAACAAAATTTTAAAATGGGATCAGTTTTCGTAAATGATGTGACCGCGTCAACACGCACCCGGCAATTTCTTAGCAAATAGGTTAAGGAAGGCGAAATTTTGCACGTAAATTTTGAATACATTTATTAGATTTTTTGTAATTTCTATTGACTTCATTGGATTAATGGTCATGTTGTTTACACTAATTAATGTTTATTTATGATCTTTTATCCATTTTCCCTA
Organism: Polyommatus icarus; assembly: GCA_937595015.1. NCBI lineage: Eukaryota > Metazoa > Arthropoda > Insecta > Lepidoptera > Lycaenidae > Polyommatus > Polyommatus icarus. Next base: position 7,028,714 of record OW569328.1, on the reverse strand, counting down.
ACAATATAAAGGGTGTCTACTATTAGTTCTTGAAAATGTAAAAAAACCTAATAGATGACATGGATATCATCTTTTAGTTTTTCAATACATACTAAAGTTATTTTGTACTTTATTCTACTGCAAATATCATCACTATTCTCTAAAAATATAATTCTATTAATAAACTAAGAACTTAGAACTACTGTACCTAAAAATGGACATGGTGTCTAATATTGGTCCTTGCACTGATCTAAAAATCGATGCTTTAGTTTTGTAGCAGTAAAAAGAAGTAAAGGAGAACTGAGAACAAAAAGAAGAAAAAAGAAGAGGCAAAAGAAGCATGGAGACTTAAGACTAAGAATAAATTTGCTCGGAAAAAAATATGAAAAAAAAAATAAAAGGAAAGATAGTTTCAGCATGGAAGAAGAATGAATAGAATCTGGAGACAACGTGGATAATATTTCTGATGCATGTAGTTACTATGATGAAGTAAATGAAATCTTTTGAAAAACGGCAAATAAAGACCTAATAATATGAAAAATGTAAAATGTAATTTAATGTTCTATGTCAACTATTAGTTCATATTGGTGTCTACTATTAGTGTTGTTCGCTTATTGTGATGTCATCTATTAGTACTTATGACTAAGTTTACAAAAAGACCAATAATATATTTTTTTATTGATTTGTCAGAGAATAATTATAATAGTTTCATTTTGTAAGAGTTACTGAAGACATGGAAGAAGTTATCAATCCTTTATTTTCATAAATTATATATTTTATAACATTCGAATGTTTCATGTTTCCTTAAAGTGTCTGCCATTAGGTCTTCTCCCTTAGTTAATATATTAATATGTTTATAGCTAGGCCTATTATAATATTATATTTTCTATACTAATTTTCGCGTGACCACACACTCAGCTATAATATATATTTCTGTGACATGTGGATTTAGTATAGATTAATATGCCTTGCTATAAATATATATTATAGCAAAGTCTGTGACGGGCTATATTCATCGCGCCTCATTTCTTGAAATATTCGAAACGGTGTCAGTGTTTGGGAAACTAAGCTAATATGAATGAAGCCGGTGAAAATGTTCAATCAACTCTTGACCCACTTGGCGGCTCATTACAGTTAGCTTTGCCAAAATCGCAAGTCAATATCCTAATAATTAATAATTGTTACTATAATATATTATATCTGTGCGTCCGGCGACTGCAACGGAATATATTTAAGGCGATAGTCGATACCAATTATTATACGGAACGTCAATTCGTTGGTTTGTATCGATTTGTCAAAAAATCATTAATTGTTTTGTTTTAATACTGTTATTAGTTATTACTTATTACTGACAGTGAAGGAAGCTTACGCCCGATTTCATTGATTCCAAAGCACTCGAGCTTATGTGCCGGTTGGTAGCGGACGACATAAATCAACTGCAGAAGACTTACCACAGCGACACTTTTCTATGGAGTTATATAAAACCCTCCCTCTGTGGTTAGCGACGTTAAATTCTCATACTAAGGGAGATCGCACACGTCACACTTTTTGTGTGATCGAGTCTGCGGCTTCCATACATTCTGATGGCGCGCGCCATGCAGATTGTATGTAAGCCGCAGACTCGATCACACAAAAAGTGTGACGTGTGCGATCTCCCAAATTCATACAAACCACGCGTCGTCCGCGGTTGCTTCAATTTTCATGTCGTCCGCTGCCAACCGGCACCTACGCCTGAAATGAATGGTTGATGATAGTCTACTACAGATTATAATATCACAATCCACACTCCACAGAGTACAAAATATACATATTTATTGTTATTGCACAATTAGTAATGCTTACTACAGCCAATAGACAGATCATATTTCATTGAACTGTTACGCAAGGTAATTGATTTCACAGTTTCTGAACCATACCCACAATGGCTACTTGATGTTACATCATTAGTCATTAACTCATTAGTCATTACATACACGCAAAATGCACAGCCGCTTAATTTTTGTTAGTAAAAATTTTATATCATTGCTCTACAATCTACATCATACTTTTCGTCTTAGTCAGAGTAGAGAAAAACCGTTATTGGTTTTTATCGAAATTGGTTGTATTGCATTTTCTGACTAACAATGTAAATTAATCCGTCGATCACCAATTCCTGGAAATCTTTTGTTGTCGCGGACCTTATGGGCCTTACGGGGCTTGATGGGTTAAGCAGCTTACATCAAAGGAAATTTTGATTTCTTAATCTTCTATTAAAACATTAACTCGGTTTATACTGGTTTATAGCTGATTTCATAATAGGCCAGTCATTAAAGCCAAAACCCGAAAGAAATTAGTAAATAGTAACTTGATAAAAATTTAGGGGGTTGTTAATACGCATAGGATTTGGCACGTTCGTTGCACTGTTAACTGTCTCGTATTGGCCATTTATTACTTGGTGGATCGTCTCGACGCGAACCGTTCGTTATGTCACAATAGACATAACTACCAGTAGTTCGACTGCAAAGAAACGGACAGGTTTCAATATCTGTCAAATTCGTCGGGATTCACGTCGATCATGAACGGAATGTGCCTCGCGCTGGCTGATATAATTTATTTTTAAATATTTAAAATAAAGATTTCAAAATTGGATTCTGACAATTTTAATCGCATGTGCCAAAACACAAACAACAATTCGACCAAAGAGGAACACGTCCAGCGAATATATCATAGTTTTAAATTCGTAGGTAACAAGTCAACAACCCTAGCGACGATTTTCGTCATAATACGTCAAATTTAAAAATTTCAACATCAGCTCTAAGTCGGCATACTCTATAATTCTGTCTACTCTGGTTATGTGCCAGTAACTCATTGCCAGTTGAACGAGATTGATGCGTTACGTCAATCGCAGAGAAAAACGTCAATATACCTACTCGACCGATTCTCAGTAGAGCAAAGTTTTCGTGTTTTTTGCACTGATATTTCAGTACATAATTACTTAATATAAGTATTATTATGAAGTGCAAAAAGATTTTCGTAATAATTCGATATTTAAAAGTCACGTTGGCCATCTTTTTTTCAAAATGGCGACGGCGAATGGACGAGTATGGACATTTTACTTTCATCCTTGTTGTGCAAATATTACTTTCTAAAATATTAAAACGGTCATTTGCATTATAATAACAGAGTAGGCATTTTGCAGTTGATTTTCAAGGCTGTTTATGATTTTTGTCACCAACAAGAACAAAGAGATCTTAATAGTAAAAAAAACAAACAACTCATTATCAAAAATACGATAAAATTACATAGATTGCGAGTATTTTGTTATAAAAAATCAAAAAATTTCCGCGCAAGTGCCCACTTGAAACTTTTTTTATTATTTTTGTTAGATATATAAGTAATAACTAATAACACTCATAAATTTGTGATCTCATTATCATCGATACTAACGTAATAAGTATTGCGTAATGTATTTTCAAGATATTTCATTATAATACTTAGGTACTTATCAAATTTTTATTAATTTGTGTTTTCCTGAAATCCAAATGAAGACGAAACCTATTGATGACGATTGGTCTTCGTCTGGGTCTTGCTTTTTTTTTTTCCTCATCGCTAGACGAAACCACCAACACAAACTATTGAAATTTGAACTAGTATATATTTTCATTTTTCACTATGTTGATTCTTGATGGAACTGCACTAGAAATCTATTAAGTACTAAAATATTAACGTTATCAAATGGCAATTGTTTTTATCGTATTTATTTTTATATCACCTTCGCAACCAACAAAAACTTCGTTAGAGTTTATTTCGATAACAAAGACTGTACCTATTTTAGGTAAAGCTCTTTTAAGGTCATTGGTGAGAGGCGTCTAGTGATTTTTGCTAAAAATAAATATCGAGTCTTGATTTACTTTAGTACTATTTGTGACGTATGAGTCAGTTGTGTCTTTGTTTCCTAAAACGTCTACTCAAGTCCTAAAATTAGCTGCTAACTTTCAAGTTCGATAAATAGGTACTTTTCCCTCTTCCTAATGATTTTTCAATAAAATTAATACCAAAGCTGAATAAGTACATATAATGTTTTCCCCTTGTCTGTCTGATACTGATCTTTGGACTTGGAATTTTTGTACTGATCAGACCCGAAGAAAACGTAGCGTCTCTCTTGGGTAAATGTTTTTGTTAGTTATAGCTTATAGGGGGTTATAACTATGTCAAATTGGCCAACATTCTAGATGTGATATGATTTTATTATTCCTTTAAAATACCATTTTAACTTTATTATGTAAGTCTTGTAAAACACATATTCTTGCCTCGAATAATACAAATTACAAGCCTAGTCATAATCTAATGTTAGGTACTGTATGATAAATATTGTGTACCAGGAAATGAGTATAAACTATAAACAAATAAAGAAACCCCTTAATCATGTTGTTCAGAGTGCAATTGTATGGAAATAACATTCTCTTGTTGTTTAACGAGAGTGGTCCACGTGTTTCTAATCGAACACGTGTGACACGATAACATTCATTCATATGGAACCATACAATTTTTAATAAGAAATAAAAATATAATTATACAAACATACAGAACAAAAGGAAGCGGAGGCCTCCTATCGCAACCCTTTCTAAATACATGGAGTAATGGACGATGGTTTTAAGTTTTCATTACTTATATCAAGATTCAAAATATGTTACATAGGTAATGTAAATAACAAAGGAGTTACTGTTTGTAGATGATTTCTTAGATTTTTTGTTCTTAATTTTACTGAAATAATTCTCTCGACCTCTGGCGACCACCCCAGGGGGTCGCGACCCACATTTTGAAAAACACTGATTGATGTATGAAGTTATTCTTATTTTAAAGTCTTTGTATGTTCAATCACAGAATACCAATGATATTCTATGTTGCAGAATACACATTAGTTTAACGTTCAATCTACATCAGCTGCTAAATAATGCTCAGTTGTTCGCGGAAAGTGATTGTTCCAAACAAACAAGCTGTTCCAGTAATTTACGACCTTCATTAACTCGTTCAAGCGCGTGTCTTATTCGCATTCCAAACTATAAATCTTGAAATGTCATGAAAATCTGCACAATTTTTGTGTTTCAGCAAAAATTTTACACTTGTTTCAAACTGATATTAAACTTAGCTTAGATAAATAATCCTCCGAAAACCGACCTTTACAAATAAAAATCGACCTTTACAAGTAAAATACAAATTAGATAATAGCGTTGAAAATGTTTGCTAAAATTTGTTTACTATTTGCAACTCTATCTATGTTACGTTTACGAACTTTATTGTCTGCTTTAAAAATAAATAATTACATATTTAACTAGCGATTAGGCAAACATTTATCGACCATTTACAGACACTGCTGCAATATTTTATTGTTGTTAAATCATAAATTCAGTATAGAACTTGTTTCCTTACACTTGCAGATTTCTTGAATTCCTTATGCTACGTTTTGATGCTTGCCGAGCTACCGCAAGCCTCCACAAGCCACAAGCCTCCACAAATCTCGCTTTGCATTTGTAGGCCAGTCATTAAAGCCAAAACCCGAAAGAAACTTGATAAAATTTTAGGGGGTTGTTAAAGAAGGTAAAATAACTTACCGTGTGATTTTGCAGCGTTCTGGGGTGTACGGAAAGGGTTGAAAAGGGGTGAAAAAGATTTTTTGTTAATAACATTGCGTAAAAAATTAGTAACACGCTGCAAATTTGGAATTAGGTCGTTCATACCGTTTTGTAACGTGTATTAAATTTGCAGCGTTTTGCAACATACGGAACATTGTTTATTATTAAAAAACAATAAAATTTGATAATAACAGGGGTAAAAAAATTAGTAACACGCTGCAAATTTGGAATTAGGTTTTTCTTACCGTTTTCTAACGTGTATTAAATTTGCAGCGTTTTGCAACTTACGGAACATTATTTATTATTAAAAAACAATAAAATTTGTTAATAACAGGGGTAAAAAAAATTAGTAACTCGGTGTAAATTTAGAATTAAGTTGTTCTTACCGTTTTGTACAGTGTATTAATTTTGCAGCGTTTTGTGACATACGGAACATTGTTTATTACTAAATTGCTGTAAATTTGGTATACGTTAGAAAACGGTAAAAACAACTTAATTATAAATTTGCAGCGTGTTACTACATTTTTTACCCTTGTTAATAACAAATTTCATTGTTTTTTAATAATAAACAATGTTCCGTATGTTGCAAAACGCTGCAAATTTAATACACGTTAGAAAACGGTAATAACAACCTAATTCCAAATTTGCAGCGTGTTACTAATTTTGGTACCCCTGTTATTAGCAAATTTTATTGTTTTTTAATAATAAACAAATAACAATGCTCCGTGTATTGCAAAATGCTGCAAATTTAATACACGTTACAAAACGATAAGAACAACCTAATTCCAAATTTGAAGCGTGTTACTAATTTTTTACGCAATGTTATTAACAAAAAACCTTTTTCACCCCTTTTCAACCCTTTCCGTACACCCCAGAACGTTGCAAAATCACACGGTAAGTTATTTTACCTTCTTTAACAACCCCCTAAAATTGTATCAAGTTACTAATTTCTTTCGGGTTTTGGCTTTAATGACTGGCCTATTGTAAGTCGTTTTCACGCTCGTGAACGCGTCAGTGTATAACGTACATGCCCTTTGATCTCTGTCCAAAAACCGACACTACTCCCGTTCGTCTAAAAGCGTCGGCAAGCTCACGCAAGCCAAGCCATTTCACCTGTTTTCACGCTCGGGCTTGTGGAGATGCTTGCCGTGGCTCGGCAAGCATCAAAACGTAGCATTAAAAATTTTGACTTCTTCTGACATCCATATTTCATAAAAGTTTAAAGTCATGGGTCCAAAAATGGTGTGTATAATATCTCTTTTATGGCGGTTACACTGGCAGAAGACGTTAAATCGTAATAAATTTAACGATTGGAAAGTGAAATACAATGTACCGTTGTGTTTAAAAAAAACTTGCGCAACATTATTAAGATTTTTAAGTTCTTACAGCAATTATGACGTATTCAGTAAGAAGAATCGACAGCAGAATAAAAAAAGGTTTAAAGAATGTTCTACGAAAATATCTAAGGCAGTATTTGTATGCGTCCGTCCGAACGCGCGGTTTGGGTGAAGCCAAACGAGCGTAGTTGTAAAGTCGCAGAATTTCGGTCGCGTAAATATATTTTCATACAAAATATCATGACTCACAAAATTACGCTCGTGTGATTCAAACAGGACTTTTGTATGAAACTGAATGCAGCAGAATTTCTGCCAGCCGAAATTCAGCGACTCACAACTCACAAATTAGATACGGTCGTTTGGCTTCTTCCTTACATACATAATTAACTAAATTATATCTTGCGGTGTAGCCTCCTAGTAGTAAAGACCTCAACGCGCAACTTTTTATGTTTTTTAGGTAGGATACCTGTACTTAACTATAGTTTAATTTTACAAAAAATATTTTGTTTAATTTTTACGAAACTAATTACTAATTTAATAGATACTGAATGTTTGACATCATCGAAAAGGCTTGAAATCTCCTGGGCCGTATTTGGGAAAATTTTGCACAAACCTATAACGGCGCGGTGTAAACTGCATCACTTGGTCACACATGGACATCCACGTACAATTTAAACATTACATAAAACTCTTCATGTATCTTGAAAGTTAAAATAGGCAGCGATTTTCCTGTGGCCTCTTGTAATGGCCGTGCTACGGACAGACGGACAAGTTACCCGTCTTCATTCTTGTGTACCATTACGAGTTACGACGTAACGGGAGTTTCCTAGTGTTTGCATACGGAGAATTTCAAGAACGAGAAAAACGCATAATTATGTTCTGTATCGTTGCAATTTTTCCTGTTGTAAACCCGTGTTTTATTGAAGTGTAAATTATAAAGTTTTTGTTACTGCATTCTAGACTAGTGTTGATACTCTTGTTTGTTTTATTGTAATCCTGTTTCTAACCCCAATGATTCAGAAACCGAGTTTTTAACTTCAATTTTCCTGTTTAATGCTGACTCGACTTTCATATTTTATTGTTAACAAATCACAATACATTCAATTTAAAATATGAACTGCGTATTAATTATACCCAAATAATTTGAGCTATTAACAAAAGTTACCTTGAGCGTTTCGTCACAATCCTTTGTTCGGTACATGACGGTGATTTAAACTTCCTTGATGAGGAGTTAAGCCGGCTGTACACTCTCGCCGAGACACAGCGAGGCGGCCCGAGTGCGAGAGTGTAAATGGGTGCGCTCGCCTCGTCTCGCCTGTCTCGGACCCTGTCGGTCCGTTGTCGGTATTTTGCGCCCGAGACCTTTGTCTCGGGCGCAAAGTCGCGAGACCCTTTGGTCTCGCGAGGAAAACGAGCGCACTACTGTACACTCTCGCGTCTTTCAGTACTAGTCCCGCCGTTGGACAGTGTAGAACAGAAAAATAACAATAATAAACGTCATTATTAGTCATTAACTGTGAGAAATAAAATTAAATTTGATTATAAATCATTGGATTACAATGATATCTTTCGATGCATGGTGAATAGTGAATGGACGTTTTCGTTCATCTTCTCTGAGTTCTTATCTGCGATTGAACTAAGCGATAATGTACATGATCGCACTCGGGCAAGGGGCTCTCGCACGAGACTCGCCCGAGAGCTCTCGGCGAGAGTGTACAGCGGGCATTATGACGTATCCTTCGATCGCGGATTCTTGGAAATCTATTGTTATTCTATTGTTGCCTCGATCACCGGTGCTCTTATGGGGCTTGATAGGTTAAACTTAATAGTGTACTACGTGGAATATATTATTCTGGTCGAATACGTATAATTTAGTTTTCATGCTAATGTACATAATCCTCATAGAGATTCTCAGATGTATGCTAAGTGGAAGCAATGGGCTGAGACCCCTGGCCTTGAACACTCCAAGGCACTAATTCCTGGCTTCAACAAGAAACTATCAGAATTAGTGCTCACCCTGGGTAGGAACCAATTAAGAATCCTTACCAGAAGCCTAACTGGGCACTGCAAGCTCAACAAACACCTAAACATCATGGGTATTTGTAGTATAACGACTTGCAGATTCTGTGAGGAGGAGGATGAAACACCTATTCACCTTCTTCTCGACTGTCCTGCTCTAGTACAGAGCAGGAACAGGCACCTCGGTCGCCACGAATACTCATCCACAGAGGAAATTCGTGGCACCAACCCCAACCATATCGTTCAATTTATGAGCAGTATTGGGTTGGGGATGATTCTCTAGTGCGAAGGAGTCACAATAGATCCTCATGGGTCGCAGTGACGCCAGGGCTATAGCGACCTGCCTTCTATTAAAAAAAAAAAAAAGGATGCTAAGTACTTAACTACTTAGTAGGTATATTATGGACGAGTCTTATTAACATACATTGTCATATTTGTGTCATATTTTAACCCTAGACGAAAACGGAAGGGCGTTATAAAATTGACGTATGATCTGTCTGTCTGACCGTAAGTTTATGTGTGTGTCTGTCCATGGCATTGAAACGGGTGGGCTAATTTTTAACCTACTTCCAAAAAGGAGGAGCTTATACGTTGCTAAAGCTGACACGATCGAGAGTTAACTTAGCTATAATTCGCTCATCATTGGCTTGCTCACTGCTTCTGGGTTTTTTTTAAATTTATTTTAAATAGGTATGTATTTCGCAAATTAGACCGTATCTCTATAGAAAAACTTTGCATGCAATGTATGCATGCTATTGTCCAGTGTGTTGCTCAATAAACCTGATACTACATTGAGTTCTTGTTCGACCCGGTAACCGAGACCACGTGTAACATTGCACGACTCGCTGTTTTATGGATTTGCAACTACTAAACAAGTGTTATGTAACAATACCGATTTATTATTCTGTCATGACTCATGATATGCAAGCATCGATAAAACATTGATAAAATTACAAACAACAAAGAGATCGTTGCAAACACAGTCGCAGCCAAAAGTTTTGTTGTGACATACGAGATTTTGAGAACTTTAGGGCCTGATTCACCACTTACTGATAGCCGATAGGCTATCCAACACTCATCTGACGGAATGAGTATAGAGTATCCAGCACATATCGGGTGGTAACACAGGCCTACCTACTTATTACAACTGTAATTTTGGAAGCAAAGTGATCAAATAGAAAACGGCCAACTTTGCTAACTTTACACTTACTTTATTTATCTATGTAGTCCTCCTTAATCTGGATATGATAATATCTCATGTGACCATGTCACTACCATCTTGTGTGATCGCCGTGATAACAGGACACAGTATTCAAACAGCGGGTTGTAAACTTTATGACTAAGTTTTATTGATAATGAGGCATTGTTCTAAGGATATCATAGCCTTATGACTAGATAATATGAGGTAAACCACATAGTCTTAGATAGATAATACAAGGTTTATAGCATCTGCAGTTTTAATTATGTTTGTCTAGATCACAGTTATTACCGCAGTTATCATAGAGTATAGACTAAGGAAAATACTCTATATGCAGTTATCGAAGAAACATTTACTTTAATACATTAGATCTACGTCATTATTAGGTACCTAATAGTTATTCCTAAATATTTATTGTAGTTCAAAAAATTAATAATACTTATTCATAAACCAATTTAGGTATATGCTGCAAAAAACATTTTTTGGTATCGTTTGACTAGTATAGTGGTACCACTGGCATTGATAAAGATTATCTCATAAAGCATGTTCACGTCAATAAAACGAGAAAACCAAACTATTGCAACGAATACTCTGCTAGCTACGTAGAGCAAGAGTCGTCAGTCGAATAGGACTTACGGAAAATAAAATGTTTATTTGTACTTGTTTCATATACCTAACATTAAAAATACTTGTGTGTTTGCCTTTCCATAGTCCAGTCTAGATATTTCACACATATCCAAACATATTTCGTGATCCCATGGGACATGATCACATGTACCCAAAACCAAAATTGTAATTCCTATGTTAATATTTTATTTCAAAATTGGTACCGTTACAACTAAAAGACGAGACACATTTATGAGAACAATAGAAGGGAAATGGAATAGACTCAATAGAGGAAGACAAAAAAACTATTAAAAAAAAGAAACTAGTAGAAAAGTCAAGAACTATGTAAATAAGTATGGAGGTGATTAAATGATAGGACGACAACTTTGTCTTAAAATAGGATATCTTTTAAGATATTTTATTGAAGATTGCGAGCGTTCTACAGGCGTCGTATAAACTCGTTTGAAATGTTAATTCGACGCAATTTAGCCGCTAAGTTATTCTCGGAGGGATGACTTCCTAAAGTGTATTGAACCTTTTCAAGCTGAGTCTATTTCTAATACCATCATCACGTTTATTAGCTGATGCAAGCGGGCAACGGCAACGAAGTCTTTTTCTATCTATACTTAATATTATAAAGCGGAAGAGTTGGTTTGAACGCGCATTAGCGCGCACAGTAGTTCCTGTGATTACACAGGAACTACTGGTCCGATTTGAAAAATTCTTTCGGTGTTAGATAGTCCATTTATCGAGGAAGGCTATAGGCTATATTTTATCACGCTAAGACTAATAGGAGCGAAGAAATAGAGGAAAATGTAGAAAAAACGGGGGGGAAATTATTTGAAAGGGCTTATCTCACGAACTACTGGAGCATTTTTTCTGTTATTTGGCACAGATAAGAAGTAGACCACGTAATGGATCATAGACTATTTTTTGTGGACAAATTTTTCTGTGAAATATCTAATTTACGCGGGCGAAGCCGCGCGTAACGTCTAGTTTAACATAAAGTTAGACTATTATGTATGAATAACGTTAAGGCAAAAATTTTATCAATTTTTGAACAGCTGTGGACAGCAAGCAAGGGGTATAAACCGTAAAACCTGTAAGCCAATGAACTATCAAATTACAACTTCCTTTTACAAAAGATTTACTGTAGGGTGTCAGTTTTATTTAACATTTATTTAACAGTTTAATGCACACAAAAACATTTAACAAATTATATATGAAGAAAAACGACACAACTGTTCAGAGTTTTCTGCAACAATGTCTATGCCCATCTGGACGTCGAATGTAGTAAAGTAGAGCTACATAGTAGAATGTAGATATAAAAAGATTGAAACATCTTTCTTTATAATATAAAAATTCCATTCTTAATGGAGTCAGCATCCTTGGACCTTGCTCTACCTTTTCGACTGTAAAAAGTCGAAGGTCGAAAAGTTTAAAAGGTATTTAGCATTTTGAACTTTTAATGCCTTTATAACCTTTATTATTCAGGCGTAGTTTTAAATTTAACAATACTAACAATATTAATTAACACGCGGCCATCTCTCGAAGCCAGAATGGCGTCGAAGGACAACACAATTAAAAAGTTATTGGTGTGTGAACTGTAAATTCCAAGCTGAAATGTGTAGAAGCGGTACCTACGAAGTAAACACGCGCCCAATTTAATCAGAAAATAGGTCAAGCAACTCATCCAGACCTATAGACGTTAAACACGTGTTTAATGTGCTAGAACTGCATTCAACAATTTCATACCAGCGGGCCGATTCTGGGCTTGTACCATGAAACTGTTTTGAGACTCAAATAATCGGACGAGAATGTTGCGTCCTACTCTAACAAACGTGAAATGACGTTGTTAGAGTAGGACGTGGCATTCTCGTCCGATTGTTTGAGTCTCAAAACAGCAGGGCAATCGCATTATTTTTAAACGTTCCAATTCAGGTTCACATTTGCTTTGGTTGTGGTTCAGTTACGGTTCGGTTCCGCTGCGTCTGAGCAAATTTCAGTATCGTGCTAACGTTCCAACCGTAACTCAACCTTAGATGGAACTCGAACGAAGCGCAACGTTTTACCTTTAGACAGACAATGCAGCGGACCAATCAGCGCCCTTCTGATTTAATTTTGATTGGCTTAAATATGAACAAATTTTTTCCGATGCGTTAATTGGTCAATTGATAAATTGTTTATTTACATATGGATAAATATGACACGAGTGAAGTTGTTTTGGTACTTGGTAGTTATGATCAATGATGTGAATGATTATTACTTGGAGTTTTTAATTTACGTAGATGAATTCTTAATATTGTTTTACTATATTTTACAAACGGCATATAAGTGTTGAATAGTGACACATAGTGTGAGTTGTGACTTGTGACAAAAGTTTTATGTGGCGCAGAAAACCTTTACGTAAAGTAGTAATGTCAAAATTCAATTCACTTTTTAACAAACTCAAATAACAAAACATAGTCCGTAGCATGTTATTTTACAGCTTTAAAGTAAAACATAAGCTTAAATTATAATTTAATTATAGCCTATGTTATATTTTTCCATCGATTTTTGTCAATTTAATACACCAAAATAAGAAACGTTTCAGAAACGTGCGAGTAGAAGTTGCATTGTATCAACTTTTTGTTTTGACAGCGTTTGCGCTCGGGCTGAGGTTCAGTAACGTCTCAACTAGCTGTCAAAACGTTAGCGTGATACCGAATCGTTCCAAAAGTCGATCAACGTCCGAGTTTCACTTGCGTTTCAGTTGAATAAATTTATCGCGATTGCCCTGCAGTAGGCCTACTACGAAACCGTTTTGAGACTCAAACAATCGGACGAGAATGCCGCGTCCTGCTCTAACAACGTCATTTCACGTTTGTTAGAGTAGGACGCAGCATTCTCGTCCGATTATTTGAGTCTCAAAACAGTTTCATGGTACAAGGCCTGTTTCGTAGTAGGCCTACTGTATCGTACATTTGTGAGTTAATAACTGAGTTAGTAACGAAACCGAGGAGTGAGTAACGGAAAGTGCCACTTTTTGTATTCACTTGCATACAAAAGTGAGACTTTCGGTTGCTCACTCCTCCGTTTCGTTACTAACTCAGTTATTAACTCACAAATGTACGATACAGAATCGGCCCGCAGGCCATGTTACAATAGCGTTAAAGTCTTCGATCACTAATATACAAGATACACAGTCTCATACAAAACCTCTCGAAAATCTGTCCCCGAGTAATAGAGTTTAATGAAGTATACATTTATCTAAAATCAACCTTAATTATAGTAATTATTAAAGATCTTTTTATAAAACAATGAACATTTGTGTTTACAAAGCAATAAAATTTTTACGTCCGATGCACGCTTCATACTAAATTCAACCATCCGCGTATATGATTTAAGTTCAAATTTGTATAGTGCCAAAAAAAAATCCAATTTTACGACCGAAATTCGCCGCTGGAACAGAGCGAAGTGAAGTATGAGTGGAGTCGAACTGTTAAAATTTTTTTTGTTGATTGTAATTTGTAATAATTTTAATAGTCCATTTTTTTATTTTTCCGAAGTTTAATGTATAAAGTGAGGAGTAATTATTTTTTACTTGTAATATTATGTTGTTCTAATGTTATGTCTAATTTTATCATTAACCAAAATATACATAAGTGTACATACATTTTCCGATAGGCCACAAAGGACAACTCACATCACCCAACGCCCATACTTTTTAACCTACTTAAAAAATCCTTAATGGGAACTATATTTGATCGAAGATGGGAACATAATATTATTACCACATCTAACTGGATCTCGAGGAAACCTGAAAAAAATCCTCAATAAAAAAATAATAGTAATAGCGACTCCATCAAATGGAACAGAAACATAGCTTATAACCCGAACATTTCAAGTGGGCATGATAAACTACGATAAGTACCTTTAGTATGAGTATTCGCAATTGAGATGGTTTATACCTGGTGTTGATTTATTTACAACTTAATTTTAAAACTGTCTTTTGGTGATTTCTTAAAGAAATACCAATATTTACAATACAATTGTAAGAAATATATTAGGATAAAATTAATACTTACCGGAAATATGAAATTCCATCCTTTTTTTTGGTTTTAGACGTATGATTTCTACAATTATTAAACGCGCACCGAGGCATGTTTCCCGGCGGACCGTTCGAGCACTACTAAATCAAAAGTGCACCAGAATGTTGAGTTTGGTGCTCTTTTGGTGAGGTCGTTTTTTGCCGCGGATTGTGTATCTTGTATATTAGTGATCGAAGGTTAAAGTACCTATGTAAATAGCTATCACGCTAAAGTATTTATGTACTGTAGATTTCGAGAAACACTCATATTATATTAACTAGCTATTTGACCGAGCTTTGCTCGGGTATTCGATAAAACACGAATGAAATGACATTTTCTAAAAATGATTCCTAGTAGATCGATTTATCGCCTCCGAAACCCCCTATAGACTAAATTTCATGAAAATCGTTGGAGCCGATTCCGAGATTCCAATTATATATATTACTAGCTGTCTCGGCAAACGTTGCTTTGCCATAATATAAAGTATTTCGCCCATATTATTTTATTGAAGTGACTAAATAAGTATGTCACCATGGCAACGTCGATCGCTATCCCGTCGCACAAACTTAATGGTCGCCGTCAGTCTCAGCTTGTAATAATTTACATATTTTGACGACCTCCGTGGCTCAATTGGTTGAGTATGTGGCAGCTCAAGCCGGGGGTCGCGGGTTCGAATCCCGCCGACGGAACAAAAAGTTTTTCAATGTTCCTGGGTCATGGATGTGTATTAAATATGTGTATGATATAATAAAAATCTTAAATATATGTATAGTATAAAAGTATTAAATATATTTCCGTTGTCTGGTACCTGTAACACAAGTCCTTCAGGTACTTACCACGGGGCCAGACTGACGTGGTGTGAAGCGTCCATAGATATTATTATTATGTTATTTTGATTTTTCTCGGCTTTCACCGGCAGACTGATATGTACGGGCCGAAGCCAAGTACACACCAGGTAAGTAATTGATGTTTTAGCTGTTTGTATGATGCTGAGGGTTGGTATGATCGATTTCTAACATAATATTGTATGATGTGTGAGTATGTAGGTTTGATTGAGTTGTATGTAGAGTAGTAGCTTCATCATCAGTCTGTAAAAATTTTCTTATAATGCGGCAAGTATTAAGGATTACTGCTTTTTGCAATAAATATACTAAGTTTAGGGGTAGTTGAAGGGTATTTATTGAGGTATGTAGTTGTTTCGGGATGACACCTGTTGTAGATAGGACTATGGCAACTATAGTTACTTTTTGCAGGTTCCAGAGGCGGGCTATTTCATCCTTGAGTTCTATATATTTAGTAAGTTTCTCGGCTATTGTACTTTGTAAATTGTGTGTGTTAGCTACGGCTATATCAATGAGGAATGCAGTTTTGTTAATTTTATCCACTAAGGTTACGTCAAGTCTATTGTAGTGTGTAGTTTTGTCAGTCAGTATGGTTCGGTCAAAATATAGTTTGGTAGAGGCGTTATCCAGGACATTTTCAGGTTTGTATTTGTAATAAGGTTCTATGTCAGTTATGAAGTGTCTTTGCTTAGCAAGTCTCTGATGAATTATACCAGCAACTTGGTCATGGCGATGTTTGTAGTCAGTCTGTACTTTTGCTTTACATGCTCCTGTAATATGCTGTATAGTTTCCGGGCAACTTTGGCACTTTCTGCAACTGTCAATGGTTCGAGTTTTAGTGATGTGTCTTTGGTAGTTTCTGGTCTCTATTGTTTGGTCCTGTATGGCTATCATGAACCCTTCAGTTTCTGGGAAGAGATCTCCGCGACTCAGTTATTATTATTATTATTATTTATTCAACAAATGCACTTATCAATATATAAAGTACCCAGTAGCCGATTCTCAGACCTACTAAATATGCATATAAAATTTGGTAAAAATCAGTAAAGCCGTTTCGGAGGAGTTCGTGACTAACATTGTGTCACGAGAATTTGATATATTATAAGATTTTATACTGACTTCACGGAAACGCGGTCGAACAGGATAAAAAGTATCCTTTGTCTGTCTCCTGGTTCTAAGCTACCTCTCGAGCTCTCCACCAATTTTCAGCCAAATCGGTTCATCCGTTCTTAAATTATAAGTAGTGTAATGTAACTAACACCACTTTCTTTTATATAATATTATGTAATACTAGCTGACCCGACAGATGTTGTCCTGTCTTAACGATGATTATTTAATTCGAATTGGTTTTGAGTGCCATCGTGCACTCATCCCAAACTATCCCGAAAATCATAAAAGTTTATTGTGCGGGAACTCTACATTTTCCGGGACAAAAAGTATACCTTGTCCTTTCCCAAGACTCAAAGTATCTCCATACTATATTTCATCAAAATAGATTGAATAGTTTAGTCAAAAATTATAAAAGTTTATTGTGCGGGAATCATACATTTTCCGGGACAAAAAGTATCCCTTGTCCTTTCCCGAGACTCAATATAGATTAAATCGAGATTTCATGTACATGAAATATTTAATGAAAACCATCAACTGTATCGTAGAAACAAAATAAAGTAATGCACGCGAAGTTAACATACCTACTAAACACGTTTCGACACGTTTGCAGGCGGCATGTGCGCAAACAGCAGTAAAAAAGCATTACGGAAACTTCCGAAACCATGATCGGCTTGGCCGACTAGTCGGCCGATTAGTCGGCTTCTTCGCAGCCGACTAGTCGGCTAGTCGGCCAAAGTCATGATCGGCATATCTCTAATTGTGACACGAGAATTTTATATATAAGATTTAAAATATATTTATGTATATGTTACGCTCAAAGACCGAAAATAGCTCACAACGCGTTGTGGTCACAGTGAAACAGCCACGACGCGAAATCCGCGTTGTGGCTCTAATGAAAACGGCCACGACGCGTTCTGGCAATCACAAAAAGACCATAACGCGAAATTCGTGTCGTGGCTGATATGCTATTCGTTTTTCTTGATATTTTGTTCAAGATTGATTGATTAATCGTCCATACTCCATAGGTATGGAAGATTACCTATATTTGAATTACCACACGTACTACAAAATATTTTTTCTTTTACTAAGTCACTTTATAACGTGTTTTTCATTCTTATTTGTAAAATATCCATAGTTCCATACTATCCGTACTAATATTATTACTGTCTGTCTGTCTGGCGCAACGTGTTATTGTTTGTTGTTTTTTTTTAATATAAAGTTATCTGATCTTAATAAATAATAAAAATTTAGTTTTATTTTTATTTATAAGTATATGTAATTTGAATATAATACTGCTAGTTGATGCCCGCCAGACAGCCAGACAGTAATAATGTTAGTACGGATAGTATGGAACTATGGATATTTTATAAATAATAATGATAAACACGTTATGCAGCGATTTAGTAAAAGAAACATATTTTGTAGTACGCGTGGTAATTCAAATATAGGTAATCTTCCATACCTATGGACGATTTATCAATCTTGAACAAAATATCAAGAAAAACGAATTGCTTATCAGCCACGACACGAATTTCGCGTTATGGACTTTTTGTGATTGCCAGAACGCGTCGTGGCCGTTTTCATTAGAGCCACAACGCGAATTTCGCGTCGTGGCTGTTTCACTGTGACCACAACGCGTTGTGAGCTATTTTTTCGCTCACTGAGCGATTTCGGTCTTTGAGCGTAACATATACAAGAATTGCTCGTTGAAAGATATAAGATCATAGAATAGAAGTAAGACTAGGTGACTAGATAAGGCATGAACTGCGCTACGCCTATATTCGTTTATTGCACGGGGACCGTATATTTTTCCAGAATAAAAAGTATCCTATGTGTTTTCCCGGGACTCAAAGTTATCTCTATACCAAATTTCAGCAAAATCGGTTCAGCGGTTTGGGGGCGAAGAGGCTACAGAGTACAAACTGACAAACAGATACACTTTCGCATTCATAATTTTTTATAGTATGGATGTAAAGTTGTGGAAAATTTGCAATTCCTGTGTAAATGAGATCTTCCGGTAAATATATAAATATTTATATTTAAATAATAATGAGTCGGTACTCGGTACATAACTACCTTAACTACATTTAAATTAACGTCGCATTTGTACTCTATTATAATAAAAATAATTTAGAAGTTACGTAAGTTTAAACGTAGATTGCCGGAAAACATTAGTTTAACGTGACATACAACAAATTGTGGCAAAATTAATTCTGCATTAAAAGATACGTAACTCGTTCTACTTGGGTCTTGGTGCAATGTTCCTTGTCCAATATTGCTACGATCGGAATTTCATGTGGCTCTATTAGATGTACCATAATATTTATTGTTTCTGTTACCTGGTACATATTCTGGGTTACAATTTGTATAGAAATTGCAGTCCCTTGGAACAGAAGTAGTCATGAATCGGGCGTGCTGTATGCAGTGACGGATTAAGACTACTTGATACCCTAAGCAATCCATGCCTGTGTATCCCCCCCCCCCATCCGTATGTCAACTAGAAACGGTCTTTAAACTTTTACCAACTAAAAATATCAGTTTTTTCCTAGAAACTTTTTTGGTGTGGTTTTTGGTGACGTGAGACTTGACAGTGAGACGTGAATCGTGATGCCCTAAGGACATATGTTTTTTGTCCTTCTTCTGGTGCCCCCTCAGACGTGATGCCCTAGGCAATTACTTAATTTGATTAAGGGTTGATCCGTAACTGGCTGTATGGCATATTTAATGGTAGAGCGGTAGAGCGCCTTAGTAACAAATTAAAGTCTGTGTTGCAGTAGCGTCAATTTCATGTACGTGGAACATTTTTACAACAAAATAGGATAGAATCGTCAGGTAAATTCTACGAGGAAAATAATACCGTCACTTAAGATAACCAACTATCCTTAAACAGATTTTACTGACACATGATAGTGGCATCAGGCATGTGAAAAGGAAAGGATAATGACATACGGCGATGTTTAATCGTGTTTTACGCCTGATTTATGTGCGTGAAGGAAATTTTTACTTTATTTTAACCATTTACTCCGTACTTTATATTAATCTGTTTTAGTTCTGAAACACTAGTGGGTATATTACTTCTTAGTTGTTAGGCAGCTATATCATATCAGGTAATATCTTAAACGTGGCTAGTGTTTCCCAACTGCGCCAGGAGGGTTATAGACCCTGGGGGTGAGCCAAGATCTTTTCTTTATCGTTTCTTTATAGAATCGTCTATCGAAATGTATGGAATTAACATAAAACGAGTCGAACGTCAACGTCATATTAGCGAACGCTTATGTCGATTACATACATTTTGTTTGGCAATTCTATAACGAAGCGAAAACGAAAAAGTTTTGGCTAAATAGCCTGGTGTCTAGAGTCTAGACCAGTGCGTAGGCGACACCAACGTTTCACCGACACTTTCATTTAATACTAGATTTGTCGATGTCTGAACGAGATTATTATGCAAATGTTAAGATATTGAAAGCCCAAGGCGAAATAGCTGTGAATTTATGAGATATTAACGGTAAAATTCTAGAAATATTATCTAAGCAATATACCAAAGGAATAACTCGTCGGTGTTTTGTGCCACCTAAACCTTTTTTTCTTCGAACAACGGCCCTCCTGGACTGAGGATTGAGGACCTTATATTAGGAATAATGCGTATTGTTAGTTGCCAATTTGTACAGTCGGCTATTGTATGCAACAATACAATAGATATTAGAATATAGTATCCATGTCATTATATAATTCTGTTACCAATAAAAAGTTATTACAATTAGCCGCTAAAATTCGTAGAATATGTTAACATTAATATAATATAATATCTATGGACGCTTCACACCAAGTCAGTCTGGCCCCGTGGTAAGTACCTGAAGGACTTGTGTTACAGGTAGGGTTGCCAGATGGCCGGGAAATCCGGGATTGTCCCGGAATTTAGCGTGTTGTCCCGTGTCCAGAAATTAGACATTATTGTCCCGGAATCCGAAAACCTACTAGTTTTGTAACTAAATAAGTAATCTGAAATAATAAACCAACAACGAATTGAGTGAGGGCGGGTGGCGCGCGGCGCACGGGAGAGGAGTGCTTACTTCGCTCGCCCGCGCTCGCGGCTCGCCCCCTCTCTTACCCCTATCCGCGCTGTCTGGCTGGCTACTATGTGGTTAGTAGAATTGTCCCGGATTTGATAAGTTTCTATCTGGCAACCCTAGTTACAGGTACCAGACAACGGAAATATATTTAATACTTTTATACTATACATATATTTAAGATTTTTATTATATGATACACATATTTAATACACATCCATGACCCAGGAACTTAATAAACTTTTTGTTCCGTCGGCGGGATTCGAACCCGCGACCTCCGGCTTGAGCTACCAACGCGCTCACCACTGCGCCACGGAGGTCGTCGAACATTCGCTTTAAATAATAATTCAAGCGAAGTTAACTAGCTCTGTATGAATTATTTATTAGAGATATTGTGCAACGAAGAAATTTGCGGAATTTCTAATTGACGATAATGCTACTAAATGGTCAGTAAAATCGTTGCAACTTGCAGCCAATAGTGCAATAGACTGTAGACATTAGTGATTAGACAGTAGTACTATGGGAAATGAGATGTGAATACAGTAAATTAGTTGCCAATACGAAGAACACGTTCTTCATCATCAAAGGGATAATATTTCTTAAGACGTTTTCTAAGAAATGTAGGCATTTTTCTAAAAAAACATAGAAGTCAAAAGTACATAAAGTCTTGCAGCGCTGCTTCTTTCACACCCCTTTTTCACGCCCTAAAGTATTATCACTCATTTATATTACACCTTGTACACAAAACTAATTGATAATACTTTAGGGTGCGTATAGAGTACATAGAGTTCCCTGTGAAAGTAGCAGCGCTCGAGTAACTTTTGTTATATGGGAAAATTCAGGACACTGGGGCGCTTTGCCCCTACAAATCGCAAAAAAAATTGCTCTATTCAGCGCTGCTACTTTAACACTTTACTATATCTAATGTACTCAGGGACACAATATACTTACCCTAAACTCTAAAGTATTATCAGGATGTTTTATTACACCTTGTATACCATGCAATTATTGTATGCCGGGATACTTTTTCGTTCGTCGAAATCGGGACACAACCGAAAATGGATTTTTGAGATCGAGCATACTTTTTGTGGAAATATGGATGCATATTTTTAGCATTGAGGTTTTACAGAAAAAAGCAATCGTTCGCTGAATACATTTGCTGTGCAGACGAAGCGTGTCACGGCCAAACCTTCGACTAACAAACACAAGTGTTTTATGGATATCAAAATATTTGCCGTTCTGCTGTGGCCTGTGTCTATATACGGAGGGCGATAATGTATTGACATTTTTGGGGGCTCTTATCGCGAAATCGCGCGATGTATGCGCAAATGATTTGGGCGTAACGTGATCGAATTTGATAAAATTGAGGGCGGAAAGGTCAGAATAGTAAAACGAGACAATTATGGCTTTTCATACGATAGAGAACAGCGCAGTAACAACGTTTAGTTGTTACTTGTTAGTCCTGGCACATAATATATTATATTAGTGTCCTGGGCGCTGGAAATCCCTAATAATAATCTGAGACGATCTTTAGAGGAAAGTTGGATGTCAAAATATAGCGCCAACTGCCAAGTAGGTATTCCATCTTCGTAACATCCGAATTTGTTCGCCTTGTAGGTAACTCTTCTGTGTCGTGTCTGTTAGAAAGGAAGGTGATAATTTTGTGATGATATAACGGTATTTAGATTCCGCCTGATGATTATAAACACGAGTGACACATTCCCGCTGGGGATCATGCTCGTTAATCTTAAGGGGCAGGGTACCATCGAAATTCTCATACAAACGTAATACCAAAATCATTTTCTCATACGAAAATATTTAACGTGTTTGAGTTATTTTTCAGCTTAAAATAGTAATTACCTAGGTTCCTGCACAAAAATTTACTTCAAAATATTTACACACTAAAAAATATAAACGATTACATTTCATGCATTTTTACACCATTGACGACATACTTTTCGCACACTTGTTTTATATTAAAAACTCATCGAATCGTTATGTATTTTTCTTGGGAACACAGCTTATATTGTGTAGTTACAGAATGTCTTCAAAAGAATTGCAATATAATAAATTTTCATTCATCATTTTTGGTATTCGTGAACGCGGCGCAATTTCTCTATAATTTCCAACCTGGTATCGTGCCTATCCGCTCACACAACAGAGCGCGGCAACGGACCGTGCCGGGCGGCGGAGTGGGATAACCGGTACATAATTCATTCATGGCATTCAAGTACAATATTCCCTCAAGCTCCAAGCGACCGCGCGCGCGATAATAGTAGATTTCCAAGAATCCGCGATCGAGAGAATGTTATTGTTGTTGATTTTGATAGTTTTTTGTGATATTTGAAGAAAATTGCTTGAACAAAATATAATTATTTTGATTTGTGGTACTTGAACTTTTGATAATAATGGATAAGTACCGAAAGCTGGGATGTACGATGTATCACACAGTAAGTATAATTTAATAATGATGTATCTCATAATATTATTTTCTTATACTTAGTATTTTGTAAATAACTTTTAGGAATAGCGATAGGGTATTTTTCTACTATTTAGAAGGCCGACATTTATATTATAATGAGACTTTTCCTAAATCGTAACATCCTAAGTATTTTTTTAATGTGTAAAATGTTTACTAATAAATAAAGGTCAATAATAATTTCATACTTTCTATTATATTATGTACATTATACTTAATTTATATGTCAGTGATACTTTCATACCTACTAATACTAGCTGTCCCGGCAAATGTTGCTTTGCCATAATATAAAGTACTAGACGTTCAGTGCGGCTTCGCCCGCGTAAATAAGATATTTCACAGACAAAATATTAGTCCACAAAAAATAGCCTATGATCCTTCACGTGGTCTACTTCTAATCTGTGCCAAATAACAGAAAATATCTCGAGTGGTTGTGAGATAAGTCCTTTCAAATAATTTTTCCAAATTTTCATGAAATAAGGGGGCAAACGAGCAAACGGGTCACCTGATGGAAAGCAACTCCCGTCGCCCATGGACACTCGCAGCATCAGAAGAGCTGCAGGTGCGTTGCCGGCCTTTTAAGAGGGAATAGGGTAATAGGGTAGGGGACTGGGCCTCCGGTAAGCTCACTCACTCGGCGAAACACAGCGCAAGCGCTGTTTCACGCCGGTTTTCTGTGAGAACGTGGTATTTCTCGTGAAATTCTTCGATCTTATTAGTCTTAGCGTGATAAAATATTATAGCCTATAGCCTTCCTCGATAAATGGGCTATCTAACACAGAAATAATTTTTCAAATCGGACCAATAGTTCCTGAGATTAGCGCGTTCAAACAAACAAACAAACAAACTCTTCCCACTTATAATATTAGTATAGATTTTGCCCTTATTATTTTATTGAAGTGACTAAATAAGTACCTATTTTACCATGGCAACGTCCATCGCTATTCCGTCGCACAAACAATGGTCGCCGTCAGTCTCGAGTTGTAGTATTTGTCTATTATTTATTCAAGAAATACACTTATCAATATAAAAAGTACCCAGTAGCAGTATAGTCTAAGATCCGGCCATAGAATGACCTTCACCCATCGTATTACGGGATGAAAATGATTTTTTTATAAAATTAAATATGTTAAAAAAATTATTTACAGGAGGTTGTCTGAAAAATTTGGTGCAAAGTGTAATTAATTAATAATTAAAAAATGTTTTTTTTAAACATTACATTCATTCAACCTTATGTCATTATATTCATAATAAAATTATCTTTATTTTGATATAAGGTTTATCGCGTAAGTGGATCGTTGAAAATTACTAGTATCGATTTACCTGTATATAGCTGCCTACCTGATAATTGCACCGGAAAAAAAAAGTCAACCCAGCGTTTGCATATTCTATGAGCTACATACTTTCGATTAGTATACAGTTTTTTTGCGTAAGGGAATGAATGTAATGTTTAAAAAAAAAAAACATTTTTTAATTATTAATTAATTACACTTTGCACCAAATTTTTCAGACAACCTCCTGTAAATATTTTTTTTAACATGTTTAATTTTATAAAAAAATCATTTTCATCCCGTAATACGATGGGTGAAGGTCATTCTATGGCCGGATCTCCTACTAGTAGCCGATTCTCAGACCTGAGTGCATAGTATAAAATTAAATCAGTAAAGCCCTTTCGAAGGAGTACGGTAGTCTGTAACTAACATTGTGACACGAGAATTTTATATAGATATACTACTATGATAAATGCGAAAGTTTGTATGTCTGTTATCTTTTCACGCGAGAATGGCTGAATCGTTTGAGATGAAATTTGGTACTAAGATACTTTGAGGAAAGGATATTATAAAATAGTTTTTGTTGCGAGAAAATGTACGGTCTCCACAATTCCCCTTCATTTAGTCTTCTTTTAAATTATAATTAGAAAAATATACTTACAAGATGTTTGTGTAAACACCGTTGTCCTTGAAACCATCAAATGAGCCCGTCAAAATGAACAACTTTTTCTATGAGAACAATGCTGGGAAATAAAATAAATCTGTCTTCATACCCATAGAAATTGGCGATCCGGGCATCCGTATGAGTATGAAGACGGCATTTTTTTTTTTTGAGTTCCCAACATTGTTCTCATAGAAAAAGTTGTTCATTTTGACGGGCTCATTTGATCGTTTCAAGGATAACGGTGTTTACACAAACACACTGTATAAATATAGTATGTGTATAGGTACTTATCTATACTAATATTATAAAGCGGAAGAGTTTGTTAGTTTGTTTGTTTGTACGCGCTAATCTCAGAAATTACTGTTTCGATTTGAAAAATTCTTTCAGTGTTAGATAGCTCATTTATCGGGGAAGGCTAATGGCTATATTTTATTACGCTAAGACTAATAGGAGGGAAGAAATAGAGGAAAATGTGGAAAAAACGGGGGGAAATTATAGAAAGGCCTTATTTGAACGCGCTAATCTCAGGAACTACTGGTCCGATTGGAAAAATTATTTTTGTGTTAGATAGCTAATTTATCGAGGAAGGATGTAGGATATATTTTATCACGCTAAGACTAAAAGGATAAAAATAGAGGAAAATGTAGAAAAAACGGGGGAAATTATTTGAATGGGCTTATTTGAATGCGCTAATCTCAGGAACTACTGGTTCGAATTGAAAAATTCTTTCAGTGTTAGATGGTTCATTTATCGAGAAAGGATATCTAAGGCTATATTTTATCACGCTAGGATCAATAGCACTGAAGAAATAGAGGAAAATGTGGAAAAAACTGGGGAAATTATTTGAAATTATCTTAGGAACTACTGGAGCAATTTTTATGTTATTTCATATTTGGCAAGCATGAAGAATAGGCTATTTTTGCGGAAAAATGTACGGCTGCGTGAAATTTCTAAATTACGTACCTAAGCGAAGTCGCGCGGAATATCTTTATATAATACTCTTCGATCACTAATATACAAGATACACAGTCTCATACAAAACCTCTCGAAAATCTGTCCCCGAGTAATAGAGTTTAATGAAGTATACATTTATCTAAAATCAACCTTAATTATAGTAATTATTAAAGATCTTTTTATAAAACAATGAACATTTGTGTTTACAAAGCAATAAAATTTTTACGTCCGATGCACGCTTCATACTAAATTCAACCATCCGCGTATATGATTTAAGTTCAAATTTGTATAGTGCCAAAAAAAAATCCAATTTTACGACCGAAATTCGCCGCTGGAACAGGACGAAGTGAAGTATGAGTGGAGTCGAACTGTTCAAATTTTTTTGTTGATTGTAATTTGTAATAATTTTAATAGTCCATTTTTTTTTTCCGAAGTTTAATGTATAAAGTGAGGAGTAATTATTTTTTACTTGTAATATTATGTTGTTCTAATGTTATGTCTAATTTTATCATTAACCAAAATATACATAAGTGTACATACATTTTTCGATAGGCCACAAAGGACAACTCACATTACCCAACGCCCATACTTTTTAATCTACTTAAAAAATCCTTAATGGGAACTATATTTGATCGAAGATGGGAACATAATATTATCACCACATCTAACTGGATCTCGAGGAAACCTGAAAAAATCCTCAATAAAAAAATAATAGTAATAGCGACTCCATCAAATGGAACAGAAACATAGCTTATAACCCGAACATTTCAAGTGGGCATGATAAACTACGATAAGTACCTTTAGTATGAGTATTCGCAATTGAGATGGTTTATACCTGGTGTTGATTTATTTACAACTTAATTTTAAAACTGTCTTTTGGTGATTTCTTAAAGAAATACCAATATTTACAATACAATTGTAAGAAATATATTAGGATAAAATTAATACTTACCGGAAATATGAAATTCCATCCTTTTTTTTTGGTTTTAGACGTATGATTTCTACAATTATTAAACGCGCACCGAGGCATGTTTCCCGGCGGAGCGTTCGAGCACTACTAAATCAAAAGTGCACCAGAATGTTGAGTTTGGTGCTCTTTTGGTGAGGTCGTTTTTTGCCGCGGATTGTGTATCTTGTATATTAGTGATCGAAGATAATACTTTATACTAGCTGTTGCCCGCGACTTCGTCCGCGTTAGAATGTAGTAGATCACATCCCAAGTATTATTTAGTGTACAAATTTTTTTCCAATTATAATATTAGTATAGAAAATCGTTGGAAAGTAAATTCTGTACATTTAATATTTTTGTACAATAAATAATACTTGGGATGTGATCTACTATGATAACGCCGAAGTCGCGGGCAACAGCTAGTATAGCATATTTGCGACAACGATTATTCCATACTAGCTGTTGCCCGCGACTTCGTCCGCGTGGACTTCAGTTTATAGCGCGCGGTGTCAACAAAATTGGTGTCAAATTTAAAAGCTTTTTAAAACCCTGGTATCCCTCAAATCAAAATACCCAAAACAGCTGTGCAGTGTGCACATAATATATATTTTTTAATTAAACTTTTTTATACCAAATTCTAAAGCTTATTTAGCCCCCCATTACACAACTTTAGC
This sequence comes from Polyommatus icarus, assembly GCA_937595015.1. Taxonomy (NCBI): domain Eukaryota; kingdom Metazoa; phylum Arthropoda; class Insecta; order Lepidoptera; family Lycaenidae; genus Polyommatus; species Polyommatus icarus. The sequence continues at coordinate 7,000,883 of OW569328.1, read as the reverse complement.
TTTACCAGAGACCAGTATGGCTTTACCCATAAACTATTTAATATTATAAAATTGCCACCTTGGTATATATAATAATTATTAATATCTATAATTTTATATCGCTTGACAAACTCTAGTCTCGATCTAAAAGACTATAAAAAGTACCAATAAAACGGTCATAATGGGACGATGCATGGTACTTATAATGATTTTAAATGGTAGTGATGATGATAATGATGATTGTAATTTGCATAGTAATAGCAGTAGTAGTTGCTTTCAGTTCTTAAAACAACGTCGAAACTCCCAAACTTGTATCTATAAAGAGAAAGGAGTTCTCTCAGCACCTTCCGAACCATGGTATGTATTTGCACCAAGATGGTGCAAAATCTTACTTGTTGGTAGCATATGCTTAGAATACTGCTAACGAAACCGAAGTCACCACATGTTTCCATATAAATTTTGCGTAGTTCTCTCGATTTCTTAGGGATCCCTTCATCAGGTCACCACTTTTATGAATGTGGTAGCAAATAGAGATTATAACCTATACACCAAAAGAAAAATTTTGAAAATCGGTTCACAAACGGCGGAGTAATCGTTGAACGAACATAACACCTCCTCCATTTTGAAAGTCGGTTAAAATTATAGCCTATGTGTTATTCTGATATATAAGCTATATTATTGTAAAGTTTCATTAAAATCCGTTCAGTAGTTTTTGCGTGAAAGAGTAACAAACATCCATACATCCAAACTTTCGCCTTTATAATATTAGTAGGATGTTTGCTTGCGTAATTTAGGAATTTCACGCAACCGTACATTTTTCCGCAAAAAATTGCATATGTCCCTTCACGTGGTCTATTCTTCATGTTTGCTAAATAACATAAAATAAAAACATTTTCCTCTATTTCTTCGCTCCTATTAGTCTTATCGTGATATAATATAGCCTATAGCTTTCCACGACAAATGAGCTATCCAACAGTAAAATAATTTTTCAAATCGGACCCTGTAGTTCCTGAGATTATGGCGTTTAAACAAACAAACAAACAAACTCTGCAGAATTATAATATCAGTACATATTATCTGACTATAGATAGCAGAAAATTCGCGCATTCTCGTACAAGTTTTATATATTACCTATCGCGTATTCGGTCGTAAAACTTGTATGAAAAATACGTCTCGCTCCGATATTATTAATTTTATCTAATTACCTACTGATATAAATATATAAATAAAATTAATAAAAATAAAATAAATTAAACCCACCGGCACAGTCACCGGCCAAATTTTTAGGGCTTAGGTATCATTAGAACAAAACGTTTTCCTGGGTCATGCTCATGACTCATTAATGTGTATTAAATGTGTATAATAATGATAATAATATTGTAAAAACCAGATGACGCCCGCAACTCTGTAGCGCCAAAACTCGTTTATCGCGCAGGAACCGTACATTTTTTCGGGATAAAAAGTATTCTATGTCAAAGGACAAAGACTCGGTACCGGGCCTCAAAGTATCTCCATGCCGAATTTCAGCAAAATCGGTTCAGCGGTTTGGGCGTGAAGAGGTAATAACATACAGACAAACAGACACGCTTTTAAATTTATAATATTAATTTTTTGCAATTACTATGCAATATGAAAGTATGGACTATGGAGTACCTACTTGTAATAAAAAGTGAATATATAGGTAATATATCCGGTAGGTAAGTATAATATGTCTGGTACTAGTTACAACACAAGTCAAGTGTACTTAGCACGGGGCTAGACTGACGTGGTGTGAAGAGTCCAATGTAGATTTTTATAATATTGTATTATTATTATTATATTATTTTAATATATTTTGTAGAATCTGTATTCTGTTCAGTTCAGTGACAAGATCGACGACAATACGCCCGCGCCTGTATTCCAAAATATAAGACAACCACAAAATAGCATTGTTCATGAAACAGAATATTATACAATTCGCAACACACGCACGGCTTGAATAACTTGATCAGAGTAAAATAATGAATGACGATGCACGCACACATACTTACGCTGCCGTGCAGGACGTCCGGGGCGCGCGGGGCACGGGGTACCTCGCAATAGCGAGACAGCGATATATAAAACTTGTAGTGGCGCTAGTGTCGAATTTGATTTGAGCGGCCGCATAGCCCGCGCTCTTAAAGATCTTTCGTAATCTGATGACACCATTTCTTTTTGCATGCCCACGATTTCGTCGAAATTTTCGAATGTCAGACGAGAATTTCAGTGCCTGCTTCATTATTGCTAACTGCTTTGTCGTAGGAGTTGGACAACAGTAAGAGCTAGTTTAACAGTTGCCTAAAACGGTCTAAACTCTAAGTAGCAAGAAACTTCCGGATAAGCTATTCGGAAAATTCATCATAGAAACTGCACACTGCTCATCGACTTAGAGATCCTCAGCTCTGAAAAGCATTTTGAAATATTATACGCGAAATAAGGCTCAGTGCTCGACACGGATGAAGCACAATAACTTCTGAATCTCTTTAGATCTCGAAGATCCATAATATGCATTCTTTTCTTTTCTGTCGGGTATTGTCCTAGACTACTTTGGATACTATAGCAGACCTCAGTCGTTAAGATGGCAAACAACAGACAAGATATTTTAAAACATGCGCTACATCAATCTTTTAATGCTTTTGCGTTCTCCTAAACTGTTATACATTGTGAGTAGAGTACCTGTAGAGTTAGAGACTTTTCGGACTTAACTGTCTGCGCAAAGTTACTTGGTATTAAGTCCAAGTAACGTTTTACCGACTTTATAACAACTTAAAAGCAAATGGAAATTCTCTATTAATAAAAAATAACATGCCCCGAAAGTAGGCGTACCATGACCTGCCTGCCTAGCATACGCCAACGAGATATATCTCGTATCTCACTCTCGAGATAATTAAAAACTACTCGTCTCATAATGTCAAAATCTCGACATTATCTCGACAAAACACTATAAAAATGTGTTCTTGGATGATAGATCTACATGAGAAAAAATGTTTGTCATGCTGGGTCAATAGAGATGAAGATACAAACTATCAAACATCGAGAAACATGTAGAGAGATATTATAATTATCTCGTTGGCGTATACTAGGCAGGCTGTGGGGTCATGAAACTCATCAGTCATCATATTATATTCCTATTCAGGTATCTTACTGAATTTGTTACTTTTAATGGTAAACTACTGTTTGTAAACTTCTATTTTTATTTTTAAAATTGGAACACCCCATTTCATTGAATTTTCCTTTGTCACCAGGTACGGACGTGTGTCCCATGAAGTCGGTAGTGAGGCGCATCGGCCAACAGCTGTTCACGGCTCTCAACGGGAAGGGACTGGCCATGTTGGTGAACCACGGGATTGCTGATGATAAGGTGGGTTTGGGTTGGGTGGATTACATTCACCAGACCTACCTGGCAAATCCCTGGTCTCACGAGCTATGGAACAAAAGGTTTTTGTATAAATTGGGGCTGCTCAAATATTACGTTAATAAACCTGAGGTTGGTGAGGAAAGATCTTATCAACATGTAAGGTTACGATTTTACGAATAATACTTGGACGGCCCTTTACGTGAACAAGTTCATCATTCATCTTCCTTCCTGTGATGTGAGTTCCATCTACGTATCTGCTTGCTGCTTTATTAAGTGTTCGTAATAAATACGACCTCTGTGGCTCAGTGGTGAGCGCGTTGGTAGCTCAAGCCGGGGGTTGCGGGTTCGAATCCCGCCGACGGAATAAAAAGTTTTCAATGTTCCCGGGTCTGGATGTGTATTAAATATGTGTATGATATAATAAAAATCTTAAATATATGTATAGTATAAAAGTATTAAATATATTTCCGTTGTCTGGTACCTGTAAAGTCGGCACTACATGTAGGCGAACGCGTTGGCCGACGCGTTGGCCGGCGCGCTGGCCCAATGTGTAGAACAGGCGAAATACCTACCGCCAACGCGCGAACGCCCGTTCTATACATTGGGCCAGCGCGCCGGCCAACGCGTCGGCCAACGCGTTCGCCTATATGTAGTGCCGACATAACACAAGTCCTTTAGGTACTTAGCACGGGGCCAGACTGACGTGGTGTGAAGCGTCCATAGATATTATTATTATTATTATTAAAATATATGTATGAAGGATGATATTTGACGGGACGGCCAGTACGCACGATCATTTCCTTCCTCACATCACAGGAAGGTCCTTTAACAGAGTCAAGGCTAAAAGTTAACTATTGTCCGTTTCCCAAGGTTTTTTGACGAGAACTTATCTATTCACTAGCGCTGGTGATTGGCTTACGTCAAAATATTAACCATTCAAAAACGTTGTTGAATATATAAATTCCTGACAAAATCCTGAGCAACTGGACATTTGTCACACCTTTTCAGCAAATTCGAATGACATGAACACCCATTGTGATCTTTTATCTGGGCTAATTGTTTTAGTCAGCTCTGATCTTTATCTGCGGCTTCCGGCGCCTTAATCCGTCAAGATCCAGGGCAATATTTTTTCTGATTCATCAACGTCTCGCATGACTGCATGTAAATAAAGCGGTCGCTTGAATACGACATGAGTATGATCATACTGGGTTACAAAGGCAATTTGGGTCATAATTATATGCTAGAGATTTTTTCTGGAAGCAAAAATTGTAACCACGGAATACGTTTTCTACTGAATGCTAATGACATTTGCTTTGCTAAAGGGGGTGACAGACACGCGAGTAAGTACGCGGACTTATGGCTCGACGATCTTAATCGCCTGTGTGTCAGCAAAGAGCCGCGAGCCGCGCGCCGCGAGCTGCCAGCTTGGGGGCATTGTATTCAGTGTGAGCGATTCTCGTGTGTCACCGACGCGATCCGAATAAGTTCGCGAACTTAAAACCCGCGTACTTTAAGTTCGTACGTGTGTCAACTGTCAACCATGTAATATCGATTGAAACACAGTAGCAACGATTGCAGTTAAACTAGTCATAAAATGGCTCATCTTTCACAAGTTATAACTCACTTCTAGAACAGTTATCGCTCACATTAGCTAAGCGTGCCACTTATTTCATGGTATGAGTATTTTATACCTGCTATTACATAGTCATTATTCTGATAAGATAAAGAGCATTGCTAGGAAGTTTTTGCTTATTTATATAAGACGTTGTACAATTATCGACTGCTGCTATAAAATCGTCATAGTAGATGCTTACTTGCCATGAAGTTTCAAAACCTGAACATAGCGCAGTTAAAAATATTTATAAGGGAGTACCTCCGCTGCCGGTGCCGGTTGCTGAAATGGCTGCCGGCGCCGTTTTCCGAACTCCGAAGTTTGCCGAACTCCCGCGATGTTTGTCGAATAGGCTGCCGGCGCCTTTTCGGCAAACATCGCTTGTCAAATGACAGAATAATTATCAAAAACATCAGTCTTGAGCTAAAGGACTATGAAAAGTACAAATAATAAGGTCATAAAATATAGTCATATTATTGTAAGGATGCATATTTGAATCCTTCGATCGGGGATTCTTGGAAATGCTATTGTATTCTATTGTTGTCGTGATCACCGGTGCTCGTATGGGGCTTGAATCTTGTGGGTTAATGATGGTGATAATGATGCTGATGCTGATCTGCATAGTAGCATAATACAATATCTTTGCTTCTTTAAGCAACGCTGAAATTCTAACATGTATAAGGAATCTGATGGGGGTTTATAACTGTAGCTGTGGTGCAAAATTTTACTTTTCGGTAGCTGAAAAAAGGTAGCTAATGTAAAGCTAAGTCGAATATATTTGAGATTATAATTATTTCTTTTTAAAATTAGTTGTGTATCGGCACTGGAACCTAGCGCTTTACGCATTATCACCGGCTCCCATGTTGAGTGCCAGCGCCGGCAGCCATTGTTTTATATCTCGGCTGCCGGCAGTGTACTTACCGCCGGCTCCCATTACTGATATTTTTGGGAGCCGGCGCCGGCAGCGGAGGCACCCTATTTATAAATCATCAACTTTTTACCTTTAATTGCACTGAGTTGCCTGTGTAGTTTTTATTCAGAGGGAAACATAATAATACGCCCCACAATGCTTTGAACTGGAATAAACGTATGGCTCCTTAGCAGTTCATTAATTGACCAAAATTTTATCAAAAATCGTCAATTTTCCAGTTGAAAGCGATTTATGGCGATTTGGACAACTTCTGCGCCCTGCCAGAAGGCTGCCAGGCCCAGTACCTCCGCAATCCTGTGAGCAACCACGGCTACGTTCGTCCCGGAATGGAACAATTTGACACCACCAAAAAGGTAATGCATGAACCTTAAAAGTTATGAGGGATTTAGGCTGCGTTTCCACCGAAGTTGCGAGGGATGAGCAAAGACTCAGGTGGTGGAGCGTTTTTGTTGATTCTCAAAAAGACATTCCTAAACACAGCTCCGATGGAAACTCAGCCTTCCACAGCTTACAGAAGCTCTGACGAAGAGCTCAGATGACGATCGAAAATATCAGTATGAACGGCTCGGCTAAATGACCTAGGTCCAAGGCAATTTTTGTCATTGTTTAAACTTCAAGCGATTCGTGAACCAACCAACAAGGCGAAAATCTCCGTATAAATCCTTTACTAGACTAGCATTAGGTATAATATTACCTTGACGTTTATCTATTGAGATATGAAGGCATTTTTGATCACGACTTTCCTTGATTTGCGTAACATTTCACGCATCTATTACAAGAGGAGTGTTCGTTACGAAACATCGATAATCGTCATCGCATTTAACCGCAAGATAGTACGCATTTACACTCTTATCGCTGCTAACGAATTTACTTTGGCCATGAAATAATGATAGTTAATTTTTGTATCGTAAAGTACAGCGCCATCTGTTGATTTGAAAATAATTTTTCGTGGTTGAAGTTGGCAACACTCGTCAATCGTTAAAACAAAAAATGTATAGTGTTTACTATATATTTAAGAAAATCCCTCAAAAAAATACTTCGGCTTTGAAAGAAGAATAAAAACATGGAAGTAATAAAAATACTAAACCATTTGCAACAATTTTTTTTCACTAAATATTAAAATAAAATAAAACATATTGTCTTAAAAGAGAAAAATTTCTATGTATTTTCACAAGGTTTGTCCCCGTTTTGGTGTCCAAAATGACTAACAATTTCATAAACTGTAATAATAATGCAATAAAGTTGCAAATCCAACTTTAAGTAAGATTTCACGTAAATATGTCTAAAGATATTATAGCACTTCTTAGCTCTCATTATAACTCTTTGCCTGTAGACCTATTCAAATGGAACAGGTACTTGGTGATTAATTTCCACGTTCCAATAGGCATGATGACTATTTTTTTTTCTTATTGGTTACTGAAAGACCTTTCAAAAATAGGAACATCGGTGAAAAATTGACTCTGATAGCTTAAAAATTCACCATGATGACAATTCAAAAATTTCATAAAATAGCTCGAAATGCTCCATACAAAATGCGACTCGATTATGACGTCACGTTAGAGTTACTTGTAGGCATCGCGGGAGAACTTTGTTCGATAGCTATATTAATTATTGCGTTTATGAAAGTGGTTCCAGAACAAAAGTTGCTTTAAATTACATAAGTTATCGAATGGTATACAAATATTAAGAAATTTTATTGAAAAAAAATTCGACATGAATATCCAACTTTGAAGGCGCATAACAAAAAAAAATACAAATGTTATCAAGCTGAAATTTTGGAAACACTTATTTTTTGCCGTTATTTCTTTATTTTATTAACAAAATTCGCTAATCTTTGACCTTGTCATCATCCCAATTCCAGGAGCTGCGTCACTCGTTCAACATCACGACGCTGTCGGCCGCGGCGATGCCGGCGGAGGCGGAGGTGCCGGAGTTCTGTCAGCACCTGCTGCCGTTGGCGCAGGACATGACCAACCTGGCCAGGATGCTGCTGCAGGCGCTCGCGTATGCTTTCGGTTAGTACTGTGCTAAGAGTAGTGGTAGAGACAAGGCCGGATTTATATTTTTTATGAGTATAGGCCAGTGGCCACTGTCAGTGACCAGTGGAACTCTGCCGCCATCCTAGGACGCTGCCGCCCCCTATAGGCGTCATAGGCCATGGCCTATACTGCCTAGAGGTTAGAATGAACTACCTACTATTATACTAGTGTTATAATTATAAAACTCCATATTAATTGTAATATCTACTTTTATTATACATTATTATACAACTTGTACACTTTCGGGCAGAGGTTCCTCTTACAGTTGTTCCTCCGTCAAAATTCATACCATACTAAGCTCTTGGGGTATTTATACCCAATTTTTACCCGTCAACCCCACTCCAAATCACGTGATCGTAGAAGGGATTGCACGTTGTCAGTGTGGCCAGTATTAAATATTAAAACTATTATCAAATTTACTCAAAAATAGTTAAGTTATAATAATTTTTAGTATTCTAAAAACAGTAAACTAGGTTCTAAATTACATTAATCATAACATTCGGCCATCCGACAACGTGCAGCGTCCCGATGCACTCTAAAAACATACTTAACTAATCATCAATGGTGCAATACAAAAAATATTTTAGTAATCTATACATTTTCACTATAAACTAGTAAGTACCTATTGTTAATAAATACACTGATCAAATTAAATTTCACATTTAAAAAAACAATTCATTTGTTGTATTGTGTTACAAACCGTGTAGAATGAAATAATATATCTACCTATACTTACAAACATTACTTAATTAAACTTAATATTATAAGATTTTTGTACAATCATTGCTTTGCAACAACCAACATTGACATTGTTAAGATAAAAATCCTTGTGTATTACTCTCTTGAGTCTTAATGTTACAACATTAATTGAATTAAAAAATAAGTTCTAACACTAAAATGTGGTATAAGTAATCTATATAATATCTTTCAATGTAGATATTATATAGATTACAGTATTTCTATACAACAATCTATCAATCAAATCATTAGGCTAATTAAATATATTTTTTGCGACTCATTTAATAGAGATACATAACTCCGAGTGTCAAAATAAAATAAAATATCACAAAAAACCTAATAAAAACAAACTGAAAAAATAAGCCTGAAAATAATAACTTCTCACACAATACCTTTAACGATTGCAGTGGTACAAAAAGTAACTTTTCTAACATAATACACAACAAAATAAAGTTAAGTAAATATTAGATACCTTATCAAATGTCGCTGGTGATAAAAATTAGAAATAATAAACAATAAACATTACAGACCTCTGGAAGTTTTAACAATAATTATTGGTCTTCCAATTTTACTTTTAAAGGTACTAGTAAATATGGAACTTCCACTTCAGCCGATTCTAATTTTATTTTGTATCTAGCTATAGATCTGTGATCATCTGGTATTCCCAGAAAAACTAACAATATTATCTATATAACTTCAAATAGTAACTTCAAGTATAATATATATTTTAAATATCAAATAATTTAAATTTATGGATTATTCCATAAATTCAAATTTAAACACTTTTTTAACTTACAAGACTACCCAAAATTAACAAATTTGCTAAAACCAAACATCTACATGCATGTCTAAGTTAAGCTTTTCTGCAGCAAAGAGCATACTTATTTTCACATTTTACGAAACAATTGTTTACTGCTTCATAAACTACGCTTTCCTGAGCTTTCTAAAAGAAAATCTTATTTAAGGACCTACTGTCAAAACACTAGCCCCGTCTACACATACCGCTAACCTCCAATCGTGATCATATTATAATGATTCCATGAATCGTGCTTCCGGGCGATGTGCTTTACGCTGCAGCTAATAGTGAACAATATCGCGTGACAACGATTTCTGCATTATAGCACGAAAGTAAAAGTCGTAAGTCCCAAAAATGCTTTTGATGATTACTTAAAAATTAAATACAATACTAATATTTCCTTTAGCTATTATTTTATAAAGTGATTGTAGTAGTGCAAGTTATTTAATGATATTAACTCAATAAGTGTAACAGGTATTTGTTGAAGAGCCCAGAAATATTAATAATTTCGAAAAATATAGCTTACGAGTTAAACTAAGTTAATCGTATTTTCCGTTAGCCAAATATCAGATAAATATACAATGATTAAATAAATACCAATTTCATTTGAGTCAATCGTCTTCCGGGATCGTAATACTTATTAGAAAACAGCAAAATTTGGCAGCCCGCTCTTAACATAAACTTATGGTAATCAAAAGGCAAAGGTTCAAGGACAAATAGTAAGATTCATTACAAAAACATAACTTAACTATAAATAATCAAAAACAGAAGTAATGTGCGATCACTGGGATATATAAAAAAAATCTGTGACCTTAAATTACACAGAATGGCATCGATACATGTTTAAATAGTACCCAGAAATTACCGGAATATTCATTGTCATGAGTCATATTTTAATTATTATTAAGGATGACTTTCTTCTAATCATCGAAACCAGAGTGACGTGATACATACCTAGATTTTCTATCGGTTCTCAAATAATTCGGGACCAACTCACATGGGTTATATTTCTAATCATATTATCATAACACTGTTCAATGTAACATAAATCATAACAGGTATTTTATAAATCATAACATGTATTTTAAATCTAGATTCCACTAGCTCAAGATCAAGCATAAAACTTAAGTCATATTTCTACGTTTTTGCTTCGTCTCTAATTTAAATCCCACAGGACCCTAAACACCTCAGGCCAGTTTAGTAGGTAATATTAGTTACCAAGTTTGAATAATTTACCGTTTGCACTTTGCACTAAAAATACTTATGTATAATACTTTGTAATAAAAATGATATTTTATCAACTTTTTTCTATTCATAAAAATGAAAGTTGTATAATTGAAGTAGTGTAATAATGAATTGTGTATAACAGCTATAAGCAGTCCAAATGTGAACTACAATGTGGTGTGTGGTGTACACTGTCGAAGAGTAGCCTCGACCAAGTGAAATGTATAATGTTAAAATGTAATGTTGAATTCACTGTCGAAGAGTAGCCTCGACCAAGTGAAATGTATAATGATGTTAAAATGTAATGTTGAATTCACTGTCGAAGAGTAGCCTCGACCAAGTGAAATGTATAATGATGTTAAAATGTAATGTTGAATTCACTGTCGAAGAGTAGCCTCGACCAAGTGAAAGGTATTATGTGTGTGGAGCATGATTGTTATGTGTACTGGAGTTCTTTCTACTCCGCAATGTATTTTTTGAATACCTCTTGTTGCAAAGTTATATAAAATTCTTGTAAAAAGCCCAGAATATACTCTTAATACTCATTTTTCTTTTTAATATATTTTAAGCCATTAATAACCATATACGTACAATGTAGGTACATCTTCATTATCATTATAATTTATAAGTCTCGAATGTACAAAATAAATGTTCATATAAAAATGTCACATTATAGAAAGACTGCATATTCATCAAATCTAGAATTATAGAAAACAAAGTCTTTCATTAAGGTAAAAATCGTTTCACAATTAATAATTATCGAATCTATTTCAATTATATTTCTTCTCTTCATTCTTCGATATAATACAACATTGGTTAGGACCAAAAGTAGTAACTTTGCTTATCTGCTAGGCAATCGCGTTTTTTTTTAAAGGCGTATGTGGGTATTTGAAAAGTTACCCGTCCGTTTCATAATCATTAATAATTATCGAATTCAATTTCAATGAATACACTTTAGAAAGAAACATCAACTACACAAAAGAAAAATAGACAGGACATACCAATAATAATTATACTCGCCGCACGGCGCACACTAATAGTTATTAGTAATTACTATTGAAAAAGAAGTTTGTTGTACGAAGATGCTGCACTTCAAAACGATTTACCACAAACAATAAATAAGCAACATCTACATCAATTTTCAAAACACAGCTAATATTATTACACCTTAATTCGTGATACTTTCAACTATTAACACTTTTGAAAAATAATTTAAAATTACCCTACATTCTTTTCATATTTATTTTATGTGAATTATAAAATCGTTATTGTATGCTGATAACTCGTTTGTACGATTTCTTAGAAATAAATATATTCATATCTCACTTAATAATAATTTAATAATAAGTAATTTAAAGTGAGCGTACCTGGATTTTTCTCCCTCTTCTGAGATGTTATAATTATAAAACTCCATATTAATTGTAATATCTACTTTTATTATACATTATTATACAACTTGTACACTTTCGGGCAGAGGTTCCTCTTACAGTTGTTCCTCCGTCAAAATTCATACCATACTAAGCTCTTGGGGTATTTATACCCAATTTTTACCCGTCAACCCCACTCCAAATCACGTGATCGTAGAAGGGATTGCACGTTGTCAGTGTGGCCAGTATTAAATATTAAAACTATTATCAAATTTACTCAAAAATAGTTAAGTTATAATAATTTTTAGTATTCTAAAAACAGTAAACTAGGTTCTAAATTACATTAATCATAACACTAGTGTATAATATAGTAGGCCATGGCCTATGCTACCTAGACTCTAGAGGTTAGAATGAACTACCTACTATTGCTCTAGTCACTAGTGTATAATAGTAGGTAGTTCATTCTAACCGCTAGTTTAGCATAACTGTTCTCCATCATGGCCTAATGTGGAAAGCTGACAGAGCGACACTATACAATATGTCAATTTACTAGTCTAACCGTCTACAACGATTCTGAGCTCAGACAAGGTAAAGCTTATTATTTTCTTCTGTATTCCAGGTCTACCGCCGGCAGCTTTACTCGCGTCCCACTCTGGGATGCTGCAGAGCGACGGCGAGAATCCGTCAGCTATCCGCCTGCTGTACTACCCGCCAGTGCCGCCCGAGGACGGACCGTGCTGTCGCGACAACGGCGGCACGTACACGCGGTGCGGCGCGCACTCCGACCGCTGTACGTTCACGCTCGTCGCGCAGGACTCGGAGGGGGGACTGGAGGTGGGTTACTATAGTCCAGGGGACAACTTATTTTGTCTACTACCCACTTTGAGAACAAATTATGTTTTAGGTACTTACCCCATTCACCATTGTTTCAATTTAAAATGTATCCAGATGAAATAAATTACACCTCTACACAACGGCCCCATTCTATTACCTTCAGCGCCCACAAGGGGTAGTTATCGCTCACTTTGGGAAGGCTGCTATAGTCTGTCAAAAAAGAGTAGACACTAAATTAAATTTTCTAATCGTAGCTTAGTCAGTATCGAATGGTTTTGTTTTCGCCTCGTATTGTCACTGACAATGTTTAAGTACACTTCAAATATTATTATTCTGGCGCATTTTATATTTGGTTTAATAGTTTTATAAAGTACTACTATAAAGAAGCCAGGCAACGCTTTATTAAACTATGGTTGTAAACTTGTACAGCCTTATTAATAAAAACAGACTAGAGCAAGAATAACTTTACTCCTAGGCTTAAGGTAAGAGTAATAAAATTCAGTATTAATAAACATGGAATAAGGAAGGAGTAAACTAATCCGAACCTACTCTCGGAATAAAAGTTAGTCCTTCACACTACCTAGTTTAAGGAGAGATTAAGTATAGAACAAAGGTGTATTTTGACATTTGAATGAAAAAAAACACTGGAACAAAAAATCGACCCAACATTTTATAGGTACCAGATGTTTAACGCGAACGTTATCGTAAAAACTGACTTTTTCATCTTCATCCCAATTACTGGAACTAATACATTTTGTTTATTCGCTCATTGTATTTGATAATTTGTAATAATAAATATTATTAGATTTAAAATATGATAATATTTATTGTTGTAAATTATCAAATAAATATAATAATATTTAATTATAAATTATCAAATAAATATATAATAATATTTATTATTATAAATTATCAAATACAATGAGCGAACAAAAAAAAGTTTATCCCAATTACTGTAACGAATACGCTGTTTGTTTGCTCATTGTATTCGATAATTTATGTATTTTATTTCTTTTCAACACATATTCGAAGTACAAAACTTCAAAGAGGTAACGTTGCAAACTTGCACAAAATAACAGTACTTACTAACAAAACCAAAGAACAAAACAAACTAAACACCTTAGCACCCCATGCACGGCATGCACCACAGCAAAACCCGCACATATTTTGAATTTTGAAATAATAACAGGCAAAGTATGTTGACTGTCAGTGTCATAAATGTCATTTCTGACGTTAGTTCATTCCCTCAGTGACACTTTTTACTTTTAAATTGGAAGGGTTGCCATAATGCACTCTTTAATCCCGATGTAAGGAATGTATTGTTACTCCAAACTTACTCCACGTTTATAAATAAGAATTTAATACCAGAGCTAAGTCGGTCTTACTCCTGGATTAACAACTCCGAGTGTAAGGACGGATTGTGCTGGGTGTAGGCCATTTTTATTAATAAGACCGGTAATGGTTTGCTTTACAAGACACAGTCTTTATACTACTTGAAGTTGAAGTACTGAAGTTTTGCCACCAATAAAGGGTAGTTGTATTCTGGTCAGACAGACTACTTTAAAAAATGGGTAAAACTTAAAAAACTTTGTCATTGAGCGTTTGTTTAACGTGTACTAAATTATTACAGATCGACAAGGCCTTTAACCTCTCGAACCCCACCGGCTCGTTAACGAGCCACCTGAATGCACTCGACCTCACGCAGTTTTGTAACTTATTTTAGTGTATAGGGTAAATGACTAGTAGATTGGACAGTACTAGTCACTGGAAAAAGCACAAAAACACCATATTTATGGCCTGTTTCACCGCTTCCTGATAAGGTGCCCGATAGGGTTATTTGACAGATTTTCCATACTCCATCTGTCAAATTAAGTGGTGGATAGCCTTATCAGGAAGCGGTGAAACAGGCCCTTAATAATGTTGCTTTAAAAACTGACTGTTTTGTTTTTAAAAACAGGCGTTCTTTTACTTTAAAAACAAGAAACTTTTAAAGCAACATAAATATTGTGTTTTTGTGCTCTTTCCAATGACTGCTACTGTCCAATCTATACTAGTCATTTACCTTATAAGATTTAATTTTGTTCGTTCAATCCATCATTTTAAAGAGTATGAAGTTGGCTACAAAAATAATGCACTAAATTTGTTGCTGATTGGCGAAATTTTGTAATATTTGAAAAAAAAAATTTAATGGCGCCATAGACCCCGGTATTCGAGAAGTTAAATGAACGTGGCGAAAAAAGGAACTAACGCCGCCATCATACCAAAACGTCATTTTTGATAGTTCTCCTTTACGCGCAGCGCCCCCGCTCACGTTCATTTAAATTTTAAAGCTTTGTCGATCTATATTTTGCTGTTAGACAAAACAGACGTGAGACGGATTGAAACTAATAATGTGAGATTTAAATAGTAGAATCCCCAATCACAGTGTTATGATAATATTTATAGTATTACTTTAATGTTTCAGGTGAAGTTGAACGACAAGTGGCAGCCGGTAGGTCACCTGCCTGGCGCTATCCTCATCCAGACCGGAGAACTGCTGGCTTCGTGGACCACTAACATCTTGCCCGCTCTGGTGAGTCAATGTTTATGAAACGAGTTAAATGTCGCTAGCTTCGTGTCGCTAGCTGCGGAGGGTATTTCTAAAGCGCAATACACACTGAGCCCCCCGGGCTGCCGACATAATATTATGTCGGCAACTTTTTGTCGGCGGTCTAGTTGGCGGCTTCACGTAATACAAGTCGGAAAATTTGGTCGGCGGCTTGAGATGAGAAATTTATTTGGCAGTCAGTGATTGCCGGCGTGTCTATAGGTTGTGTCGCCGGACAACTGAGCGCAGGCGTACCCAAGCCGCCAACATGTCGGCGGGTAATACACGCGGGCGCATGTTGCCGACATCATTCTTTTCATACAGGCCGCCGGGCTTTGCCGGCGGCCCGGCGGGCTCAGTGTGTATTGCGCTATAGAAATACATAGAAACCAGTAGTGTCGTGACGACACGTCGTCTGCGGTTGCTTCATGTCGTCCGCTGCCGACCGGCATCTTAAAGGTGAACGCAGATTCGGCCGCACCGCACGCACCGCAGTCGCCGCATTCGCAATTCTTCTTATTATTATGAAGTTGCAAAGACTGCGGCGCGGGTAGGTAGGTATGCGAGCTTGCCTATAACTTCATATAAAGAATTGCGAATGCGGCGACTGCGGTGCGTGCGTTGCGGCCAAATCTGCGTTCACCTTGAGTCGTAAATTCGCCACCAGTGGCGCGCGAGTACTTTTTGCATCGTATGTGTAACGGCCATACTCAGAGACGAACATTAATTACTTAAAATATGTAATGAAACCAAAATTTTGACATAAGCCCCATACATAATCTGTCAAACTCTTCATTAAATTGAAGGTTAATCATAATTAAATGTATCTGACTGCCACAATCAGAGTGGAACATTAAATACTTTATTGCTATTAATCTAAGCCCTTAAATTGAAGGTTTATCATAAGTCTCTGAGTGCGGCAGTTAGTGATTGATAAATCTAAATATTATTAACCGACTTCCAAAAAAACGAGGAGGTTATATGTTCGGCTGTGGATATATTTTTTTATGTATGTTCAACGATTACTCCGCCGTTTATGAACCGATTTTCAAATTTTTTGTTTTGTTGTATTAGGTTTCACTCCAATTTGGTCCCATTTTCACAAAAGTGGTGACCTGATGAAGTTCCCTCGATTACTCATGGATCCCAATCCTTGAGTAATCGAGGGAACTCCTCAAAATTCAAATGGAAACATATGGTTTTTTTGGTTTCATATGAAGTATTACAGGCATATGTTACCAAAAAGTAAGATTTTGCACCAGGATATACCATGGTTCAAAGGTGGTGAACAGAACTCCTTACTCCTTATAGATGCATGTTTGGGGGTTTCGGCGTTGTTTTAAGAACTGAAAGCATATACTACTAAGCTAAATACATTAATCATCATCATCATCACCACCATTCCACCATACACCTTCACATTATGGTATAAGTATATTATAATTGGTAGGTATTTTTCATAGTGTATTTTTAGATCAAAACGGATCACGGATTGTCTTTAAACATTGTTCTGTAGAAAGTTAAGCTACATATTTTGAAAATTATTTTATTATATTATTTCGACCTGATGATAAAGTCCATATCACCTCAAAATTTATATGGAAACATATGGAGATTTCGATTTTATGATAAGAGTGAATTTCAACATGTCCATATTTTTTTTCATTTCAGTGAACTTTTTTTTTCTATGTTTCTTTTTAGTTTTTACCGAAGTTTCCTCTCAATTTTAATGTTTTATGACTACGAAACTAATGACATAAAAATTAAATAATAAACAAACGTAGCACACACGTTTATATTTTAGCTGTCACCGAGATGAAAACAAAATTCACCGAAATGTAAATTCACCGAAATAGTATACAGCGTGATTGTAAAACAAGCGAAATAATGAATTTTTATGGAAAAATTTTGACACTTTGGGTTACACTTTTGCAATTTCCGAAATAATCTCAATATTTTTCAGAATAAAACATAGCCTATATCCGTCACAAAAAATCCATCACGAAATCAGCTATAATTGCACAACTCTTTTGCCTCCGTGACGTACCGATGATAAGAAACGTGTCCATTATCAAGGCCAATGTTTCTATTTGAATTTCTACAGATCAATACGGCCATTTTAGGCAGACTAAAGAACAGATTTTCGAAAGACGAGCATTGCTCGTCGTTTGGGAACGCGATATTTCACGCAAAGTACATACACATATTATCTTGATCTATGTCTGTGAATAGAACAATGTATTTTATTTTAAAAAAATCATGTTACAAACTATTTTAATTACAAATAACAAAGTATATTAATACTGGGAAATAATTGACACATTTGCTTTGAATAAAAATTACCACGCGCCAACTTTACGAAAAGGTATCTTCTAGTGCTTAGTTAAAATTTTTCGTTATAAAAACATACTTAACTTAAACAGTTGAAGTAAAAATTGAGTAACTATTATTCTAACATTATTATAACCAAAACTACTTTTCGATAGGATTCATTAAATTCTAATATTAAATAATCATATTATATTATCTCGTACTGTTTTTGCTAATCAACAAAACACTAATAAACAAAATCAACAAAAGTCAATATTTTAGGTAATCCTAATAAACTACATGAAGTCAAAATATCAGTTCTGAGTTTCTTATTCATAAAATGAAAGGTAAATATTGTGTCCTTATAAATATAAAAAGTAAAAAAAAAAAATTACCAATATTGACTGAAACGACGTTAGACGAATGTTAGGTGTTTTTCGTTACGGAATTTCTTGATAAACGCGGTCAAAGCTATACAATAGCTTAAAAAAATGAAACATTAAGAAGCACTATATTTCTTTTTTAATTATTAACGTTTTTTACGATTTCGCTGATTATTACTCATCCTGTATAAAACAACTTTAAAATCACCGAGATGAAAATGCATTCACCGATATGAAAACTATTGTCACCGAGTCACCATTTCCGTGATTTTTTTTTCATATCGGTGATTTTTTTTCATTTCGGTGACCAAATAGGTCACCGAAAGTCGTTGAATATTTAGACACCTAAAATAATTATACCGATTCCTATGCTACATATTGATACATATTATTAAAAGTGTTAGAAAATAAATTAATACTTCTAGCTGGTTCAATTAACGTGATTAATTGAATCACGGAAATTAAAAAAGGGAAATTGAAAAAAATAAATTGAAAAACGGAAAGTGTCGGGTGTCACCGAGACGATATACTTACGTTTTTAGCGGGAACACGCTGCGACGCAGCAAACCACCTCTAGCTTCGAAGGCACAAGCATGACTGGCGCTTGAGTTCAAGAAGCGGCATTACGTTCAAAAGTACTTTTGGTCTCGCTAATTCATGTTTCTTTTTTATTCACCGAATCAAGACAAAATGTTGGGACAGTTTTATTTCTCCCGCTATTTTGAAAGTATAACGATTAAGATTATGAAATTTGTATTGATTAGACCTCCTTCTTTAAGAAGGATTCTTTAAGAATCCAATAAAAGAATCCGTTTGTTTGTACCACTAATATTTTTTCCTCGGCTGACGAAATTAGGACTAAAAAGGTCGTTGGGACAGTCACCGAGGGGCCTAATTTCCACCTTTAGAATTTTTTATTTGTATGTTCTAGAACATCTAGATAACTAGTTATAGATAACTAGTTATCGAATTAAAAACGTGTCTGTTGCCTCATATGGATAATCACACAAACTATATGATGAAATTTTATCTAACCCTAAAAAGCCATTTCACACCCCCAATTTCACAGTAGCCGCGAAAAAAAGCGGTTGGGAAATTCACCCATAAGTATCCTAAGCATATGCTACCAAAAAGCAAAATTTTGCACTAAGATATACCTTGGTTCCGAAGGTGCTAAGAGAACTCCGGATTCCTTTGGACAAGTTTGGGGGTTTCGGCTTTGGTTTAAGAACTCAAAGCATATGCTACTATGCAAGTTATATTCATCATCATCATCACCACTACCACCACACCATGAGGCTACGTTTCCACTGAAGCGGAGCTGAGCGGAGCGGAGCTAAGCGGAGTCCGAATTGACCAATCAATTGAATGGCAGCGAAGCGGAGCGAATATTTCGAGCATGGTGATTGGCCAATTTGGCACCGCTAAGCTCCGCTCCGCTTCAGTGGAAACGCAGCCTTAATCATTAAATCATAACTCTTAATTTGTCGAACTATTTCAAAAATTATATCAATGGTGTTATATTGTTATATCAAAGTAAATGATTCAAACTTGGTGATCAGGTTACCAAGTTAGCAATTTGATTATGAGATCTATGAATTATGAATTTATGAGGTATGGCCGTATGTAGGAAACTCCTTGTTATTGGGACAAAATAAATAGTTATATTAACGTAGTTCTAAGTAGTTTTAGCTTAATATTATAGTGAGCTAATGACTTTCCAGGAGTGTTGTGATAGAAAGTCACTGAACAGGAGCCTTTAGAGATAGGCGCATGAACATTAATTTTATCATTGCTTGATTAACGCCAAGCTTATATTATTAATTATACAGTGATACGAGTATATTCTTGGAGTTGCTTATGCAATTCTCTATTCCGAGAGGGCGCTAGGTATATTAACTTTATAGTTCTCATATCACAAATGTGTATCCTGGCTCCAAAGTCACTTAGTAGAACACATTAGTATTCACAGAAAACCTTATAAATTACTAAAAAGAATGAAATTATTATTTTTAACAAAAAATTAATTGTAATGAACAAAAAAGTATGAAATAATTCTTATTATTAATAGTGCCTTATGCAGAATACTCCTAAACCTCTACTATTTCTGTACACAATCTTCATAATTTTGAAGTCGATACCAGTCTTTAAAATTAAAAATATTTTGTCTAAGAACTCACCATTCTTAGCTGGTATCGACTTCAAAATAATAAAGATTGTGTACAGAAATAGTAGAGGTTTAGGAGTATTCTGCATAAGGCACTATTAATAGTAAGAATTATTTCATACTTTTTTGTTCATTATAATAATAATTATTGTTTTTACTCTGGAAGTCGGTTCTTTTCTGAAATAATCATTATCTATCATCTAAATTCTAATTTCTCATTCCAGATGCACCGCGTGGTCGTGCCGTCGGGTGCGTACAAACGCGCGCGCGGCCGCCACTGCGTCGCGTTCTTCTGCCACCCGGACAAGGACGCCGTGATCCCGCCACTCACCGCGCGGCCCGCCGTCGCCCCGCCCCCCGCCTACCTCCCGCCCCTCACCCTCCACCATCGCCTGCTGAACGCCGCCCACCACATCCAGAAGCGTTTCCGCGAGACGTACGCATGACTAGCGCGCGCTAACCCGGTCAAAGGCGTCGCGTAATTGGAGTTTTGGAACAATTAGGGCCTGTTTCACCACTTCCTGATAAGTGCCGAATAGGCTATCCACAACTTGACTTGACAGATGAAGTAAATCTGGCAAAAAAGTTGTGGATAGCCTATTCGGCACATCAGAAAGTGGTGAAACAGGCCCTAAGTGTAACAAAACTAAATGATAATACTTTAGGGTGTGAATGGAACTAGACTTCGCTGTGAAGTTGCAGCGCTGAAAGAATTTTTTTCAACTTATGGAAAAATTCCTTACGCGTGGGCGCTAAGGAATTAGCATTACGAAAACATTTTTGATCTTTTATGGCTGGTTTACACGTATTAAGTAAATAAGTAGTTAACTAAATTTTAACTTAATTTTAAGTAACTAAGTAACTTAAAATTAAGTTAAAATTTAGTTAACTACTTATCTACTTAATACGTGTAAACCAGCCATTAGTGCTGGTACTTTCACAGTGAACTCTGTACATACCGTAAAGTATTATCACAAAGTTTTGTTACACATGGTATAGATAGTGTTTCGATCCATGTGGCACGCAGCACACGCAAAATGAAACACTTCTTTCAATGCTCTATATGTTAAAGGAAGTAGCAGATGTTTCGGTTCTTGGCCGCATGCTGCAAGGATCGCGAGGCTACCTTAACAAAAAATTAGATAAATTTTTATTTGACATAATGTAACATGACTGGGTTGATTTGCCTTTAATTTTGAGGGAACGTAACTTATTTAAATGTTGTCAGCACAAAAATTCATGTTGACTCCATGTATATTATTTTATAATCTTTCGATACGTATAAATTGCATCAAAAATAAGTTACTTACCTTGTTATTTGCCACATAACTCCGTTTACTTAAATAATTACTTAAACAAAAACATTTATAAAAACTATATTAGTTAACTACCTAATAGAATGACTGCTATTGGTTGAGGTATTATGGCGACAATATTTTTATAACAATAAGAGTAATTTACAAGAAAAAATGTTATCAATGTCAGATAAACGTACTTATACGTCTACTTAATGTGTTCAATAGTTCGTAAATTTTTTTTGATCAGTATATTTTTGTACTTAAAAAAACATTTGTACTTATAAATCACAGCGAATTCGAAAAACCAAAAGACATTCGAGAGAGACTTGCTTTAGGTCGTATCGGCCAACAATTCCATTACAGCTCAAATGTTTTTTAATAATTTTATTATAACACGAAAAACATTCCCTGTGAAATTGGCGATATGTTTTCTTGATATTATTTCTTGCCTTGATTCTCTCGCACTCTTCAGATTTAAAACTCAAATGTATGTTATTTTATTGCTTCAATCAGCTTTATAATATCTTCTGCAACAGTATTTGACTTCTACTGCGTGTTAAGAAGCATTCTTGAGAAAATTCTCAGCTTGTAAAGCTTCAAAGTATTCCCTCTTGACATTTATTAGCTATTATATTAGTTAATTAGCAATTAGCGACGAGGCGTCGGATTTATTATACTTTTTTGTTTATTGTACCCATCATAGGCCGCACACAATTTGAAGATATATAATATAACTAAAGGGCGCGATTGGCGCATTTGTTTACACATCTACCAATAGCTCACTATATTATCGCTAAGCTACCAATAGTGATTCACCATTGGCCAACAACCGCTATTTAAATAAATCATTACATAATATATTCGCTTGTGATCTAGTGGTGTAGCGGCCAACCGCATATAATCCAGAAAAAAAAATGGAAGGCACCGCGTTTTTTACAAGGGATTTTCAAGCTGTGCGCGGCTTATACCTTGTGTTCGTGCTTCTGCATTTTTAAGTTAATTTTTTTTTATTTATTCTAGAAAATCTTCACCGCTGCTTATTCTTCTAAGTAGATAAATAGTGTGATAGTTTTTTATACTTAGCTCAATTTGTATCCGTACTGAAAAGTTATTGTTGTAACTTTTTACGTCCGGAAAATACAGTACTTACTTGAAATTCTGTAAACAATTACTTTTTACGTTCTTTTGGAATTTGCACTATAAACCAAATATTTTTTGAGCGTATCCATTTTACTACATATCCATTTTACTTGAATATTCCTATTAGATAAACTGACACCAGTCTTCCATTACTTTTGAATCATCTTACTGACGTTGGTTGTGTCTTTGGAGAAGATTTAATCAGTGATACTATGTTACCAGTAAAGTATATTTGTTCCTTTTTTCTATCAAATACCGTCCATTTTGTTGTGTGGATACGCTCCCCGTTCATATGTATGTATCAATAATTATTGTTTAAAATCTGTACTTTTTTTTATTAAATTGCAATAAATATTTTTTCAAAGCGATGTGGGCCGGATGGCGAATAGTAAGTTTTATTTTAAGAAGGTGTGAGTTTATTAGTTAATTCTTTTGAAGTTATTTTGAGATTTCAAACATTGTATTATGTATGTCTACTTATAACTTGTGATTCCAAAAATTTTTTGAAGCTTTTTTCTTTTAATGCAGCACAGACAATACTTATTAAAACGAATATTATGTGCTTTGAAGTATAATAAACGAATACACAATAATTTGCACAAAAATCGTTATTGGGTGGTTGAAACCACAACCAACAAAAATTCCTACAAATTTTGACTTGACTTGCTTCGTTAAAAGTTAAGACCATAGAAAATTAATTGCTGCACAAAATTTTGGAAATTTTTAGACCATCAGTGTTGACTGTTGCATTGACTAAAGTACATCTAATTCCGACAGTGCATTTCGTATGCTGTGAATTTACTATTTTGTAATGAAAATAAAAAAGCTGTGGATGAAAATGTGTTTATTTATTTACATTAAAATTATGGTTAGAAATTATTTAATTTCTAACCATAATTTATTGTTGTAGCTTATCTGATTTCTTATGTACCAAGCGCATTCGGGGAAGTACCACTATCTCTTATGAATTAATCCTTCGATCACGGATTCTTGGTAATCTATAGTTATCGCGGTCACCGACGCGGTGTCCTTATGGGGCTTGATGGAATAATATCAAATATTGAACCCAGAACAGATAGCAAAAATAGTAACGATATATAAATGATTAGTAAACATGCATGTTTTTTCGTTTCTTATTTATAAGACATTTTTTTAAAGACAAGTATTTAAAAAATCTCTTCAACGAAGTAATAATCATAAAATAGGTTTAGACTTTAGGCTCGTCTAACCCTTACTAATAAAACTATTTACTGAAAAATAACAGGACCCAACCCTTCAAAGTTAAAACTAAAAACTAAAAAAAAACTAAACACTTAAACAGAATGCTGCTGGGGCTACCGTGGCGCTGTAGCGCTTCTGGTATGTTTGCCTCTGCGCGTACTGACGGTTTTAAAGCGGTAATACGCAAGAAAACAGCTTCTCTTTTCCAGCGTCTACGAAAATCCAACAACAGCATTCTGAAAGTCATTGCAGATAGATTTGACTGTCCTATCCAAGAACATTGGATAAGGATAGTTATAGGAGTAATTTAAGGAGTAATTTAAGTAAAATTATTACTAACATCGCTAACATATTTATTATATTTTTGTTGTTATTTATTATTATCACTATCATTTTGTAACTAACACACTAACAATAATATGGGCACTTTGTCTGAAATAAATGTTTCATTCATTCATTCATTCATTCATTCAAAGTGTCGAAGTGTAAATATTTTTATAAGTGAGTTGAGAAGGTTATAGTTTATTAGTTACCCTTAACTAAGAAAAGCTAGTCAAAGAAAAATTATGGCCAAAAACCGTATGCCATCAGAAATATAAATATTTACAAATCAAAATAAACCAAACTGTAATATTATTATTTTTATTACATATTGTAACAAAGATCGAATTTAAGTTCCGACTAAGTACTTATTCTAATCAACTCAAAGAATTTTAATTTACTTTCCACTAATCAATAGGAGTGAAAATATTACGCCGTCGCTACTTCAGGGGACTTTGTAGGCAGTTAGAAACAAAATTAAGTAAAGCTTTTTATTTTTACAGACCTATGACGAAACAGTCTTGTAAAATTTTCATTTATTCTGAACTTTTAACAAGATTTTTCTTATTAGTTATTACTTATTACATACAGGGTAGTAGGTACTTACCTAGTTATATATAAAAAAAAAAAGGTACCTAGTAGATTCAGAATTGTTCTAATAGTCATATGGGTAGTAAACAAACTATGACATAACCGTATCTCTGTAGGGGGGAGTGTCCGTTTAGAAACACTGGGTTAGTGCCTATTTTAGAACCGCTACGGGACAAGCGCCGGCTATTTTAGAGTTTTTATTTTGGCGTAGTTCGCGTGTGGTCTCACGGTGTATTTTGGCGGGAAAGCGAACGTCATCAGTGGCTGACCGATCGTCGAATCGACATGTATTTTTTCTGTAAGTGCACGGGAATTTAAATTATGGTACGTTTTATTTTTATTTTTAGTGATAAGTAATTTAACTTCTTACAGCATGTAGGTAATGAGTTTAATTAGATTCACGGTATGTTATAGGTAGATACGTCTATATTATTATTTGGTGATAAATATGATAATCTTGATAACCCTACAATTTGAATAATATTTTTATTGAGAATATAATTTTTAGGGGCAGAAAATATTATCTGTCGTCTACACTCTACATGACAACGCCGATTTAGAAACCATCTCAGCGAGAACCAGAAACTCATTCTCTTTTTTCTCTTTTAAAACATTTTTCGTTTAAACGATGTCAATGACCAAGTAAAACTAAGTAACAAGTGTACAACACAGTAGTGGCTCCGCAGGCAGCAGGGGGCGACCTTATTCCCACGGTCGCGTTGTGTTATCATTCATAAAATCATAAAATTTATACTAGGCACACTAACGTTAATGTTTAATATATATTTTTTTAAATATAATAAGTATTTCGTTTAGCAATAATTTTATAATAATTAATTCTTTACTAAGTCCCGTCCGACTCCGTAGTGCAATGTGCATAAAGCTCAAGATTTGAACAAGTAAGCACTTATTTCTGTTATAGTTTTCTAATTTCTTATGTTCTCCTAGAATCAAGATGACGCACGCAATTCCGTTGCGCCTAAAAAAGTGTCCTTAGATACCCTTTCCAGGATCTCAAAGTAGTTATACCTTTATGGTATAACAAAATACAAATTTCATTAAAATCAATTCGGCGGTTTTGGGCGTGAAGAGGTAACAGACAAACAGACAAACAGACACACAGCACACTTTCGCATTTATAATAATATGTATTAGTAAGCATTATGGTGTTCTGCGGAGGAAAGGAGATATATTCAAGGGAAATATTATATTCTATTAAAATATAATTTTGTGTGTGTAACTATTATATATGAAGTTAAATGTTATCATTAGGTGGGTACCTAATAGAAAGTTTATCGGGGATCCTAATAAAACTACAAAGACCTTATAGGTACTTACCTAAAACTAAGATACAAGTTACTATTGAGTGTTGCCCAATAATAAAAAGCTTTCTGCCCGAATGAACATACTTCATGACTTGGAGTAGTTAGTAGCACTTTCAGTGCTAAATAAAATCAAGAACAGGCATAAATTTGAGTACCTATATGGTGCCTATCATTGAGATGGTGCCTATTAATAACCGCTTAAATTATGCTGTAGTTTTAACGTTTCTTACTCATAGTGTCCTTAAGGCCGTCCCCCGAGCAAACGACCTTGGCCATACCGCCCATACATTTGCCGCGTTGCTGAGAGAGCTTAGTTTAAAATTGTCCTAAAAAAAATTAAACGGGGAATATATAGTTTATGATATTATCGATCTATTGGCGTGTGTTTCAAATAAAAGTAATTTGTAAATCCTAAGGAGATGCTGAATGTATGCTTGAATTAATAAATTGGTATTACTTTGGAACCTGATATCATGAGTATAATAAACAAAAATAGAAATTTTAAAACGGGGAAAGGCATGTTGATATATTATGCTGAAGATTATATCTGTATTTTTATTATAGCTTTGTAGCTCTCAAATTATGAGTTTATAAGGCTTTAAATACGGTAAATTACGGAATCTCCGTAGGGATGGCCCTTAAATTAATTTTAGTTATATTTATTATTTAAACAGATTACACCTCGTGCGAACTGGATCTAACTGAGCGCACTACTTATCTCTTCCGTAATCGTAATCAATACCTTTTTTATCTTTAGTGCACTTCATACCTTTATGACTTTTGGTATAAGAATTCATATTTTCTGCACAAATTATTTACTTAACTGCGCAGCTAAACATTTTTTTTAGGTCGGCAAAATGACAACAGAAAATACAAGGTCTACAACAACTCAAAAATAAAGAAACTAATTTTATAAAAGTCACTGCACACGAATTATTTTAAATATAATATACTCTTTTGGTAACGAATCTTAATTTCATACTAAACACCGAAATTGGAATGAAAAAGGAATAGGTAAGTATATCTACTTATTACTTATCCATTTAGCAAATAAAGTTCATAATATTATTAGATTACACTTGGCTTGTAGCAGTCTCGTAGAGCTCTACGCGGTTTTCAGAACTAGGATATAAAAAGATTTCCTACATCGATAACATTTTGATATATTGAGTATATGAATTCCGTATTATTTTATCGTAGTTTGAAATAACTAGATTAAGGGCAATACAAAATAAATATTGTATGTAACCGTCGATAAGACACTATAGGCTATAGTTTTCTTTTTATTTATGCTTTCGAAAAGTTTCAAAAATGGAATCGAAAGACATGGCTGAAGAGCGCACATTGAAAAAAAGTGGCCGGTAATTAAAATCCAAGGTGTATAAAAATTAAAAATAAATAATCAGGGGAATACCCTATTCTTGTTAATGATAAGTACCTACTTACCTGCAATTTTTATCATTTAGTAATATGCAATACTACCTAGTACCTACTTATTTATAAGCAATATCCCGCTATTACCTACGCGTCTAATATTTCAACTGCAACTGATCACGTGAAATGAGTAGTCAAAGATATCGTTATAACTTATACGTTACTCATAGAACCAAATTCCAAGGATATAATTTTTTGCATGTTGTAATAAAAGTATCACGCGAAGCCCGCGTGCAGGCGTCGGACACGGCGGTCGCTTACCTGATAAAAGATTATAGCTATCTCTAAACAATGTTGTTGGCATCACATGATAGGGCCGTCTGCTGTCTGGTTCGCAGCACGAAATAACGCGAAGGACGACCTGCCGACTAATGAAAGTGCAACTCCTTAACCCCAGACACGATATTTACA
The DNA here is from genome assembly GCA_937595015.1 of Polyommatus icarus. NCBI lineage: Eukaryota > Metazoa > Arthropoda > Insecta > Lepidoptera > Lycaenidae > Polyommatus > Polyommatus icarus. The sequence goes on along the minus strand of OW569328.1, from coordinate 6,972,799 downwards.
GTATAACAACCCATAATAATAATATGGGTTGCTCCAAGCACTCTCCTAACTCGGGTATACCGTACAACTATAATAATACCTATAATCGGACTACTTAAAACCTTATGGTATGTTGACCATTTTCCTAAAGCTCTAAACTAAACGCTGCCATACCATAGATTGGAATTTGAATACGAAATATCAAAGAGTATCAATTATCATGTAGGTTTACCATACAAAAAAGAACGGGCGTCCTGAATTTTTTAACTACCTAGAAGTCATCCTATGTCCATGCCTGATGCGCTGAATTCAGCGCAGTTCAATGGGGTCAAAAGAGACATTAAAAACCTAGGCGCAATTACTATGTGCCTTTTTCGACATAACTAAGTATAGGTATTGCGCTCTTATCCTATTAGTAATTAGATTTAGGCTATTACAATTGGTGCTTCTCCCAATTTAAGGCTGCAACCGCGCGTACCCTTGTCCTAGTATTTAATTGAATAAACCAGCGACTATATATTATCTGACAAAACATAATAGCTCAAAATTAGAGTGGGTTGCACCAACTAACTTTAACTGTAACTTTAACTTCAACTTTAACTTTTACTCCAATGCAAAATGTCAAATCTTTGGATAAAGTTGATACAAAAACGCCACTTTTGACAGTTCTCCTTTATCAGCAGCGCCCTCACCCACGTTCATTTATAACCTTGTTGGACCAGCTGTCATCTCTCAATTTCTCCGGTCAAAGTTAAGGTTGAAGTTAAAGTTAAAGGACGCCATATTTAACTATAACCATAACTTTAACTTTAACCACGCCTCTGGTGCAACCCAACCAAACATTCGTCTGTATGAGACGGGAATTTCTCGGTGCAAATATTTACGCGAACAACAAATATATTCAGCGCAAATATTCCGTATTTGCCATCACGGTGTAGGTTGCATACATCAAATACTGCTAAAACATATTGACACAACATGTCCTGGGAGGCCGGACTAGTTAAATATGACCAAAACACTTAAACCTATGTGCTTAAAGGTATGAGCGCAAACCCAGGTGCCAGAGTTGTTAAAAAAAAATACGTGTTGCACTCGAGGATTGCCGCGGTAAAGGTATTGCATAGCATTTTATTACCAACTTATGGCAGCAATTATTATTCGAATACGTCTAGTCGCACGCACACAAACACCGTGACGAAATCTGCCGAACTGAAACGACGTTGTGCCGGTCGGAGCCGCCTAGAAAATACAACATTGAAAAATTTACCCCGAAATGTTAAGACAGTGCATAAGCTTTACAATATTTTGTACCTATCTGTTACATTAGAAAAGCGCTAGTAACGGGCGAGGACAAACTACAAAGCAATGCATAGCGTATTCATTGTTGTATAATTATTGTTTTATTAGTAAGGCTAAGGTGGTTTAAGTTAAAAATATGTGATACGACACTCTATGAGGAACATGGTCCATGGAAAATGCGCAGGCTCAAACAGAGAAAATACCTAAACAACGTGACTTAACAAAATCACGTCATAATGGCACCATGATGACGCTTAACCTATCAACCCCCATAAGGACACCGGCCACCGCGACAACAATAGAATAACTATAGATTTCCAAGAATCCGCGAACGAAGGATTACCAACATAAAGATCCCAAAATTCGATTATCACGCAGGGACCGACATTTTTCTGGGATAAAAAGTTTCATAAGTCGTTTCCCGGGACTCAAAGTATCTCCATACCTTTTAGCAAAATCGGTTCATCGGTTTGGAAATTGGAGGTGAAGAGGTAGCAGACAGACAGACACACTTTCGCTTTTTATAATATTAAATATGGATATACTAAATCTTATCTAAATCATTTCATAAATTTCCATCCAGTTCCAAAAATTTGAGACTTTGAAACGAACTCGCGAGTCACCTTGGCGATATGTTTCATTTTTTTATCTGTCGATTCGTAGGATTTCGTGTTATCGATCACGAAATCAAAAATGATTGTAAATCAAGCACTTAATCCGGGTCACATTATAGGCCAGTCATTAAAGCCAAAACCCGAAAGAAATTAGTAACTTGATAAAATTTTAGGGGTTGTTAAAGAAGGTAAAATAACTTACCGTGTGATTTTGCAGCGTTCTGGGGTGTACGGAAAGGGTTGAAAAGGGGTGAAAAAGGTTTTTTGTTAATAACATTGCGTAAAAAATTAGTAACACGCTGCAAATTTGGAATTAGGTTGTTCTTACCGTTTTGTAACGTGTATTAAATTTGCAGCGTTTTGCAATACACGGAACATTGTTTATTATTAAAAAACAATAAAATTTGTTAATAACAGGAGTAAAAAATTAGTAACACGCTGCAAATTTGGAATTAGGTTGTTCTTACCGTTTTCTAACGTGTATTAAGTTTGCAGCGTTTTGCAACATACGGAACATTGTTTATTATTAAAAACAATGAAATTTGTTATTAACAAGGGTAAAAAATGTAGTAACACGCTGCAAATTTATAATTAAGTTATTTTTACCGTTTTCTAACGTATATCAAATTTACAGCAATTTTGTAATAAACAATGTTCCGTATGTCGCAAAACGCTGCAAAATTAATACACTTTACAAAACGGTAAGAACAACTTAATTCTAAATTTACACCGAGTTACTAATTTTTTTTACCCCTGTTATTAACAAATTTTATTGTTTTTTAATAATAAACAATGTTCCGTATGTTGCAAAACGCTGCAAATTTAATACACGTTAGAAAACGGTAAGAAAAACCGAATTCCAAATTTGCAGCGTGTTAATAATTTTTTTACCCCTGTTATTAACAAATTTTATTATTTTTTAATAATAAACAATGTTCCGTATGTTGCAAAACGCTGCAAATTTAATACACGTTACAAAACGGTAAGAACAACCTAATGGGGATTGTCCATTTTTTTTAAATTTTGCTCATTACAAAAACATTTCGAGGAATAAGGTCAGTGATCGTTTTTCTGTATATAAATGAAAAAAATACCCATTAGTTACTTATATTTTTGAAGAAATATGTTTAACCTTAGTTTGACCTTCAATGGCGTTAAATTAGCAATAAATTCGACCAACATTACGTTTCGAACTTTTGGTAAGCTTTTCGTATCAGCTTTCACATAATGATAACTTGTATTAGACGAACCAGCCATTATAACTAAGATTCAAAGGAAAAAAAACATTCTGCAGAGGTCAATTGGCCGCCGATGATGACGTCAGAGCGAAACTTTAAAAATTTATTGAGAAAAAACTAGCCAATGAATTTCAAAATTATTGAATTTATATTCTTAAAATACCCTATTTTAACGAAAAAAAATATAAAAAGTACATGTAATTTTTTTTGGACAATGCCCATTCCAAATTTGCAGCGTGTTACTAATTTTTTACGCAATGTTACGAGTATTAACAAAAAACCTTTTTCACCCCTTTTCAACCCTTTCCGTACACCCCAGAACGCTGCAAAATCACACGGTAAGTTATTTTACCTTCTTTAACAACCCCCTAAAATTTTATCAAGTTACTAATTTCTTACGGGTTTTGGCTTTAATGACTGGCCTATTACTCATATTATTACATCTTGACAGCCAAAGTTACGATGTGGTTACATCCTTAGCTTAATCAGAGATGACTGAACTTTAACTAAAAATTAAAGTTAAGTGATCATTAAATGTCTCTGATTATAGAAGTTTAAGTATGGAAGTACTTTGAAGTTTGACATAATAACATGGGACTGGCACTTAGAACTCATGGGAGTTAAAACAATCTTGCTGCACAGTTTTTCTACAAAACAACGATTTCAATAACTAAAAATACCTACAGCCTAACATATAACCTCCACCTTTTTGGGAAGCTCGTTAAAAAGTAGCGAATTAAATAGCAATTGCCCGTTTCAACCAACCTAACCCTGCAACTTCTATTTTCACCCTGCAACTTCTATTTTCACCCTTTTCACAGCTTAGGAAAACTTAACGGGTTGCGGTTAGTGAAAACGGGCAGAAGACTTTATCTCAAGCAGGTGTAAGCGGATTTCCGCAAAACCAATCTCTTAATTACTTTAATACGAATCATTATCCAGAGACCGCGTTAATTATGTTCTCGGCCGCTCGTGATTGGCTGGCGACGTTCACAGATAACCCGTAACTGGTTATAACGAGCTGCCCACTGGTTTAAATGCCCCCGTCGGACATTTAAAACGATAACAACATGAAGAAATAGTTCATAACTTGCAGCATGTTCTAGTTGTTTACGTGAACTTTGAAATGCGGCGCGCCGCGTGAAAATCTGATGAAACCGTTGAGTCACTGTTTGGAGATGCTACTTCGTAGGGGAACAGAGCCCTGTGCTTGCTAAGAACACTTCGCTTAGTAGATAACGAAATTTAAAAAGAAAAATGTACCTATATAGGATTCGACATTATGCAGGAATATCAGAATTACCATCCATTTCCCCATGTGAAAAAAGGTAGTAGGGATGGTAGGTATATTGGGCCAAAAATTTTGCCCTGGAAAATACTACCTTGACAGGATTTACGAAACTAAAAAAAAACATTTAGGAGTTAAAAAAAATAAGATTCGAGTCAGTAGAGTCTATATTTTTCTTTACCTACTACTACTAAAGCAGACTCTAGTAAGATAAAGCTCGTTAGCAATAGTTAGTCAGAATTTAAAATGTGAATAACGACTTTTAAACAAAGAAACTACTGATCTACAAGTGTACTTTTAATACACATTGTGTACGTGAGAAATTACATGTAGAGTATGGAGAGTGTTTACTTCTTATATTTTAAGTACAGGAATTCCAATATAGGAATAGACTTTAATGTGAAATAAAAAAGTACAGTCTGTCTACTAATTTAAATAAAATGTTCGATTACATTCAAATGTCGAATATTCGATTAGGATTCGATATTAAAATATTCAATTCAAAAGCACCTTAATCTAGAATATAGATTCTAGATGTTGCCTCTATCGCTTCAATCAACATGCCGTTTTTCATCTACCCAAATATTGCACAATGAATTATTTCTGTATTAACAAACAAGTCTGTTTGCGCACTTGTGTTACTTAGTACATCATTTGCCCGGTGACAAGACGATAACTGAACCGGCGCAAACCGCTCTAGCCAGCCGCAGGGGGCCGTACTCACACACACAACAAACACACATATACACGCCGTTAACACTACTCGCACTAACAAACTGACATCGTGCATATTATAATATTAAGATGTACATAAGCGTCGAATACATAATACCTAATGCTTCCAAGTTCCAGAAACTACTTACATCAATAGATTCATCCGTATAAAGTCTCACGAACGTCAAACGATCAAACATCAAACCGTCAAACACGTCAAACACGTAGTAAATCCAAATTTTCTTCAAACGCGTCAAACACGTAGTTTATATGGTGTTTGACGTGTTTGATGTTTGATCGTTGGCGGGGCACTTTAGAGATATAGGTACTTACACAGTTAGACACACGCAAACATACACTTCAAGATTACAAACTACCCTCGGTTGTTGACAGGAAATAAAATGAGAAGGTCCTATCGAAATTTACGGCCATATTTTATATTTGAATTTTGTATCATGCAGTGATGTGATTTTTCCAAAACGAAATTTACCCTTTCTTTATTTTCCGTCCTTTCTTAAGATACGAAAGCTACCCAGTTTTTTAGCGATTAGAAACCTTTCCTGCATTACTGGTCTATATATAACAAAGCCTTACTATCTATATACTCGGATTAAATATTAAATATTATTTTAGGAATTAGATACGATATGGTACAAATGCACCAAGTGTATGCACTTTTAAGCACTTAATTCCCATGCAGATAACTTTTACGGTCCGTTATTGTTATCTCATACGGGAATTTAATCCAACTTAAGCACAGTATTGAATTGGATTAATTGCACCGGTAAAATATTAGCAGTTTATGCCATAGAATTATAACCTTAAGAAAAGGAATTCCATACAATCGTCAGCGCGAAAATGTGTCACCCTCGAAATGAGTGAGCTCACTCATCTGAGAGCTGTGTGCAGGGGTAGGACATTTCCACATAAAGTTAATATACCTAGCGGAATAGAGAAACAAAGGCCTGAGCAAGCGAGATGCCACTATCAGTAACACCGCGTGGTAAAAAGAGACGTGTGATACATGACAGCAGCACTCTTTTTTTGACGTCCAGTCGGCACGTGCCGCACGTTGTCAATATAATCTCATAGAATTCATGTTCAATCATACTTGTGTAAGTGTATACGTACACATATTTTTCACACAGATGAAAACCAATTTTGGTTACGTTTGACAGCTCGAGATTGTTGCTCTATTCCGATAGGTATATTAACTTTATGCATTTCCATACAATGGCAAATTTAGGTAGCATAATCTGTGAATTTAGGTTTTAATCTGTAGTTTTTAATCGACATCTGTGATCTTATGCCGAAATTAGTTGCCAACTAGTTAGTTGCTTTGTGGTATCACAGATGGCATCGTAACATCGTAGACCACAGATTAAGTATTGTCGTAGACTATACATCCTCTTTTTTTTAAATAAGATTTTATGGCCTAGTAACAAAACCTTTGAGCCATGTCTTTTTTATACCGCATGCCGCAATGTTGTCTCAACCCAACCATTGTACAACTGAACAAGAGGAGTCTCTGATCAAACCGAAAGAGACGAGCGACTATAACGCAGCTGTATCGCTGTATCTGCACGCATACGCGCAGTAGAGGCGCGTTTCACGATCGCCCCGTGTGCTTAAGTTACAAAGTTGCGATCGAATCTCGTTTGAATCGCGTATACGCGCGTAATCTGCGCGTCTTCTGCGCGTTTAAAATACGCCGTGTACTATGGGTCTGAATGCGATATTAAAGGGTTTGTATATTACATCCTCTTTGGTAATGTCCATAGAGTATTTATTATATTTAAATCAATGTTTTGTCATAATATTGTCAGAAATATTTGACAAATATGGCAAATGTCCTCGTTTGTGCTTGTTAATTATTGTAGTTTTGTTTTTAAAAACGGATTTTGTAATAGTTTTTGTGAAATTAATCCGCTGATCGACGTTGAGTGCAGTGTACGAATTTTTTGAAGATATGTTCTAATATATTATCATTAGGATTAAATGTTTTCTATAATTCCATACGATCATAATTGTCAACATTCTGTGTCCATGTAATGAGTAAGTAAGCATATTATGTACCGTTTAATTACTTATGAATAAATAAACTGTAAACTGACTTTTGTTTTAATTTATGTATGTTACATTATAAAACTTTCTGACTTCATGCTTCCTTACTATTAATTTACAATTCTGTTCCAAGTTGATGAAGTTATTAATAGAGTTATTAAATTTCAGCTACTTACTATTTTACTTGTATTCAAGTTGATAAGTCAACCATTTGTAAACCTTATCAACTTTAATACAAGTAAAATAGTAAGAAGCTGAAACTACATGGGTATATATATTCATATATATTTATTATTTATATATCCAAAAGTTTGCGGAAGTTAATATCAGATGGCACAATGTAGCCATCAATTCACATTAGAGTTTTGACAAATTCTGCGAGCGGGCTCTCTATGCCCCGTGTATTATTTTCCTCTATGGCTGTGTGCCGTAGGACGCGGTGACAGTCGGACGTGTTCAATGCATTGATTACGTAAAATATGCATTGAAAGCGTAAAATGAGTGAAAGAGAAAGTAGTATATGCTATTACTGTTCAAAAAGGATGACAATATTTTCTCGATACACATTTTGCATGCAAAAACATTGCTACAGTTTTGATGGCGTTTGCCATATCCAGTATTGACATCGTTGGTTTATGCATGTCTTCAAAGACTTTTGCTAATGCTGAAATTTTGATATTTATAAAAACTGCTGCAGATGTCAACTGTAGAGTTAAGTATTGCATTTTTAAACTTAATTCTATGTTTAAACATTGTATAAAATACATCACACATCGAGATAAAATAACTAGTACCCAAAACCACAGATTACTAAATACCTAGTTACTACGCTATACTGAGACGCAATCTAAGAAGAAAATTCGGTAAATTTCCTCACTTGAGTCGTACCGGTTCTAACCAGTTTTCAGGCGATTAGAGCCGTCAAGCTAAAATCCGTTGTTTATCGTTATCAGGGCACTGAAAAGTCCGTCTCTCACTAACGTGAAAATCATGTATCGATAACTTGCGAACGCGCTGTATGCCATAGATTGGACGTAGTCACGTAGATAAGATTGTCTGTTACATGTCTGAGCCAATTGGGCTTTATTGTACGGATAATAAGCTATTAAGGTGAACGCACACTTAGCCGAACCGAACGAATCGAATTCCCAGAAGAAACAGACTTACGTCCGTTTAGGTTAGTCTGATCATAGAGTTAGCTCTATGATCCTTTAACCAGCCTAAGTGCCTGTTTCATCACTTCCAGATAAGTGACGAATATCCTATCTATAGCTATCCACCATATAACTTGACAGATCAAGTATGAAGAATCTTTCAAAAAAGTTGTGAATAGCCTATTCGGCACTTTATTAGAAAGTGGTGAAACAGGCCCTAACTCTATCTAATTCTGGCTCGCACTTGACCCAATTTATGATTTTTATGAAGCACCGGGCGACCGTGAAATGACTCGCTACAGTCAACCGTAGTCGCCTTTTTCTAGTTCCGGACCAGATAAGGAATTATAACTGTCATACTCTGTGAAGGACTCTATTATTATTTATTATACCCTAAGGGCCTGTTTCACCGCTTCCTGATAAGGCTATCCACCACTTAATTTGACAGATGCAGTATGGAAAATCTGTCAAATAACCATATCGGGCACCTTATCAGGAAGCGGTGAAACAGGCCATAATTATACCAAATATGCGGAGTTTATTTTGATACTAGATGTCGCCCGCAACTTCGTTGCGCCAAAGTTCATTTATCACGCGGGAACCGTGCATTTTCTCGGGATTCAAAGTATCTCCATGCCAAATTATCGCATTACTAGCTGTTGCCCGCGACTTCGTCCGCGTTAGCATAGTAGATCACATCCCAAGCATTATTTATTGTACAAAAATATTCAATGTACAGAATTGACTTTCCTACGATTTTATTATAATTATTATATATGCTCCGCGTGGCTTCGCTTGCGTAATTTAGGAATTTCACGCAACCGTAAATTTTTCCGCTAAAAATTGCTTATGTCCCTTCACGTGGTCTATTCTTCATGTTTGCCAAATAACATAAAAAATGTTCCAGATAGTACCTCTTAAGAGGCCGGGTACCCTTGGAATTTCTCATACATACGTAATACCAAAATCATTTTCTCATACGAAAATATTTAACACGTTTGAGTTGTTTTTCAGTTTAAAATAGTAATTACCTAGGTTCCTGCACAAAAATTTACTTCAAAATATTTAAACACAAAAAAAAATTTTTTTATTTAAAATTTTTTTTAGTAAATTTACTACTGAATTTTAAACACTAAAAAATAGAGTAAAACACTAAAAAATATATAAATAAATATTAAATTTACTACAAAATATTTAAATACTAAGAAATATTTTTTGGAGTTTAAATATTTTGTAGTAAATTTACTATTTATTTATATATTTTTGTGTTTTACTCTATTTTTAGTGTTTAAATATTTAGTAATAAATTTAGTAAAAAAAAATTTTAAACAAAAAAATTTTTTTTAGTGTACAAATATTTTGAAGTAAATTTTTGTGCAGGAACCTAGATAATTACTATTTTAAGCTGAAAAATATCTCAAACATATTAAATATTTTCGTATGAGAAAATGATTTTCGTATTACGTATGTATGAGAATTTCGAGGGTACCCGGCCCCTTAAGATAATAAGCAATTTCATATAATTTCTCCCCGTTTTTTCCACATTTTCCTCTATTTCTTCGCTCCTATTAGTCTTAGCGTGATACAATATAGCCTATAGCCTTCCTCGATAAATGGGCTATCCAACAGTAAAAGAATTTTTCAAATCGGACCAGTACTTCCTGAGATTAGCGCGTTCAAACAAACAAACTCTACAGAATTATAATATTAGTATAGATTATTTCGCATATTATATTAGTATGGACTTGATCGGATTTCGTCCCTACGATTGGACATCTATATTCCTTCTGGAGTAGTCTATACAAGACAATAGGAGTATAGCCAGTAGACAGCTAACGAAACGTGGCTTCAGACCAGTGAGGTCAGTCGAAGTAAACACGCCGTATCAATCACCTATTGAACTGACACCTATCGTACTGGTAATAACTGGCCGGCGGCCGCGGCGGGCGGCTTCTGATAACGCACCCACGGAGCACAAACCGAGCGGGCCGTCCAAGCGAAACTCGACCTAAACGCTTACAAAAAATACTCAATCCGACGTATGAAATCATGACGGAGCTCCAGGCGATAAGGCGAAGCGTATAGAGGCAGTTTTCGTGGATCAGCGTGGTCGTGTTCGCAGGGGACATGGTATCGGGCATCGGCGCGTCACTCGTAGACGTATTATAAGCGGCGCGGCGGCGGCGCGGTGTACAATCGCGGCCCGCTCAGTGATCGCAATGCTAGTGTTTCCGCAGTGGAGGAGTCAGACGCCCGAGGGCTGTAGGGTCCAGCGATGGATGCCGGCTGAGATCGCGCCCTACCTCGCCCGCCAATTACCGCCGCCGCTGCCGCCACAGGTGCGAATTTTATCAAAACAATGGATATATTATTAGAAAAAATTACAAATAATAGCAAGAATTTAATAGCTACTTTTTGATTAGTGTTTGGTATAACAAGTGTGTTTATATAATATAGGTTTTTTGGACAACAAACTACCAATGCAAACTTTTGTTATTTTTTTGTTTTTTTTTTTTTTACTTATAGAAACAAATTTTTAACGTGTTACGTAGGTCACCAAGTGATTCATCAGTCATCACTCAGCCAAATAATATCCTTGAACTAGTTTTTAAACAGCTTACTTATAATAGTTTAAAGTTTTATTAAAATGATTAAATATTTTACAGTTACTTTTCCAATTAATGCATCATACAATATCATGCCTTTAAAAAAATTTAAACTTAAAAAAAAAAGAACCACAACGTCTGACGTTTATATTTTTTCACAGGACGACGACGACGAGTCCACTGGCGGTTCGTCCCCCGAGCGCGTGGACGATGACAACGCGTGCGGGTGGCGCGGGTGCGGCGCGCGCTTCCCGAGCGTCGCGCGGCTGTCCGCGCACGTAGCGAGGGTGCATGCGCAGGCGCACAGCGACGGCCTGTTCTATTGCCGGTGGATGGGGTGCGCGAGACCACAGAGAGGATTTAATGCTAGGTGTGTATTTATTAATGTGAAAATATTTATTTTTGACTATTAACCTTTTTGAAATCCAATCGTTGGGTTTTTTTGTTATGGAAATGTTGGCACTTGACACTTGATCTTTTTGCTCATTATACCAATCTTAAGCATTTATATGCAAACAATCTAGCACTTTATATTGCATTTATAAAGTGAAATTCAATAAGTAGTGAGTAGTGAACTAGTGACTAATGTGAAATTGTATTGTTAACAGGTATAAGATGTTGGTACACGTGCGCACACACACAAACGAGAGGCCTCACACATGCAATCAATGCCACAAGAGTTTCTCCAGAGCTGAAAACTTGAAAATACACCTCCGGTCACACTCCGGAGAAAAACCTTATGTCTGTCCATATGAGGTAATTATCATGAAATAAGTTATTTAATTTTATAGAAAAATTGAATGATGTGTAAGTATTTAAAAGACTAATAAGTAATAAAGATTACATAATAGAACTTGGTACATATTAATATCTTAAACGTCAATCAGATACATTGTAACAATATCTCCAGGCTTACACGCTTATCAATCAATACTTATCAATGTGCTCACAAACGTTTCCTTTGTTCCAGGGTTGTGGCAAAGCGTATTCAAACTCCAGCGACCGTTTTAAACACACCCGCACTCACACAGTGGACAAACCCTACTGTTGTAAGGTCCCTGGCTGCAACAAAAGATACACAGATCCGTCCAGCTTGAGAAAGCATGTCAAAACGTATAAGCACTTCACGAGCGAAAGGGACACACAGAAGGACTCCTCAGACGAGCGACAGAGTCCCGACAGCCCGAGAGAAAAACTACAAAACACGTCACCGATTCACCTGTACAGTCCCGTAGCGAAAATACCTTACAGTATAAGCACCACAGTACCTTACAGATATGTGGCCAAACTGGACGCATACAACTACGAACCTTACTACCCCCTAAGAGTACCCATAAGCGAGATGAGCTACGTCCAATACTCGCAGATGTATGATCACGCGTATAGAAGCTACTACTCTAGCTATCCCGTTTCAGAAGTAGACATACAGACTGATGACGTCACAATGGTCGAAGCGACCGAGTATGAGCCCGAAGTACCTTTAAACTTAATCTGCAGCAAAAAAGACTGCAAGCCTATCGAGGAACTAGTCAGAACTGATTTACCCCTAGATTTAAGCACCAAGTATTATAAATAAAACTTTAAATTATATCTGCCGTTTAATTTGCCATTCTATTTGGTTACACTTTGAGCAAATGTTTGATTTATTTATTGTACATTCATCCCATTTTGCATTATAACTTTATCAATACTATCACTGTGTAAACATTTTCAACAAAGTAGAACATTAGCAAGTCTAGCGTATTTTATACAAACGATTACAAGAAGTATACATTGTAAAATGTGACAATAGTCCAAATTAGGAAAAGTATTTAAATACAAAGGCATTTATAGATACATAATATCTTTGTTATTATAAAAAATACGCGAAGAAATCACTTTTTTATAATATTGGTTTTGTAAAAACGTATTGAACATCTCACTGTCATAAGAACCAGTTCAGAAAACTCACTGCAACTCACCGGAACCAGAACTCACTGGAACCACTGGACATAGGTTGGCGAGTCCCCAAGCACGGTGTGCTAAGCTCGCACCAGCTTGGCCATCCCCTCTTGAATGGTGTTCAGGGCCGCTAGGTCCTTCTTGGCTGTGTCTAGCAGATGAGCCATCCCGCGCTGCTGCAGGGTTAGGAACTGTTTCACGTCTTCCTGCGCCCCTGGTAACAATAGGTGATTGTTAGACATATAGGTTACACGATTAGGCTGCCTTTCCACCAGAGGTGAGCAGAGAAATGTGTTTTTGAAAACCAATAGAATTGCAATTGGAGAATGATCTGCATGTAGCCGTTTTATTGACGGACTGATCATTTTTAGGGTTCCGTACCCAAAGGGTAAAAACGGGACCCTATTACTGAGACTTCAACGTCTGTCCGTCTGTCTGTCTGTCTCCAGGCTGTAACTCCAGAACCGCTATAGCTAGACTTCTGAAATTTACACAGATTATGTATTTCTGGTGCCGCTATAACAACAAATACTAAAAACAAAATAAAGTTAATATTTAAGGGGGGCTCCCATACAACAAACGTTATTTTTTTGGTCTTTTTGGCTCGTAATCCATAATGGCAACAGTATAGACACTTGAAATTTTCACAAAATCCTCAATAATGATATGTGTACTTTAATGTTTAATATTTCAGGCCCCGCGCGAGCACCGGTGATCGCGAGAACAAAATAATACAATGGGAATTCCTAGAACCTCCGATCGAAGGATTAATTATAAAATTTTAATAAAATAAATAATTAATAGGAGCTCCCATACAAAAAAACACAAATTTTCCTTATTTTCGCTCTATAACGGTACGGAAGCCTTCGTGCGCGAGTTCGACTCGCACTTGGCCGATTATTTTATTATGTACTTTCCGATCATCATTCTGGCGTCAGTCTCAAACTGATGGACTGAACTAATGCCAGGCACTGCAGTCTTAGACCTTGCTCTAAATAACTGAATTATTTTATGCGATAATGATTTTGCAGGTTTATTAAAAGTAGTTATAAAATATTGTGTCGTACAATAAAACAGCTTAGCACATTGAACCTTGGAGATAGAGCTAGCTTATGGTGTGGTTTTGATAATCATTAGTGTAATGAATCCGTGTGTATATCTCTCACTTCCCCTGAGGGGAGAAATGGGTATTCGGGATCGGGGCTAAGCCCCCTGCCCGAGGGATCTTCTGCACCTCATAACGATGAGGCGGTATTTGGGCGGGACAAGTCCCTAGGTTGGGTGAAATGTAGAGTCACCTCTGTTTCCAGCGTGGCCGGCCCTTCTGACTTCTCAGCCCACTCGAGTCACCCCTAGCTTTGGTGTGGTTTTGATAATCATTAGTGTAATGAATCATTGCTTATAAGTTTTCTATATAGTCTACAATTTCTCGGTCTGTTCACCGTCGCATTGCCGCAAAGCGACACGCGAAAAACTGGCAGACAGATCTGCTGTCTTACTGTTTAAACGGCAATACGTTATGTTGTATCCCGTTCTATTGATATTTCACGGTTCCATCTTTCTCTTCACACTTAAAGGGCCCATTCACGGCAGTCCACCGTGCAGGACTGAAAGTGGACATAGCTCACTGATTGGTTCACACTCGGTGTTTCCGGCCGTCCATTAGGCTATTTGACCTACTTTTTTTCTTCATGCTAATCGCTTCTTAATCATTCATTTTCACAAAAAAAAAATTTCAATATTTTACACAGTAGAAACCCATAAAAATGTTTATTGAAAAATATGCCTCATAAATGGCGCCGAAAACACTGTCCGCCATAGTGTGACGTCATACGCTTTGTATTTTAAACTCTCTTTATTGAACATTTTTTATGTGCTTATAATGTACGAGTCTAAAAGTGCCCAAAAATAATAAAAGAATTAAATAAGAAATTACAAATCATTTGTAAACTTTTGGAGAAAAGTTTTGGCCATTTCATTTCCCGTGTACAATAAATGGAGATAATATATAAAACTGATGTTTTAAGTGAATTATTCAAGAAAATATATATCACAAATCTTTCTAGGCTTATTGTTATTATTTATGTACAAATAAACTTACATATAACGAGCGCGATAAATAAAAGGTATTAAATTAGTATGAGGATGACGTCACATCCAAATCGGAAGTACCGCAAAAGCGTTTTCGTCAGTACAAATCCTATTTTTATAAAATCATATTTTTAAATCGATTTTATTTATCAATCATAAGCTTTTATTTGATGATAAGGGTGAAATACGGTTTCCTAGGCCAAGTTCTACTAGAAATATGCATTTGTTCAATGAAATTGAATATAGGTCAAGTAGCCTTTTGCAGTCCTGCATGGCGGACTGCCGTGAATGGGCCCTTTTAAGGGTCAATTCAGACCGCAACGCGACGCGTAGATGCATTTCTAAAATTGTACTGGATTGACAGATTTGCAAGACGTCTCACGCAATTGAAGCCTGTCAATTCAGTACAAATTTAGAAATGCATCTACGAGTCGCAATGGGGTTTGAATTGATCCTAAACCGTTAATCAATGTACCATCGAGTAAATTGATTCCTAGGCAGTTGACAGACCAACGTCATTTGGTCGGATCATGTCAATTTAATGTTAATTGTGATCTGTCGGCTGGGTTTGACGTAATGCGACGAAACTACGTAGGTCCCCCTATCTACCTTTGAATCAACTTCTCTGCTAGTACATATGCTCTCATCTGTCAAGAACTGTCAGATTTGACAGTTCGTTTTTCGAAAATTTTTCAATTTCCAATTACTCTCATTAAACTGATCAAATTATATAAAGAAATTACCATGAAAGCTATATATCATTTTAACATAATTAGAAATTTTATTAAATAAGATATTAGTCGCAAATTACACAAAGTTGTATGTTTGAAACAAAATACTAAATCGGTGGTCTGCAAAGTAGAAGAAGAACTTTTGAATAGTTAGGGTAAGGCGCCCATTTTGGGCGCTTGAAAGATGAGCTATTATTGTGAAATTCGTTATCTATGTATGTTAGTGAGTTTAATCCTTACCCGGATCCAAGTGGTATCTTTCATGCGGCGCGCCGGCGCTCGCGCTGCGCTGAAGTCGCACCGCACACAGTAGCTCGTTCAGACGACCCTGTGTACAATCAATCAAACCAATCAATCAACCTATCAAATTATGAATGAAGGTTTCAAATGATATTTTTTTTTAGTTTTAATTTGTGTTCAAAACGTATTGTCAGCCGCTGGAAATGAGCTCAATCTCAACTCGATAGTAAAGCCACTGATTACTAGATAGTTACTAAGTAAGTCGTAAGCAAAGCAGTGTAACGTATTGTCAGTTATGTATGAAAGTATACTGCGTGACAGTCGCTAACGTTTGGAGGATGACAGTTCGATGTGAGCGCAGCTATAACTATAATTATTTAACACATCGATTAAAAACATACTAATATTAGTATAAACTTTATACGGGTGTTTAGTAAGTTAAGAAATGTATGATCAGCAAATTCTAATAAGACGTTTGTCAATGTTCTTCAGTTATTAATTTAGACAACATTAAATTTTTAGGTATTCCATTTCCTACGGAAACAATTATTCTGTGCCTACAAATAGGTACAAAGCGTATCTAGTTTCCAGAACTGTAAGCTCATATATACAAATAGAGTACATCTAACGAAAAAGCCTGTATCAAACAAAGTAGGGTACACAGTGATAAGGCGGTGTTACATGACATTGCACTGGAAACCGGTTCGAACCAGATAGCGAGATAAGCAGTAATTAGATTGATACACGTCCTAACGCAGTGCGAGTTGCCAATTTCGTTATTATGCCTCTTCATGTGGGACCATGATGGAAAAGGGAAATTAGGGATGTGTAGAGATATTTGCCTATGATTGCACTATAGACAATAGACAATAATATGTTCACTATCACGCTGGCATTTGGCAGTGTCTGGCTATCATACACTGCCTATAATCATGGTTGTGTATGGCCCAACGTGGAGGATGGCCTTTTACAAGATTATTTTACAATAATTTAGTAAAAAAATCCGCTTTTACTAATTAAAATATTTACACACTGGCTACATTAAACAATGTTTTTATAACAAGCAAGATTTTCAACATATCAGAAAAAGTCATAACTCATAAGGAACGATGAAGAAATCTCAAATCATATACGTAACTATTTAACTAGATGGCGCTGTACCAATCGCGTCCTAAAAGGAACCGTAATTTTTTCGCAAAAAAATAGACTATGTACATCCAGTGGTCTACTCTATATTGTTCATAGCCATTGTCAATTTTGGTCCTGTAACCTGTTGTTTCAGAGCTTAACTATACTAGCAAACAAACCTTCCTTTCAAAAATGATATGAATAAACCAATCAATTAAAACACGTCAAACAAAAGAAGCAAAGTCCTTATACCGAAAATACATTTATAGAGACCGTCGCGTCTGTATAACAAAACAGTGAGGTATCTGTGACTTTAAATTGGCCTAAACAAACAGCAAATAAAATAAAAGATGTAGGAAATACAAAAACTTTTACTTCCTGAGTAGAAATTTTCTAACAGGAAAATTGCGTTTTACAAGTGCATGTGAAACTAGCATGTGGATTATGCGACAAAGATCATTGTATTAAAACTAATCAGCAAACTGGTTCGCTGCGATAAGGGGTCTGCTAGCGAATTATCTTTATAATGCCCTATTAAAATGTCGTAAAACACTAAAATCCTAACAATATTGTGTTTATATTTGTCTTCTTAATAAGCGTAAGCACCCATAGGGGTTTTTTGTACTACGTTTACAAAACTATAAAAACACGTTACCTTTTAAACAATAGCTGACGTTTTAAAAAAATAGTATTTTAGACATGGACTAATTTCTTTGAAAAGCGAATTAAAAGCCATTAGCAAGTTTGTTTTGCTATTATTAGGTCTGGATTATGATGTTGTAATAATCACTATAGTCTAAATCACAAGACGAGTATCAAAATATAATTAAATACTAGAATTTGTATAAAATTTCCTACTAGTTTCCTACTATCTAAGATCTCTGAAGGCTATCCAAACGGAACTCGGGTGCAAAGGAAAATTTTCGTATCGTTATCTTGAAATCTATATCCCGCTGTGTCTAAAGTTTGTCTATAAAGTCGTCAGTAGATAATACACAATCTGTGATAGCAGGCACGCGGGCGACGCGTGATCGCACGTCATAATGAGGCTTAAGCTGTCTGGTATGACTTTGTATAATATATGGCCTAGAACCAGTCTGTGGTATAACTCCCAGTACCACAAAGCTAGTGCTCAAGGATCACAGACTATGCAGGAAGCAATGGGCTGAGACCCCTGGCCTTGAACACTCCAAGGCACTAATTCCTGGCTTCAACAAGAAACTATCAGAATTAGCGCTCACCATGGGTAGGAACCAATTAATAATCCTTACCAGAAGCCTAACCGGGCACTGCAAGCTCAACAAACACCTAAACAGAATGGGTAGCATAACGACTTGCAGATTCTGCAGAGGAGGATGAAACACCTATTCACCTTCTCCTCGACTGTCCTGCTCTACTACAGAGCAGGTACAGGCACCTTGGTCGCCACGAATACTCATCCACAGAGGAAATTCGTGGCACCAACCCCAACCATATCGTTCAATTTATGAGCAGTATTGGGTTGGGGATGATACGCTAGTGCGAAGGAGTCACAATAGATCCTCATGGGTCGCAGTGACGTCAGGGCTACAGTGACCTGCCTTCTTTTATAAATAAAAAAAAATGACTTTGTGTCTCTATCTACACGGTGAGACGCGCGAGCCCCGAAGAATCCGGGGTTGGAGACCATGTGTATGATGCTTTTGGAGTTTTTACATGAAGAGGTAACAGACATACAGAAACACTTTCGCATTTATAATATTAGCACATAATACATATTACTACAAGATATTAGTATGGATGTTTCAAAGGACCTCTCGACTATGTGTCTGTCTGTATGTCTATTACCTCTTCACGTCCAAACGCTATCTTGCTGCGGAAATACTTTGAGTCCCGGGAAAGGACATAGGAGACTTTTTAACCCGAAAAACGGTTCCCGCGCTTTAAACGAATTTTGGGTTGCGGGCGACATCTAGTTCCAAAAAATAGTATTTTAAAAAGATAAGACCGACTCCAAATTTATGTACGTAATTAAGAATTAAAATTCCCTATCTCAAAAACTACTGAATCGATTTTGATGAAACTTGCAGTATTCCCTAGGTTGAACAATACCTAGTACAATAAAAAAAGAATCACTAAAATCGGACTTGTGGTTCCGGAGATATGCGTGCACAAACATAAAAACATGCATACATACATACATACACTTTTGAAATTTGGCACATTTGTTCAGAAGCTGTCATCAAAAACTGGGCAGTTCTGTAAATATTACATACATACGCGTCGAATTGATAACCTCCTTTTTTTGAAGTCAGTTAATAATTCCTTCGAGATATCGCGCACTATCAAAGTCATATCAGTCAAATCATAAATCGCACTAAAAAAAGTCAAAAATAAAAAAAAATAAAGTGTAAAGAATTTCTGTAGTTGGTTAGTGGTTACTCTTTATTTATTTTCTTTAATCTAATGTAAAGTTTCGGCTACGTGCCGAGAACCTTCCTGTGACAAACGTGATTAATGATTTGAATATCCTTTATTCCTCAAATTAATAAAGAAATTGGAAAAGCCGGGTGACTTTTCTAACAGCCAAAAACAGCAAAACGTTTTAGCATAGGAATTAAATTAGGAGTCAGTATTTTAGTTACTAATTTGAATCTCTATTTCCAAGCAAAGTTTTATATTATTGTCTAGTTTTATGGGAATTGGTATTTATGCTTGGAAATGAAAACTGCGTGCAAGTTGCTTGTGTGCGTGTGTGCATGTGCGATCATGAGCGTACGTACATACGTAGGTAGACACGTCAGTGTGTGTGTATGCGTATACGTGTGCGTTACTTACGTTGTATAGCGGCGGTGCGGAGAGCTGCGAGGTGAGCTCCTGTAGCCGAGCCCGCACTGACTCCTCCTCCGGCGTGAGGCCGACGCCCACACGACCCCCCACCTCTTGCCGGGCTATCACCTGAAAGAAAACAGTCTTAAAGTACTTGATTGGTGATCGCACATTTACCACTTAAAGTTTCTATCTGTCTCGTTCTTCCTAGTCTGTCTGTCTCGTTCACCTGCAGCAGTGGGTGGCGCAGTGCGTGCAGACGAGTGGCCCTGCGAAGCAGCACATGCCCAAGAGATAAAAAAGGCTCGCTTTTCTTTCTCGCTTACAGTTTACTGTTTTCTCTCTCTTTCTCCCTAGCTATCTCTGTCTCTCTCAACTGCAGGAGGGTGTGTCGCAGTGAGTGCAGGCGGGCAGCGTGGCCGGCGAGTGCGACACTGCAAAGCAGCACGTATCGCATAGCTTGCGTTTTCTATCTCTCTCTTTCTATATTCGATAGCTATGTCTGTCTCGCTCACCTGCAGCAGGGTGTGTCGCAGTGAGTGCAGACGAGTGACGCTGCTAAGCAGCCTGCAGCACATACCCAATAGATATAAAGACTCACTTTTTTGTCTCTTTCTCGCTTACTGTTTCTGTCTCTTTCTCCCTATCTATGTCTGTCTCGCTCACCTGCAGCAGAGTGTGTCGCAGGGAGTGCAGACGAGTGACGCTGCTAACCAACCTGCAGCACATACCCAATAGATAGAAAGACTCACTTTTCTGTATCTTACTCGCTTACTGTTGCTGTCTCTTTCTCCCTATCTATGTCTGTCTCGCTCACCTGCAGCAGAGTGTGTCGCAGGGAGTGCAGACGAGTGACGCTGCTAAGCAGCCTGCAGCACATACCCAATAGATATAAAGACTCACTTTTCTGTCTCTTTCTCGCTTACTGTTACTGTCTCTTTCTCCCTATCTATGTCTGTCTCGCTCACCTGCAGCAGAGTGTGTCGCAGGGAGTGCAGACGAGTGACGCTGCTAACCAACCTGCAGCACATACCCAATAGATAGAAAGACTCACTTTTCTGTATCTTACTCGCTTACTGTTGCTGTCTCTTTCTCCCTATCTATGTCTATCTCGCTCACCTGCAGCAGAGTGTGTCGCAGGGAGTGCAGGCGGGCGGCGAGGCCGGCGAGCGCGGCACTGCTGGCGGCGCGGCGCGTGCGCAGCTCGCCCAGCGTGTCGGCCGCGCGCCGCAGCCAGCCCGCCTGTAGAGCCGCCTCTTCAGCTTGACACTTCGCACGGAACTTTATCTGTAACACGATCACGGTAATACTAATTTGCTTATGGTAACTATCGTAAAGTAATTACAATAGTTGAAAAAAATAGTTGTATAATAATTGTTTTGAAAGGATATGTTGTCGATTACAATGTTGTATTTAAGCAGTGATATATTACGAGACATTGACAAGAGACGTAATACATTTTTACATCCATCAAAAACTATTATAAAGCAGGTCTCTAACATACTACATACAAAAAAGGATATGGGCGAAGCTCATAGACGGCCCCAAATTATATATTAAAAAAAACATAAGTACTACATTAAAATAAAGACAATGTAAGAGACTAATTACTTTACATAATTATTAATTAGTAATTACTCAATTGCTTACCTCTGAAAATCCAATAATGGGAACTGGAATGTAATTAGACGGATCCGGGTTATCGGCCTGCGCCTGTTTCCATAATCTCATGTCCATACCTGTAAAATTTATAATCATTCCACTAATTGGAATTTACTCATAGAATAAAATTTCTTCGACTATGCCAGAAGGATGTTTTTTCGAGTGTATATGTATTTCTCTGGCAAGATTTAGGGCTCCCACATATAACTGCGAATTCGTGCGAATTCGCATCGTAATGTCATTTTTATTATGATTTTTGTTGCAGATGTTTGCGATGCGATGCGAATTTGCAGTTTTGTGTGGGAGCCCTAATAGATTTTAGTCTTGTAGCATTAGCTTGAGTGGTGTCATAGTTTAATGTTTTAGTGGGAGATCGCAGACGACAGACTTCTGTGCGATCAAAGTCTGCGGCTTACATACATTCCGCATGGCGCGCGCCATCAGATTGTATGGAAGCCGCAGACTTTGATCGCACAAAAGTCTGTCGTCTGCGATCTCCCTAACTCAGGGGTTCCCAAACTGTGGGCCGCGGCGAACTGGTGCGCCGTGGAAAGGCAAGAGGGGCGCCGTGAATCGATCCACCCTCGACTCCGTAACCACAAATATTACTTATAAAATAAAATTATAATATGAATTATACAAAGCAGGCAGATGATTAAATAATTTTTATTTATTTGCTTAACCTAACTTTAATCATGAAAGGTGTTTATATTTTATGTAAGTATCTTTTTGTAATAGCTAGGTAGAGTAGGGCGCCGTGACAAAATATTGACTTGTAAGTGCGCCGCAGGCTGAAAAAGATTGGGAACCCCTGCCCTAACTCATATTCATAGGAGTAACACTTAAAGATTCAATAAGCCTTTTTTTGTTTATAATCTATTGTAAAATTGTATGTCGAATCAGCTACAAACTATAACAACTCACCAGGCGGGGGCGTAGCTAGGTACTGCTCCAGCATGGCGTGTGTGGGGCGCGTGACGGGGGTGACGGCGGCACAGGCGGCACCGGACAGCGACGCACGAGGCCCCGTCCCGTTCAGGAACGTACTCAGCTCGTTGGCGCCCACATGCGTCCCGCCTGCAGCGTTGTTCACCACGTATATCACCACCTGTAATATACGGGCATACAAATTATTTAACGCCTTACTAATAAAGTATTTACACAACAAATAACTATAATGGTGCCGGTTGGCAGCGGGTGACATGAAGCAATCGCAGACGATGTGTCGCAGCGACACTACTGGTTTGTATGTATTTTTATGAAATATCTCCGCAGCTAGTAACACGAAGCTAGCGACACTTATTCATAGGTATACATAGAAACCAGTAGCGTAGCGGCGACACGTCGCGTCGTCTGCTGCAACTTCATGTAGCCGGCTTGTACCTTGTACCTTTTTACTTGTCTGTTATTAAAGAATAAAACCTTAAATACTACATCAGAACTTTTTAGCTATAAATTCCTACCCTGTGTGTTTAACCAGTACAAAAGGCACTTTGTTTTTTACAAAAATCATTTAAGTACCTGTGTTTTGTTCTCTGTAACTCCCTTGATAGATTCAATATTTACTGCTAAATTTGGTTTGTTGCCCAAAAGACCAAAAAGAGATGTTGTTAGCGACTGCTGATTAGTCCTGAAAAAACATTTAATTCCATTAGTACTTAATAGCTTTGTTAACACTGGGCCTTTTTTGTTCATCAAGGGCATGCGTTATACAGCAAATGTGAGGCATGCCCGTGACACGCGTTGAAATCGTAGCGCTCGATATGACACTTTTCTTTCAACGCGGGTGGATTTTGACGCATTCAATTATTGAATATTCCAAACGAAAGTTGAATAAAAAGAAGATGACGAAAATTGAAGATGAAATTGCATAATGTGGACATAGCTAATCATAACCATGGTTCATCAATTTTAAGAATAAAGATATACATAAACATCAGATTTAGATCGCATTTCCCACATATTTTATGACCTGATGGTCAAAAAATATGTGGGAAATAATAGCTCCTCTGAGCTGCAACAAAATGTACATGCGCACATTGTGTAAAATACACAACACATTTAATATGTTAGCACCTACAAAATATTTTCACAAATGATTGCATTATGCACTTACTTAATTTCTTGCTCAGGCTTATTAAATATCAAGGCAACATGGCCATCCTTATCTTCCTTGCCGCCCAACCTTGAATAGCCAACAGCTTTGAAACGACAAAGCGGATTTTGTTCATTTAACTCCAGTGCTGGTGCATTTCGACTGTAGTAAGCTTGACCTGTAAATACATCACAAATTGTTTGTTATAGTTGATAATAATTATAGTAAAAAATTATAAGTTGTGAACACCTTGTGAAAATTGAAGTTCAACGATACATTTTCCCTTTTGGATTGAAACATGTACCATTGGGGAAATTGATTGATGACAGACCAACATCATTTGGTCAGATCATGTCAAATGTTATTTGGGAATTGGGATCTGTCGGCTGGGTTTGACGTAACACATCCAAACTATGTAGGACCCCCATCTGCCTGGGAGGAAGCAAAATTCTCTGATAGTACAACACAATGTAACCAGAAATATTGGTACCTATTTCTTCTAAGAGACAAACAAAATAAATGGAGCACAGCCATCACTCACTGGTACCCGAGAGATGGTAAACGGAGTAGAGGTCGCCAACAAACCAGATGGGGAGATGATCTAGCATTCATGGGCGTATATAAGGGGGGGGTCCTGGGGGTCCGGACCCCCCCCATGACTATCTATCTCACTTGTAAAATCGACAATATAATATTATGTACCGCACCGATTTTAATCAGCGAGGTACATGTATTTTTTTTTTCTATTCACAGTATAATACTGTGGAGTGTGTCCGTAGGCAGAGTAGGTACCGCGATGCGTCCGTAGGTAGTTCGTCGCGCCGCGCGGGTAAATGAATATTATATTCAACAGTAGACGTCCCGCGCAGCTTCGCCCGCGTAAATTAGATATTTTACAGAAAAATTAGTCCACAAAAAATAGCCTATCATCCTTTACGTGGTCAACTTCTTATCTGTGCCAAATAACAGAAAAATTGCTCCAGTAGTTCGTGAGATAAGCCCTTTCAAATAATTTCCCGTTTTTTCCACATTTTCCTCTATTTTTTCGCTCTTATTAGTTATAGTGTGATAAATATAGCCTATAGCCTTTCTCGATAAATGGACTATCTAAGACTGACAGAATTTTTCAAATCGGACCAGTAGTTCCTGAGATTAGCGCGTTCAAATAAGCCCTTTCATATAATTTCCTCCCGTTTTTTTCCACATTTTCCTCTATTTCTTTGCTTCTGTTAGTTGTAGCGTGATAAAATATAGCCTGTAGCCTTTCTCGATAAATGGACTATGTAACACTGAAAAAAAAATTCAAATTGGACCAGTAGTTCTTGAGATTAGTGCGTTCAAATAAGCCCTTTCAAATATATTTCCTCCCGTTTTTTCCACATTTTCCTCTATTTCTTAGCTACTATTAGTCTTAAGCGCAACACACACTGAGCCCGCCGGGCCGCCGACATACGTCGGCAACTTTTTGTCGGCGGCCTAGTTGGCGGCTTCACTTATTACAAGTCGAAAAATTTTGTCGGCGGCATGTCGGCGGCTTGTGATGAGAAATTTAATTGGCAGTCAGTGATTGGTCAGTGACTGCCGCGTGTCTATAAGGTTGTGTCGCCGGGCAACTGAGCGCAGGCGACCCAAGCCGCCAACATGTCGGCGGGTAACACGCGCGGGCGCATGTTGACGACATCATTCTTTTCATACAGGCCGCCGGGTTGTGTCGCCGACAAATGTCGGCGGCCCGGCGGGCTCAGTGTGTATTGCGCTTGAGCGTAATAAAATATAGCCTATAGCCTTTCTCAATAAATGGGCTATCTAACACTGAAAGAATTTTTTAAATCGGACCAGTAGTTCCTGAGATTAGCGCGTCCAAACAAACAAACTATTCCGCTTTATAATATTATATTACTAGATGTTCCGCGCGGCTTCGCCCGCGTAATTTAGGAATGTCACGGAAACCGTACATTTTTCGGCAAAAAAAGAAACCTATGTCCTTTTACGTGGTCTATTCTTGATGTATGCCAAATAACATAGAAATTGATAAATCGGACCAGTACTTCCTGAGATAAGCGCGTTCAAATAAGCCCTTTCAAATAATTTCCCACGTTTTTCCCACACTTTCCTCTATTTCTTCGCTCCCATAAGTCTTAGCATGATAAAATAAAGCATATAGCCTTTCTCGATAAATGGCCTATCTAACACTAAGAATTTTTCAAATCGGACCTGTAGTTCCTGAGATTAGCGCGTTCAATTAAGCCCTTTCAAATAATTTCAACCTGTTTTTTCCACACTTTCCTCTATTTCTTCGCTCCTATTAGTATTAGCGTGATAAAATATAGCCTATAGCCTTCCTCGATAAATGGGCTATCTGACACTGAAAGAATTTTTCAAATCGGACCAGTAGTTCCTGAGATTAGCGCGTTCAAACAAACAAACAAAAAAACTCTTCAGAATTATAATATTATATAAGTATAGCGGACAGCGGAACCTTTCATGGGCGAGTCCAACTCGCACTTGGCCGCTTTTTTACGTTAGGGACCCCCCCCTTAACAAAGCTATATATACGCCCGTGCTAGCATTAACAGCTGGACGCCACTGGAGAAGAGTAGCACTAGACAGAACTGAGTGGAAAAGGCTGGAGGAGGCCTATGCCGAGAGGCACACTGACCTTCGAGACATCCTTTAGCTTGAAGGCAGAATAAGAGGCTTGTAATGTAATGTTATGTAATTTCTGTAACAATGTAAATAAACATAAGTACTTACCAGTACCCCACTGAGCCTGCAACAGGTTCCATTTAGCCAACACTTGGTCTCGTTCATCACCAAACACACAACAGTTAAAAACAGCTGTCACCAGCGCCTCGTGAGCATTTGTGGGCCCCTGTTGTTGTTGCTGCATTTGCTGCTGCTAAAATAGTATTTTTTATACATATACGCAGATTTGGGCCGCACCGCACGCAATGCAGTCGCAACATTCGAATTCCTTATATGAAGTTAGGAAGACTGCGGCGTGGGTAGGTATGCGAGCTTGCCTATAACTTCATATAAAGAATTCGAATGCGGCGACTGCGGTGCGTGCGGTGCGGCCCAAATCTGCGTTCACCTTAAAAGTGTTATTAAACAAAAATTTATAATCGAAATAAAAGAAACATACCTGTTGTTGCTGTCCAAAAGTATTGGTTGTGCCGAGACCAGTACCAAATCCACCAAAACCAGATGTGGCTGGTTTAGTACCAAAGGCTGTCCCAAACGTGGAACCGGTACCAAAGGTATTAGAACCTAAAGTGTTTGTTCCAAAAGCTGGTGCGTTACTGCCAAATGTGGGTGCACCCGCTCCAAATGTGGGTGCGGTGCTTCCAAACGCTGGTGTTGCTCCAAAACTGGTTCCGGTGGTACCAAAAGCCCCAGTTCCGAAACCTACAAATTTAAATATTCAAATGGTGAGGCCAAACGAGCATATTTTGTGAGTTGTGAGTCGCAGAATTTTGGTCACGTAAATATTTTTTCAAGTACAAGTGACTGACTCACAAAATTACGTTTGTGTGAATGAAGTAGGAATTTTCTATGAAACTGAATGCAGCAGAATTTCTGCCAGCCAAAATTCTGCGACTCACAACTCACAAATTACACTTGTTTGGCTTCACCCTAAGAAGTCAAATTCTTTTCATAAAGAATACATTTTCACTTGCTTTTTATTCACAACTTCACCATAATCTTGCACAATTATAAATTACTCAGAAAAAATAAGTTAGATGCTAATGAATTGCTAGTACCTGTGTTTGGTTTTGCAGCATTATTCCCAAACCCAGAGAAGAGGGAAGCAGAAGTAGCCGGAGTTGTATTTAATGCCCCAAATGGTGCAGCTGAAATGTTTCACATTTGAAGACATTATTGGGTTACTAATTGTCGGATTGGGTAACTAATAATTTTAAAACTGACGTTTTTTGCATAAATGGAGGCTTTAGGACTGGAAAAATTATTTTAAATAAAAAAATAGATTAAGGGCAATTATGGAAAAAAATTAGTAATTGCTCTCACTTTTTGGGCTACCCGTTACCCGTGACTCGCTGCCTCAATGGATAACAACAAACATGAATAATTATCTCCATTCTTTATACATTTTCCCCTGATTCTTTGCTCCAGCATTGCAGTATGGCATTTTATACAAACAAACAGCAGCTTTAGCTGTTTCAGGGAGATCGCAGACGCGGCCATACAGAATGTATGTGCGCCGCAGACTCGATCACACAAAAAGTGTGCCGCCTGCGATCTCCCTCAACGTTTTACTAAATAAGGGACAGCAAACTTGCGTCAAGTCGCATTTCAGATTCTGATACGCAATATTTGAAACGTAATAAAGTTGAAACCTGTGTTAGTAGCTGGTGTGCCGAAAGTCCCAAAGCCGGACGATACCGTGGACGTTCCAAATCCGCCGGCGCTGTTTGTGGTATTTGTATTTGCACTCCCAAAGGAAAACATGGCTACAAATACACATAAAATTATGAAAAATAATAAGTTTTATTATTAAAACACGCCACTAATGTTTTAAACACTCACGTTTAGAACCAGCGGCACCGAAACTTGTGCTTTGAGATACTGTGTTGGTCGATCCGAACGAAAAAGACATATTGGTGATTGGTGACTTATTCCGAAAACATGGATATCCTAATTTATTTTTCTCGATAATGCTTTAAAAAGTTCCGAATTAAGCAAAATAAGTAATAACCAAGGTAATAACACACTCTCTGACGATGTTTTTATAAATTTTTAATTCTAAATTTTTTATTCAAACATTCATTAGACAGTTGACACTAGACAGTTGGTTTTTTTTTTTTTTTTAATTCGTCCCGGTCGGGACAGGCAAAGGGAGCGTTGCCCATACAGCCATTTCTATGTTACTAGACAGTTGGTTGGTGATATTATGAATGACAATTGACAGCACAAATTAAGCCTCCCCCACACAGGCGCGTTATTATGCGCGTGTTCAGAATTCAGAGTGCTAAAGCGCTTATTCCATTTACACCACCATACTCAATTTAGTCAAGTGGAATAACATTTAGTAACTTTCTAAATGTTATTCCACTTGACTTTTAGTCACTAAATCATTTAGATATCTAAATTTAGTGAAATGGAATAAGCACTTTAGTCAAAAGTGTGAGTTTTTGACCGACTTCCAAAAAGGAATTGGGATGTTTTCTTTTTATCATCTCCACCAGACGGCGCGACAGTAGACACTCACTAATTTTCTATTGGTTCCCCACCGATTTGAAATTATCTGCAGGTTGGCATTACTGACTACATGTTGGTCGTGTTTCTAAAAAATATCAGTGTACTGTCAAGTGTAATATCAATCAAAATATCACACTCCTAAGCGATCATTGGCCTAAGCAATTAGGCCAGTATACTGGTAACAGCTTAGGAACACGCTTGCACTTGTCAAACTGAAAACATGATAACTGAAAGAGTTTTCTACTTCTACTTTTTATTGTCGGTGTGGTTTTTATTATTTTTCCCCAAATTGTGTTATTTGGATTTTTGATGCTCATTATTGGTAAAATATTAGCCACTAAATATCTGTTATCTTGCACAAGTGCAGGTAAGATGTTGTCAAAACCAAAATGTATTATTCCTGTGACATTTGGTGTGAACAACGGTAAATAGGGCTATTTCTTCCGCAAGTTTTAACTAAAACATCGTTATTATAACTTTATTATCCTATTAATTGGAATATTATTGTGTCTTTTTCAAATTGAAATGTAACAAGTTTTACATGCTTTTGCCCAGTTATGTAGCAATTATTGATGGTATTCCCTGGTATTACCGATAGTTGTCTACCCATACGCCATCTAGTTAGCGTAATAAAGGAATATAAATAGGATAATAAAGTTATAATAACGATGTTTTACTTAAAACTCGCGGAAGATATAGCCCTATTTACCGTTGCTCACACCAAATGTCACAGGAATAATACATTTTGGTTTTGACAACATCTTACCTGCACTTGTGCAAGATAACAGATATTTAGTGGCTAATATTTTACCAATAATGAGCATCAAAAATCCAAATGACAGTTTGGGGAAAATTAATAAAAACCACACCGACAATAAAAAGTAGAAGTAGAAAACTCTTTCAGTTATCATGTTTTCAGTTTGACAAGTGCAAGCGTGTTCCTAAGCTGTTACCAGTATACTGGCCTAATTGCTTAGGCCAATGATCGCTTAGGAGTATGATATTTTGATTGTTTTACACTTGATAGTACACTGAGAAACACGACCATCATGTAGTCAGTAATGCCAACCTGCAGATAATTTCAAATCGGTGGGGAACCAATAGAAAATTAGTGAGTGTCTACCGTCGCGCCGTCTGGTGGAGATGATAAAAAGAAAACAACCCATTAGGATCCTATCTTTCTAAAATATGTTCCATAATTCACTTGACTAAATTTTTAGGATCCTAGTTAGAACTTCTAAATTTAGTGAAATGGAATAAGCGCTTTGGTAGGTCAAGGTATTTGATACAGACCACTTAGACAACCGTTTTTTTTATTTAATAAGTTTTAAATCCTTACAGAGTTAAACTTTCGCCTATTGGAAATAAAATTATAAAAAAAATATTGTGTCAAATTTCATAGACATATGTCATCTGCGATTCTCCGTGATCCGTCACTCATCCAATTTGTCGAATCACAAAAATCGGAAAATTTTCCAACACACGTCTTCACAAAAATTTTGATTGCTACCTATTTCAATTATTTCATTTTTCAATTTTGAGAATAATAACTATGTCTGATTGGGATACAGTGACAATATTGCGTAAGAAGCCACCGAAAGCATCTGCCCTAAAGACTGAACAAGCTGTAAATGCTGCTCGACGACAAGGTTTGCCCGTAGAAACTCAACAAAAGTATGGTGCCGGAACAAATAAACAGCATGGAACAACAAAAAATACAGCTAAACTCGACCGAGAAACCGAAGAACTCAAACATGACAAAATACCTTTGGATTTAGGCAAATTGATAATGCAAGGACGACAAGCTAAAGGAATGAGTCAAAAAGATTTGGCTACAAAAATATGTGAAAAACCACAAATCGTTAATGACTATGAAGCTGGTCGTGGTATTCCAAATAATATTGTGCTGGGGAAAATCGAGAGAGCAATTGGAATAAAACTTCGTGGAAAAGATCGTGGCCAACCGCTACAGCCTCCTGGAGAAAAGAAATAACGGATTCCCTGGGAGGCGAAGACTAATCTCCGATTTTTTTGGATATTTTTTGCCGTTTTGCTATTTAAATGTGTCGTAATCGTAATTTTATGCAGGTTATAACCTAAATGATGTAAGCATTTAATTTCTCAATAGTTTCCAGAAAGTTCTGAGATGTTACCAACACGAAAAAGTTGATAATATAAAAGTCGTGAATCGTGATTACGGATTGCAATAAATATTATTTACTACTATACGATATTATTCATTCCTAATTCATTCATTAAGTAAAACTCCATGATTGATGCTATTTTGATATTTTCCGCAAGATATTATGGTTGAATGCACTATCTATAATAATCGATATTAAAATTAAATGATACTCAAAAAGTTAATGAATTTGTTATTAAAAATATTTGTTTCTTGCATAATAATTAAAAATTATTATCGGCTGAAGCTCGAAACAGATAAATAATTAAAGGTATTAATTTTATTTTGGATTGGGTTTTTTTTTTTTTTTTTTTTAATAAGATTTAATGGCCTGGTAACGAGACCTTTAAGCCAAGTCTTTTTAAGGGTTTTTATTGTATTTTAATATTTATAAAGTTCCCACTGTATTTTTAATATATTTGTATAAGGCACTATAACACTTTTGGTTTTTTAGTAAATCACTTAATTGGCGGCGGGAGGTATCACTATCTTCAATAATTTCAGTTGCCAACACTAGTCTATGAAAGGTAAATCTTGAACAGCTGAAGAAAATGTGGTTCATGTCGGCGTTCTCTTCGTTACAAAATGTGCAATTATTGCTGCTTAATATGTTTAATCTCGCAAGGTGTGCAGGTGCAGTGTTATGACCAAATCTGAGTCTATTTATTGTTGTGATAAAGTCACGGCTAGCTATCTTCAGCTCATTGTACCATGGATTTGTTGGTAAGTTTTCTTGAATTTGTCCATACCACTTGCCTTTGAGTTTTTGGTCTTCTTTCCAAAAATCTTCCCAAACGTTTCTTACAGATATTTTCACCTTACAATAAAAGTCGGTCATAGGAACTTTTACAATACTTTTGACATCTAGGGCATTGACCCCATCATATGCAGTTTTGTCTGCTATTTCGTTTCCAGAGATACCTTTATGTGCAGGGACCCACATAAAGGCTACTGTTATACCTTTATTTTCCAGTCGCCACACGAAATCTTTGATAAAATAAATTATATAGTTCGTTTTAAAATTAAAATTGACATTCTGAAGACACCTAATGAGACTCAGAGAGTCTGTTAAGATCAGAAAATATTTACAATTATTTACACCGCTTATCAATTTTAAGGCTTCAAAAACTGCATATGCCTCTGCTGTAAAAATAGAACATTGCTTATCTAGAACAAAACTTTGAGCGAAGTCCCTTTGAGAATCATATATAGCACTTCTCACATAATCATCACCCTTACTACCATCAGTATAGATTGTATAGTATTTGTTATCTTCATCTAAAAATGCAAGGATGTCTGCATTGTTATTGATGGATTTTGTTATAACCTGAATTGGGTGTATTATACTTCTATACGGATGCATATAACATGACCAATGTGTATACTTTTTAATATTTGAATAAAAATATTGTATTTCCAGGAAAATCCGACACAAAGTTGGGGACACCCCAGTTAGAAGGTCATGAGGTGAAGCTAATGGACCGTCTGTGATGATTGGGTGAGGTATGATTCTATTTATAATTTGATAGTTATTTGATGAAAGTAGCTTAAGACAATATCTTTCTGCAAGATAAAGGCGCCTTAATATCAGAGGCATAATACTTGTTTCGACCTCCATGGCCCTTATGGGAGTCGAACACATTGCCCCTGATATAATCCTCAAAGCTCTATTCTGTATTACATCTAACTTATAAGTATGAGTGCTATTCAGATAGGCTAAAGTACTGTAATCAAAATGGCTTCTTACAATAGACTTGTACAACACTGAAAGTATTTTGGGATCTGCTCCCCATGAAACACCTGCAAGACATCTTAAAATATTAATCCCCTTGATGGCATTTCTAGACACATGTTTAATATGATCCTCAAAAGATAATTTCTGATCAATGTTGACACCCAGGAATTTATGTGAGGTTACTCTTTGAATAATCTCACCATTATATGTTACATTAGTACATGGTGTGTCTTTTCCAAATATCATTACATTACTTTTACTAGCATTAATTTTTAAATTTAATCTTTGCTGATAATATTTTCTCAATTGGATTAAACAAGCATTAATCTTTTCTATAGCTACTGACAAATTTACATCTGAACAATACAAAACTAAGTCATCTGCAAATTGAAGGATATTTACATTTTTAATATTTACATATTTACATATCTCCCATATATACAAATTATATAACAAAGGTGATAATGTTGCACCTTGCATTGTGCCCTTAGATACAGTTCGGGGCCCATGTAAAATATTATTATGCTTAACATATAATACTCTGTCAGTGAGGAAATCATAAATCCATTTACATACATATCCGGGTACTCCAGCATTACTAAGTACCTTAACTAATATACCAGGGTCCACATTATCAAATGCGCCCTGGACATCTAAAAATACACAAACAGTATGTAATTTATTGCCCTTTGCATTTTTCAGATCGTGAATGAGAGAAATGAAGCTGTCTGAACAACTTCGTCCTCTACGAAACCCATACTGAATTTGAGGAATGATGTTATGAGATTCTGCGTACCAATCCAGGCGGTTTTTTAGCATATTTTCAAATATCTTACCAATACATGAAGATAAAGATATTGGCCGATAAGAACTGGCCTGCTCCGGTGGTTTATCTTGTTTAAGTATGGGTATCACACATTGAGTCTTCCATGATATTGGTATCTGTTTTTTAAGCCAAAGGCCATTTAAAATGCACAGTAATATTTTTTGGATAGATTCTGGTAGTTCTTTTATTAATATATATGGAAAATCGTCCAAACCAGGGCTAGTATTTTTTCTAGATTTTGTGCTTGCTAAAAATTCCGACCATGAAAACGGATCCAATAGAAATCTTGATTGCGAATTTTCATTGTTTATATTAAAATAATTTCCTAATGCGTCAGGACTAACTAAATCGGAATTATCTGACAACTTATCTAATAACGGTTGTACAAAATCATTTTGATAAGACTTATTATTGGTTCTAATACCCTTAAATCTTTTAATAAGGTTCCAGATTTTGCTTATAGGTGTAGTTCTATTGAAATTGTTACAAAAATTGTTCCAACTTTTACGTTTTTCTTCCTTTATGGTACGCTTTTTAATAGCGTCTATTCTTTTATAGCTAATGTAATTTTCTATTGTTGGATCATTTCTATAAAATTTAAGTGCTTCATATGATTTCATAACTACTTGTTCACACGTACTATTCCACCACGGTGCGGGTGGCCTACTCCTAAAGTTTGCTCTAGTAAATCTAGGAACTACCATTTGTTTAAGTTCATTAAGTCGAGTACAAAACTCCTCATAAGATTTCATTGGATCCTCTTCATTAACCATCATTTCATGAAAGACTGTACTAGATGATTCCCTATACTTATTCCAGTCTGTTTTATGGTATAAAAATCTGTCATCATATTCATTTATTGTGTACCTTTCAATGCACATAGTAATGTTTGTTATTGTTGGATAATGATAACTTCCCATGGCATCATCATGCACAAACCATTCGCATAAGGGTGCCAAGTGAGGGCTAACAAAACTTACATCTATTGCTGAAGGGTTGCATGTAGGATAATTTACTGTTGTAAAGCTGCCATTATTCAAAATGCATAAATCTAATTCATCAATTATATCATATAAACTTTGGCCTCGACTTTTGGTGGATAAACATCCAAAAGCAATGTGATGTGCATTGAAATCTCCACTAATAAACAAAGGTTTTGGTAGATCTCTTATGATATTGCGCAATCTGTTCATTCTTATGTGCCCAACGGATGGAGGACAGTATACACAGAGAATAGTCAAAGATGTATTGTCTGTATATACAGATATGGCTATTGTCTGTATATCTTCATAAAAGTTGGTATTTATAATATTGTACTTCAAATATGGTTTTACTAAAATTCCTACACCATTACGAGGATTCTTAGAAATTTTGTTATAAAAATTGTATCCAGAAATTCGAACAGACTGGTGTTCTTTTAACCATGTCTCATTAAGTAGACAAATATCAATATCTTTATCATTTAAAAATTTTGTAAGCAGAGGTTTTTTGTTATTTATCCCTTGAACATTAAATTGCGCAATACGTAGAGAAGATATTTTTTGGGTTTGTGAGTCCATTATATTGACAGACTCTTAAGAAGAACATCTTTAATGAATGATGTTGTAACAGGTACTTCATCACTCTTATTAGCTACTTGGACCAATGTGTGTACCAGGGCCATTAGTACATCATCATTTCCAATGATAAGCGACTTTATGTTTGGTATATTTACATCTCTTGAAATAGGCTTATTATTTACAGGTTTATTTACAAATTTGGATGTATTATTTACATTATTTACATTTTTATTTACAGGTGTGGTGCGAGTTGGCAGAGGAGGGAAATCAACACTTTCTTTGGAAACAGCAATGCTTGCATATGATATTTTATTTTTCTTTTCTAATAATTTCTTTATTTTAACTGGACATTGTTTAGAAATGGCCAAGTGAGGTCCACCACAATTAGTACAGCAAATCTCATTTGGCTTACTACATTCTTTATAAAAATGTTCACCAGAACAAATTGAGCAGCGCTGCTTTCCGTTGCATATTTTGGCTGAGTGATTAAACTTAAAACATTTATAACATTGTTGCAAAGGGGGAACATAATCAAATACTCTATAAGAAAATAACTCATATTGCACATTATCAGGTAGGCTATTTGACAAAAACGTTATACTGACAGTTTGTGTACCGACTAATTCATTACCGACTTTTCTCATGAATCTTCGCACTGCAATTATTTCATATGTAGAAGTTAAATTTGTGAAAAGATCCTTGTTCGATATATTCGCTGGTACAAATCTAATTATTCCTGTTTTTTCAATTTGAGCTGCCGGGATGTATGCCTTCATATTATATTTTTCGAGAAAGCTAATATTACTTATGAAGTTATTGGCCGTGTTATGTTGTTTAAAAATCACAACAATTTTGTTTGCGTTAATACGCCGAATTGCTACTACACCTTTTATGTTTAAAAATATACTGTTTAAATAAATTGGGCTTTTATTTCCCAACCTTTCTTGCACATTTTTGCTTTCTATATACACCTTGAAGTCTGTATTAATAGAATTTTCAGAATATAGTCTTTTATAATTGGGTTTACGAAATGGCAAATACATGTCCTCACCACCTCCGCCGCCAGCACTAGAAGCCTCCCCAAAATCATCCGGGGGCCGGGGTCTTTTTTTCGAGGTAGGCGGGATCTCCCCGCCCGCCTCATCGCCGTCCATTTTTATTATTTACACACTATAAATAGTCTAAATACTTGTATTTACACAAATTTTTACAGTAAATTATTATAACTTAATAATTTTTCAATTTTGAAAAAAAATTTTGGAACCGCGCTCTTTCAAATTCCCGCCAAGAATCTTTTGGATTGGGTAAAAATGTATCTAGGTAATAAAAAAAAAAATTCTGACATTGACATTTGAGTTTTGACGTACCTACTTATTATCGGTTGTTGACATTTTGCCAATAGTTTGTTTTGGCATACGTATTACGATTTACGTCACAGATATGTAGTATAATATTATTACGTAGTATCTCTTCTTAGCAAAGCATAAAACGTAGTGATTATATTCACAGATCAGATATTAGATTATATTCTCTTTGTTCTTAATCTGTGGTTTTGGCTGTAAATTTTTGGTCGTTTTTTGGAATTCATTTTGATAAAAAAATCTATTTTATAATATTATTGTAAAAAATATTCATAATGGCTTCCGAAAATTCTGATTCAGAAGAAGAAATTTTAGTGTATGCAGAGTTCAAAGACAATATCAATATAGATAACCATAAGAACTTACATGTTTTAGGAATTGATACGAAAAGTCCAGTATTTCAATTGGATGATACTTTTTACATAGGTGATTAAATTCTTAGTTGTTTATAATGCAGTGTTTTTAGAACCATATTCGTACCGAACATGTGACTTTATGTTACAAATATTTTTAGGTAAATTTGAAAATCCTTTAGGCACATACATGTTTTTTGGTGAAGACCCTTCACCACGGAGCTTAGACCCGTTGTTTGATAAACTGCCAGACAAAAGTCTACAATACATATGTAAAACTAGGAAGTTTTTAACCTTACAACATGCACTTATAACTCCTAAAGAAGGTGAGTATCTATAATTTAAATATTATTTTCTATATATTTTACTGTAATATACACTCTTATCACTGAGAAAACCATGTAGTCATTAATGCCAGGAACTGGCAGCCAGATCTTCCAAGAGTGTGTATCATGTATGTAATTTTAATGCCCTAGGGTGCTGCAGTGATCCGCTGGGGCCTTGGCATCGTTGCTCCCGAACCTCGGAGGCCCAAATTTAGCATGTCGGCGCCTGTACATGGGCGTTATCCGCTCCATGTCCATGTACGGAGCTCCGATTTGGGCTGGGAGACTATCGGCCGTCAACAGGCTTGTACTGGGGCGGTTGCAAAGAGTGATGGCGACGCGAGCGGTGCGTGGGTATCGTACCATCTCCCGCGATGCAGCATGCCTACTCGCTGGAAGTGTCCCGTGGGACATCGACGCAGAAGCTCTCGCCGACGTTTATTGGCGCTGCGCAGCGGTTCGCGCGGGGGGCAGCAACCCCCTCCCGGACGTCATGCGTCGGTGGAGGGCTGAAGCGAGTGAGAGGTCGTTAGACCTTTGGGCGGAGCGTTTGCAGGAACCGCTGGTAAGCGTCGCCCTGATAGAAGCAATCCGCCCACTATTTAAGGAGTGGGTAAAACGGAGACACGGAGCACTCTCCTTCCATCTGACACAGATACTGACCGGGCACGGCTGCTTTGGTCGGTACCTGTGCCAGATCGCGAGGAGAGAGAGTGACACAAGATGTCACCACTGCCTTAACGAAATGGACACGGCCGAACACACATTGTCGACCTGTCCATCTTGGACAGAACAACGCGCGGCCCTTACGGCTGCCATCGGAGTGGACCTCTCCCTGCCAGCAATAATCCGGGCAATGTTGAGCAGCGAGATTGCGTATCAGGCGGTGAATGACTTTGCCCAGGATGTCATCACTGCAAAGGAGGAGGCCGAGCGCAGGAGAGAACGGGAGGCGCTCGACCCCTTGAGACGGCCGAGGAGAAGACGCGCACCACGGAGTGGCCGCAGCGCCTTGCCTTAGCCAGGATACTCGGGGTGGCAGTGTGGGGTCACCGCCGCCCATTGCACCGAGTTTCAGAGAGAGCCGTGATGCGCATGGTGCTCCTGCACGTCGCGGCCCCCGTGTGGGCTTTCCTAGGCCGCCTCGCGAGGCGATCTAGAAAAGCCTGCATGTTTTGATGAGTCTGGCACAGACAACTGTTGGTAAAGTTGCGGTGGGTTGAACGTGCCCGTAACTTTGCCTAAGCGGTGAGTGGAGCACCATGGGGTTTTAGTGGGTAGTTAGGGTGCTGCAGTGAGTTCAGGTCATCAAGAGAATATGATAAACATCGAAAATGGTTGTTTTTCTATAATATTATGGTTTCTTTCAATGATACTCAAAAACAATAGCGTTTTTAGGGCGCCCATCCAGGCGACTACCCAGGGTTCGCTGAAGGCAAACAAAAAGGTTGTCCAGGACTCTGATAGTTCTAAAGCCGACACTGCTAAAAACATCTGTAATTTCTTAGTTTAGATCCTAGATCAATAATTTATAAACTTTACAATTTACAGGTCAAGAAAAACAAACTGAGCAAGCGGAACCAGAAGAAAATGATAACACAGCGCCAATAAAGTTTCAAAGTATACCTGAAGCATTAGAACATTTTAGAAAAGAATGGTGTGATGAAAAAGAATTGATAAAGAAATAAATTAATGACAATATTTTATTTATGTTCTTTTTAATTTTTCTATTAATTACTCATAATGAAGTTAGGACCTCGTTATTAAATCGTTTGACAAAAGAGGAAACTAAATCCTAATAAGATAAGCTATTAGTGCTATGAAATACAAATAATAAAAACTAAGGAAATAATAAAAAAATTTGGTTCTTTTTTGCACACTAAAGGTATGCATGTATTCACGGGTCACGGGTCGCATTTTGTAGACTCAGGACAACATTTTTGCCCACAGTTACTCTTCCTTAGTTTTTATTATTTGTAGTATTAGCATCTTTATTACGCTGTGGTATTAGCGTAAAGTAGTGTTTTTCAATGCTTTTTTATGATAGGACCTGGCCCGCTGGGTCTGTGTCAGTTTCCCGCGTGAATTCAACATTTTAAACAACGCTATTTTCGTACCACTGAATAATTTTGCTTGCGGCCCGCGACACCAAGATTAAAACAGTTTGTGGCCCGTTTAAAAAAAGGTTGAGTACCACTGCCCTAATCTGTGTCTACTGTACAAGAAACTTACAAAATACTAATGCCGGCTGTACATTCTCGCCGAGACACAGCGAGGCGGCCCGAGTGCGAGAGTGTAAATGGGTGCGTTTGCCTCGTCTCGCCTGTCTCGGACCCTCTCGGTCCGTTGTCGGTATTTTGCGCCCGAGACAAAGGGTCTGGCGAGGAAAACGAGCGCACTACTGTACACTCGCGTCTTTCAGTACTAGTCCCGCCGTTGGACAGTGTAGAACAGAAAAATAACAATAAAAAACGTCATTATCAGTCATCATCTATGAGAAATAAAATTTAAATATGATTATAAATCTTCGGATTACAATGATATCTTTCGATGCATGGTGAATGGTGAATGGTCGTTTTCGTCCATCTCCTCTGAGTTCTTATCTGCGATTGAACTAAGCAGAACTAAGCGAGAATGTACATGATCGCACTCGGGCAAGGGGCTCTCGCACGAGACTCTCGCCCGAGAGCTCTCGACGAGAGTAGGGATATTCAATATTGCTATACTGTGACGAGAGTGTACAGCGGGCATAAATTCTTGCTACTGTACAAGATTTATGACTACTCGTTAATAAAGATAACTCGAATGACGAATCCATATATTAAACTATTTCAATTTCTCTGAAATGAAATGAATGAATACTTTTTAAATTTTTATATGGTTTTATAAGTGGTCTTGTCGTAAAATGGAACGTAATTTTAAAAATTGTTTATGACACGAATTGTCTTTGGTCGCTTGTCATGTCGCCATTTTATTTGTATCGCCATTTCATTTCGACAGTGAGATGGAGAATTTGAGATCCCAAAGTGAGATAGAAATAATGTAGTCGTTTTATCATTTACAAGATTTATTCAAGTTTTTGGTAGACTTTGATTAGAGATGTGAGTTAAAAAGTATATTTTATATTGTAAACACTAGGTAATTCTCATTATTATTTCGAAGCGTCTGTACAAGACGAGCTCTAGATATATTAACAATGGCGTCTGTGATTATCTTGAAGCGCGTTTATAGACAGTCCGTCATCCTTTTCTTACATTATATCGACACTATTTACGGAGACACCGCTTTCATCGAGCGGCTGATCTTTTTATGAGCAGACTGATAAGAAGTATTCCCTGTTACCTTCACTCCTAATGTTTTGGAAGGTTTCTCTTTCTTGTATAAAATTAACCGCGCTTTTGAATGTACTTTATTTACAGAAGTATATGTTTACAAATTACAGTTTCCACCACAAAGTAAAGCTCGTCCAAGATGTTCACGACGAATACTGTGCAAGCCGGCACTGTGCCGACGTTACAGTATCAGGAACACGCAGCTCAGAAATCACAGGGCAAGAATATAGAGAATGTACAGCAGAAGGCTACCCAACAAACCCAGCCACAACAGGTAAACACCACAATACAGTATGTCTCAACTTATAATTTTTAAACTAATAGAAGGGACCTATAAAGGTGAACGCAGATTTGGCCGCACCGCACGCACCACAGTCGCCGCATTTCGAATTTTTCATATAAAGAATGTAGAAGTTGCGAAGACTGCGGCGCGGGTAGGTATACAAACTTGCCTATAACTTCATATAAAGAATTTGAATGCGGCGACTGCGGTGCATGCGGTGCGGCCAAATCTGCGTTCACCTTTAAACTTCCAACCTTAATTTTTATCTGCAGGAATTCCCTACATTCTGCTACACAACAAATGTAAATATGATTGGGAAAATTGGAGCCGGGACTACGAGTGCGGGAGGTGGAGTAGCGGGAAGTGTTAACATTGCACAACTGACCACAAGTGACGACAAGACCTGCTACATAGCACAGCCCTTCTCATACAACTATGCCCTTGTTAATCAAATGCAAATAGCATCCAACGGTATCCAGAACACTATATCGAGTATAAGTTTCAAATGTGACGTTTGTGGGCTTATGTTTGGACATTTATCACTACTTAACGCACACAAAAGAATTCATGCTCAAGATACAGGTGATTATATTTTATAATTCTTGCATTATACTATGCCTTGGCCATAGATATGTAATACAGTAAAGCTTGGCGCACACTTTGACGGAGTGTGTCAGGGTGGGTTGGGCTCAGCAGTAAAATGCGTATATGGAAATCCACGCCCATAAACCCCGGCACAGTGAACGATATGCTTCCATACAAATTGTACGAAGGCGGATTTTTGTGCTAAGGCCTGGCATAGTTTGCTCACTCCTTTAATATTAATCCTTCGATTGTGGATTCTTGGAAATCTATTGTTATTCTATTGTGTCTCTTGCTCACCGGTGAGCTTATGGGGCTTAATGGGTTAAATACATTTGATCCTTTGATCGTGGAAAAACGAGACACAATAGCCTTTCAATTGTTATCGCGGCCCACTTGGGCCTTACGGGAGTTGAAGCATTAACATTCAAGCTTCACAATCTTTAAGACAAAATATCAACTTCATTATTTCAGATACTAACATCGCAGTGGTAGCAACGGGTGTTACATCGGCAAATGACGTTGCAATGCCGCCTCATATACAAATCCTGTCATCGGACCACACCGAACAACAACAACAGCAGCAGCATCATGTACAAATTCAAGACAGTAAGTTCATTTGTAATTATAATATATGTATTATATATAAGCTCATTATCTTATGTTAGTCATTTAATAAAGCAACATATTAATAATTATCATTTTCTGTTTATATTGATAATAAAAAGTTTTAAATACTACTAATGCTGCATGCATTAGTAGTATTTAAAACTAAGTCTTTAAGTCCGCCCTTTTTTATACGTCCATGTGCATTCATATAAGTTTTTGAAACTTGACTTTTTGAAAGACCTTTGATCGTGAAAAACGAGACACAATAGCCTTTCTAAACATTTATATATATACTAGCTGTCCCGGCAAACGTTTCTTTGCCATATTATATAAAGTATAGCACGGTCACATTAACTTGATGCATGGCTAGGATGCAAAATGCGTTCCAGCGATGCGTCAAGTTGATGTGACCGTGTTATAATATCTTATTACAATTTGTTAAGAGACACACTAACAAATATCAGGTAGATAATTTTGTTATTTAACATACCGGCTCCATAATAACGTCATGAATGATCAAACCATGCGTCGAGTTAATTTGACCGCGTTATATATCGCCCGTATTATTTTATTGAATTAGTGACTAAATAAGTATGTCACCATGGCAATGTCCATCGCTATCCCGTGACCCGCGTCGCATAAACAATGGTCGCTCTTTATAGACAAATAATTTGCAATAAAATAAAATTGCGACTATAATTAAAAATCTAAGCTATCCTATG
The DNA here is from genome assembly GCA_937595015.1 of Polyommatus icarus. NCBI lineage: Eukaryota > Metazoa > Arthropoda > Insecta > Lepidoptera > Lycaenidae > Polyommatus > Polyommatus icarus. The sequence continues at coordinate 6,930,057 of OW569328.1, read as the reverse complement.
TCTCAAGTTGTAAAAAAGTACACATTAAAAAAACATTAAAATCGGTTAAGTAGTTTAGGAATCCATTGCGGACAAACTTCGTGACAGGAGATTTATATACATTAGATATCGCCCGTATTATTTTATTGAATTAGTGACTAAATAAGTACATGTGTCACCATGGCAACGTCCATCGCTATCCCGTGACTCGCGTCGCATAAACAATGGTCGCTCTTTATAGACAAATAATTTGCAATAAAATAAAATTGCGACTATAATTAAAGATCTAAGCTATCCTATCTCTCAAGTTGGAAAAAAGCACACATTTAAAAAAAAGAAACATTAAAATCGGTTAAGTAGTTTAGGAATCCATCGCGGACAAACATCGTGACAGGAGATTTATATATAATAGATATGTCGCAGCCAACTGGTTAAAATAGCCGTTCAATCAAACAGCCCTTTGACTAAACAACGCCATTCAATCTCACAGGTAGTTTTTAAATGAATATTCCAGTTGGTCGAAACGTTCAACACTACAGCTGATTCAAGCCGCCGCCGTTTGATTGAATTAGTTCAGCGCTCACCACTGCGGCGCTAGGTGCTTTTTGTTTACAATATGGCGTCAACTAGCCGGTGTTTTGTGATTGTATTAAGATGTTTTTCGTAAATATATTATATATGTTACAACTTACAAGTGTTATTAAGGGGGGCATATACGAGTGAATCAAAATTTAAACAAATATTCAAAGAGAAATTATGGGATAATGAAATGAATAACCAAGGTATTAATTGCAATTATTGTGTTCAAAACGAGTTAGAATTCAATTTATTCTGCTTATTATCATTGCGCGTGTGTAATAATAACACTAAACTAATGGGCATCTTATTTAATTTGCCATTTAACCAACTGGTTAAATGGCAAAAGCTAAGCGTTGTCTAGCTGTAGTGTTGAATGGCGTTGTTCAGTCAAAGGGCTTGCTGTTTGATTGAACGGCTATTTTAACCAGTGGACTGCAACATCTATAGTATATTATATTTCTTTTTTATTTTTGTTTTGTAACTTTTGCAGTAAATAATTATATATTCATTTATTTTTCAGCTAAACCAATAATTATAGATAAGGCAGTAAAATGCATAACATGTGGAGGCCCCATACCAAATAATCCCAAAAGAAAAGGTCCAAAACTTATAAGATGCGAAAATTGTATTGCCCAAGACTCAGTAGACCAACGAAATAACCAAAGTAAGTAAACCTTTACATATTCGAAATACCCTTTGTATTGTGCACTGTGATGGAGATAAATATTTTATTCCTAGATAGTTAATGATGTAATGGCACTCTTAACATTGATAATATGTTATAGAGTGCCATTACCAAGTGTATATTTTTGAGTATTTACAAAATGCATGTTATACTTAATGGTTTTAATCCATTTATGGCCTGTTTCACCGGTTCCTGATAAGGTGCCCGATAGGGTTATTTGACAGATTTTCCATACTCCATCTGTCAAATTAAGTGGTGGATAGCCTTATCAGGAAGCGGTGAAACAGGCCCTTAGTCTTAAAAACTAGCTTTTTTCTTTTATATTATGATTTATGACTATATCATTATTATTATTATCAGCCTACAGCCTTATTATTATGACTATAATCAAAAAGAAAATTGTAACCTGATTTTGGATGTTGCCTGCAACTTTTTTCGCCCAAAAAATGTATAAACAAGCAACAGAAACACTCACACATAATATTTAACTCTATTACATCTACAATAATAGAAGTATGTTCTTATTTTCAGTGAATGCAACACAAATATTTGTAACAACAGAAGGCAATGTGAAGTTTGAAGTGGGGGGAGGTGTGAGTGGAGTGAACAATGTCGATCCGTTGGGCACCGCACAGACTAATCAACAAACACAGCAGACACAACAGAAACCATGTAAGCAATTTATGTTGAACTAGATAACGCCCGCAACTCCATTGCGCCAAAATTAATTTATCGCGCGGGAACCGTACATTTTTTCGGTATAAAAAGTATCCTACTGCCTTTCCCAGGACTTAAAGTATCTCCATGCCAAATTTCAGCAAAATCGTTCCAGCGGTTTGAGCGTGAAGAGGTAAACAGGAAGACACACTTTCGCATTTATAATATTAGTATGGATGTAGATGGTTTATTTTTATGATAGTCATGTAAATGGTGTCATGGATCAACCGTCCATACTAATATTGTAAATGCAAAAGTGTCTCTCTGTCTATTACCTCTACACGCTTAAAGTGCTGAACCAATTTTGCTGGGTATGGAGATAATAATTTCAGCTCGGATAAGGCGTAGGCTACCTAGGTTGCGTTCCAGATGACGTTAATTTTGACCAAAACGCTCAAAACGTCCCCTTCTGCCGTTCCCTTTGGCGACCGGGGTCGTTTTGATAGCGGCTATGACGTCACTCATGACGTCATCAATTTCTCTCAAGCAACGCTCAAAACGACCCACGACGAAAATGGGTCGAAGTGGGCGTTCTAGTTTTTATTTTATTTTAACGTAACAATCTCGCAAAGACCATATTCGGAAAGTTTTCAGGAGCGAGTAGCGACAAAAAAACTTCATATAATTTCATTGCAAAACGTAATATTTTTAACTGAAATATAATAAAATAAAATATATTGATTAAAAAGAAATTGTTTTAAATGAAAGAACAGATATTTTCCTATAAAATACTAAGTTATCGTCTCTCATGGTCTTTTAAATTCTTCATTAGAATAAAGATTGATTACATTTTCGTAGTCATTGATTCGTGGTCTAAACTTTCGCTTTTCGCGATCATAATTGTGGAAAAGTGCATTCCACTCTTCATCTGAACTAGATTCACTAAAAATGTCTGAATCATTATTCCGATGCACCTGCAAAATATGTCTAACTGCCGTAAAAATATCCATTTCGATAATCGATAGGTACTTACCTAAATATTATTCAAATAAAAGCGGTAGACTCGAATTCTAACTTAACCTCTTTCAGCTGTCACTTGTCACTGTCACCTCGCCAGAGCGCTCAAAACGCTCCATAATTCCGTTCCACTTTGTGACATTAACGCTCACATTTGCTCACATGCTAATGGAACGGGAGAAACGAAGGTCTTGAGCGTGAGCGTTATTAACGTCATCTGGAACGCAGCAACGGAGTTGTGGGCGTAAAATGAGTGGAAGCAGTGCCGAAGTCAAACTGATCTCTAAAAGAGTTCAGTTTGACTTTGGCACTGCTTTTACAGTGAACTTTATGACAGGAACACATACATCCCCTAAAGTATTATCAGTTAGTTTTGTTACACCTTCTATATTTGAATAAGTATAGAAAATAATGATAAAAAATATTTATTTAAATAAAAACACAGAATACAAAAAATAATATGCATGGTGGGGGCTGCAGAAGTTATAACTTATAACTATGTTACAACAGCCGCTAATGCCCACCATGTGTAAAAATAAAAATAAAATGAAATATTAGACAAAATGAACCCGTATTACAACTAGATCTTGGCAAGGTCTAGTAGTAATATGGTTGTTTTTTTAATATATATTCCCACTGATTTATTTAAAACAAAGGATTTTAATTAAATAGGGGGCACTTTAGGAACACGTTGGTATCAGTTCTATGACTGTTGGTAGGTGGGAACGGAGCCCATACATTTTTGCCCATAGCCTTTTCCTAATATTTGTATACCGTTCGATAATTACTTATGTAATTTAAAGCAACTTTTGTTATGAAACCACTTTCCTAAACGCAATAATTAATATAGCTATCGAACAAAGTTCTTTCGCTATGCCTACAAGCAACTCAAGGTGACGTCATAATCGACTAGCATTTTGTATGGAGCATTTCAGGCAGGTCTATTTTGTGAGATGTTTAGTTGTCATAACTTGGTGAATTTTTAAGCTATCAGAGTCATTCTTTCGCCGATGTTTCTATTTTTGAGAGGTCTTTCAATTACCAAGAAAAAAAAATTAGTCATCAAGCCTATAATTAGGGAGCTGGTGAGCATTTAGGTATATGATTTGCACAAGTTTCACATCGAGGTAGATTGTAGTTTACGTCATTACGAATAGATTTGGTCCAGTCAATTAAGGTCCTACGTCGCTGCGTTTTCGCGTTACAGCCGATTGAAATTGCTTAAAAAAAAGGGGATATTAAATCATTTGCACATGTATGCCTCTGGGGTTCATGGTCACAAACAGCTTGGAAACAAAGAAAATCGAAGAGGCAGACATTCAAGGCTCTGCATTATTATGGGGCGGAGTTGTAAAAATGTTAAAAAAAAGCTCTACTAAGTAATTTGCACACGGTTCTCATCGCGCCCATTCGATTCATTATGACTCCGTGGATATGACAAAACGTTGGGCAGACATTTTGCTCACTGATTTTAGGTGTATAACTGTTTGAAATTCACGGAATCAAGGAGAAGCGGGTATCCGGTATTCCAAGGGATTATTGTCATTCTTTATAGTCTATTGTTATTATTTAGTTTGCGGTAACGATTCAACTTCTTCTGAAGGTGAAATCTGTGGAATCACATATGGAATCACTGTGGAGAAATTTCATACCTGCGGAGGCGTAGTTAACAGGTAGAAGCCGAATATTTCTAACGCGTGTTTAAAATTGAATTTTGTACTTCTAGCTTAGCGCGAGCGTCGGGTTGAAAAAAAAAATTTCAAATGGTCTGTCTTTGAAATATCAGAGGCCTGAACGTCTGCCTCATCGAGATTCTTGGTTTTCATGATAAATTCAACCATCAATCCAAGAGGCAGACATGTGCGCATAATATAGCACTTATTTTATTTTTTACATTTTTGAAATGCTGTCGATAGCGAACGCAGAGGCAACATGCTGGCAGACTATTTTTCTGTTGTCCTTCTCATTGTTATTAATCGAACAATTTCAATCTGCCAAGTGTGCACTTCATATAGAGTTTTTTAAATCATAAAAAAAACTTAAAAAAATGAAAACTACAAAAATTCGTAGAGGTCAACATCCAGGGCTCTGACTTTTGTAAGTCAGAGCCCTGGATGTTGGCCTCTACGAATTTTTATATTTACGGGATGACTATGATCATCAGCCCCAGAGGCAGACATGTGCATATAATATCACCCACCTTTTTTTTTCAACATTTTTGAAACGCTGTAAATTGACAACGCAGCACCACCACCAGCAGACGAGGTTCTTGATGTTTCTTAGGGTATAATTATCACTATTAATAACGTGGCAGACGTGTGTTGATCATATAGAAATTTTGCTCGCCAGCTCCCTAGCTACTACTCTTTGTGAGCAAATTCTTGTTAACTAAAAAAACGCTTTTGCCATAACATATTGCACTTCACAGTAATATTATAAAGGCGATTAGTTTGTATGTTTGTTACTTCTTCACGTCTAAATCGCTGGAGCGTTTTTAGTAAAATTAGGTATGGAGTTAGTTGATACCCTGGATTAACACAGGCTACTTTTTACTGTGGGAAAATATTACCATTAATTTTCTCTACTAAATCGCGGGTAACACCGCGGGGCACAGCTAGTAATAAATTAACCCTTAATTTTTTGTTTACAGTGCCTGGTCACCATCCTGTGAAAAAGAGAACTTTGGCATCTGTTACAAAATGTCAAAACTGTAACGGATCTGGAATTATATTTGTAGGCAATAAGAACAAAAATAATCAACCAAATGCTGAAAAACCATTTCATTGTAACATTTGTGGAGGATCATTTTCAAGATATTCATCACTATGGTCACACAAAAAACTCCATTCCGGTGAAAAGAATTTTAAATGCGGGATATGTGGTATAGCTTTTGCTAAAGCTGTGTACCTGAAGAATCACTCAAGAATACATACGGGCGAAAAACCATACAGGTACTCCTTTTTTTTGTATTCTGAAATTTCTGATACTGTAGAAAATAAAGAGAGTGTTTACACACTTCCTCGTTATGACTTATTTAATATTTTGTATGTGTTATTTAAGTTGGTATTTTATAACATTGCTATTTTGCCCACAGATGTAGTACATGTGGTATGCAGTTTTCACAGTCACCACATTTGAAAAATCACGAAAGAACACATTCTGGCGAAAAACCATATGTGTGTGAAGTAAGTATAATTTAATGTTTATTTTCTTAACTGTGCCAAGGCTATATGTTAATAATCGGCCAAGTGCGAGTCAAACTCGCGCACTAAGGGTTCCCGTACCATTATAGAGCAAAATTAGGCCAAAAATTGTATTTTTTGTATGGGAACCCCCTTAATTTTTTATTTTATTTTAATATTATTATTAAATATTAAAGTACACATAAAACTAAGGACCTTCAAGGAAAAATTCAAGTACCTACCTGTTGCCATTATTGATATAGAGCCAAAAATGCCAAAAAAATCACATTTGTTGTATGGGAGCCCCCCTTAAATATAAATTTTATTTTATTTTTAGTATTTGTTGTTATAGCGGCAACAGATATACACAATCTGTGAATATTCCAACTCTCTAGCTATTACAGTTCTTGAGTTACAGCCTGGAGACAGACAGACAGACGGACAGACATCGAAGTCTCAGTAATAGGGTCCCGTTTTTACCCTTTGGGTACGGAACCGGGAACCCTAAAAAAAGTACCATTGAAGAGTAGGCAGATGACGTACCTACGTAAATTGATTGGGTTATGTCAATAGGGATGATGACAAGCGAATTTTGTTAATAAAATAAATAAGAACCTACTTATCGGTAAAAAATAAGTGTTTCCAAAATTTCAGTTTCATAACTTTTGTATTTTTTTTGTTATCCGCTTTCAAAGCTGGATGTTCAAGTCGATTTTTGACGTAACAACGTCTTATAATTCGATATGGGCTGCGCGCATGAAAAAACATGACGCTGCCTCCCCCCCCTGGAATCTAAAATAAACGTCAATTTTCCTGGAAAGTAGGAATTCAAAACGTGTTACTCTGCGTAAAATTAAGTGTTGTAAACAAAATATCTTTTAAGACCAGTCCAGTTCGAAAAAACTGATTTTTAAGCTTCCAGTCTGAAGAAATTATGTGGAATTCTCTTACACCAAAATTAATTTCTACATTAAAAAAGGAACAAAGTAAAATAATCGGCCAAGCGCGAGTTGGACTCGCGCATCCATACCGTTATAGAACAAAAATAGGCCAAAAATTGTGTTTTTTGTATGGGAGGCCCCCTTACATTTTTATTTTATTTAAATATTATATGGGATTGCAGTCCATGCTGCCCCCCCCTAGCTGAAATCATGGGTACGCCCATGTATAAGTCACTTTGTTCAGAATTACCAGGAAATAAGCCACTTTGTTAGGTACACTACCGGAAATAATACCTGTCCAGTTCTTTAACATCTTTCTATAGAATTCAAAATTATGGTATTTTTCTACTATAGAAATGCATGAAATAGAAATAAATCTCTTTAGTAACTAGTCACAAGACTAGTTACTTTCCTCTACAAACCGACTTATTTCCCATACATAATACATAATGACGTGGGAAATAGGCGTATTTGATTTGAATACGTAAATTAAAAGTCAAATTTGCGTTTCTGTAATAAATAAATTAGTATAGAGATGCAAACGAATGCTGAGAATGGATTCCCATCATTACTTAAATTTTTTCTGAAAGTGGAAAGAAATCCTTTTGCAATGACACTCCTCATTATTATAATATGAATAATATGCCAATATTTTGAAAAAAAAAAACTATTTTTTTTAAGAACAGCCCTTTGCCTGTTTAATGAGTGGTTATGATTATACCATACTACCCACACTGTGCTAGGGGCGCAGCGGGAACCAAAAAAATATTAGTCCAGCCTGGTCTGGCCATTAGTACGCCCCCCAGAGTCTACGCCCTGTGCCTGGGCACCGGTGGCACCTATTTACGGCACTGAATCTACGGTGACGTCATAATCGAGTAGCAGTTTCTATGGAGCATTTTTGAGAGCAACAATTGAGAGATATCATTAAATTCTTGTCTTGGTTATAAAAATACATTAGATGAGCATATCAAGTAGATTTTATTATTAAAATTTAAAATTATCTACAAAATATTGAAGCCTACTTGAAGCCCATAACAATACCAAATGAAATTGGATACTTTACCGCTATTAAATATGTATACCAAAGTTTATACAGTTGCAAATAATAATGTAAGTCATAATAGAAATAAAAAAATATTGTTATATTTATTTATTTTTAGGTTTGTGACAAAGGGTTTGCAAGACATGCGACTTTGTGGAATCACCGTCGCATTCACACGGGAGAGAAACCTTACAAGTGAGTTACAATTGGCTTAGTTGACTCTAAAACCTTGTTACTATGCTTATTTTATAATAGTGCCTTCACAACTTCGCGTAATAAAATAGTATTTTTTTTTCTAATAATAAGCGTAAACAACCTTAAATGTGCTCAAAAACATCAATATAAAGGAAATTATATAGTCACTGTAATCATTCTACTTATTGGAATAACCAGAAGTATAAGCTGCACAAAACTTAAAGATTTCTCGACGAAACTGGAGGGGATATTATACAGATGCTAGATGTGCAGAATATCTACATGAACATACAATACCAGCCCATAATTATATGCTTCCGATCACTAAACTAAATATAGCGCGTCTCCAATCTCCATGCGTGCGGCCACCCTACTCACTATAGTCGCCCCACCAAAAAGCTCAGAAATCCATATCCATACTTAATATTATAAATGCCAAAGTGTGTCTGTCTGTTATCTCTTTACTTTACCGCTGAACCGATTTTTCTGAAATTTGGTATGAAGATACTTTGAGCCCCGGGAAATTCAAAATGACATAGTATGATACTTTTATCCTGAAAAAATGTACGGTTCCTAGAAAATTAATTTTGGCGCAACGGAGTTGCGGTCGTCATCTAGTGTGATTTAATTTTGAGAAGAGATCTTAAGGCCGTGTTTCCACTGACGCGGAGCGGAGCTTAGCGGAGCCGAATTGACCAATCACCGTGCTCGAAATCTTCGCTCCGCTTCGCTGTCATTCCGCTGGAATAGGACGATTGGTCAATTCGGGCACAGCTATAAGCTCCGCTCCGCTTCAGTGGAAACCCTAAAGGTGTGTGCTATCTTTACTGTCTTTTTATAATATGTGTTTTGTGTACTGTAACTTTATGTTGATTTCACAGGTGCGAAACGTGTGGTTCAGCGTTTAGTCAAGCGGCGCATCTTAAAAACCACACGAAGGTTCACTCGGGCGAAAAACCTTTCAAATGTGACATTTGTACAGCAGCATTCGCAGACAGATTTGCCCTGAAGAGACACAGAGGAATTCATGAAAAATACGGTATGTGTTACTAGGTACGGCCTACGACTAATAAAAACTAAGGAAGAGTAACTGTGTCAAAAAATTTGTTCCGATTGTACAAAATGTGACCTGAATGCATGCAAGAATGTTGTGTAATTATAGAAGTGACAATAATTGTTGTCAACGGTTTTATTTTGTCAATTTGAATGTAGTGTTTCCTAACTATTGCCATATTATTTTAGCGTGTGAAAAGAACATTGAGAACCAAATTCAAAACGATTGAAGTATATGAGTTATATTTCCTTAGTTTTTTATTTTATTATTCGTAGGTTACTAGACTATAATATTATGTAGAGTCAATTAAATATCAGTCAGAACTCAGACTCTGTATAAAAGCAGGTTATCCACAACATAAGGTTGCCTTTTTCTGCCATGTGACTTGTCCAAAATATCAGACAAAGGTACCAACTTTGTATGCTATCTTTGTATGCTAAACGTATCCACTAATATTATACTAATAATATAAATACAAAAGTCTCTGTCTTTATCTCGATTTTTTTTTATATCGAGAACGAGAACGAAATTTGATATCGAGATTGGAGATACTTTCGAGTCCCCGGTAAGGAGATAGGATACTTTTTATCCCGGAAAAATTTACGGTTTTCGCGCTATTAACGAATTTTAGCGCAATTGAGTTGGGGATGTAATTTATATCTTATACAATAAAATTCTCGTGTCAGTTGTCACAATGTTCGTTCCCGTACTTCTCTGAAACGGCTTGACCGATTCTCATGAAATTTTGTGAGCATATTGAGTAGGTCTGAGGGCCAACGCTAAAACTCGCGCGGGCGCACGTTCGCGTGTGTACAAACGGAAAATAGTATGAGCAGTGCAGGAGCGTGCGACGGAGGGCGGACTCGGGCGACGGACGCGGGCACGTTCGACGGACGGGCGGGCACACGACGCGGGCGCACGCTTTTCGCAATCGACGTTGTTTCCGTTGACGTCTTTTTGCTAAATAATAAATTAGTAAATAATACACGGTAATCTACTGGACACAACTGTACACGCTCGAGATAAAAATTATATTAGCAGCGCTAAATGAGATGGGCGCACGCGACGGGTGCCCGCTCGCACGCGGCGGTCTTCCGACGCGTGTGCCCACGTCCGCGTTCGCCTGTGTTTTAGCGTTGGCCCTGAGAATCGGCCAACATCCATTTTTCATACCAAAATTATTTATATGGAAAAACAACGTTTGCCGGGACAACTAGTATTTTATAATAATTTAGTTAATATTGAACATTTGTTTATTATACACAGGTCAAACGGCCCCTCTACCGGCGAGAGTGGTGCAACAGAATCAGCAGGAACAACAGAATAACCAGCAAGCCGTTGAACAGCAAAACACACAAGCCACAGTCGAAGTGGTGGAACATCGTACTGAACAAACTCTATGAGTTTTACAATTGTAAATGATTTCCTTAATCAATTATGGTAATACAAGAACGGTGTTGCTAATAAAAGCAGTCATGGACTTTCAGTAGGAATTATGGATGATGGAAAATGATGATTAAAGCAATTGAGATTGTAGTCGTGTTGTAACTTGTACGCAATGAAAGCTACAACTATCTAAAATATAAAATTGTAATATAACACTGTTTTGCTTGAAGAATGCCGATAGAAATCTCTATAGTTGTAAATATACTGACATTATTTGTAGATTTAACTCTGAGGCATCGATCACTCGCATAAAATTTTTAGTAAGTATTTAAAATGTTGTAAATAAAAGAAAACATGCATATGGTTTTTTTACTTAAAGTAGCTGGTGAAATAATGATTGCATGTCAGACACTGCCAATACGTGTAACATAATATTAAGAGGTAGAAAAAAATATGGTATAAAATTATTACAAGTTATTTTTACATATTTTTTAATGATAAATAACTCTTAGCGACTATTTAAGGGTAAGCATTTAAGTAATTTTTTGTATAGCTAGGTATTGGCTGTGGAATATACTTAATGCATATTTTATGGCAATCTATTATTGCTATGAAATTGATAACACAATTAACATCTGACCCTGTTCCCACAAGTGTAAATATAGATATAGCTAATGAGAAATTGAAAAAAATGTATTCCTTTTAGCTATTTAAATGTGGCATAATTAATGCAAATAAAATGCCTATTTAATATGTTGTTTTAATGAGTTACAGTATTTTACATTATTTACAACACTTGAAATCAGCTGTAGTAATTTTATCAATAAAACTGCAATTTTGTCAATATTTTTATCTGATGCTTCCCACTTCAGTTATTCAGAAGCGGCAGCAGACGACGTGTCGTCGCGACGCTACTGTCTATAAAGTCATGAAATTAAAAAGTGGCAACATCGTAGTGTCATCCCTTTTTTCTTAGATTGATTTAAAAGGGATGACACTACGATGCTGCCACTTTTTTAATTTCATGACTTTATAGACAGACTGTATGTAATTCTATGAAATACCCTACGCAGCCTAGCCACACAGGACACTTAAGGTGCCGGTTGGCAGCGGGGCACATGAAGCGGCAGCAGATGACGTGTCGTTGCGACACTACTGTTTCTATGTATTTCTATGAAAGTGTTGCTAGCTGCGCAGGGTATTTCATAGAAATACATAGAAACCAATAGTGTCGCGACGACACGTCGCGTCTTCTGCTGCCGCTTCTTGCAGCCGGCTTCCAACTTGTACAATCGAGGAAATTGATACCTATGCAGTTGATAGACCAACATTATTTGGTCGAATATATTGTCAATTCAATGTTAATTATGATCTGTCGGCTGGGTTTGACGTAACGCAAACAAACTACGTAGGTCCCTGATCTGCATAGGAATTAACTTCTCTGATAGTACCTTTAATTTTGTAGTTTAAATTACAAAAGAGTTTTCCATGATAAAACAATCCTTTGTTCTTTGATGCCTACTCAAAAAATGTTTAATATCAAATTGGTTTGGAGCAGCTATACTCAACTGCATGCCGCCCGCCGCCAAGACTTTCAGTGGCCACTGGCTGCATAGAGAAAAAAATTAATTATATTATGCAAACACAAAGGCTTGGTAAAATTTTGAAGGTGGAATAAATTATGAAGATAACTAATTTATAGATCCGGTTTGAGAAGGAAGAATGGGAAAAATACATGACGTTATTTATATTCATTAGTTTGTTCTAGCAGTTTTACGATTTCCCTAGTTCAGTTTAGCATTAAGAAAAACAAGTAAAATTATATTATCACATTTATTTTATTAAATACAATATGCTTATTCGTAGATCCAGTTTTCTGCAGCCGGTGTCCAGCCAACGACTTCCTTTTCAGTGAACCAAAGAGCGATTTCTTTCTTGGCTGATTCAACACTGTCTGATCCGTGGATGATGTTGCGGCCGACTTGAATGCAAAGATCTCCTCGGATAGTACCTGGCAGAGAGTCAGCAGGGTTGGTTGCTCCCAGCATTTGACGACCGGTCTTAACTACGTTAAGTCCCTCCCAGACCATTGGTACAACTGGACCAGAGCTCATGTATTTTACAAGACCTGGGAAGAACGGGCGAGACGCGAGGTCGCTGTAGTGATTCTTCAACAAATCTTCGGAAGGCCAAACCAATTTGAGAGCTACTAATTTGAAGCCTTTTTGTTCGAAGCGTTGGATAATGGTTCCGACAAGACCACGTTGCACGCCGTCAGGTTTTACCATGATGAAGGTTCTTTCACGTGGTTCAGCCATTGTAGTTGGATATGTTGGGCGATATAACAAGAAACACTACCACGCTGCGCTCGATTTACGATAAAATAGGATAAAACCGAGACCGGCTAGTCCTATATTTCGAGAAAAGTGAAGTGACGGCGGAAAAGGAAACGTCAATTTAGTGACGTCGACTCGAGTAACTCGAGTTGAATCGAGTTGGGCGTAACTCGAACCCACTCGATTTGAATTTTCTCTGACTCGAGTTCTTAAATTGCCAAAAAGACATAGATGAATGATTCTATTTCAAACAATAATTTTCTTTTTACTTACATTATTATTATATAAATAATATAAAAAATGAAAGAATTAAAACAGATAAAAAAAAGTGTGTCAGCTCCGACGCACGACTGGAGTTTACTCTACTAATGAGTCTACTATAATTTAAATAAAATAATATAATATAATTATATAATTATTATATATAATATTATATTCCGATAGGTATAATACCTTTATGGTCTTAATACACTCACAGCCAAATTAGAAAGTTGCGCACTAAAGCCTAAAGGTGTGCACCAAAAACGTGACACATTTTCGTTACTTGTTAGTAGGTTTTACCCCTCGGATTTTTCTCATACCGGGCGCCTTATATATGAAAATCGATTCTTAAGGAGTAAACTCCAATATAATTTGTCGGTACTCGGTTCCAATTTTTTAACTATAGGTCTATCAGAATCTGATGGCAAAAAGTGAGAAAATAAATTGACTAGTGATACCGGGGTAATAGGAATAAAACATTTTCATCCTTTTTATTCTTTTAGCGGCTTATTTTGTATGTGAAACATGCAAATAATATAAAAATTAATCCAATGATCAAGGATATTTTTTGAAAATCTGCTGTCAAAAATTGCCATCAGATTCTGGTATACCTATATTTATGCGAAGCTGAGGGAATAATAAACTGGTAAAAATTCAAAAAAGCATTCGCTTATCCATCCAGTCAACTCGAGTTCAACCCCAGTTGCGTAAACTCGGGTTAAATCGAGTTTTGTTTTTTTCGAGTTGGCACATCACTACGTAAATTACGGCAAACGTCATCAAATTGACATTTACGTTTATACTTTTTAAGGCTATGTTCCGAAATTGTACTGCGACCACTGCAGTGTGACGTCATTTTATCGTAAACTACCAGTCATTGGACAGCTAAGGATTTTTTTTACAGAAAAAGCTCTAAAACATTAAATACTTCGCATGAAATAGAAACAGATATCATATTTCTGTTCCTAAATTATCTAACTTAAGATATGCAAACATAAAAATGCAATGGTTTTTCAGTTAATATTGATTTTTTAGTAAAAACTGAATGGTAGGTAAAACACAGTCATGGGAAGGAATTACAGTAGTTGGGACACCCAAAACCAGTAGTTGGACAAGCAAAGATTGATTGAAATTTGTTTATAAAGCCGGCTGTACACTCTCGCCGAGACACAGCGAGGCGGCTCGAGTGCAAGAGTGAATGGGTGCGCTCGCCTCGTCTCGCGTGACTCGGACCCTCTCGGTCCGTTGTCGGTATTTTGCGCCCGAGACAAATGGTCTCGCGAGGAAAACGAGCGCACTACTGTACACTCTCGCGTCTTTCAGTACTAGTCCCGCCGTTAGACAGTGTAGAACAGAAAAATAACAATAATAAACGACATTATCAGTCATTATCTGTGAGAAATAAAATTAATTATGATTATAAAATCTTTGGATTACAATGATATCTTTCGATGCATAGTGAATGGTGAATGGTCGTTTTCCTCCATCTTGTCTGAGTTCTTTACTGCGATTGAACTAAGCGAGAATGTACATGATCCCACTCGGGCAAGGGGCTCTCGCACGAGACTCTCGCCCGAGAGCTCTCGGCGAGAGTGTACAGCGGACATAATAATTGGTATAGTAAGTAGGAAACATTATAAATAATTGTTGTTTTCACTTAAGTTTTTATTATTTATTATGACATAAGGTATTTTAATTAAATATTGAAATATAAAATCTATACTAATATTATAAATGCGAAAGTATCTCTGTCTGTCTGTCTCGCTTTCACGCCAAAACTACTGAACCGATTGTAATGAAATTTTGTACACAGATAGTCAAAAGTCTGAGAAAGGACATAGGCTACTTTTTAACTAGACAAAAGGGTTGTAAGGGGGTGAAAATGCGGAAATTTGTTCAAATTAACTTAGTTCCAAAAATTCATAATAGATGGCGCTGTGCGGCTCTTACATCCCCCTATTGCTTACACAAACGTCTTTCTATAAGAGGTGGTATCATCTTATATTAGATTTCCGATTTTTTCGATTGTTATTATGTACTCTTTTACGTTATTAAATAACTCAGTACTTTATTTAAGCAGTGACGCAACCTTAAACCTATGGGCTATCAAATAGTTTATGGATAAAGTTGTGTAATTGGGTTGGCTAAATAGTAAATATACTTTAAAAATCAAAATTTGGCAATAAATAAGTTATGTGCACACTGCACAGCTATTTTTGGGGTTTTGGTTTAAGGAGTACCAGGATTGTTTTATAAAAGCTTTTGACACTAATTTTGTTGACATTGCGCGCTATAAACTGAAGTCCACGCGGACGAAGTCGCGGGCAACAGCTAGTATTATATAAAAATGACTTCAAAAAATTAAAATTCTTACCAATATTACATAGTACTATTGTAACAACTAATATTATAACTTTATAAGTATGAAAGTCTGTTCGTCTGTCTGTCTGTCAATTACTTCTTCACGCTCAAACCACTGAACGGATTTTGCAAAAAAATGGTATGGAGACACTGAGTCCCGGAAAAGGAAAAATAGTACTTTTGGTCCCGGGAAAATGTACGGTATCCACCCGGTAAACGGACTTTGACGCAATGGAGTTACGGCCGCTATCTATTAATATTAGGTATAGATGTGAAAGGATGTCCATCTCTTTATCTGTATCATGTATGTCTGTATATTACATTGTTCAGGTAAAACGTAACTCAAATAGAGATTTCAGATTGTCCTCATCGAGCCAATCGGCATACTCATTACTCAGACAATATTTTAATATGGAGCACAATGGCCAATGCATAGCAGCTCATTTACCTGTCGCTGTGGCCTTACTCTACTTTCAGGAGGAAGTTGGGCTTGTCTGGATTATACTGATGGGTAATAATTAATATAAGGGAGAAGACCTAATGGCAGACACTTTTAGGAAACATGAAACACTCGAATGTTATAAAATATATAATTTATGAAAATAAAGGATTGATAACTTCTTCCATGTCTTCAGTAACTCTTACAAAATAAAACTATTATAATTATTCTCTGACAAATCAATAAAAAAATATATTATTGGTCTTTTTGTAAACTTAGTCATAAGTACTAATAGATGACATCACAATAAGCGAACAACACTAATAGTAGACACCAATATGAACTAATAGTTGACATGGAACATTAAATTACATTTTACATTTTTCATATTATTAGGTCTTTATTTGCCGTTTTTCAAAAGATTTCATTTACTTCATCATAGTAACTACATGCATCAGAAATATTATCCACGTTGTCTCCAGATTCTATTCATTCTTCTTCCATGCTGAAACTATCTTTCCTTTTATTTTTATTTTTCATATT
The DNA here is from genome assembly GCA_937595015.1 of Polyommatus icarus. Taxonomy (NCBI): domain Eukaryota; kingdom Metazoa; phylum Arthropoda; class Insecta; order Lepidoptera; family Lycaenidae; genus Polyommatus; species Polyommatus icarus. The sequence goes on along the minus strand of OW569328.1, from coordinate 6,913,397 downwards.
TTTTTCCCAGCAAATTTATTTTTAGTCTTAAGTCTCTATGCTTCTTTTGCATCTTCTTTTTTCTTCTTTTTGTTCTCAGTTCTCCTTTTTCTTCTATTTACTGCTACAAAACTAAAGCATCGATTTTTAGATCAGTGCAAGGTCTAATATTAGACACCATGTCCATTTTAGGTACAGTAGTTCTAAGTTCTTAGTTTGTTAATAGAATTATATTTTTAGAGAATAGTGATGATATTTGCAGTAGAATAAAGTACAAAATAACTTTAGTATGTATTATGACGACCTCCGTGGCGCAGTGGTGAGCACGTTGGTAGCTCAAGCCGGAGGTCGCGGGTTCGAGTCCCGCCGACGGAACAAAAAGTTTATAAAGTTCCTGGGTCATGGATGTGTATTAAATATGTGTATCATATAATAAAAATCTTAAATATATGTATAGTATAAAAGTATTAAATATATTTCCGTTGTCTGGTACCTGTAACACAAGTCCTTCAGGCACTTACCACGGGGCCAGACTGACGTGGTGTGAAGCGTCCATAGATATTATTATTATTAAAAAACTAAAAGATGAGATCCATGTCATCTATTAGGTTTTTTTACATTTTCAAGAACTAATAGTAGACACCCTTTATATTGTTAGGGAAAATGGATAAAAGATCATAAATAAACATCAATTAGTGTAAACAACATGGCCATTAATCCAATGAAGTCAATAGAAATTACAAAAAATCTGATAAATGTGTTCAAAACTTACGTGCAAAATTTCGCCTTCCTTAACCTATTTGCTAAGAAATTGCCGGGTGCGTGTTGACGCGGTCACATCATTTACGAAAAATGATTCCATTTTAAAAATTTGTTCCCGAAGGCATCCCTAATATATTTTTTCACATCAACAGATAGCATAAGACAATGATATTGTATGTTACTAACGTAACTAGATTGGCAGTCTACGACAGAAACGCGTCACCACTTTGAAGATGCCTGCAGGCATATCTGCCATACATAATGACATAATAACATTATGAAGTGACATTGTCTTTTGGGCTATCAAGTGGTTACGCATTTTTTGCATCAGTTTGTAAGACATTGCCACTCTAGTATTTTAGAAACTCATTGGCATAAGAAGCTTATAAAATTTACAGTGTTGAGAAATAATTAGAATAATTCTTATTTTTATGGCATTTTTGTCGTAAGTGTCATCTATTAGTTCAGTGTCTACCATTAGCGCCTTTCCCTTACACAAAGTCGAGGGATTTCATGAAAATATATAAACGAAAGGCTTGCCATTTGCCTACTTCAGCGACAAAAATAATAGGAACGTACTACACAATCCAGGGATTTCCTAATAAATAAATAAAAACTTATTTCTCTTTAAAACCGAAAAAAATTTAACGCGTTGTTTAAATATCAGCCCTTGCGCAACGCACCGTAGCAACTTACAAGGTCCCCAAATTGCGTTACAATACAACTAACGGCAACAAGTATAATAGTTTTTTTTAAGTATTCAGAAGTCACACTTCATTGAATTATTCAGATCAGAAGACACAAGTCAGCTGCAAATTAACTTTCGTTGTGCTTTCGTATTGAATGATACTCTCATCTTTCGAATATTATATTATATCAAGTAGATCAGTATTATTTCATCTCATAACGTCCAATAACTGTTTTTCAGCACTTTTACAATACCAGTAGTAGGACAGGCCAAAAAAACCTTTAAATGAGATAAAAGGTTATTAAGAATGTACAAAAAATATTTAATAGATTATTATTGATACAATAACATGTTAATAATTCATACACAATGTGTATCATAAAAAATATTATTAAAAACTTTAGCATGTTTCTAAATTTTTTCTTTTCATTTGCAAAACCAAGGCGCACTTGATGACCATGGCGACAAAAAGATGTTTTATTTTCTCTATTTTTATTGTAGCGTGAATGCCCCTCAGTATTAATTCCATTTTTATTTACATCCAATGATATAATAAATAATTACATCATATAAAAACCACAAACTTTTATTTTGACGTGACAACGTCTTAAATTAGGTTGCGGCTGGGAGTCACTTATGAAAAAGTGTAACGCTCGGTAACGTTACGATGAGTCACCGAACGAGAGAGAGGCCCGCCGAATGCCTTGCGTCTCTCTCCCACACGTTGTCACGTAAAATCTTCGCCCGTAAAACCGACTTTACAGGCAACCATTTTTTACGATCAAAGTGTAAAGTGTCCCTCTACTGAAAAATTCTAATGACTCGTAATTTACCCTAGTATACTGCGAAGCCGTTCCTATAGTAAGTGTAGGTACTGTTGGTTATACTGGTTACTATTTAAAACGGAACGCAATCCAGTATACTATCAACATGTTAATATATACTTCGTATACGAAGTATATATTAATTCCATGGTATAAAGCACCACAAACGTCCATCGACAAAAGCAATATGGCGTTTTCTTTGTTTTCGTATGGAGTTATTACTAGTGCTTTCCAAGCTTAAAAATAGTGTATTGGATTGTAAAATTGTTAAATATGTATGTGCTGTGATGGCTGTGTGAAAGAATCGTACCCTGACTGGATTATCTTTTCACAGGTAAGTTTGACATTCAGCATGAACTAGAGTGACCACGTATTTTGAACTTTACGTTTTTGTTTTGTTAGGGAGATCGCACACGTCACACTTTTTGTGCGATCGAGTCTGCGGCTTACATACAATCTGATGGCGCGTGCCATGCAGATTGTAAAGCCGCAGACTCGATCAACAAAAAGTGTGACGTGTGCGATCTCCCTTATTGTTATTGCCTAATTATGTACTAAATTTACACTTGTGGTGTCACTAAATACCTTGGAAATTCACTATTTGCATGTACCTCTGCACTTAAAAGCATGTAGATTGTAGAAGATTTAATGAGTATTCTAATATTCTTTACTACGCCAAAAAAAACAAATAGTTAAATAGGTAGTATAATAGAAAATGGTAAGTATTAATTAACATTTAATATATAAATTTTATATTTTCAGTTTGCCTTCAGATTTAGAGCTACAGAAAAAGTGGTTAGTGGAACCCGGGAACTTACGTCAAAGCTCTGTAGTTTGTTCACTTCATTTCTAACCCGAAGATTATCGAACAGAACATCGGAAAAGATTGAAACCTTTGACTCCTTCTATCTTTCCAAAGGTAATTTAAAAATATTTGAAATAAGCAACATTGTATCCTAATAAAAAGTTACTGAACAGCAATTTGTAACAATACCTACTTATTTTTATGTAATTGCATTACAGATTTTCCCGAAAATAAAATTAAAGCATTATACGCTTCAATACTTTAGAAAACACACAACCTGGATCTTCTAAAAGTTCTCCAAGGATGAAAATAAATAAAAATTTACGTAAATACACAAACATCTAGGTACTTTGCTTGCAAGTTGCAACCCCAAGAAAAATAAAGCGTGAGTTAAAAAATCCTAAACAGAAAATCAAAAGAAGAGATTTAAAAATTAAAATGTATTGAGTTTTAAAATTAAATATGTTATCGCTCGGGTATAGGTGGCGCCACTAGCTGTCATTTCCGACAGTGACAGTAATATGGCGGACTTAATGGCGGGAAGATGGCGTCACTCACAGTGGGGATGGTTGACAGTTGAGTCCTTATAAAATCATCGAACACGATCGAGCGCGGTCATTCCTTGAGAAAATTGTGGTGAAGTGAACATCGAAAAGTTAATAGTGTCGTGAAAATAATAGTGAAGAAGTAAAGGGTGGTTAAAAACGAATAAGTGTGATTTAAAGTATTAAGTGTGATTGGTGGTAACGTATTATTAAATTAATTAGCACAAAAGTAAAGTGATTAATAAATATCAAGTATATAAATTATAATGATTGTCTTTATAGTGTGGTATGGAATAAATACAATAAATGTAGTGAATGAATATATTGTTACTAAATTTAACTGTGGTACTCTTTCTTATATCAGAAGCGGTGATCGAACGCCCACAAATCACAGAAATGGCGCGAGGTCGCAGACGTAGACGAGCGCCTTCTACAAGTTCGAATGCAACATCATCACGCAGTTCTAGCTCGAGTACAAGTAGCGGGGATAACCGCCGCCGTCGTAGAACGAGAAAGCGTCGAAGAGAATCGACAACCGTGAGTCAAAATGTTGTGTTATCTGCAGTTATTCCCGAGTTTGACCCGTTAGTGGATGATGTTGATATGTGGATTAATGTGCTAGAGGCTAACGGTCGGGCCTTTGGATGGTCTGATAATATGATTAAATACCAAGGGTTACAAAAATTGCGAAATACGGCTAAAACTTGGCTAGATTCATTACAAAAAAATGAGACTTCTTGGACGGTATGGCGATGGAAAGATTGGCGCGAACGATTGTCAAATACCTTTCAAACTAAACGTAACATGTTTATTTTACTCAAGCAATTAATTGAAACCAAACCATTACCGAATCAGTCACTTTATGAATTTTATTTTCAACAAAAAGGAAAAATAGACAGACTGCAACTTAAATTCAAAGACAGGGATATAGTATCTATCATAGTTGGCTCAATCGGTGACTCAAACATTTGCACAGCCGCAGAAGCGGGGAACTTTCCATCTTGTGATGATTTGGCATCATTTTTACATGGAAAAACTCATGTCGTAATTGATAAAAATATAAGTAATAAAAATTATTCCAGTTCAAAACTTAATAATAGTAATCGACTAGTTTCATTTCAACAAAATAGCACAAATAATAATAAAACTGATTTTAAAATGGATGCTTCTAGTAGTAACAATACAAATTATACGATCAATACTAATGTCTCTTGCTATCGTTGTGGTGAAATTGGTCATAGACGAAATAATTGTAGCCTCAAGGATGATATTGTATGCTCTCAATGTAAAAAACGAGGACATTTAGAAAAAGCTTGTAAATCTAAGCCCAAAACAAAAATAGAAACTGACCTTGAAGTAAAATTGATTAGCGAACCTCAAAGTAAACAAAAGTTTTACAAACGAGTCCAGTTACATAATTTTGAATGTGAGGCATTCTTTGATATGGGTAGCGATTGTTCGTTGATTACTTGGGATCTTGTAAAAAAACATGGGTTACAACCGTTTAATTTAAACAAGACTATAAATTTAGTTGGCTTTACTAGTAGTACATCAACTCAAGTTTCTAAGGCTGTTGCTGTAAAATTAAAAGTTGACAATGTGGAACTGGTCACTTTATTCTATATAATTACAGAATTAAATGGTTGTGATGTTTTGATAGGTCGTAATTTTACTGAAGATAGTAGTATTATGTATTCAAGGGTCGGTGATACTTTAACTTTTAACAACGTAGAAACTATTCCTGTGTATAATATAAATGTTAATAAAAAGTCTGAAGATTTTGGGGAACATGAAAATTTACTCAAATCGATTTTAAACAAATATCATCAATGCTTCTCTGAGGACTTATCCACTCTTGGCAAAACTAATTGTGTAGAGTTAGATATCGAATTAACGTCTGATAGGCCAATTTGTTGTCGTCCCTATAGAATGTCTGAATCAGAACGTAAGATAACTAGGGAAATTACTGATGATTTGCTTAAAAATGGGATTATTAGACACAGTAGTTCAGCTTACGCTAGTCCAGCTTTATTGGTAAATAAGTCTTCAGGAGCAAAAAGGTTGTGTGTTGATTACCGTCATCTTAATAAAATTACAGTTAAAGAAAAATATCCAATGCCAATGGTTGAGGATCTTATTGATAGGTTGGAAGATTGTGAATTCTATACATCCTTGGATTTGAAAAGTGGATATCATCAAATTCCTATTAAATCTGAGTGTATTCATAAAACGGCATTCATTACACCCGATGGCCATTTTGAGTATATGCGTATGCCTTTCGGTCTTTGTAATGGGCCATCAGTATTCCAAAGATTAATGAATACCGTATTAGGTTCACTCAGATTTGGTAGAGTTATCTGCTACATGGATGACTTATTAATTGCAACTAAAAGTTTACATGAAAATATCGCATGTCTAGAAGAAGTTTTGCGTGTTCTTCAAGAAAATGGGTTAACAATTAACCTTGAAAAATGTTCTTTCTTTAAGGATCATGTCACATTCTTAGGTTACGATATTTCTAAAAATGGAATAAAACCTAGTAGTAGAAAACTTGATGCCATTAAGGAATTTCCAACCCCAAAAACAGTACATCAAATACGTCAATTTCTAGGACTTATAAATTATTTTAGGAAGTTCATCAAAAACTGTGCAGTTCTTTGTAGTCCACTCACAAAGTTACTAAAGAAAAACTCTGTTTGGGAATGGGGACCTCAACAGAATCAAGCTGTTCATACGGTTAAAAATGCTTTAATTGATAACGCCGTCTTAAAAATATTTAATCCTAAATTACCAGTACGTTTATATACAGATGCCAGTCGTGAAGGAATTGGATGTATAATGATTCAGGTTACAGATAAAGGTGAGCGTCCTGTTCATTTTTATAGCCGTCAGACAAGTGCTGATGAGAAAAAGCTCCATTCTTTTGAACTTGAGCTTCTAGCTGTTGTAGTAGGCTTACAAAAATTTCGCCACTACTTACTAGGAATAACTTTTGAAATAATAACGGACTGCAATGCAGTAAGATATGCTTTAAGTAAAAAAGAAATCATTCCGCGTATAGGTAGATGGGTATTACAGACTCAAGAATTTTCGTTTCATATAATTCATAGACCAGGAACACAGATGCAACACGTCGACGCCCTAAGTCGAAATCCGGTCATAAGCGAGCCACCAATCCAAGATGAAAACGTTAATTTTGTTACCGAAGGTGATTGGCTTTTATCAGTACAACTTCAAGACCCCAGTATTTGTAGTATAAGAGACATATTATTGTCAGGTGAGGCCGAAGCTAATAAGCAGATATTTAATCAATATGAATTGTTGGGCAATAAAGTATATCGACGTACAGAATATGGTAGGCGATGGTTAGTTCCGAAAAAGTGCATTTGGCAAATAATTAGAGCCAATCATGATGATATAGGACACTTTGCTGTCGATAAAACTGTCGAAAGAATTAAATCTAAATATTGGTTTCCACGTTTAAAGAAAATAGTTTCCAAATATATTAAAAATTGTTTAAATTGTTTATACTTTAAAAGCATTCATGGCAAGAAACCAGGAAAGCTATATCCGATTCCGAAATACGCCAGGCCATTTCATACATTGCACTTGGATCATTTGGGACCCTTCGTAAAAACTACTAAACAAAATTCATACTTGTTAGTGATTGTTGATTCATTTACCAAATTTGTTTTTATTTCTGCAGTCAAAAACACTAAATCAAAAATTGTAATAAATGAACTTGATAAAATTTTTAAGGTATTTGGCAATCCGAAGCGGCTAATTAGTGACGCTGGTAGTGCTTTCACATCTAAAGCTTTTACTAACTTTTGCAATGAAAGAAATATACGATCTCATGTTATAGCTACTGCAATACCGCGTTCCAATGGGCAAGTTGAGCGCTATAATCGAACTATTTTGGAAGCTTTACGTAGTATGGGGGCCAATACAGATAATAATAAATGGGATATAAATGTCACTAGTATACAACAAGGTTTAAACAGCACAATCAATAAAACTACATCAGCCATCCCTAGCGAGGTCTTCTTTGGCTATCGGGTTCTTACGAACTCTGACGGGCTAACTGATGATAGCACGTTCACTAACACGGTTGATGTTACGGCTTTAAGAAACCAAGTCGATAAGAATATAAAACTAGACGCTGAAAAACAAAAACAAGCCTTCGATGCCAAAAGGAAGGATGCGCCTTCTTATAAAACTGGAGACTTGGTGCTTATAAAAATACCAAGTATGTCTAATGAAGGTCAAAGTACTAAGCTGTTACCTCAATACAAAGGTCCCTTCCAAGTTACAGACATACTAGGTCACGATAGATACAAAGTTGCTGACATGAGAGGAGCTGAAAGAAGTTCTAGACGTTACAACGGGGTCACATGTGCCGAGAATATGAAACCATGGATTCAGATTGCAGACCCCGACGCGCCGGATGTTATCGAGGAATAAGTGTAAGATTGGTCTATGTTATCCTTTGTTATATTATTAGAGTCTGGTGCATTCACTTCGAACATCCAATTCATGTAGAGTGTAGACTAACATGTGTAATAGAAATCTGTGATGAACACTATTATAACATACATGGTGATACACAGCCGAGTTATGTTTCGTGACACTCGGTTCAAACCATGTGGTTGTATTATTCGGCCGTCGATGGGATGATTAATACAACCTTAGTCAGACTCTCTAATGGATGGGATGCTGGAGTGCCCTTTTGATAAGTTAAAATCTTTCACTGTTCAGGATTAAGTATTTCTTTTAAAATGTAACTTATATGTCCTCAGCTCCTGCACCAGACCAAGTTGCTGCTCGAGGACGAGCGCAATTGCAGGACGGCCGGATGTTATCGCTCGGGTATAGGTGGCGCCACTAGCTGTCATTTCCGACAGTGACAGTAATATGGCGGACTTAATGGCGGGAAGATGGCGTCACTCACAGTGGGGATGGTTGACAGTTGAGTCCTTATAAAATCATCGAACACGATCGAGCGCGGTCATTCCTTGAGAAAATTGTGGTGAAGTGAACATCGAAAAGTTAATAGTGTCGTGAAAATAATAGTGAAGAAGTAAAGGGTGGTTAAAAACGAATAAGTGTGATTTAAAGTATTAAGTGTGATTGGTGGTAACGTATTATTAAATTAATTAGCACAAAAGTAAAGTGATTAATAAATATCAAGTATATAAATTATAATGATTGTCTTTATAGTGTGGTATGGAATAAATACAATAAATGTAGTGAATGAATATATTGTTACTAAATTTAACTGTGGTACTCTTTCTTATAAATATTATGCTATTTACTGTGTTTTATTATTTTTCACCTTTATTTATGAAATTGCCTTTTTCCAAATAAAATTAAAAATTAATAATTGTTTAGTTCAAAGTAAATAATTAATAAAACATGTTTCTGCTTCATGTATTAATGTTATTTAATGCAATAGTCGTATTTTCATTTCAAATCGTTCAAAGTTGGCGGTAGCGGTTGTTGACCTTACTAGTCTAGTTGCTAAGTGGAAAATGCCTTCACTGTATTTTGTTAACTTTAACCAAAAATTTTACTCTTAAAGAGACACAGGCTATTATAGATTGAAAGAAAAACCTATGGCCTATAATGGATAACTCTTAAAATGATAATTTCCAACTTTTTGTAAGTTCGAAGTTAACTTCATATTCAGTTCACATCGAGTTAAGCAAAACACAATATAACCCCCACTAGAAACATATTTTGTCACTTTATTGTCAATCGTGGTTTGTATACAAAACTAGGAAATAATATGAAAAAAATTGACAGAGGGTTATTGACCGCTACCCTACGAATAATAAAAACTTCATTATTCGTAGCCGCTATCGCCGAGATTGACCGATAGGACAATAATTATAGGCACTGCATTGCACTTGCATTATAATTGAATGTCCTACAGATAGGTCTTAGGAATGGTTACACTAGATAGAGAGAGACGGACCAAGGTTTATGACCTCTCACTCGGCACGTGCTTAGATGCACAGTGAGCTTTCCAGTTATACGTAGTATATTATATTAATTCCATGCTTTATACCATTTTCCAAGTTTTTTTTTTATTAAATAAGGGGGCAAACGAGCAGACGGGTCACCTGATGGTAAGCAACTACCGTCGCCCATGGACACTTGCAACATCAGAAGAGCTGCAGGAGCGTTGCCGGCCTTTTAAGAGGGAATACGCTCTTTTCTTGAAGGTTTGCAGGTCGTATAGGTCCGGAAATACTGCTGGTGACAGTTCGTTCCAGAGTTTTACAGTGCGCGGTAGAAAGTTACGCGAGAATCGCACTGTGGAAGACTGCCACTCATCAAGGTGATGAGGATGGTATGTTTTTCGCGTGGGACGATAGCGAAAAGTTGCAGGTGGTATGATTCCGAACAATCCTCAGAGCACTCCCCGTGATACAACCGATAGAGGATGCAGAGCGAAGCTACATCTCGGCGTAATTCCAAGGGGTCCAAGCTGTTTGAAACACTATAGTAATCAACAATTCGAGCGGCCCTTCGTTGGATACGATCCAGAGGGAGCAGTTGGTATTTTGGCGCCCCTGCCCAGAGATGAGAACAGTATTCCATATGAGGCCGAACTTGCGCCTTGTAGAGTTGTAGGCGTTGGTCCGGACTGAAGTACTGTCTCGCTCTGTTAAGAACACCAAGCTTCTTCGAGGCTAATTTGGCCTTACCCTCTAGATGATATCGGAACTGAACTTCGCTCGATATGTTGACGCCAAGTATCTCAATGCTAGGAGAGATGGTTAAAGATGTGCCCTCAAAACGAGGATATACGACCAAGTGTTGCCTAGAGTAAATGTAATAAAACTACATACCATAATTTTTAAATGTCGTGAAACATAACATTTGGATATATCTGGACCTACAAACTTTTGCATTCAATATTTTTATTAGTATACAAGTACAAACATACAGCATGTGATATTCATAAACAAAATGTTTGTCTTTGCTGCGAAAGATTTGTTCTTGAATTTACTACCTAACGGTAGTAAATTGCCATATAAAATATTTTAAGTTTAACAACTTAAAATATTTTATATGGCAATTGTGCGAAAGAGACACACCAAGAAAAAGTTTGTCTCACGTGGGCACACTTCCCAGAGTAAATATTAGATTATTAAAAAAATGCTTAATTTTCTTGATGATAAGGTTCATTTTGACACTCAAGAAGTTAGCAAGTGAGAATTCCAGTTAAACGAAGTAGGTATATATTAATTCCATGGACTAAAGTGCATCCCACTAATATATACTAGTAATCTGTGATCACACTCCAAACCGTAGATAGAGGAATTATTCTTTGCTCCAAACATATACTTTTAGTCATACGTAGTATCCCCTTAGTAGTCTGAGTTTTAGTCTGTGCTCCAAACCCAAAGAACACAAGTCGGAATTAAAATTAATTTTAAATTAAAATTATTAAATGGTTCTGTGCTTCTATGATACTGAGTAACTACAAAAAGTGGAAAAATGATTGCTTAATTATTACAAGTAGGTGCTCTAAGTTAGAAATAATAAAGTTTACACCTAAAAGTGAAAAGAGAAGTATTTGTTCACTGTTGTCCAACTTTCGAGTGAAACATGGCTATAAATAATAAGAATAATAGATGTAAATGGGTTACAGAAGACCCTCTTTATATTGCCTATCATGATACGGAATGGGGAGTGCCACAATACGATAGTTTATATCTTTTCGAGATGCTTTGTTTGGAAGGTCAACAAGCAGGCCTATCTTGGTTGACAATTTTGAAGAAAAGAGACAACTATCGCAAAATTTTCTTTAATTTCAACCCATACAAAATTTCTAAGCTGAAGAATGAAGATATTGAGAAGTTTGCTTGTGATCCAGGCATTATAAGACACAAGGGGAAGATTTCAGCAATAGTAAATAATGCTAAAATATATGTAAATCTAGAAAAAAGTGGGGAAAATTTTTCCACCTACATATGGAAGTTTGTAGATATGAAGCCAATAATAAATTCTTGGGAAAATAATAGTGACATACCAGTACAGACAACACAGTCAATTGCATTATCGAAATCTTTAAAAAAGAATGGCTTCAAGTTCGTTGGACCTACCATCTGTTATGCGTTTATGCAAGCATGCGGCTTAGTAAATGATCATATAAACTCCTGCATGTTTAAAAGTAAGTACCCAACTTAAATATTTTAATGTGTATATTTATTTGTATCTAAAGCTAATGGATAAATTCAGTTTACTCATCATTGCCTGCACCAGGCACAAGGATGAGACGGGACTCTGAGTCTGGATGGGAACCTGCCCGGCTTAGGTAGTCCCGACGCCAAGGGGAATGCTTCAGTTTGTGGTTCCCTAACCTTGGTGGAAGTCCGGACCTTTTTGAGGTATACCGGCCTGTTGTGGAGGGAGTCCTGTGTTCAGACAGATCCGGGACATCCCTCCGTATACGGCTGAAGGCAAACCGCTGGTGGATTTAGTGGGTAAGCCCGACGCTTCTTGTTGGAAGTGCCACATACCCCCGGGTTGCTACAGCTTGAACTGAGGCACATCCCCGACCTAGGGCACCCATAAAGGGTTTCCACTGCGCATAAAAAAAAGGCACGAGGATAAAAATTCCATAAACAACTCAGCTTCTTTTGCTAATACAAAAATTGTTTTATACCTACAACACGGTCACATTAACTTGACACATTGCTGGAATGCAATAACATGCGAGCTCCATAATGACTTCATCAAACTGTGCGTCTAGTTAATTTGACCGTGTTATGGAGGCACTTCACATAGCTATTTGTATATTTTGCTGTTGGCTTTTTGTTGCATTTGACAAAATTATTGACGTATACACAAACAAGCCAATAAAGGCAAATATGGCCTTCCACACATGGACGTCAAATACCAAACTTTTACTTGATTTTCTTTACTTGCCTATTTGACTCTTTTGATGTGCATCAAAAACCGATAAAGGTACGGATACATGCTGGATATGTGTATTTGGTATTGGTCATATTTGTCAAATAGGCAAATAAGGCCAATACTTTGTCAAACATACCGTCTACACAATAATATGGTGATTGTTTGGCGAATACATCAAATAAGCAAATACAATTAAAAGTCATGTGAAGTGCCTCCATTATACACAATGTATTGGTGCCAATATGTGCAGATAATTTTTTAAATATTATTTATGTTTTTATAAAATGTGCAAATAACTAATTTTATTATTATTATTCGTTAGACTTTTATATTCTCCTTTGTCTGGTTTACTTCTAATAAAGTTGCAGGCTTGTGGCTAAACAACTTTAGATAAGCTGTCTTTAGGTAAGTATGATGTTAATTATTAGACAAAACTTTCTAACAATTCTGCATGTGTTTAGAATTACAGCCTTTTGCATAGTAATTGTGTGCAAAGTATTATTATTATTTATTGGCCATTGCCAATTATAGATATAAGATTAAATACTAGTAAAGACAGTCGCCTAAACATAAACACATTTGGCTTACACTTAAAACACAAGGGGTAGATGAAACTTACATATAAACCTTATTAATAAGGTTGTTATTGTTGATTAAAATCAATATATAGAAACAGCAAAGGTCACATTAAAATGGGAGCAAAAGGTGACCCCCTTTCCAATAAACAGAGGTGTGAGACAAGGGGACCCATTATCCCCCAAGCTTATTAACGCGGTGCTTGAAGACATTTAGAAAACTGGATTGGGAAAACTAACCTCAATATCAACGGCAACAGACTCAACTACTCGAGGAAGACCCTTTTTTAACATGGGGAAATGCTTTACCTATCCACACCCTAGAAAACTGGAGAGCATGGTCAATGAGCTTGCGGAAAAGAGCAGAGTCGTAGGCCTGGAAATGAATACTGAAAAAATAAAGCTAATGACCAATACTTACTACAGAAGCCACCATAGAAGTCAACGGAATCCAGCTTGAGTATGTAGCAGAATATGTCTATTTACGACAAATTATATCTCTGCAAGGTCCAATGACAAGCAAAATAAATAAAGAGTCGCCTGTGGATGTAAAAATACTGGTCGCTAAAAGAAATAATGAAAAACAAGGATTTAAGTATACACATTAAAAGAAGGTCCTTCAACACCTGGCATTCTCCCTTGTATGACGTACGGCTGTGAAACATGGGCGGTAACAGAGAAACTCAGACAAAAACTAGCAAAAACACAAAAAGCTAAATATACTAGGGATCAGACTTAACGACAAAGTCAACAACCAAGAAATAAGAATGAGAACTAAAGTTACATACATAATAACACGCATCGAACACCTGATTCCTAAAATGGAGTTGGACAGGACATAATATTATGTTAGGTTGTAAAAATAAGAAATGGAGCAAACAAGTAACTGTTGATGACATTCGGTTGACTTTGGGTCCTTACTAGACAAGAGTCGCTGATGACAGAGCCCAGTGGAGAGCACTGGAGGAGGCCTATGCCAAGAGGCACACCGAACTGCGTGATCTACTATAACACAACTAGATTAACCAAATTAGAACTTATTATATTATATAGAATTAACCACCTTTATAACCACATTTCATGCAATAAATATTATTCTATTCTATTCTAGAAACAATATGTAACACTTTTCGGAAACAAAAAGGCATTATTATTATAAAGGCAGTCGCCACAATTTATTGTGAAGGAAAGGAACCATCTTAGCACACAAACAACATTTAACAGCCTTACCTAAAGTGGGCGATAACGCCCCCTTGACTGTGGGTGCTGAAGATCTAAGAGCGCTTTCCCACGAGACACGACACGACACGACAAAATGCGGTGACGATTCCGTGCGCCATACATTTCTATGTACCGTTTTCACACGGAACGACACCGCACAGCACGACACACGATTTTGAGACGACAATCCGCTATGTCGTCACGTTTTTTAGCACAGATAAAAAAAAATTACAAAGATATTAAGAAAGTTGTCTGTGGTTCATTTGTTAAGTTTGAATTTTGAACCAGGCCACTAAAATTACTGCCTTAAGCAGGCCTTAAGATATAATACAATATGCCCCGCGTTCCACTTGACATTAAAAACGATCATTGAACTATCTTTTAAAATTATATTGTACAAAACCCAACATAATATTATTTTTAAGTACTAATGGCTGGTTTACACGTACTAAGTTGATAAGTAGTTATCTTAATTTTAAATTTGTAAATTGTAAACACAATTTTTTTTAGCCAATAGCAAGTTAACATTTAGTTAAGTAAGTATAAGGTCATAAGTTAAAATTTAGTTGACCATTTATCTACTTAACACGTGTAAGCCAGCCATAAGCGAATGCGGTGTCGTCGCAGAAATCGTCACTCGTGTGAAAACGTTCAAACGACAGACTGTGTGACGTCTGTCGTGCAATATATTTTTGTCTATGAACCGTGCCGTGTCGTGTCTCGTGTGAAAACGCCGTAAGAGCGTTTTCACACGAGACACGACCCGACACGACAAACTGCGGTGACGATTCCGTGCGCCATACATTTCTATGTACCGTTTTCACACGGAACGACACCGCACAGCACGACACACGATTTTGAGACGACAATCCGCTATGTCGTCACGTTTTTTAGCACAGATAAAAAAATACAAAGATATTATGAAAGTTGTCTGTGGATCATTTGTTCTTTGAATTTTGAACCAAGAATATGCCCCGCGTACCACTTGACGTTAAAAAGGATCATCGAACTATCTTTTAAAATTATATTGTACAAAACCCAACAATAGATGACATAATATTTTTAAGTACTAATGGCTGGTTTACACGTACTAAGTTGATAAGTAGTTAACTTAATTTTAAATTTGTAAATTGTAAACACAAAATTTAGAAGCCAATAGCAAGTTAAAATTTAGTTAAGTAAGTATAGGGTCATAAGTTAAAATTTAGTTGACCATTTATCTACTTATCACGTGTAAACCAGCCATAAGTGAATGCGGTGTCGTCGCAGAAATCGTCGCTCGTGTGAAAACGTTCAAACGACACGGTTCATAGACAATTTATATTTGTCTATGAACCGTGTCGTGTCGTGTCTCGTGTGAAAACGCCGTAAGGGTCTTATCACACTGGCGATTAGCGAGCGATTTGAAAGCGACGCGATTGCGCAGCGTACACGCCGCGATTGCGCGACGTGCACGCCGTGACAGCGCAGCGTCATCGCGGCGTGGCGTGGACGCCATTTTGTACACTCGTCTAGGGAATTCCCTAGACGAGTGGACTCCATTTTGTACACTTGTCTAGGGAATTTCCTAGACGAGTGTACAAAATGGCGTCCACACCACGCCGCGACGCCGTTGCGTTGTCGCGGCGTGCACGTCGCGCAATCGCAGCGTGCACGCTGCGCAATCGCGTCGCTTGCAAACCGCTCGCTAATCGCCAGTGTGATAAGGCCCTAAAGGGCGTGGGACCCAGAAAAAAAATATGTAGAGGCTTGAGGGGTGATTTATTTCATCTGGATGCATTTTAAATTGAAACAATAGGGGCGCTAAAACATAATTTTTTCTCAAAGTGGGCAGTAGACAAAATAAGTTTGGGAACCCTGATCTAAAGTTTATTAAAATTGACTAAAAGTCTTTTTGATGATGTCTTGGCGGTGGATCGTATTGGTATTGATCTATCGCAAATATTATGATAACCCGTAGGTAAATATCTCGAGCAGCATTACAATATATTATCAGCTCATATCTTTTCGGTAAAATTCGACCATCTACAATGTAGATTATAATAGATGGTCGAATATTACGATGTAGATATTTATTAAAAAGAGATTAATAATAAAATGAAAACGAATTTCATACGTTTTTAAAATAAATAATTATTACAGACCTGAAAGTAATGTAAATGGTTCCAAGACACATAAACATTATTTTTTTTTTTATTTTATTTATTTATTATAAAATCTTAGATCACCTAAATTCTAATCCAAGGACGGGGAAACTTTTCCTTCGCGTGCCAATATAGGTAATCCTAACAAAATATATGGCGGGCCAAGTTGTTGCATTTTTGACCGTGTTAATTACTGAAATAAATTTAAAAAAAATTGTATTTTCTGAAACACTAATTTATTGTGCAAACATTACAAAATAACTGTTGGAATAAAAATAAATTATAAATTGTAATTAAGTAAATTAATTTTTTATTTACTAACAACTAACAATACGAAATATTATCTTGATGGTCCCGGCCGGATTTCAAGCCTTCGCGGAGATGGCCCGCGGGCCGTAGTTTTCCCATCCCTGATCTAATCATATAGACTAGGTGTATTCAAATTCAGATAGCCGGTGCAAAGCAACCATTTAGGACCACCGTAAACACGAGCAAGCTGCGACCGATGATTACATCTGTGAGGCTTCATGTAACGCCTAGATTGTGCATCAAGAACTAGAATGTCTTTAACAGTCTTGTTTTTGATTATCCCCTCAGATAGTTGTTGCAATAGCGACAGATATTCAGGTTTAGAAAGTTCCGTAGTTACACGTTTCATCTGCAAAAATAAACGTTATTGGTATAAATCAAGATACTAAGGGTGCTTTGCACCAGTGGCGTGGTTAAAGTTAAAGTTAAATATGGCGTCCAAACACCCCATATTATGCTCATACGACATCTGTCAATTTTTCCGGTTAGAGTTAAAGTTAGTTCGTGCAATCCACTCTTACTAAAAAGACTAAATTTTTCAACAGTTAGCGAGCTAATGATGATGTGTTATGGCTCTTGATCATAATACCTCGAATTACCCTATTAACTAATTTGTAAATTTTAAATAACAGAAAAGTATTTACTTATATACTAATAGAAAAGTATTATTCAGTACTCACGATGTTGTTTAATTGATGTTTTGCTATGGGTCCAACTATAGGCCCTAAAACTACGACACTGGCATTCTTTTCGAGGATGTTGGGATTCCATGAAACCAGTTCGTTAGCGTTTTCATTTATATCTTCACTGAGAATTAAAAACATATATTCTTCATTGTTTTGTTGACCCGGGCTTATGTATTGTTTCTGAGCTGGTTTAATTTTTTTATTAAAACACAATGATTTAAGCTGTCGTACTAAAATATCAAATAATATTTCTCTTTCCGCGTCATTCAAGCTTTGTTCTTCGTTGTTATTTGGTTGTTTGGGTAAATCGGATAGCAAGGTGTTTATTTTCTGCCATGCTTTGTACTCTTCGTGGTTTTGGAGTTGTGGTTTTAGCACTTCACTCTCTAATCTAAACAAAGCATCGGTTTTCTGTGCATTATTTACTAAAACATCTTCAAAGTGGTCTTTTCCAGGTCTATTATGTTTATTAATTCTTGGAATTACATCAGATTCTGTTGCAAGATTTACATTTTTATTGTTCTGTTCATTAAGCAATTCCAGTAACTCGTTATCCGATAATTTTGACAATATATGAGCTTCATCATCACCTTGGGAAAAATATTAAAAAATATTTTATTAAAATCCTAGAACAGGCAAGTGATCGGTCCTTATTTAAAACTTGATGATCTATTATATATTGCGGACATAAATATTTATCAAATAATAATTATGTCCGCAATATATGTAATAGTTTACTTAGATCGACCACTGTGGCTCATTAGTGGGCAAATTGCGTTGGTAGCTCAAGCCGGGGGTCGCGAGTTCGAATTCCGCCGACGGAACCAAAAGTTTTCAATGTTCCTGCTCCTTGGATGTGTAATGTGTATTAATTATTAAATATATGTACTATCAGAGAAGTTGATTCCTATGCAAATCGGGGACCTAAGTAGTTTGGTTGCGTTACGTCAAACCCAGCCGACACATTGAATTGACATATTCGACCAAATAACGTTGGTCTATCAATTGCATAGGAATCAACTTCCTCGATGGTACATATTATAATATAATAAAAATCTTTAAATCATGTAGGTATTAGTATAAAAGTATTAACTAAATTTCCGTTGTCTGGTACCCGTAACACAAGTCCTTCAGGTACCTACCACGGGTCCGGACTGACGTGGTGTGAAGCGTCCATAGATATTATTATTATTACATATTATTATATCAGTCTGTAAAATAATAATTAATTACTTGCGCAAACTTGTTACTTACGTATTACTTCAGGTGCTTTGTCCGAAATTCTTTTCATTGCATCAGGATCTTCCGGAATATAGCCTATTGTTTTTAATATATCTGCAAGATCACCTTCTGTACGACTGTTTTCCACATCTCTTAAATCATTTAAAAATGGAGTTGTTAAGACAGTAGGTACCTAAAAATTTAAGTATTGTACATTCATTATTATTATTATTAATTCAGTGCAAACAAAGCTGATACATATTTTTTTAAGTAATAGTAATGAAAATGTAATCGAACCATAAGCAGGTATAAATAATACATTCTTAGTACAATGTTCGGTTTACACTGAAATCTTAATTTTCTTTCAATCATCCTATCGGATTTATGTGCGTGTTTATAAAAAAGACATAAAAAGAATGATAAAATTTTGTTTCACGTGCACCGTGATAAGCCATGGATTTAATAAGACGTATTCTTACCATTTTATGACCAGTCAATAGATGTTTTCTATTTTGTATATAAATTAATTAAAGTAGGTAGGTATGTATCCTTTCCTATCCTTTTAAGTAGTAGTTTTTGATTTATTGTTTACCTGTATACCAAATGACGCTATAATTCGTTTATCACCCTGAAACCGTACACACTTTTTGGGGATAAAAAGTATCCTATGCCCTTTCCCGGGACTCAAAGTATCTCCATTCTATCCAAAAATCATCAAAATCGGTTAAGCGGCTTTAAGGGTGAAATATGACAGCATAATATGACGGATACACTTTCGCTTAGTATGGGTAGTAGGTATAACATGGAAGTATAATATAATAAAGAATAATAACAATTACTTAATCCTCTTTCTGTTGGTAACGCCTGAACCGATTTAACTATTTTAATTTATAACGGTCTTTCACCGGTAGATATCTAATGTGGATGTCACGAGTACTTAAAAGATAAATATTATTATCATTATTAGGTATCGTATTTAAGCCAGACTGGCTGTGTCTGTTAAAAAATACTATTCATGTGCCAGAGCCCAGAGGCCCAGATAAAGAGAAGCCAAACTTGTACCTAAACCTATGTAAGCAGTAAGAGGAATATGTGAGAAGTTATACCCTAAATATACCCTAAGGCAGTATTTCCCAAAGTGTGGGTCGTGACCCACTGGTGGGTCGCGGGTTGATTTTGGGTCTGTGCGTCCCTCCAGAAAGCCCAATCGAGCTAGGTGTATTTTCAATATATCAGAATTTAGAGCAAAAAT
The DNA here is from genome assembly GCA_937595015.1 of Polyommatus icarus. Classification (NCBI taxonomy): domain Eukaryota; kingdom Metazoa; phylum Arthropoda; class Insecta; order Lepidoptera; family Lycaenidae; genus Polyommatus; species Polyommatus icarus. Next base: position 6,893,455 of record OW569328.1, on the reverse strand, counting down.
GGAGCACCTCTACAGTCAAGTAAATAAATTGGAGCATTAATACGAACGACGCTGCGAGCTAAAAATCGTGGGCTTGCTGGCGTCCTGTCCCGTCAGCACGCCCAAGCTAGATCTCGGGAAGTGCGACAAGCTTGCTTGCGTGCTTGCTTGTTGCACGGAACGGCAACGGTTGTGAAAATCGACAAATTTTGGCGGCTGAAGTGTTTTTCGCTGATAGCGCGAAAACCGTAGAACCTAGGATTTTGATCGGTTTGGAGCATAGTTCTCTCATTCTAAGCTACGATTTGAGATATTTTTGACGACTCTCCGTTCAGTAGTTTCCGCGCTCCAAATGGGCTTGCTGACGGGACGCGACGGCAGCAAGCCCGTTTTCAAAGGCCTGTAACTCGAGAACTATTGAAGCTACATTAATATCTTTTTTGGAGCAGAGTGCTCTAAATAAACTGATGTATGTGATCAAAAACCTTCGTCACGTTGCCTCCAAGGAGCTTGTAAGATCTGTTTACCTTGCGCTGGTCCAATCTCAGCTGAGCTACTGTATTTCTGCCTGGGGAGGTGCTGCAAAGAACCATATGTTAAAACTTGAAAGAGCTCAGAGAGCAGTTCTAAAAGTAGGCTTTTCCTTTTCCTTCTTCCACCCAACTAACGAAGTTTATAAAACAAGTAAGGTACTTACCGTTCGTCAGCTTTATGTCCTTCAGACTATACTAAAGCAACACTGCATATCTTCCTTCGATCCTAATGTAATAGAAAAGCGTCGCAGAAAAGATAGAGTTTTTAATTTACCACAATGCAATACCTCATTCGCTCAACGCTTTTTCGATTATAAGGGTGGTTATTTATTTAACAAAATTAATAGGATTCTAAAAATTTACTCTTTGACGAAACAGAAGTGTAAGACTTTAGTGAGTCTATGGTTACAGGATTTGGAATACGGTCCTACAGAAAACTTACTTCACTAACACTTTCTATATCCATCAATCCACTTATAGACCCTCGTACTGAATGTACGACATAACATACATACACAGGCACGCACACACGTACACACACACATACACACACACAATTGCATCCAAACACACAGACACACACACACACATACACACACCATAACACACACACACACACACACGCACAATCACTCGCGAGCACACACACACATACACATGTAAATCTAAAGGGCATCTATTGTTTTACAGGTTACTTTTACTTTTATCAAAAACAGATTTTATTTTTATTAATTTTTATTTTATATTGTAATAATATTTATCTTCTCATAATGCTGTAACATGCAATGATTGTAAATCGGAATACCACCTAAGTATAATGTTCCTTGGGGTGAGGACCTGGTGATCTGTAATACAGGCATGACCTATAATGGACACCAGCTCCTTACATCTTTACCTGACTGTCGAAAATTCTGTTATTATGTATATTCTTAAACTTGTATTGTGAGGAGAAATAAAGATTATAAATTATTATTATTTAGAAGTATACAAGCCAGCGCGCCAGCCTCTAACTTATCACCCCCAAACCCGACGAATTTGACAAATATTCAAACCTGTCCATTTCTTTGCAGTCGAACTACTGGTAGTAGTTATGTCTATTGTGGCCGGACTCTGGAGGAGTCGGAGGATATTAAAGCGCATCACAGACGGTGAAGATAATATAAAATATATATTATCTTAGAGCATATTTTAGAATATCGCTCACCATACAAATCCTATGAACCATCACACACGACGAAGTTAATTTATATTTTATATTTTGTATCTTAAGATATGGAAATATATATTTCGTACCTTAATATTTTATCTTAAGATACGAAATATATATTTCGTATCTTAATATGTTATCTTAAGATGCGAAATATATCTTTATGAATAGGTACAGGGTGTTTTTGTGTCGAGCAGCGGGCTCATCGGTGATCGGACGCACTAGTAGATGCAGTGTTGCCAGTGCTGTATGTTAGAAAGTTACATACGTCTACTCTCATTCGAAAAGTAAAATTTTGATGGAAAAAGTAACATTTCGGATAATTTTAAATAAAATTATTGACTTATAATTTATTGCTTTATTATTATTGCTTAAAAAGCTCATGAATCGAAATGAATGTTTCTCTTGAATTTCTAAAATACTCCTGAAACTTCTTCGTTGACAGATATTGATAAGGGTCTACACAGACGGACTGCATTTCATCTGCAATCCAACTGTAAATTGCAGTTCAAGTGCAGTTTGAATGCAGTTGACACGACTGCAATGCGACTACAATAGAACTGCAAACCAAACAGTTCACACGACTGCACGCCGACAGCAACTGAACTGCAATCCGACTGCGTGTTTGGTTTGCAGTTCTATTGCAGTCGTGTCAACTGCATTCAAACTGCAATTTGCAGTTGTATTGCAGTTGAAATGCAGTCCGTCTGTGTAGACCCTAAAGGTTAAGTTCTCCGCAGGTTTTTCTCATTTTTATGTGAGGCTCTATCCAAATGTTTCTCCTTTTGGAATGTGCTACTGCAATCTGCATTTCACATTTTATATCAGAATCATCGTTTGAGAAGCTGTCTAACAAATCAAGAAGTAAGACAGTATCAGCTGTTATTAGTTATCACTCATAGTCAATCACCCTGTATATAGAATTCTAACAAGGAATACGTGTGGCACCAACGCAGACTCGTAAGGAAATGAACATATTTTTAATATTATCGTATCTTAGCCGTGTGTGATAGCTTAAGATACTATAATATTTTATATTTGGGCATCTTAAGATAAAATATTATATTATCTTCACCGTGTGTGATGCGCTTTACAGTGTCAATCAAATACTACAAAAATCAATGTGCATTGTGCACTCTTAAAACTGCCTGACGCATATAAATAAAAAGACCATATTATATTTTGTTGCCATATTGAAATACAAAATAAAAAGAACTGTCATTTGATGAGCTGTCAATGTCATTTAGATGTAAACTGTAAACATTTGCATTTGCGGGATCGCTACTCAAAATTGTTTAACTTTGTGTAGTGTAAATAATTTTGATGATTTGAGGCATTATGAATGTTCCTTTTCCGATTTTATACCCACGCTTGGTAGATCCTAAGTGGTTTAATGCCGACAGCCCTTGCGATGAGGATGCAGAAATATCAAGTTTGGAGCAGGCTCACCAGCAATATGTAAATAACTGTGTACAAAAGAATAAGTACAAAAGTTTTAATTCCACTTATTTAAATATTATGTATAATTTACAGCTCAATAGTATTGGCCAACAGTACATGAAACGTGTCCCTATCGGAAAATCCGATCCAGAACCGATGGAAGAGGAAGCAGATTCGGACGAAGAAGGTATTTTATTTAACATTTGTAATTGTAGCTTAATAAAAAGATTTATAATAGAAGACTTTGAAACATAATACTAATGTATCAAGTGATTTATAAATTATTGGGATTTGGGTTGGACTACACGGTACACTCGTCACTACATAAATAAATGTTTGGCAGGACTGCATTTATCTTGGGGCTTTCAAAACTTTCTCTCAAGGAATTTCTTTTATAGGGAATGATGAAACTGATGAGACAGAAGAATCTCATGATGAAGACGAAGAGGAGGAGCTTCAGACAACCTACTCCACAACTAGAAACAATAATGAACCTGATTCATTGGAAGATCTCAACGAAGTTCCTGACAACAGTACATCAGATCAAAGTGCACTTTGGCCTCTTCAGTGAAATGAAATAAAACCATGTCATATACAACAAAATCTATTAATTTATACATATGGCTATTTTTATAGAATAAAAAACTGGGAAAGTAATATATTTTATTAAAAATATAATCATAATTAATTCATTAAATAAATTAAGTTTATTAAAATTAATACTGATCCAGACACTTTTTTTACTACTACTATTAAGTTAAATGTGCTGAATTATTGAATGTGCTGAATTGTTGTATGGTAGCAGTGAAGAAAAGTAATATAATCAATGAGTTTCTAAAATACTAGAGTGGCAATGTCTTACAAACGATTCTCAGAAATGCGTAACCACTTGATAGCCCAAAAGACAATGTCACTTCATAATGTTATTATGTCATTATGTATGGCAGATATGCCTGCAGGCATCTTCAAAGTGGTGACGCGTTTCTGTCGTAGACTGCCAATCTAGTTACGTTAGTAACATACAATATCATTGAATATAATTATGACTTTGCACGCCACATTACTGGCAGAATGTATGGCGCTAATATTATTACTTTTAAGAGGCCGGGTACCCTTGGAATTTTTCATACAAACGTAATACCAAAATCATTTTCTCATACGAAAATATTTAACATGTTTGAGTTATTTTTCAGTTTAGAATAGTAATTACCTAGGTTCCTGCACAAAAACTTACTTCAAAATATTTAAACACAAAAAAAATTTTTTTTGTTTATAATTTTTTTTTAGTAAATTTACTATCAATATTGAAACAATAAAAAATAGAGTAAAACACTAAAAAATATATAAATAAATAGTAAATTTACTACTAAATATTTATATACTAAATAATATTTTTTAGAAATTAAATATTTTGTAGTAAATTTACTATTTATTTATATATTTTTTAGTGTTTTACTCTATTTTTTAGTGTTTCAATATTTAGTAGTAAATTTACTAAAAAAAAATTTAAACAAAAAAAAAAAATTGTTTAAATATTTTGAAGTAAATTTTTGTGTAGGAACCTAGGTAATTACTATCTTAAACTGAAAAATTTTGATTATATTAGATTTTGGTATTACGTTTGTATGAGAAATTCCAAGGGTACCTGGCCCCTTAAGACCTTTATTTTATGTACATTCATGCAAATAAATAAATTTGAATTTGAAAATAAAGTTAACAAAACCAAAATTAAGATTAAAAAATCTAATTTGACATGGGCGCCGGCAGGGGGGTGCCAGGTGATGCACTTGCACCCCGGGAATCTGGGGATCAACAGGAATTATTGAAATAAAAAGCATTTTGTAAACCTATTACCATGCCGTACAAAGATAGTTTGAAATGTTTCGGCACTAATTGTATTCTCTTGACGTAAATAGTCATTGTTGTTCGTAAAAAGTAAAAAGAAAAAAAAAGAAAACTAAAATCTGCACCCCTTAGAAATTATTTCTGCTGGCGCCCATGTCATAAATATTGCAGTTTTTATTATTATAAATAATAAAAACTGCAATATTTATTATAAATAATAAAAACTGTAATATTTATTATTTATAACAATGTTATGTTAGTGATATCTATAATAACATTAACAACTCTTGTTAGCAAGGGACCTATTTTGTCTTTGTGAATATCATTCCATTTGTTCAATAAACAATTTTCAATAAATGTGTGCGTTACTTGCTTACCTGAAAACAAGATTAAAAAGTTATTGGGAATATTTCTCAAGATGTTAGTAATATAGGTGTTTAAATATTTTGTGGTTTACATAATTATTTTACATTTCTATTCTAATATTATTAATATAAATTTTGTAACCTTGTGCTCGTTTTCACATCATGGAAAAATCCTGGATTGATTTCGATATTTTTTAGCATTAGCATACTATACATCAGCAGTGAAAGTATAACCCATTTATAAGGATAATCTGAATAAATGGTTACAGATTAAATCGAAAACCTTTTAAAACGGTTACATGTTAGTACTGTTAACATAAGTATTTGATAATAATCTTATGAAACGGATAACCCATTCAAACTGGTAACCCATATAAAAGGTTAACCTGGGTAAATTTCAAATTTTATTGGGTTAAAAACAGTTATTAACCCGATAAAATTCGGTTATTAACCCAAACCTATATCATTCGGTTAGGATTAACAGTATGTGATACTGTAACATATTTATCCTGTTAACACATTTAATTCTGTGATCAATGTTAACATTAACCATATTGATAATGTTAACCACAATTATTTCGATATACTGTATACTGTTAACAAATTTTTATTGGGTCAGTTAACATATTTATTTCGGTTATTAACCCAACCCGTCACTACACTGTACATCAGCCTTTCCCGAAGTGGGCGATAACGCCCCCTTGTGGGCACTGAAGGCCAAAAGGGTGTGGGACCCAGAAAAAAAATGGGGGCATTGTGTAGAGGCTTGGGGGATGATTTTTTATTTCATTTCATCTGGATATATTTTAAATGAAATGCATCTATTCCCTCGTATCAGTTTTAATTTTTTGCTAGCAAGTTTTAAAGGCGGCTTTTTAGAATATAATACCAAATCCTGGAATTCCAGGATTGGAGAAAATCCGGAAATACAAATTCATTAATATGGGCTGGAATCTACAAATTTAGCATATTTTTTAAAACTCCAGGTTTACTTACACAACTATTAATATTATGTATTTACTTGAAGTTTAAATAAGGAAAAGAAACTAGGTTTGAAAGTAGGACGAAACATTGGGGCCCTAAAACATAATTTGTTCTCAAAGTGGGAAGTAGAAAAAGTAAGTTTGGGGACCCCTGCTATACATTGTTTGCTTAGCATCATATTAAATTAAAAAGCTTTCCGTTTTAATTTCAAAAGAAGTGGGTTATCTAGTTTGTTATAACTTGTTTTTACTTACCATGCAAGCATGCTGCAGCATCAAGTGTAAAAAAGATGGCGCTACTTTTAACCAAAGGGTTGTATTCATCACAATAGTAATGAAATGCCATAGCTAGCTCTGACGGTACATTATTTATGTTCGGAACAATCATCACACCAGTTTTCTCCACTTCACTCTGAAGTGCTCTCAGTTCCGATTCAGTTTCAATTTGGTCTGTGTCTACTATAACATTTTGAATGGAATTGCTGTGATTACCTGTAAAAAATAAGCAAGTAGTTAATTGTCAAAAACAAAAATTATATATATTACTATTTACTAGCTGTCCCGGCAAACGTTTCTTTGCCATAATATAGTATAAGTATATCGCCCGTATTATTTTATTGTAGTGACTAATTAAATATGTTACCATGGCAACGTCCATCGCTATAATGGTCGTCGTTTTTCTCGAGTTGTAATAATTTACTATTATTTATTCAACAAATGCACTTATCAATATAATAAGTACCGAGTAGCCGATTCTCAGACCCACTGAATATGCATATAAAATTTGGTAAAAATCGGTAAAGCCATTTCGGAGGCGTTCGTGGACTAACATTGTGACACGAGAATTTTATATATAAGATCATGAAAACGTTACTTACGTAAGTATTGAACAGTTTTCAAGGCCAACTCTTCTACAAAACTGAATAAAACTTTTGCATTAAAACTTTCTGATTTGCTATCATAAATAAGCATAAATGATGCTGCATCCTGGTTTTTTGAAATTGTAGATATGCCTGTAAAGTATTTGATGTTAATAAACAACAAAAATTTTAATTTATATTAACCTAACATATAATATTATACTAGCTGACCCGACAGACATTGTCCTGTCTTAACGATGATTAATTAATTCGAATAACAATTGGTATAATTAAGAAAACAATAGATTAAAATTAGTATCATCATGCCAAATTTAATCAAAATAGATATAAATAGTTTAAGCGAAAATCATAAAAGTTTATTGTGCAGGAACCGTACATTTTCCGGGACTAAAAGTATCCCTAGTCCTTTCCCGAGACTCAAAGTATCTCCATACCGAATTTAATAAAAATAGACTGAAATAGAAAAGTTTATTGTGCGGGAACCATACATTTTCCGGGACCAAAAGTATCCCATGTCCTTTCCCGAGAGTCAAAGTATCTCCATACCAAAATTCATAAAAATCGATTGAATATTTTGCGCGCAAATAATAAATGTATATTGTGCAGTAACCATACATTTTTCCGGGACAAAATGTGTCCTATGTCCTTTTCCTGGTTCTAAGCTACCTGTCCACCAATTTTCAGCCAAATCGGTTTATCCGTTCTTGAGTTATAAGTAGTGTAACTAACACCACTTTCTTATATATATATAGATTACACTTACCAACTTTTAATCGTAGAAGAGCATCACGAGTAACTTTATATTTAGCACCTAAGCTACTCATATGATCATAGAAAATTACATCATTGGAAAATATGTAATTCTTTGTATCTATTGTTTGTGAAAAATAATTACTGTGAACTCCAATGGCGACAGCAGCCATCACCAATATTAATCCAACATAGTATTTAAATTTACTTCCTCCTCTTGTTGTCTCGTAATCATTTTCATGTCTTCTATTCAGATTATGAGCTGAATTTAATCTAGCAGACTCTAAGATGACTCCACTCATGTATCCATTTTGAGATGATCTTGTGCGATATCTTGTCTCGTAGTCACCTATAATATCTCTTCTACTTATATTATGAGCTGGACTTATATTACATGACTCTACTGTATTTCCACTTGTGTAAGATCCATTTTTAGGAGAAGATCTTGTATGATGGGTATCTCTGTCTTGTGTAGGGCTATTATTTGTTGATGTTTGAAGCTCATCTCTACTAGTGGTAAAATTATTTTTTGTTGCACTCCTGTATAGCTCATTATCACTGGAATAAGATAAGAGAAATGTGGCAGGGGAAGACTTGGATAACACATCTCTGCAAAAACAATATCAACTCATGATTATAATGCTTTTTAATTTGAAGAAAAAAGTATATTGTAGTTAATGGCGGAAGCAATATTAAGTAATTGGTAATTAAAATATAGTGTGATAACCTGCATCAAAGCATTTTAATGAGATGATAATGTTAGGATGAGCAAGCAGAGATTATAAACACATAAATCACAATATCTATTCTATACTCTGTCAAAATTCAATTTCAGTTATTTTAAATTTAAATGGAAATGAATTGTTGAAACTTGTAATGTGGTATGTGACAATTAAATTGGTAGGTACTAACTCAAACAAAATATTGTTTTCCGTTAGATAAAATTAATGTATTCTACCAGGGTCATAGATATGATAAAGCCTGAATTGAATGGTGAAATGAAAATGTTATAATCTTTAGTGGTACAATAGATACTTATCAAAATACATACTCATCAGTTTCATCACTATCATGAGTCCCAGGCACATCAATTGAGTTCCTTCGACTGACACTTTTTCTAGTAGGCAAAGGTCTGCTGCTATTGTATGGATGTGCAAGTTTACTGAAAAATAGTAAATATATAATATTATGTTCATTGCAGAATGTAATGTGGAACATGAAAAAAGATGAAGGCAGTTGAATTCAACTCGCAAGCAGTCCACATAAACAATAGATTTCCAAGAATCCATGATTGAGGGATTAATTATCTTTCATTAATTGTTATGTAGACTGTTGAGAAGTAAAGAGGCTATTCCTAATATTTAATTTTTCACTACATTCTTTCTTCACACATCATATTCACCTCATAATATTATCCACTTCATCTGTTCCTTGACTTTGCCCTGCATTGATTTGTTTCTCTTTGCGGTGGTAACATCCATATCTTCCCATTTTGTTTTTTATGCAGGTAGAGCAACCTGCATGAATACTTTTCCTTGCAGATGGATTTATTTGGGGGGGGCCAATCCTGAAAATAAGAGTTACCAATAATTGCTAAATTTTCTTAGATATTATAATCCCTCAGTGCTCACCAATAACACATAACGTCGTTGCCAAAACAAGATCTCTCATGTGCAAATATGCAAGTTTTGTAAAAACTTAAAAAAACTTCTTCGTGAAAAAAAATTGTATGTAAGCATGCCAGTTTATTTTTCTTATTTATGTATCTATATTTCAGACATTTTTTAAACTTATTACGATATCGATACCTAGTCAATATACCTCTTTTTTTTTTCTTTTTTTATCACTTATGCTGCACATGAGAGGTTTTGATTGCTAAATTTAGCAACATAAGAGGTAACAGTGGGTAAAAGTTGCGCACATGAGATATTTTGATTGTGAAATTATTATTGAGTTTCACATGAGACTTTTTTTTCGCCTCCTTTTCACATGTGAGTTTTTGTACAAGGTGGAGAATTTAATTCTCTACAATATGGTGTAAAAAAGTCATTTTCGTCCAGACCGTCACATAAGAGGTCTTGTTTTGGCAACGACGATAATACCCACTACTACTACATAAGGATTATACACAAACACCAAACAACTTTACTAAGTCTGCTTGTCTTTCTCTGAAAAATTGGAAACTTCGCATCAGAGGCGGCGTAATAGGAGTGGGCGACCGCCCATGGCCTCGCGCCCTTTGGACCACGAGCTTTTTTTAAGGATTTACGAGTTTTGACGTCCTCTTGTGTCATCCATTATGGGCCTCGAAAAATATAGTTTAGGGAGCCTCGCAAGACATCTTGCCCACATCTCCGCCAGTGCTTCGCATGACAGACACAGACAGCGGACCTTCGATAGTCATAATATTGTAACGCTGCGTAAATATTTTTGTTAGGAAGCTTAAAGCTAATAAAAGTAAAGAAAAGGTATTTGCAACTTACCCGCTCATTGATATTACTCAACATCAACGCTTCTGCAAAAGGACAAGACATTATAAAATTATAATTTGTAAAGTTTTAGGCCTATAAGTGCGCTTGAAAATTTTAAACAATAAAAATGTATTATACGTACCTATACTTACGTTTGTGATTTTTGTGCGAGATTGAGAGAAACTTTATGCTCGCTGTACACCTCAGACTAATAGGTTCTACGTATTTGTACACTCTCGCCGAAAGCTCTCGGGCTAAAGTGTGGGCGAGGCGAGCAGTGTTGCAAAAGTGATAATTCAAAAATCGGGCAAATTTCCAGGTAATTATCGGGAGATTTTTTTTCCAAATAAAACAACAATATTTTACGCTATTAATTAAAGTGTATTATTAAAAACAAATAAGATGCATTGAAAATGGCAAATCGTTCATTTTCATACCACTTTTTGGTTGCTATTTTTGCAAACATTCTTTAAAATTTTGTGAGTACTTATTTATTTCATGAACCATCGGAGTCGGAGATCGTCACATATTATAGCGCACATAACAAATAACACAAATAATATTTAAACTTTCTTTCTTGAAAAACATTTCAGACCATGTAGAGGTTTGAAATTTTCAGTCTTGTCAGTCGGTATCAACCACCAATTATTTAAAGAACAACACTATACTGAGAAAAGAGATGTCCTTACTTCATTCTCACTTCCCAGTTCCCAGTATAGCGCTGTCTCTTTCAGTTGGGGAATCCCCTTATTACAGAGTTTACTTACCCGTTTAGTATTACCAGATAATCTTCAGTATTGTCGTCTTGAGAATGCAAAATAATACTATTTTTTAAACATTTGTTGCATACAATGTAAAAATCGAGAGATAGGACAGGTAAATCGAGATATCGGGAGGGAGACGCCAAAATCAGTAGATCTCCCGATAAATCGGGAACTTTTGCAACACTGGCAAAAAGACTAGTCCGTAGGTACATCTTAATGTGACAGGACAGCAGACACTAGACAGATGCAGTGTGACCACTTTTTTATCACACGATCTACCAGAAACATATGTGAATTCTACCAAAATCTACCAAACCCTGTTTTAAATTCTACTTAAAATCTACTAAGTTACAAATAAAATTTTCTAAGTGGCTGAGATGTAATATAAAACATTTTTTTTACAAAATTTAGCAATTTTTATTTATTCTCATCATCATCATAATCTTTTTTAACATTTTTGTACAATTTTTTATCACTTTTCATAATTTGTGAGTTGTGACATGGAGGGTTCCGTTCCCATCATTATTTATACCTTCTCTAGCGTGTAAGATTTTTATTAGAAAATCTGTTACGATCTTTAGTTTGTGCGTTCGATACAGGAAGGCAAAGCATAAATGCTTAGCAAAATTGCTTAAGTTTTCAGGTTTACAAAATATACTTGAAACAATATAAACACCGACTAAGAAATGAGCAATAAAGTATTGAATGACAGATCAATTTCCTCCTATTCTATCATTGTATGTGGAAAAGAGACCGGTATAGCACTGTATTAGTTACGGGAAATCCCTTGAAAGACTTCCCACCTTTCTGTGTTGCCAGTTTTGTGTTTGGTATGGACCAAGAGGTTTTTTTTGCCTTGATACTTGCATTTTGGATTATCATGTAAGACTGTTCCATAATCCCGATTTTCTACCAAAATGTACTAAATGATTTTGCACTACTAAATCGCAGTTCAATTTGCCTCAAATCTACCAAAAAAGTAGAAATCTACTAAAAGTGGTCACACTGGACAGATGTCAAATTCACAAATAAAATACATGGCACAAATGTCAAAGGGAGTCAAAATATGACAGATAAAAAATTTAACCGACTTTGAATATGAGAACGAAGCTAATCGTTCTGCTCGTTCCGCTTGATCTGTTAATTTATGGTTATTTTACGATAAATTCCTGGCAGCTTTTCCAGAAAAAGAAAGAAGTGAACTATATTGCAAATGTCTGAATTTAAATTTGAAAGCAGGAAATTTTGGATTGGGTTTAATTGGTTTTATTTTCTTTTTGGTGCTCTTTATTGAAACATGCAAAAATATTTTCTGAATTCTTTTATATTATTATTGTATATTATAGTAACTATTAGCCATGACTCCGAAAGTGCTAATGAACCTGATGAAAGTGATGACTCTAAGGAGGATGAAACCCTAGCTATTCCTTCTGATGATGACTCAAAAATGACCGGTAATTGCTCTCGAGTATTATTGAATAACGTACACGAAGTACGAAAGGCAGCTATCGGCCAATTTCCGTATGTGGCCGCTTTAATATCGCCTGAGGATGAATATGTTTGTGCTGGATCATTTGTTGCTGATAGACTTATCTTAACAACTGCCGAATGTGCTGATACAGCAAAATATGTTCTTATTAATACAACTAGTGCTAAGAAAGGTAAAACATCGGTTAATAATATTTTATTAAATATAACACAAAAGGAAAAGTTTCCAACAAATGACAAAAATGTGGCTCTTCTTTATGTGGAAAAGTCGAATGGCTCATTTCAATCATCGAAAATTTTAGTAAGTAATTTCACAAGGCCAGAAGAAGTAAGGAGTGCTGAAGCTATTGGATTCGGTCTTAATACGGAAACTGGCCAGCCTAAGAAGTTGCAATATGTTGGACTATATGTTAGAAATTCTGGTGACACAAGCAATGCGTTTATAAAGTGCATCGACACAACAGTTCCGTCTTGCTTTAAAGATAAAGGTGGTCCTGTGATTTATAACAATGAATTAGTTGGTGTTGTCACGGAGGGAGCAAGAAAATGTGCTTTAGAAATCACACCACACTACGACATAGATAAACATATGCTTAATTTCATCAACGCCTATGTTTTCAAGGCATGGCTTGATGATAAAATTAATAAGAAAAATGAAACTCTGGAATCCGATAAAACAGTCATTTCACGTCGTCGCTTCACTCCTGTTAGTACCGGAAAAGCACTAATGATGAAAATTTCACCTGCAATTTTCATTCACATATTGTTTATTATTTGAGAATTTTTAAACTAAATTTCTGTGTAATAAATAATTAAATAAATTGTTAAAAAATATGTTTTTTGAGTAACACTTACGAAGTTCGCTTACAAACACTTACGAAGTTACGAACTAACGCAAAACCCAGCGGGCAGCGACAGCCGACACTGCAGGGTTTTCGTTAGTTTTTTTGCGTTAGTTGCGACAGTCGACAGCCAGACTTTCGTGATATTTTTATAAAAGCTGACCCTTGAAAGTGTGGTTGTTTTTGACCCACACTAGAGGACGACCACCTCAAATCTACTTCATTGCCCGCAGCCTCCTTAGAGCACCTGCAGACTGCAGACTTTCTATAGGCGGTTGGCCGGATAGTTTGGTTTGGCTCCTGATCAGATTGAAGCTGTATGGAAGTACCGTACTTCCAAACAGCTTCATACTGATCAAGAGCCAAACCAAACTTCAAGTACGCATATTACAACGATACCAAGTCGGCCGATAGTTAAGTTTGATGGGCTATAGGATTTAGTTCAAACTTAACCATCGGCAAACTGTCGGCCGATGCTTAGTTATTATATTAGTACGATGCGACGTTCCTCCGCGCGTGCACGACGCCGATAGTTTGGTTGGCCGTGAGTCGTGACTCGGCAAAAATCCGAATCATGTAAAATTTTCCATTCAGAAATCTATCGCTATGAATGGAATCGTGCGAGAACAATCGACCGACTGTCGACTAGTCTGCGCAGTCACCACCAACCCAATTGTAGTTGGCTGTTGGCGTAGTGTGCGCGCTAACATGGCGCTAACAGCCCAACCTGGCTAAACTACTAGCCGACAGAAAGTCTGCAGTCTGCGGGACCTCTTAGATTTCGTTTTTAGGGTTCCGTACCCAAAGATTAAAAATGAGACCCTATTAGTGAGTCTTCGATATAGCTGTCCGTCTGTCTGTCTTCAGGCTATACCTCAAGAACCGCTATAGCTAAACTTCTGAAATTTTCACTGATTGTGTTTAACTATTGCCGCTATGACAACAAAATATACTGAAAACAAAATCTATACTAATATTATAAATGCGAAAGTATCACTGTCTTTCTGTCTATCTGTCTGTCTAGATAGACAGACAGACAGACAGAAAGACAGAAAGCGAGATCGCTTTCATGCCAAAACTACTGAACCGACTGTAATGAAATTTTGTACACAGATAGTTTAAAGCCTGAGAAAGGACATAGGCTACTTTTTAACTGGAAAAAAAGGGTTGTAAGAGGGTGTTTATGCGTAAACTTGTTCAAATTAAGTTAGTTCCAAAAATTCATAACAGATGGCGCCAAGAGTCGCCTACATCGCGCTATCGCTTGCTCATACGTCTTTCTATAAAAGGACGTGGTACCATGTTGAGCTGGGTTTTTCGATTATTCAATTACACGTTATTAAATAAATCACTACTCAGTACTTTATCTATGCAGACTATGCAGTGAGTAGTGACGAAACCTTAAACCTACCAATAATAATTATAATAGTTTATGGGTAAAGCTAAAGTTGTGTAATAGGGGTAGGGGGGCTAAATAAGCTTTGAATTTGGTATAAATAGTTTAATTTAAAAAAATGAAATATTGTGTGCACACTGCACAGCTGTTTTTGGGTATTTTGATTTAAGGGGTACCCCGTACCACTGGTACCAGGGCTTTAAAAAGCTTTTAAAGACACCACTTTTGTTGACACCGCGCGCTATAAACTGAAGTCCACGCGGACGAAGTCGCGGGCAACAGCTAGTAAAATTAATATTTAAGGGGGGCTCCCATACAACAAACGTAATTTTTTCGGCCTTTTTCGCTCTATATCAATAATGGCAAGATGCCTACCGCACTTGAATTTTTCACATATTCTTTTGTTAAATGTGTACTTTAATATTTAATAATAATATAAAAATAAAATAGAAATTTCAGGGGGGCTCTCATACAAAAAACACAATTATTTTTAGCCTATTTTTGCTCTGTATCGGTACGAAACACTTCGTGCACGAGTCCGAATCGCACTTGGCCGATTATTAATCAGATTTTAATATTATATTATTATAATCAATGATATTCTACAAAATACAGATCTGTTACGTTCATACTATTTTCCGGCTTAAATTGCTTCCGAACAATTTTCAAATTGTCAAATTTGACAGATAAGTGAAACAAAAGATACGAAATGCCATTTACATAAAAGAGACAGACTAAATAAAAGACGAGCCAATTGGCCCGTATTTGAGGCTTCACAACGCGCGCGGTAGTAACATATCTGCTTTGAGTTTTTTATATAATATCATTGTTTATAATAAATTTAACATTAAATTAAATTATATGACACTGAATATGACATTAAAGCCCTGCGCGCACGAGCAACTTAGTTGCTCGGCGATTTATTTGTCTCTTGATCAATTCTAGGAGCTAGTATGAAAGTGCGCGCACGTAGCGACGCGACGCGACGCAACTCTGGGCAACTTTTTTGGTTGCAACGCAACTGTCTCCTTCCCTATTGGTTTCCTATGCAAGTGCGCGCACATGGAACAATAAAGTCGTCGACCGGCCCAGTGTTGCCAGATCAGGGGATTTCCCCCTAGATTTAGGGAGTTTTCGACCAAGATAGGGGCAAAATAGAGGCAAAATATCGGGTTTTTCCCCTAGATTTTCATGAACGAGGCCAGGTCGTAAGAATCTGCACAGTTCATCAAAACTTTCGACACTCATTCTAAAGAGAACGTAAAATTTTTCTGGGTATGCTCTCAATTTCATAAACACAGAATGAAACTTCAAATTTCCCAAGAGTCAGGCGATCGCTCCCTAATGGATGCAGCCAATATTCTATTTTGCGACGCTTTCTTCGGTTTTTTATTGCGAGTGCAATAACCACAGCCGTCTCGACCAAAACCATGTTGATGACTGTCTAGAAAAATCGGAAAAAAGTTGCGTTGCTGTCGCTCTCGTGCGCGCACCCCTGCGACATGGCGGCAATTTTTTCGACAAATAAATTGCCGTGCGACTAAGTTCGTGCAACTATATTCAGCATAGAGCTATTTCGCGGTTTTAAAAAAAACCAACATGACAGCCGTTTTTATAAGTCAAAATCAGCTTTGAAGAACGGCGGGAAACTCGAACGCGGGCGGTCGTGTTTTTCATAAGTCTCAAATTTTATTTGTTTAATAGTGTTCAGTGCGGGAGTATTGTATATATTTGTAAATATTTAGCTTTAGTCCTCTATCTTGTATATTTTATTTCTTCTCGGTAAGTGTATTTATTTCTGTTTATACAATGAATCGACCTCCGGTTACGGGAGGCGGGAATTTTTGTGTCCCAATTCCACAAGCTGGTTATTTTGTTACATTGGATTACGATGAGTGCAGTATGAACACAGAAGAGTTAACTCAAAGATCGTACAAACGATCTCGTAATGATATTACCGAAGACCTGGTGTGCGTCCCCCCAGAAAGCCCAATCGAGCTAGGTGTATTTTCAATATATCAGAATTTAGAGCAAAAATGGAGCACCTCTACAGTCAAGTAAATAAATTGGAGCATTAATACCAACGACGCTGCGAGCTAAAAACCGTGGGCTTGCTGGCGTCCTGTCCCGTCAGCACGCCCAAGCTAGATCTCGGGAACCGTTGACAGTACTATCGTGTATTATGGTTCAAATTTTAGAGCAAAATTGGAGCACTCTGCTCCCGTGAAATCAACTTCGAAACTAGAATGTGAAAGGAGTTAGACGTGATTAACCGGTGGGGTTGCTGGCGTCCTGTCCCGTCAGCAAGCCCACGCAGATCTCTGAAACGGTAATGATTTGGATTATGATTAAAAACTCTACAATAGAGCCCTATTTAGAGCACTCTGCTCCAAAAAAAATATTAATGTAGCTTCAATAGTTCTCGAGTTACAGGCCTTTGAAAACGGGCTTGCTGACGTCGCGTCCCGTCAGCAAGCCCATTTGGAGCGTGGGAACTACTGAACGGAGAGTCGTCAAAAATATCTCAAATCGTAGCTTAGAATGAGAGAACTATGCTCCAAATAGATCAAAATCCTAGGTTCTACGCTTTTCGCGCTATCAGCGAAAAACACTTCAGCCGCCAAAATTTGTCGATTTTCACGACCGCGCGACGTTGCCGTTCCGTGCAACAAGCAAAATAGAAGAAAAAATAGAAGGATTTCAAGTATGCCAAATGATAGAGCTCGAAATTCTGAATCCAATGATATATATAACTCATTTTCGCCAAAATGTCCCTTACGTTAAGTGATATTTCCAGTGTCGATATGACAACTTAAGTACTTTTACCACCGACATAAGATTAGCTTTCAGTGGAAATAAATTTGTTCTTTCAGCCTTTTTAGATCTTTGTAATGCTTATGATAGTGTCATTATATCAATATTGAAACGGAAACTAATACGTCTAAAAATTCCTAAAAAAATATTGCATTTATTATAAACCTGTTAACTGATAGGTCTATTATTTTCTTTAATAATGGTCGTAAATATATCAGAATTGTAAACAAAGGTTTACCACAAGGCTTAGTTTTGAGCCCTCTGTTATATGACTTATATACCTATGATTTAGAATTATTGGCCATCGCAGAGTTGTTGGATGTTGATGCTTCGCAGTATGCGGATGATCTGACCTTATATGTTGTAGGGAGTAATGTTGATGAAGCTTCCGCTAAGTTAACAAAAGCCTTGCATTTTCTTAAGCGTTGGTTGGACAACCACGGCCTAGATGTATCCCCAACTAAAAGCTCCATAGTTCTTTTTAGTCGAATGCGCGTAACTCCTCAAGTTAGAACATTTTTTGATAACATGATCATTCCACAAAAAACCATAAATTTTTAGGTGTCATCCTGGATGAAAAGCTTTCCGGAATTCCTCATTGTAATTATGTTGTAAATAGATGCGAAAAAAATGTAAATATCATCAGATGTCTAGCAGGCGTATGGTGGAGTGCCCATCCTTTTTATCTAAAATTGGTTTATAATGCTTTGATTCGCAGTATATTAGAATATGGCTCTTTCCCCTTGGAGCCTGGGCGTGTATCAGGATTAAAATCTTTAGACAAAATTCAAAGTAAATGCCTCAGAATTATATGTGGAGCAATGAAATCTAGCCCAATCAACGATTTACAGGTTGAATGTTATGATCCACCTTTACATTTACGTCGTCAATATTTATCCGACAAATATCTATTTCGATGCCTTCAACTTTATGATCATCCTATCATTGGGAAGCTTCAGCAGCTTTCTTATCATGTTTCTGAAAATTCTTACTGGTTACATAAACAAAACCCGTGTTTAATTGTAAGTTATTTTAAATTTAAATCACTTGCTGCGCCTATTCATTCTTCTTCTAAATTACCGATTTTTTCTTCTTCATATGGGGCTCTTGTCTCCGCTCCAAATATTTTGACCATCAATATAGAAAATAACTCTTTGCGGGCTAATGAAAAATTTAATGATATAATTAATACACGATTTAAAGATCATCATTATATCTTCACAGATGCTTCTAAAAGTAATGTTAATGGCCATGTTGGTTTAGGTGTATTCCATTCCCAGTACAATATTGTCCATAAAATCAAACTCCCTCCTGAATGTACTGTATTCTCTGGAGAATGCTTAGGGATCTTAAAAGCTTTAGAGTATATTTTATTAGCCAAACTTAAAAAAATCTATAATCTTTACAGACTCTCTAAGTTCTATTCAAGCTCTTAACAAGAATCCATTTAAAATTAAACAACAACATCTGACAACATCCTGTTATATTTGATATAAGATAGTTATTAACAGATTTTACCAAGAATGGAACTTCAGTATCATTTGCTTGGATCCCTAGTCATTGTGGAATAGAAGGAAACGTTAGCGGATTCTCTTGCTAATGAGGCATTAACGTGTGGCGATTTAAATCCATACAAAATCTACTACCCCGATTTATTAACTTTACCCAAAATTCATTTAGAGACGTCATGGAAATCGTCATTTGATCAAAGTCATAAACAAAAAGGAGCACATTTCTGTAGTATTCAATTCGAAATAGTATCAAAACCATGGTTTTATAGTATGAATTTCAATAGAAAATGTAGTAGTATCATATTATCCCGATTAAGACTTGGTCACACGTGCTCACCAGACCATCTTGCTAGACTTAAGTTAATTAACAGCCCCTCTTGTACCTGTGGTGCTGAGGTTGGGGATGTCAACCATATATTCTTCACTTGTCCTCTTTACAACCGTTCCCATTTCCTTGATTCATTGTTAAAGAATAGTATTCCTTTTCCTACTTCAATAATTTGTTTATTACATTCTAGAAAATATATTATTTATAAGATATTAGTTGATTTTATATTACTTAATAATATTAATATTTGATATTCTATTCTATATAATTTTAAGTATTCTTTTGTAAATATATATTTTTCCTGGTCCTGTCCTGAAGTCCTTTTTCCAAATTCCTCGTTTTTCGTCATAATTTAATTTTTTAACATTGTTTTTCCCGTTCGTCATTGGCAATGTACTAAGTAGTAAGTGCATGCCATAAAAAAAAAATCAGTATTCAGATGTCAATTTTCATATCGAAATTTAAATTGTCGATTTTCTTTTTTCTTTATGTTCTTGTTGTTTTATTTAAGATAAACGGTTTATAAATATATTAAACAATGTCTAAAAAAAGGGGAAATAAGAAAAACCAAGACTTAGAAGACCTAGAAGAGAAGAAAGCCTTGAGTGTAGAATCACAGGACATAACCTCTAAAAGTAAGGCTAAGGGTAAAAAGAAAGGTAAAAGCAACGTCGATATTAGTGACGACGACGAAATCGTAAAGAACAAATTTTCTGATGAGGAAGATATTCCGAAACCCGTGAAAAAGTCGCAGAAGAAAGGTTAGAGCAAGTTTATGTGTCATATGTATTCGTTTTTCACTTTGTATTTCGTCATAATGTATAAAAATTTCAAATAATTACTATATATTGCAGTTAAGAAGAAGGGTGAAGCTTTATCAGATAATGAAGAGGATGATGACAAATCTATTGTCAGCAATGCAACAAGTACAGCTTCAAAAACAGCAGCTAAACAAACCAAGAAGAAAAAAGGTATGTATTATTGTCCGAAAACGGTGAATTGAGGAACGACACTTCACATTAAATGTCAACATTTGTATGAAATTCTGTGCCTCTTTATTTTGCTTTAAATAGTATACATCCACTACACACCATTCAAACATTGTTGTTAAGGAGAACACTACTACATTTTGTAAGCCTTGACTTTTAATATATAGAAATTGCTACCATTCGAGACTCTGGAGTCCGGACTGCTGTCTACTAGCTATAAATTATACCAATAACCTTTTATATCATACCACCATAATATGTATTTTTGAAAATAACTAAGTGGTGAACTCTTCTAGGTAAAGGTAAGAAAGATGATTGGTCTGATGATGAAAAGGATGTAGAATTAAAGGTTGACTCAGAAGAAGAAATTGTGCAACCAGCTAGTAAAAAGAAAGGTAAGTTATAATTTATTGTACAAAAAATTTTATATTGAATAATTTTATTGAAAAATATGTATCTTTAATAATTTCTCCCTGAAGTTACAATTAAACTAAACCACTAACACTTTCAAGAGTTAGGCTGCGTTTCCACTGAAGAGGAGCAGAGCTTAGCGATGCCCGAATTGACCAATCGTGCTATTCAAGCGGAATGACAGCGAAGCGGAGCGAAGATTTCGAGCATGGTGATTGGTCAATTCGGCACCGCTAAGCTCCGCTTCAGTGGAAACGCAGCCTTAGTGGTAACTAAAACTATAATTTACATATTGAGAAAATATATAATTAATTAAAGGCAAGAATAAAAAGAAGTCTGCAGCAGAGGAATCAGAATCTGAAGAAGATATGGAAGTGGATGAACCAGAGGAAACTAAGCCAGTGTCCAGTAATACTCGCTCAAAGAGTAAAAAAGGTATTTAACTTTTAATTCTATAAACTAGTCATAACATGAGTTGCCAAACAAGAAAGGCAAATAAATATATATAATATGAAATTTTGATTTTATTATGGTTGTCCTTGCATTATTATGATACTATGAATGAAAATATTTATGACATGTTCAACAGATTAGATAGTTTCGAAACTAGCCCAGTAACACCCTGAATTATAACAATAATTGATTCATAGATAGGTAGGTTAGTCTAGTTATTTAATTGAAATTGCCATCAGGTTACAACAATGTCAAAATCCCAACCAAAAACAAAAAGCCACTACATATTATTCAATTGTTGAATAATATTATGCAGTTATTCTGCATAATATTCAATTATATTGCTGTGATAGTATCTTGAACCAATAATTAAAATTTTTGGTTTTAGTCATGGCCTAAAGGCTAAATTCACATTGATAAATCAATCATGTGAAAAAACCATCTAATGATGATTTCTTAAGTTTTCGCAAGTATCACTCATGATATTATAAGTTTAAACACTTACGGATTTTGTCGCGGAGCACTTTTATTAATCCCGACGTTTCGGCTACTTTACAGCGGCCGTGGTCACGGGCGGACTGAGGTGACAGGTGTCCAATTTCTTGAAGTTATCTAACTACCCGACGACTTATCAATTTTTGTTTGTGTTCCGATCTATGCAGAACGAACTCACAGTGTCTTGAAGCCGAGGTGTCATCGATTTGTGCTTGAGTTTGTTTATTACTGGAGCCCAACTAGATGCACAACCCACCTTCTACAAGCGGTATGTGGATGAGCCGGCTACAGTTGAAAGATTACCTGCAGTGTTACCATTTATAAAGGGAGTCACTGATAAAGTGAGCTACATTCTAAGGAAAGCTTCAATAAAAACATACTTTAAGCCGCCTAAAAAGATCAGCCAATGTTTATCATCAGTGAAAGCAACTTACCCCTTCAAGATGCAGGAATCTACAAACTCGACTGTGATTGTGGCCTCTCTTATATAGGGCAAACCAAAAGGTCCATCAAAACCCGGATCAAGGAACACATTGCAAATGTCAAACACCGTAGAAACACCAAGTCTGCGATTTGTGAACACACACTGGATCAACCTCGCCATTACATAAGATTTGATAAGCCACAAGTACTGGCAAAAGAAGCACGATACCGCCCAAGAATAATACGCGAGGCCATGGAAATTAAAAAACACCCTAATTTTAACCGTGAAGATGGTTGGGTGCTGCCATCTAGTTGGGCTCCAGTAATAAACAAACTCAAGCACAAATCCATGACACCTCGGCTTCAAGACACTGTGAGTTCGTTCTGCGTAGATCGGAACGCAAACAAAAATTGATGAGTCGTCGGGTAGTTGGATAACTTCAAGAAATTGGACACCTGTCAGCTCAGTCCGCCCGTGACCACGGTCGCTGCAAAGTAGCCGAAACGTCGGGATTAATAAAAGTGCTCCGCGACAAAATCCGTAAGTGTTTAAACTTATAATATCATAACCATCTAATGAGTTTTTTTCCTAGCATCTAAAAGCAAGAAAGAAGATTGGCCTGAAGAAAAAGAGGAGAAAGAGGAAAGTGATAAAGAAGTAAAGGCAGACTCTGATGAAGACATATTGAAACCCATTGTTAAAAGTAAAGGTTAGTGATTGTCCATTTATCACACTTTAATGTCACAGATAAAAGCAACAAAAAAAATTACATGTACTTAAATGTAATTTTTTATAAGACCCAGTTGCTTAAAATTATATTGAAAGTTGAAAAAAATTTAAGCCTTCAATAGGCTACTTGACCTAATTTTTTTCTTCATGCTAATCGCTTCATAATCATTCATTTTTACAAAAAAAAACTAATATTTTAATATTTTACACAGTAGAAACCCATAAAAATGTTTATTGAAAAATATGCCTCTTAAATGGCGCCGAAAACACTGTCCGCCATAGTGTGACGTCATACGCTTTGTATTTTAAACTCTCTTTATTGAAATTTTTTTAATGTGCTAAATGTACGAGTCTAAAAGTGCCCAAAAATTATAAAATAATTATATAAGAAATTAGAAATCATTTGTAATGTTGAAAACTTTTGGAGAAAAGTTTTGGCCATTTCATTTCCCGTCTACAATAAATGGAGATAATATATATATAAAACTGATGTTTTATTTGAATTATTCAAGAAAATATATAATAGGCTTATTCTTATTATTTATGTACAAATAAACTTACATATAGCGAGCGCGATAAATAAAAGATATTAAATTAGTATGAGGATGACGTCACATCCAAATCGGAACTACCGCAAAAGCGTTTTCGTCCGTACAATTCCTATTTTCATAAAATCATATTTTCAAATCGACTTTATTTATCAATCATAAGCTTTTATTTGATAATAAGGGTGAAATACGGCTTCCTAGGCCAAGTTCTACTAGAAATATGCATTTGTTCAATGAAATTGAATATAGGTCAAGTAGCCTATTGAAGTATGTGTCTAGTCCATGAAGTCTAGTTAATTTTGTCTTACCTTTTTAAGATAAGAAAAAGAAGAAAAATAACATGGATGATATTGAGGAGGAATTGAAGAAATTTGAAATTAAGGACTCTGAACCCGAAGAGGAAGTTGAGGAAAAGGTAATTTCAAAGGAAACTCAGAATTATTCAGGGTGTAACAAAACTAAGTTATAACACATTAGGATCTGTATGATGGGTATACCGAGTTTGCTGCGAAAGTATTAGTGCTGAAAGAGTAACTTCTTTTTTCATTTGTATGGGAAAATTCATGATGCTTGCCCATACAAATCACAAAAAACAAATTTTAGCGCTGCTACTTTCACAGTAAACTCTATTGGGACACATACACACCCTAAAGTATTAACACTTAGTTTTGTTACACCTTGTATTATATTTTTGGTCAATATTTTGGCCTATAAGCATATTATCAATAAATGTAACACACCACAAAACGGTAGATAAGTATCCAGGCCTTACACTTATTGTATCTAATTTTTAATGCATTCCTGTGTAAGGTTTCTTTAATTTTATTATTATTACTACCTGACCCGGCAAACATTTTGCCATATAAATAATTTCTAGTATCAATGTAAAAAGTAGATAAAAACCTATTCTCAGACCTAACAAATGTTAGTACCTACAGAATTTAATTAAAATCGGTTGAGCTGTTTTGGAGGAGTTTGCGCACAAACACTGAATTTTATATATTAAACTAGCTGTCCCGGCAAACGTTTCTTTGCTATATTATATAAAGTATATCGCCCGTATTATTTTATTGAATTAGTGACTAAATAAGTATGTCACCATGGCAACGTCCATTGCTATCCCGTGACCCGCGTCGCATAAACAATGGTCGCTCTTTATAGACAAATAATTTGCAATAAAATAAAATTGCGACTATAATTAAAGATCTAAGCTATCCTATCTCTCAAGTTGGAAAAAAGCACACATTAAAAAAAAAGAAACATTAAAATCGGTTAAGTAGTTTAGGAATCCATCGCGGACAAACATCGTGACAGGAGATTTATATATATTAGATTATTATATCTCTGAAATCTCGTTATTTTAGTTTTGTGCAAACAACATTTAATACATAATACGAAAATGTTTCGTATTTTCGTTTTTAATGGTTTTTGAAAATTATTTTTAGGAAAAAGCACCTGAAAAATCTGATGCAGGGGAGAAGAAAATGAGTCACAAGGAGAAGAAAAAATTGAAGAAGCAACAGGAGTATGAGAAACAGATGGAGATGATGACGAAGAAGGGTGGGCAGGGCCACAGTGACCTGGACGCCAACTTCACCGTCAGCCAGGCACAGAAAACTGCCGGTAACTGTCAAACTCACCAGTTTACTGCTTTGTTTCCTACGAATAATAAAAACTAAGGAAGAGTAAGTTCTGTGTCAAAAAAGTCCACAAGTCTACAAAATGTGACCTGAATAAATGCATACTTTATGCATGTATTTGGTACACAATTTTGTGTAAATATAGAAGTGATAATTAATGTAAACGGTTATATTTCGTAAAATTGAGTGGTGTTTCGTTGCTATTGCCATATTTTAGTGTGCGAAAAAGAAGATAATTCAAAACATTTGAAGTAGACGTGGGAGAGCCATGCTTCGGCACGAATGGGCCGGCTCGACCGGAGAAATACCACGTCCTCACAGAAAACCGGCGTGAAACAGCGCTTGCGCTGTGTTTCGCCGAGTGAGTGAGTTTACCGGAGGCCCAATCCCCTACCCTTTTCCCTTCCCTACCCTTCCCTATTTCCTTCCCTACCCTCCCCTATTACCCCTTAAAAGGCCGGTAACGCACCTGCAGCTCTTCTGATGCTGCGAGTGTCCATGGGCGACGGAAGTTGCTTTCCATCAGGTGACCCGTTTGCTCGTTTGCCCCCTTATTGCATTAAAAAAAAAAAGTATGGGAGTTATGTTTCCTTAGTTTTTTTATTCATAGTTTGTTTCTTTCAGATCAAAGAGTTTACAACATTAGTGTCGATTCAGATGTTAAGTAACAGGACATTACGAAGTGCCCATAACAATTTTAGACCCTTTTTTATGAAATTATACTCTATCCCCTTAATAATACATTCATACGGTGTACACATAGCTGTACAACTCTCTTATCGATCAACTTTCAGATGGCTAATGTATAAAATGTTCTAATGTTATATATTTTTTAGGTCAAATGGCAGCACTAGAGAATGCGGTGGACATAAAAGTGGAAAACTTTTCAATCGCCGCTAAAGGCAAAGATCTGTTTGTGAATGCCAACCTGTTGATAGCGCACGGTCGCAGGTACGGTTTGGTTGGTCCCAACGGCCACGGTAAGACCACACTGTTGAGGCATTTGGCCCAACGCGCCTTCCCCCTGCCACCGCATATAGACATACTTATCTGTGAACAAGAAGTATCCGCTAGTGACATGAGTGCAGTGGACACTATTTTGGAGGCGGATGTCAAGAGAACAGGTATTTATTCTAGTACTATAACTTAGATTCTATGAAAGTCAATAGTTAATAGATGCTGATCCCTTGTATTATATATTTACACTAAGCTTTTACAAATTAATGCATGTTGGAGTACATATTTGTTTGATACATCAATCACCATAATCTGGTGGATTCTTTGTATAGCTAGATATTATATTAGCTAGATGACGAAGTAGATTAAAAGTTACAAGGTTTGTTCAAATTACATATAAGTAAAAAAAATATAATTTAAAATTAAAAAAAAAACCCTGACACAAGAAACTTAACTTACCTTTAAAAAGTAAAAAATAATAAAATGAATCCTTAATTAAGTACCTAAAAGTAATTAATATTTAAAAAAATACTTCGCGTTGGAGACCACTAGGTTAAGTTAGCAATTAATTTTTTATTTCATACTTTTTAAAGGTACATACTAGTATAATGTAGATTAATTGGTCGTGGTTTTGTAATATGCACGTCATGCGCTTTCATTTAAGACCCCACTCGAGTATATTTGCAGACATTATGTAATTCTTCCCCACTTTAACCCCCACAACTTTTGAACGGCTAAACCGACTTTCATCAAACATGTTTTTTTTATTTTTATTTTTTTTATTTTATTTGGGACAATAAACAATTGCGTACATGCTTAATACTAACACTTAGACAATGAAATTAAGGTAATTACGCAACCAACACCATTATCCACAATATAACATATTTATGAACAATATAATAATAACTATTACAAGCAATTGGCACACCGGTAAGGGTCTACACAGACGGACTGCATTTCAACTGCAATCCAACTGCATATTGCAGTTCAAGTGCAGTTTGAATGCAGTTGACACGACTGCAATGCGACTGCAATAGAAACCAAACGCGCAGTCGGATTGCAGTTCAGCTGCAGTTTGAATGCAGTTGACACGACTGCAATAGAACTGCAAACCAAACAGTTCACACGACTGCACGCCGACTGCAACTGAACTGCAATCCGACTGCGCGTTTGGTTTGTAGTTCTATTGCAGTCGCATTGCAGTCGTATCAACCGCATTCAAACTGCACTTGAACTGCAATTTGCAGTTGGATTGCAGTTGAAATGCAGTCTGTCTGTGTAGACCCTTAGTCACCTTTAATAGAAAAAAAAAACTAAATTGAAATCGGTTCATCTGTTTGGGGGCTATGATGTCACAGACAGACAGACACACAGAGTTGGGGGTTAAAAATAAGTAATTGCTCTTATGTTGTAAAATGTTAGTTACTTGGTTCATCCACACATATTGTCTTCAATAATTGTAAGTATTTTAAAGATTTGCTCGTTTTAATTAAACACTTTTTTTTCCAGAACTGATGAAAGAATGTAAGGAATTGGAAGCTGAAATCGAAAAAGGTGATCTCAAGAAACAGGACAGGTTAAACGAGGTTAGTTACACAAACAAATATTGAGTTTTTAAAGTGAAACTTCTTTATCGTATTAAAACCTACGATAGCCGTGGCCTACGCGTTTTCGTGACTTCATCATCCACGGCTAATTCGATTTGCAGAATGTTCGAAGTATGTTAAAGAACAAAACAGATCAACGCGAAGAACATTGCATCAATACTTAATAAAAACTAAATTATTCGGCATTAATTTAATTTCCTCCAATTTCTGTAATGTTATAATTATTAATAATAGAAAAGTGAAAATTAATATGTCAAAAAATTTTCACTTCTTACACCAGTGTTTTTCAACCTTTTTCATGATGCGACTCTCATGATGGTTTAAAAGATATTTCGCGCCCTCCACCCTCTGTTTTTGTATGTTTGTTTAATAACATACATATTATATTTTTGTTAAAATTCTTCTACTTTTGTTCTCTATTGTTCTCATGACCTCTGGCGACCTCCCTAAGGGCCGCGACACACCAGAATGGCAGCTAAAGTTTAAAATCATAATATGACACTGAAAGTGCTCGCCTCGCCGCTGCCATTCCGGTGTAGCGCAGCCCTAAAGAAGTTTCGTGACCGTCAGGTTTAAAAACACAGCCTTTCACCCTGGCACACACTCAATTTAACATTTATTTGTAGGTGTACGCAGAATTGAAAGCGATAGGCGCCGACTCCGCGGAGCCGAGAGCGCGCCGTATACTGGCCGGTTTGGGCTTCAGCCGTGAAATGCAGAACAGAGCCACCAAAAACTTCTCGGGAGGTTGGCGTATGAGAGTGTCTCTAGCGAGGTATCTATTAAACTTTTCCTTTTTTTTTAAGCTGATTAGTGATTTAAACACATTTGTCAGCACCTTACGGTGCGTCCACATTTGTGTCATTTGCGCGATCAGATCTCCGATCAGATTTCCGTCGCGTATCATCGACGCGTGTCAAAATGATACGCGTATCATGATACGCCCCGATCGCTATTAACCGCGTATCTGATACGTGTCGTATCAAATACACGCATGATCGGCAGAATGATCTAATAGGCGTCCACACTATGACACGCATACTTGATACGGCGCGATGATCGCGACGGAGATCTGATCGGAGATTTGATCGCGCAAATGATACAGATGTGGACAAAGCCCGCGTCGAACACACCGCATATAGTACATAAAATGCGGCGCGTACGGTACGAACAAATGTGCGAGGTTTTACATAATTTTATACAACGAATTCTAAAATGCGACGCGTTCGGCGAGTGCGTGCTGATAAAATGTGTATTATCCATTATAAGTCAATGTCAAAATTGATCAGAAGACAAATGAAGACTAGAATCTAGATGAAACACAGACCAACCCCCTAGGGCCTAGATCTTAACTAGTAATAATTATTTTAAAATTATTATTAACCCTAATAATAAATCCGAAGATGGTTAAATAGAGGATCAAAGTTTGTATGCCAGGAATACTATTTTAATCATTAAAATCACAGTATAGTGTGAAATTATATGAGAAAATAAGAGTTCTAATCAAAGTTTACTGTCTGTCTGTCACACGATGCAAGTAGCAATATAATTATTATATTGCTACTTACATCGTGTGACAGACAAAATATGCAAATAAGTTATCTTACATTTAAGTGTTATAAAGTAGGCACTAAGGAGTCTTTTCTTTTTCAGAGCTCTGTATGTTGAACCAACTTTACTACTTCTCGATGAACCTACGAACCATTTAGATCTCAACGCTGTAATTTGGTTAGACAAGTAAGTATTGTTCAACTCCTTTGTTTCTTCCTAACCTACTATCAAAGTTCATTCATAGGCACATGGTGGGCCTACGTAATTTGGTTGCGTTATATTAAATCCAGCTGACAGAACGACTGACATTGACATTGAATAAACCACTAACCAACCAAATGATTGGCCTGCCATCTGCCTATAGATCAATTTCTTCGATTATACTATACTAGTTGACGCCCGCAACTCCGTTGCGCCAAAAATCGATTATCGCGCGGGAACAGTACATTTTTCCGGGATAAAAAGTATCCTAAGTCCTTTCCCGGGACTCAAAGTATCCCCATACCGAATTTCAGTAAAATGGGTTCAGCGGTTTAGGTGTGAAGAGGTAACAGACAGACAGACACACTATCGAATTTATAATATTAGTATGGATTAGTATGGATTTTAATATAAACATCTTGGCAGTTACCTACAAGGCTGGAAGAAGACGCTGCTAGTAGTTTCTCACGACCAGTCCTTCTTAGACAACGTTTGTAATGAAATCATACATTTGGACCAACAAAAGTTATTCTACTATAAGGGCAACTACTCTATGTTCAAGAAAATGTACGCACAAAAACGGAAGGAAATGATCAAGGAGTATGAAAAACAGGAGAAGAGACTTAAAGAGTTGAAGGCCCACGGACAGTCTAAGAAGCAAGCTGTAAGTTTTGTTCACATTAGCAAATAGCCTAATACAAGATGTAACAAAACAAAATATATTTAACTTTTCACCTCGTGTTTGTACAGATAACATTTTGTTGCTGATCTGTTCGCACCATTGCTGAATGGGAACCAGTTTAATATTACTCAAGTTTTTATAGAGATTATAATATTTACAAAATATGTTATTTACAAACCTAAATAAAAATGAATTTAAGTTTTGTTAACTAGGGAACCGCCGAACTAATTTAGTTTATTTTAGTCTTTAAACATTCGTGGAAGTTTAGGAAAGTATATTAGGAGGGAAGTGATACAAACTTCACCGGATCATATAGTACGAAATTAATTTATCTTTCTTTTTCTAATAGAATATTATTATTAGATTAGGAGGAAAGTCCTCCACCAGGTTTAAATCTAATACTGATTTTTTTCCATCTCTAACAGGAAAAGAAACAGAAGGAGGCTCTGACCCGCAAGCAGGAGAAGAACCGCAGCAAGAACCGCGAGGAGGAGGCGGAGGGCGCGGCGCCGGTGACGCTGCTGCAGCGCCCCAAGGAGTACATCGTCAAGTTCTCCTTCCCCGACCCGCCGCCGCTGCAGCCGCCCATCCTGGGGCTGCACAGTGAGTATATATGTCGCAGCCAACTGGTATAAATAGCCGATCAATCAAACAGCTAGCCCTTTGACTGAACAACGCCATTCAATCACACAGCTATACGTCGTTTAGCCGATTTGTTGACTGCAACGTTGAACACTACAGCTAGGCGAAGCTTAGGCCTTAGCTAACTGGTTATATGGCAAATTAACTAAGCTGACCAATTGTTTAGTTTTATTATTACACAAGCGCAATGATAATAAGCAGAATAAATTGTATTCTAACTAATTTTGAACACAATTGCAATTAATACCTTCGTGATGCATTTCATAATCCCGTAATTTCTCCTCGAAATTCGAATATTTGTTTATATTTTGATTCACTCGTATATGCCCCCATAATTTCTGTCACTTTAATAACACTTCTAACGTACCTATATTAACGAAAAATATCTTAAAACAATCACAAAACACCGGCCAGTTGACGCCATATTGTAAACAAAACGCACCTAGCGCCGCAGTGGTGAGCGCTGAACTAATTCAATCAAACGGCGGCGGCTTGAATCAGCTGTAGTGTTGAACGTTTCGACCAACTGAAATATTCAATTAAAAAGCTAGCCGTCAGATTGAATGGCGTTGTTCAGTCAAAGGGCTAGCTGTTTGATTGAACGGCTATTTTAACCAGTTGGCTGCGACATATACAAGATAACCCGGGTTTCCTAATAATGCGTCCCAAATATTGCGTTAAATTGCAATCACATGTTACGGTTGACAATCTTTCGACAGTTACTCACGAGTCACGAGATAGATTGTAATCTAACGATGATAATAATCTTACGGTGACATATACAAGAAAACCCGGGTTTTCTATTATTAGAGCGCATTTTGCGGCATAGTGCTGACGCATCGACGCGCGTTATTGGTTTTTTGACGCTCATTCGCAATTCCATATTTACATAGCAGAAATTAAAGAAAAATATAAAACCACTTGAGCAAAATAAATAAATTGAATTTATTTGAAATTTGTAAATATGTATTGGATTTTAAAATGAGAGCTGAATATGCTGTAGGCTGAAAATATGACACGTCGCGTCGCCTTGACTCGCGGCACGCACGTTCACGCGCGAGTGGGATACGATGCGAAGCAACATTGCACGCATGAGAACTACGAATAATAATCAAAACTAAGGAAGAGTAACTGTGTCAAAAAATTTGTTCCACGAGCTACAAAATGCGTACCGAATACATGCATACTTTATGCATGTATTCGGGTCTCAATTTTGTGTATTAATACAAGTGACAACAATTATAGTCAACGGTTTTATTTCGTAAATTTGAGTGGTCTCGTTGCTATTGTCATATTTTAGTGTGAAAAAAGGAACCAATTTCCAAAGGGTTGAAGTAAGGGAGTTACGTTTCCTTAGTTTTTATTATTCGTATTTCGTAGTATGAGAATAAGGTGTTGGTTGTCAATAATTGAGTACCACCATCTCCCCAGACGTGGACTTCAACTTCCCCGGGCAGAAGCCGCTGTTCCGCGGCGTGGACTTCGGCATCGACCTCAGCAGTCGTATCGCCATCGTCGGCCCCAACGGCGTCGGCAAGTCCACCTTCCTCAAGCTGCTAGTCGGCGACCTGAGCCCCGTGCGCGGGGAACTCATCAGGAACCATCGATTGGTGAGATATTGTTATTCATTTCTAATATATTTCGCCCGCAACTCCGTTGCGCCAAAATTCGTTTATCGAGCTGGAATCGTACAGTTTTCCGGGATAAAAACTATCTTGTCTATGTCTATCTTATGTGTATGTATGTAATCTTGATATATGTCAAGATTAAAAATGTGTTTCTATGCACAGAGAATAGGTTAAGTTAGTAATGTTAGTACCTACCACTAGATGGCGTAAGTAACTAAGTACTCACGATTTCATATACCAATTTCTATGTACAGAGGATAGGTCGTTTCGACCAGCATTCCGGTGAACATCTAACGGCAGAAGAATCACCGGCGGAGTACCTACAGCGTTTATTCGGGCTGCAGTACGAGAAAGCCCGCAAGGCGCTCGGCACGTTCGGGCTGGCCTCGCACGCTCACACCATCAAGATGAAAGACCTCAGCGGAGGACAGAAGGCCCGAGTGGCCTTGGCTGAGCTGACGTTGATGGCACCTGATGTTGTTATATTGGTGAGTTGTCGTGATTGTTGTTATGTAGTTTAGTTTAGTACAATAAAACACAGACATAATAAAGTATATGAAGGCCCCAAGTGAGACGCAAAATATTACGTCATAATGCATTACCGTTTCACATATGAGACAGAAGATCTGTTAGCTACTTTAGCGATGTTTGCGGTGTTCTTGTGCTAACGGCGTAAAAACCAAGATATTTACACCTACAAGATTACTTGGCAATTTGACGGTACGTTGTACAAACAGTCGTTGTAACGTTGGCAGGCGAATTGACTACTTTCAGTGCGATTTGACGTCTCGTAATCCAATAAAATCTCGTCAAATCGTTTTGGACTACACTGTTTATGTTTTTGGAACACACCTGTCACTGTGCAGGACGAGCCGACGAACAACTTGGACATCGAGAGCATCGACGCGCTGGCGGAGGCGATCAACGAGTACAAGGGTGGCGTCATCATCGTGTCGCACGACGAGCGCCTCATCCGCGAGACGGACTGCACGCTGCACGTCATCGAGGACCAGACCATCAACGAGGTGAGTGTGTTTGTTGTTGTTGTTGTTGTTGTGAGTGACGCAGCATCATCGTGTCGCACGACGAGCGCCTCATCCGCGAGATGGACTGCACGCTGCACGTCATCGAGGACCAGACCATCAACGAGGTGAGTGTGTTTGTTGTTGTTGTTGTTGTGAGTGACGCGGCATCATCGTGTCGCACGACGAGCGCCTCATCCGCGAGATGGACTGCACGCTGCACGTCATCGAGGACCAGACCATCAACGAGGTGAGTGTGTTTGTTGTTGTTGTTGTTGTTATGAGTGACGCGGCATCATCGTGTCGCACGACGAGCGCCTCATCCGCGAGATGGACTGCACGCTGCACGTCATCGAGGACCAGACCATCAACGAGGTGAGTGTGTTTGTTGTTGTTGTTGTTGTTGTGAGTGACGCGGCATCATCGTGTCGCACGACGAGCGCCTCATCCGCGAGACGGACTGCACGCTGCACCTCATCGAGGACCAGACCATCAACGAGGTGAGTGTGTTTGTTGTTGTTGCTGTTGTTGTGAGTGACGCGGCATCATCGTGTCGCACGACGAGCGCCTCATCCGCGAGACGGACTGCACGCTGCACCTCATCGAGGACCAGACCATTAACGAGGTGAGTGTGTTTGTTGTTGTTGTTGTTGTTGTTGTTGTTGTTGTGAGTGACGCGGCATCATCGTGTCGACAGCGGACAGGGTGATCTTGCGACTGCTATACAACCGGCGTTTGACAGCAAATATTGCAAAACAGTTGATGACTCGATCGACATAATATCTGTTGACTTAGCGTCGCGTCGTAATGATATAATTATTGATGGATATTTTGACGGGTGCTTTACGACGCGCTCTCTATGAAATTCGACTAAAAGCAGCTCCGGCCAAACCTACGCAACCAAAGCGACTGCCAAGCGGGAGCGTCTGCAACGCGGGACAACCGCGTCGACAGAGCGGGAATAATCTGCGGTTCGCACCGTATTCGCGCTCCTGCGCACTGGCGCACAAACTGTGTGCACAGGTGTGCACACCAGTTTTGCGTGATCTAAAAACCGAAGTAAAGGACATAAAAATACATAAAGTTTATTAAAACAATGTATGCTCCGCAGGTTGACGGCGATTTCGACGACTACAGGAAAGAGCTGCTGGAGAGTCTTGGAGAGACCATCAACTCGCCTTCCATCATCGCCAACGCCGCCGTACAACAGTAGACTTTATGCTCACGAGATTAGAGTCATTATTAAACGTGGAATTATATTACCCCATTACTTCAAAAGATTCGTTTCAGTATTCTCAATATGGTATTGAAATTTAACAATGATACAGCTTCGATCTAGTCCGGTTACTATTAGGGAGATCGCACACGTCACACTTTTTGTGTGATCGAGTCTGCGGCTTACATACAATCTGCATGGCGCGCGCCATCAGAATGTATGGAAGCCGCAGACTCGATCACACAAAAAGTGTCACGTATGCCATCTCTCTTAAACAACAAAATGGTATTCTCGCATACGTCAAACAAACGTCAAACTACAGATTTTTGAGATTCGCCCAATCAGAAAGCGTAGCTGTTGTTGGTTTGACGTTGACAGATTTGATGTTTACTAAACCGAGACTGCATCAGAACTGTTATGCGGACTCTACACTCGCGGCGCGAAAGCCCCCGATGGCCGCGAACCGCGAGTGTGGAGGGTTTCGCAGCTTCGTGTTTGCGCTTCGCGGCTTCGTATATGCGGCCGCAATTCGCGCCGCGAGTGTAGAGCCCGCAATAAAGTTGAAATCAAAGAATGAAAATTAGAATATTAACTTGTATAATCAGTTGGCAGTCATCCTTTTTTAAATTTAATCCGTGAATTAATTCTTTTTAAAATACAAAGTTTACTGAATCTGCAAAAACTAGTATTTTTAATTTTTAAACCTTGTATTAAAAATGTAAATATGAATAATGTAGATAGCGATTTCCGGGAGTAGGTAGTTTATCCGAATGACTGGTGCTTCTACGAAATAGAATCGTTAAATTAAATCTTAGAATTGAAATGTTTTTAATATTTTAAATGCATGATTATTGAAACTCATTCCAAAGTAATGTTACTTTTCAACTCGATTATTAGTACTTATAGTCAATAGTTTTCTGTCGAAATAATGTGTTTGGCATCGATAGTTAAATAAAGTCATTTTAAGACTGCTGCAAATGTTCATAACTATTGTTCAATGTAATTGTATGTTTCACTAAATAAATATTTATATGAAAGTTTTTATACAAAACGTGTTTTATTCCATTTGCAACTAGAAGTTATTAAGCCATAACTGCTTAATCAAAGCCAAACAAGACAGGGCAGTCGAAGCGCATTCGCTAATCGTAGCTTCCATATTTTCAAAGCAGAATATTGTATTACCTACATAGACCTAGTAACATGAATTTAAGTTAGTCCTGTCTTTATGCCTCGTTTATTATTACCGACTGTGTGCCGTTTGTGAGTATGAATGTTACGCCTATCGAAAAAAACACATACCTAACAGTTTTGTCCAAGTAAACTTGGTAAAGCTCCGAGGAATTGAATTATTGTAGGTAGCCAGCATCTAGCGCGTAAACAGAACATAATTAATTGAACAAACAATACAATACTTCTAACCAAACCAAACGCCTGAATTACTTTAGAATGCTGATGATTACCAGCTAAAAGCTAACATAACTTTGTCTTTTAAAAAAGTTTTAAAGCGATTAAGAAACCTGATATTTTTATTCACGGGCGCGGCTACTTCAGAGTTTTTTCCTCAATTTGTTCAGCCTTTCGCCCCTCGCAAACTTCTCGGCTTCATTAGAGGATTTAAAACGCAAATTCCCTTTACGATTGTAACTTTTTTCCACTTCTCGAAGGAAGCTTCTTTAAGTCTCGAAAGAAAATTAGTGTCCTTTCCTTTGAGGGACAAAAAATGTGTTTTAGAGAATTTGAATACCTACCCGAGTAAATCTGCTTTTGTGAAATATGAACGCTGAATATTTATTTCAATCGTGTCAGGACTGGTGAGCTAATTTTAGTTTCTTAAATGATTTTAATGCCGAATTAACAAATAGTTTTGGTTGGTTTTATATGAAAATGTTTTAGGTAAGTAAGTATTAGGATTTTAGTAGTTATGGTAACTTGAGTAATTATTATACATACCTAATTTGATAATAAATGATAAATGATAATGAATAGGCTAAAGTTTTACTATATTATATTATATTTTTTGTTGTGTCCTATGTTTTAGGAGTGGACGAAAAGATAGCTTCTGCAGTCTGCTGTCTGCACCCTTACTTCAAATCTAAGGTCCAGATAGATCAAGCCTTACCTATATCTATTTGGATTACACATGATGACGATGATGATTTTACTTAAATTGCTATCAAAATTACTTTAACATAAACGAAATTATCTTCCGGTTACGTTGCTCCGTTATTAGATAACGCTAAGTAATTTCGTAACCCTGATTTGTTAAGAACGGGGAGTACATCAAACCGAATTATCCGTTAACAAGCCAACAATAAGAGGTATGCATATCGCTCTGAGAGCCTATTACGTCTGAGAACGACTCCGCCCAAGCCGCTTACTGTTTTACCATCGACATAACTCCTATTCTAAGGATATAAGGACGATTGTCAGGAATTCAGACGTACAATAACGCGGTATACACTTTATATGGCAGTTGGCACATACAACCTTGTCACATTCATCGTTTCAGACCGCGCAGAAGGAATGCTTCGGAAAGCCCGCGTCCTCACTGCGACAAGGTTCCAACAGCGGCGTAATGCTACAATGTGTGCACAATAGAAGCGATTACGGTCCCCCGCGATTTTATTTGCTATAGAGATATTTAAATTTCATTAGGTTTGTTTTACAGTTAATTTGCGAGGGGCCGAGATGAGGGGATGTATCGTGTTGCCTCTAATGTGAGTGGGATACGTAAATGTACTTTAATATTGTCAAATAGTTAATGTAATCAGGCGTTACTTTGCGGAAATCCATAGCTTAAAATTTAGTTTGTTATTATTTTTAGCAATATTCCGCGAAATAAACTTCCACCTTTAAGTAAATGAGTGAGTGCACGCATAGGCATGCGTATAGCACCTCCCTCCTCCCACACTGCCTATGCGTACACTCGCATGCAAGAACTTGCAAACACCACCATCACACAAGCAAGTAGAGTCGACATCCTGAGGATGCTCCGGTGTTGGAGCGAAACGCGCGTCGAGGTTTTCAACCTGCATGGTGGTGAGGGGCCTTGCACGGATTTGCCAACATTATTGCTTGTGTGGTGGTGGTGTTTGCAAGTTCTTGCATGCGAGTGTACGCATAGGCAGTGTGGAAGGAGGGAGGTGCTGTACGCATGCCTATGCGTGCACTCACTCATTTACTTAAAGGTGGAAGTTTATTTCGCGGAATATTGCTAAAAATAATAACAAACTAAATTTTAATATTGTCATTGTTGTGGCCTGAATTAGTTTCTAATGTCTTGAATAATCCGCATTTTGGTAGAGTTTACATTGTTCAATTTACTCACTAATACATATTTTTAAATCTATTTTTATAAGAGGTAAAGTCAAGGCAGGGATTAGGTACCTACCTACTTACTAAGTAGTTACCTACATCGAGGGTGGTTTTTGTACTTTTTCCGTTAGCGTAATTCTACCATAAATGCATGAGAAATGGGAGCATACCATTGAGTTAATATACACTCCTTAATCTGTGGAGCACACTTAGCTGCTTATTACTAATTAATTTCGTTTTAGTATACTGTGTAGGTGGTTACCTACCAGCTCTGTATTTATGTATAGGCAGTATAGGCCATGACCTATGAACGACAGCGTCCTATGGCGTCCTAGGGGAGGACGGCTGCGTCCTAGTACCTACCTATGGCGGAAGGGCTCGTACATATAGATAGGGGCGGCAAAATTAATTTGGCCTATCCTCATAAAAATATGAAGATAGGCCGGCCTTGGTACCTACTAAATCTGGGTAATAATAACTTAAAAATATCTCAACAAAACTTAAAGGTATAAACAGTAAAAGGAATCTTTTAGCAACCACTTAAAGTTATTTCGAGTAATGAAATCTATTAAGGCACGTTCACACTGTGCCGGCGTATTCGCCGACGCAGCCTCCATTAACGCTCGCCGCTCGCCGGACTGTCACAATCATTTTTCTTTCCCTCCAGCGCTAATTCTCAGTACCACTCCGCTGAACATACACTGAGACGACTGGTCTTGATACTTGGGAATTTATACAATTTTTGCGTCACATACAGCAGTTTTTTTTGGTTAGAGTTTAGACGGTACATTCTTGGAATGATTCCTCGTAGGGGTTACATTTTTTCCTACGTCAATGGAAGGGTTGGCCAGTTGCCTTTGGGTATTATTTTTGGTAGATATTGGGCTCAACTTTCCCTTACTTTCCCCACACAAATCTCCTTACTCTTACCCCGTACTTACTTATTTACCTACAATCTTACCTACTACTCGTATTAATCGTGCAGTAAGCTACAGCCCATCATTTTAAAAATAGCAAAAGAATTTTTATTGTAGTCCAAATGTAAAGATGGAGAAAACGGAGGATCCTGAAGACAAGAGCTCTAAATAATAGAAGAAAAAATTTACCTTTAGAATATTATTCGTAACCTATAGCATTAATTCCTGTAGACAGCTACGTAATAAGCATAGCTGGGCATTAACTCGTTAATCCGTTAATCGTTAATTAACGAAGTTAACATTTTGATTATGGAATTAACTTTTAAGTTAAATTTAGAAAATGTTAACGGACACGTAAACTTCCGTTAATATGTAGAAGTCCGTTAATCGTTAATCCAATGCCTACTATTTAGCGCACAGCGCCGCGGCGTGGCGCGATAAACAGGTTCAGAAGTACAATCTGTCACGAAAACGTAGACGCAGTATAAAATTTTCTAAACTTAATCACGCTCAAAAGGTGGTTTTCTCTTTGTTTTTTCACAGAGAACGCTTATACACTTTAAATATTATCACCTTGCCCATTTTTATCTCGATTTAATAAGGTTTTCATATTTTTATGTGATTTAAAAATTATGTAAAATGTTACATTTTAAAGTTGTGTTAGCTTCCAGAACCTAAACCAACAGGTTTTTTAAGTACCTACACTAAAGCAACGATATAAAATGCAATTTTACAATAATTAACGGATTAACGATTAACGTTAACTTGCGTTAATTCTTCCGAAATGTAACGCTTTAACGTTTAACGAAGCTAACTTTTTTTGTAGCGGATTAACGATTAACGAAGTTAACTATTTGATTAACGGTGCCCAGCTATGGTAATAAGTAAAGTTATAGAATACGAAAAGTCAATGTTTCGATACATTTTGTGAGGTAGTATAGGTATCATTTTCTTACAGTTGCTAATCGTTACGATTATGATTTATGTGTCTACAGGAACTCATGCTTAGTGAAGCAAGTATCAAGACCTTTCAGTTTCGTTGGCGAGTTTCGTTGATATCGACTTTTATTAGTGCGGAGGGTTGGTCATTAGCGAGATAAAGCGCCTGCCACCTGATAAAGTGCCGTTTGTTGCTCGCTTACTTGTTACCGTAACTCTATACTTAGACGGAAACATTCTATATATACTTACTGCGAGTAATTGCCAATAATTTAGCAAAAGTCGGTAGTCGGTACTTATATTGCTTTTTGTGTATTGGTATTGAGTAAAGAATACTTTCAGGTGCTTGCTGAAAACATAATATTTTCAGTGCTTCACACACCTACAATTAGGAATAGAGGCGAAGGGGCAGTTTCTTAGGAACTTAAGAGTTGCCGTAAGCGGCAAAAATCACAAGAATATTATGATAATACTAAAAATAACAGTTCCATAGATATAAAAACGAGAATAGGAACTCCCTCTTCAGGTTAGGTACCTAGATATACTTATTTATTATTTAACTTTTAAGCATTTGTAATCATCACTCAAAAAGTCCTAAACCTATCCTAGTTATTATAGTACCTAGTTATTATCTACCTAATCGAAACAAATATCGTAACCAAAATCATCCAATAAACCAACAAAATTCAATTGTTTTACGTGGTACATCAAACAATAGTGGTGGCAATTACTAACACTTTACCTAGCGTTTCGAATGATAGATGATGTCGCGAGTCGCGACGCGCTATGACTAATAGTGTGCTGCCACCGTATGATATTGTTGAAGCGTTCTCACACTATCCGACACGATATGGTAATTGGTATCGGACGCCGATAGCTCGTATCCGACAGCCTACTTCTATAAAAAATAACATACGTCTCTTTTTGCACGGCGACGTTAAAAGGTAGGAAATGATTTCTGTAGACCATGTAATATGTTAGTATATGGTCGATTCAAGTATGTTTGTCCCACCGCAGTTTTAATACGAGAATTCCATCTCACTCCACCGTAGCACCTAAGAGATTTAGGTGCTACGGACGCTGTACGGTGCACATTCTTAGCTATTTATAAATAACGAGCTTTTGCCCGCGGCTTCGCTCGCGTTAAGAAGTATTATTATATACAAACTTCCATCCTCTATTTTAATCCCTTGGTGGTAGAATTGATCAAAATCCTTTCTTAGCGGATGTCTACGTCATATCATCTACCTGCATGCAAAATGTCAGCCCGATCCGTCCAGTGGTTTGGGCTGTGCGTTAATAGGTCACCATGTCAGTCAGTCATCTTTGAATTTTATATATATGTATAGAAAGATATAGAAAGATTTATTGTACTTTATATTTGCCGGTTCATAATCAAGTCCAACTTTTTTAAAATTTTGGACATAATTTTATATTACTCGGTCAGACATCGGATCGGTGAGTAGTAATGAATCTGTTGATGTGAAAACGCTGTAACGTTTCGGAACATGTCATGCAGATTACATGTGGAGTGTGGATAGTCTAATTGATATTTTTAATTCGTTATGCATTAGTAGATATTAGACACTTATAGTAAATGTAGAAAAAACATAATATATTTTGTTATTCGTAGAGTAGGTAACAAATAAGATACATAACTATTAACTATGCGCAATTTTCAACCCGTTACGGTTTACCACTTAAGACATTTTGTTTGCAATTGTAAAATTAAGAAATATAATTAGTATACTACAGGCTATATTATGTTGATATAAAGCCTGTAAATCGAAGGCATAAACCAAAATAATTATGCAGTCGTCCCCGCTCTGGCCCAGCAAACGCGATTAGACAAACATTTCCTGACGCGAGCCACTTTTTCCGAACTTGGCGAATAAATCAGATCGGCGGTGCGTCGCGTCTTGCCAAAATTTATGTACCGCTCGTCCCTTTCGTATGGAGATGTGGACCGCTATTTACATGTAAATACCTCGATTATTTGAATTATTCAATCGAGAGGGGGCGGCGCTGACGAATCACTTCCTCGCGATGTAGGCTCGACTTTGATGCGACTTACAACTTTTATAGTTTATCTTAACGTAACAGTTTTATCGCCAAACTTCGTTATATATTGCTTCGGCTTGGCTAACAACAGTATACCTTTCACATTAGCCTTACGATTACGTACAGCTAGACTAAGTAATTGATAAATATTAAGCTAGATTGGATTTTATAAATTTAGCAAGCACATAGTTATATTTATTTGATAGAGACCTTCAGAATCTTCTAATATCCTAACAAGCTAGGAACACAGAAATTATATATTGATCCTTCGATCGCGGATTATTGGAAATGCTATTGTATTCTATTGTTGTCGCAATCACCGGTGCACGTATGGGGCTTGAAGAATTAATAGGCAACGTAGCCGTTTACAAGCATTCTATGACTGTAGTTAGCCAATCGTTATATTATTCTAAGTTCTAAGGCCTACAACGCATTATTTCATCTCGTATATTTTGTTTACTCATATCGAAGTTACAATAAATATATTTACGCATTACCTAATGGCGTCGTAAAAGTTTCG
Source organism: Polyommatus icarus (assembly GCA_937595015.1). Taxonomy (NCBI): domain Eukaryota; kingdom Metazoa; phylum Arthropoda; class Insecta; order Lepidoptera; family Lycaenidae; genus Polyommatus; species Polyommatus icarus. Next base: position 6,850,908 of record OW569328.1, on the reverse strand, counting down.
TACAAAAACACTCGCATTTCGCCAATGATAAAGTTTTATGAGGCTGTTACGGAGTCACAATAGGCGCGCGGAGCCTTCGCAGGCTTAGTGCATCCGATTTCCATACAAAAACTTCTATTTCCCGAACTAAATGGCACGTGAGAGCACATAAAACCCGCCGAAACTAGAAGCTTGTTGTCGGCCATTACAGTTAGTACTTCGTCGTTTGGAAATGGAATACACGTTTAATGGCTACCGGCGGCCAAGCGTTCGAAATTTAAACTAAGTTTCTTCTACCAGTGGAATAATAGGTAGCAAATGCAGTTTTGTGGCACTTTCCAAAGGGCCATTATGCCACATTATCTAATGTCTGATTATGGAAACTTATCATATAATATAGGACATACACGCGAAATTACTAATTACTTAGCTAAGAAAAAAATCAAACATAAATACTAAATTGTAAGAAATTAGGTACGATAAAAAGCCTGTAGCAAATAGTTATCATAATATCAAGCTTCTGTGTAGATGATCTTAACATTCAACACCATACTTGTAATTAACTACTTGTCGAGTAACAAACCTATAGACCAAAGAATAATCATTCCTTAAAAAAACCTATATAACAAAATTCTTTGTAATCCGTTTGTCTTAGGGCACTATCGAAAACCACGCTAAAACTACACTAAAACTGCGCTAAAAGTACCAGTATCGAGCACGATCATCGCGATAAGATCGGTAATTCGGCAAATCCCTCATTCACTCGCCGCTAATCGCGTTATTGTGCACGCCGGCTGTGTATCATCTGATAAGGTATGCTAATGCGCGGGTTTCCAGTTGCTAGTGCCGTATCGAAATTCAATCGAAAAGTTATATTAGATTGTATTTTAATATTCAGGATCATTTCAAAATTGGCTAATAAGTATAGGATTAACTTGAAGTTTAGCCGCTGCTAATAGATAAATAAAAAGTTCCACATCTGTTCTAGCTATTTGTAACTAGATTACAAAATGTCGCCTGCAACTCCGTTGCGCGTAAATTTGTTTATCGTGCCTTACATTTTGGTGCAACAAAACTATCTTATGTCCTCTCCCGTCTCTCAAAATATTTTCATACGTTTACCAAATTTTATATCAGCCGGTTATGAGTTAAGAGGTCACAGACAGACAGAAGAATTTTAGCATATTAGTAAGAAATATTAAGGATAAAACAGCCCCATAAAGAATGATATAAATAATATCTTTAACGGATGACATCAATGCCTACGGCCGCTACGGGCTACGGGTTCGTAGCTGCTACGACCGCTACGAAGACGTCGCTACGAGCTACGACGGGGCTACGAAATCTGTAACCGAAAATGACACCGAAAACCGATCGGCAGAAGATGAAAGTTTTTTTAGCGCAATATTAGCGTAAAAATACTTTTTCGTCAGTCGGTCGGTTAAAAAACTCAGTGTACTTGAAAAATTTAGATTTTGTAGCTCATAACGGACTTGAAACTATTAAATAAACTTTAAAGATTTCAACTCTTTTGTTCGATGATATTATGTTCTAATGTTCGGTCATTATCATCGCGATTAAACAACTAATACTAAAAGTATATTGTTAGTAGAGGGGTGGGTGTGGATTACGATGTTATCGCGAACAGCTCTGAGTCGCTAATGTGACGCCATTGTTCTCGCACACCGCATACTGCATCCATCAGGATTTTGAGCATCAAACAAACATGAAAACGTTTCGTTGAAAATTATGTTATAACTAGATGAATCCCGTAACTCCCTTGCGCCAAAATTTGTTTATCGCATTGGAACCGTACATTTTTCCGGGAAAAAAAATCTCCTATGTCCTTTCTCGGGTTTCAAAGTATCTCCATACCAAATTTCATCAAAATCGGTTCAGCGGTTTGGGCGTGAAGAGGTAACAGACAGACAGACAGACAGACACACTTTCGCATTTATAATATTAGTATGGATTACTTTTTTTTCGGAGTTAAAAAGTGCAAAGAATCGTCTTATTTGCCGGACTTCTAGTAAAATAAGCGCCCAGTTTATACTCGTAATGAAAATAATTGTAATAGAGAAAGATCTGAGAAATAAATTATGTTAACAACTACTGTACCACTTTTATAAAGCAAATTATTAATAAAATATGATTGATTGATTGAATAATCAATTGATACGAGTAATGTTAGAAGTTTTTCCTATCGAACTTAAATATTCTGAAAAGTAGAGCGAGACCCTCTGAATTCTGATCTATAAACATTTAAACTGCTATCTTTGATCTCGTGCAGTTTTAAATTTCATTGAATCGCATCGTATCGATCGCGAAACTCCGGCTACTTCCACCCCCGAGTAAATCGCATTTCCAACGTTTCAACCTCGCTAACATGTTAAAACAGAACTAATGGACATTCGTTTCGGAGCAGCCCGCAGGAGACGAATAATACAAGTAAAATGGTCCCATCTCCACGCTTCATTAATTTTATTGGCCCGAGGCGCTCCGAGCGCCAGCGGCGAAAACTCGCGTACTCGCTTAAATTAAATATGAGCGAGTGCGTAGTACAGAACGCACTCTTTGTTCTACGACAACTGTCACTTTTGGCGCGTAATCCTTTGTAGATGTAATCTGTGGCACAATGAGCGTAATGGAGACGTCGCGCGGCGTGGCGGAGCGACTCGGTCACGGGTTTTTTGTGTCGCGCGACACAATGGGATTATTCCCGACTGATCATCGCTTATCATAAGTAGCCGGGAGGGTGCGTAACATGAAAACTAAATTTGGTTTATCGGCTATTATGGAAAGTAGGTGTTAATGTTGGCGCAGTTATTTATGGTGCGAGCGTGACTTCCGAGTTTTCTATCAACTTTTACGGTTACGGCGGCTCGAGTATCGCTTTATATTGTTAATATTCATTATATGGGGTAACATTAAAACTTACGCCTTTGTATCCGTATAGGCGTATAGCTATGTCCATATTATGCAATTTCATCTTCAATTTTCATCATCTTCTTTTTGACGTGACAACGTCTTATAATTCGATGGGGCCGGCTGCGCGCACGAAAAAACATGACGCAATATGCGGCGTTACGTCGCTCTGTGGCGTTCCATTTAAGGCTATGACGTTGTCACGCTTAAATAACGTCAGTAAACCGACTTTACAGATAACCGATTTTGTTTTTTTTTATTCAACTTTCGTTTGGAATATTGAATATTCAATAATAATTGAATTCGTCAAAATCCACCCGCATTGAAAGGAAAGTGTCATAGCAAGCGCTACGATTTCAACCCGCGCCACGGGGATGCCTCACGTTCGCTGTTGACTGCGCTATAACGCATGCCCTTGATGAACAAAAAAAGGCTCAATGTGAACAAAGCTATTTACACTGTAAATTTCCGCCTCCGGGTAAAGTTCTTAATAAAGAGTAGGTAGTTATTTTAAATGTCTTTATGATTGTCTAAGCATATTTTTCCAATGTCAGTCAGCCGAGTCAAAAAGAATAAATAAAATGAAACATCCTCAAGAATGAGTAAATTTTCCTTTAGCCATTTTTCTTTAACTTGTTAGACCGTAGGATAAATAAAGTACAAATTGTGATAACTAATGAGCTGTAATGAGCGTATTTCGCGTGACCTAACGTTACAATTTACTAATATTTCAACAGGCCGTTTCTCATTCATTATTTATTTTAAACAATAATTATATTGTTCATGATTTATTTTGAGTTTAATTTTGTAATTTTATAGCTTGCCTAGTTGTAATTGTAATTAAAATATCAAATAAACATGGAATGAACTCAAAAAGCGCAACGGGCAGTTTTCACGATTTACATAAACATCACGTTATGTGGTGCTAGCGTAATAAAACAAAAGACATACAAAATCTCAAAGAAACAAAGCATCATGGCCACATCCGTATTAGGCCACCAAATAGATTTATACAGCAAAGAGTTTTTATTAGAGACAAAAATATATCAAACAAACAAAAGGTCGGCAGGAGGAGGTTGTAAGGGCAACCTCTCGAGTGAGCACAAAGCCTCAACTACTAATGTTCGCCGACAAAGGGCCGGAACTATTGTTTGTTGAGAAAGCTTTATTTCACTACCCCCGGGACCCGCGACAATAGGTTGACTTAAAAATGTATTATAACACTCCACGTTGGATATTGTGGATATTTTGTTTATTTAGCAATTTTAATTGCTTAAAATAAACATATTTGGAATTGACGAAAATAAGAGTAGTAATAAAAGTAGTAGTAATAAGTGAAGAATTCCGTATTGTAAAATATAAATTATAATTACTTTGAGAAAATATGAGAAGTGATCTTAATGTGTCTACGACGTTGCGTAGCCGCTACGTAGCTCGTAACATGGTAAAGACTTCTACGGAATTTGATAAAAACTTGTTATTAGATTTTGCATTAATTATACCTACTTAAATAGTACTTTTTTATTGTTAATTGTAACATCAAATATTGCCAACAATTTCTGCATTGTTAAAGACATACAAATATAATTTTATATTACGAGAAATAAGTTCGCATCCACACAAATCTTTCCGGGCGGTGCGCTGGGGAGTTGAAAATTATCCTTTTCACAAACGGCCTTAAGCATAATAGAGAAAGCACTTAAGCCATTTTCTCCGCCTTTAAGTGGCGTAAGCGCGGGCATTTGGCGGTCGGCTTCGCGAGCTAGAAAATCAGCCGCTACATCTCAAGAGGCTAATTTTAGGGGGTGGGAGGGGCGTTGCGCGGGGCACGGGGAGCTAATGTGGGCGCTGGGCGGCGCTAGGGGCAATTAGGCTACATGCGAGCAAATGGATCGTGCATTACCGACGACGGGATTGATTTATAGTGACGTCACCGATCGCCCCACCTGGACAGCGGACATTATGTTGTTTGTAGCGTGATTGTTCAATTGCACAGGTGTGCAATTTTTGTGCGAATTATCTGTTGACATTTGTTGACAATTGCGTTTCGGATTGGTTTCCATTTGTTTTGAAATTGAGACATTATAGTGCTCAAGAAGTTATGTCATTTTTTTGCTTGCAATTGTTTTTTGGATTGGCTTCCCAATTCCCCATGCATTGCTTAGACACATTAGGGTTGGGAAGCTTGTTATTTTTATAGGAGATTTATTCAATTTTATATCCTTTTATAAATAGCTTCCAGATTTCTATCCCAAAAGGCAAGGTCAGCCTCTCCCTGCTGAAATCCTCGAGTTATTATTCATGTGGAACATAATCGACATATTCGATGTTTTTTATAAGTTTCACGTAAAAGATCACATCTGTTAGCGGCCGGGTCTACGTAGTGATCTATGAATAATAAATGCGGCCGGCCGATTGGGGAAATTGAATTTTATAGTTGGCAACACATTCGAGAACAGATGCCACAAGATGGCCGCCCGCCCGGGGCTACATGTAATCGAAATGTCAAATAGAAATCAAAATTAGGTCGATTGTAGTGTTAATAATTAAATAATGGACGTATTAAGCTACGATCGACAGGAGAAATTACTTCGGGGTTTAAGAGTACTTTATGGAAGCAATAAACAGTAAGAATTTAAAACTAAACGATGAACTTTTACAACTTGATTTTACGAAGTCTTCGTGTATAAGCCTGACTTATTTTTTTTTTCTTTTAGTTATTGTATACCAAGGGAACAACCTATAGGTTGTGACAAAACAAAGTGATAATACTTTAGGGAGTGTATGTGTTGTATGCTAAGGTTCTACACGTGTACAAACACCGTAATTCATGTAGATCAGCAGCCTAACGTATAGTCAAACGCATGAGGTGGGAGCTATTAGCGCCTGTGTTTGGACATTAGACATAACGGTCCATTACGTGGACACAAACAAGGACGCCATTACTCATGCGACAACGTATTCCAATTGACTAATTGATATTAATATTTTAGGGTTACACGAGGAAGTCAACTTAGTACAGTAAATAATACATATACTACGTTAGAGAGTTGCGATGATTTACAAAACAAAACACGATATGTGTTTTGTTACATTGAATTAATAAAAAGTTTTTCAACGAATGTGTAAAAAAATGCATTTTTAAAATATTTGCATTAACTGCCTAATCTAATGAATTTTCAAAGCTGCATAATATTATTTTTTCAACCACGATTATTGACACAAGATATCTAAAGAAATCGAAAAGCATAGAGAATTAGCTATACCTATCGTTTTACGCAAATAAGTATTTAATAAGTATAATTTACGCATTACAAATGTGTAACAGATGATAAGCTCATTTAAAATTACCGATGTAGATGTAAAGTACAACAATCGTACAATAATCGAATGAACGTCGGATACACAATCGCCCCCATCTGAAATTCGCGCTATCCGTTTACATCATTAAATTTTATTAGTCGCCTCACAATGGAGCGACTTTCCCCCGACCCTAGCCAATTCGTATTTCCTTTTGGGCGAATTAATCAGGCTATTAAGTCGGCCTCCAGTCGTATGACGAATGTAAGCCGGATGTATTGCAATTCTATGTTAATGTATTTCAGTGTTGCCACTTTTATACGAAGGATTTTTGCGGAACGAGCTGCTGAAAAGAAAGTCCAAGGAAGTTACGGCACGTTTTAGCCAATTAGAAAAATTAAGAATACTTTTTCCTTTACTAGCGACCCGCCCCGGCGTCGCACGGGTATAAAATATATAGCCACTGAAAAAATGATTAGAATCGATAGTTCACGTGGTCTACTTCTTATCTCTGCCAAATAACGTAAAAATTACTTCAGTAGTTCGCGAGCGCCCTTTCAAATAATTTCCTCCGTTTTTTCCACATTCTCCTATTAATCTAAGCGTAATAAAATATAGCCTATAGCCTTTCTTAATAAATGGGCTATCTAACACTGAAAGAATTTTTCAAATCGGACCAGTAGTTCCTGAGATTAGCGCGTTCAAGTTAGCCCTTTCAAATAATTTTCTCCGTTTTTTCCACATTTTCCTCTATTTCTTTGCTCCTATAAGATAGAAGATTTCTGTCTAGAATTAGTTCCGATTAGACCTTAACGCTTTCGGCAATTTAAAGTTTATAGATAAAGATAGGGACATCGTCCGTCGGGCCTGCTAGTTAATCATAAATATACAACATCCAGTTGCCCGCTATTTCCTTCACACATAAACTTGTTTTTCCGCGGGTAGTGTAAATTTTTGATAAAAAGTATTCTGTCATTTCCAGGGACTCAAAGTATCGGCATATCCAACTTTATCACAATTAATTCAGCGGTTTGAGCTTGTAGAGATTACTGACAGACACATTTTTCGATCAATAATATTATAAACATTTTTGGTTGCCTATTAAAACTTGAATGTTATGTAAAAGCCATTCGTTATTCGATTCTGCGTGCCTGTATAGATTTATTAAAACGTCAATTAAGTATAGCTATTTGAATCAAAAATTCAACCGCGATTCGATAATGAATCGATTAATAAAATTGAATCAGTGTATCGCACTTACGTCGCTAATACACGGATAGCATGTCTAGCAATTATTACTGACCGTTCAGACCTTTACCACTCTCATAACCTTTATGTGGACCACATAAGAATCATTATCGTATACATTTCTGATTTAAAATAAGAATGTGTTGTCATTGGTCAATCTGTCATAATGTCATAGTGATGTGCCCATTATTTCACATCGGCGTTTCAATTCCGGTATAAGTGGAGAATTAGATAATCACGCGATCAAAACGTCGCCGTGATTTAGTTTAAATTGCTTTGTGATTATTTTTTGTGAAAACCTTCCACCGTTATCATATGCTTTAGGTTTATTAAAATAATAGATGATATGTACAATTACCGATTCGATATCAATAATGATAATATTAAGTACATCTGTAATCGAAAATTTAAAAACCCTAAAAAGTTAAAACTTACTGCAGACCGTAGCTCCATAGACATCTACGTAGGCTCTACAGCCCTCTACGAGAAAATAAATACACTATAGTCCGCGCGGAACACGTTGGCTGCGCCTGTGGACGGGGGTGAGGGGGCGGGTTGCTTGCTGCTCGCAACGCACATGAGATTAGACAGTGACGAGTGACGACCTATCTCAAGATATCGTGAACAATAATATTATTTAATTATTATTGAAAAGAATAAATAAAAGACAGTTGATCAGTTTTATATTCTAAAATATTGACATCAGCTTTCCGTTTTTTAAAAACGTATGCACTTTAAATATTATTTCCTTAGATTATCTTTTTATCGGCGGACTCATCTTGCTATTGCAATCTCTTGTGCTTTTTGTCTTAACTAGCCAGAACTGTCAAAATCAAGCGCCCCCGCGGGAGTTTTGGCGGGCATGTGAAAGAGTGCTGTTGTGTTTTGTATTATTTTCCTAAAATTGTGTTGGCTGGGTTTTTAATGTGTAATATTGGTAGAATATTAACCATTAGATATTCGTGTTCATGCACAAATGTAGGAAAGTGATGTAATATCCAGAAACGTGCTATTTTGTGTTCCCTCCAAAACTCCATCGAAAGTTTCAGTAAAGCGTCTACCACTTTACTGAATCGACCGACTTGACTCCTTGACTGTATTGACTTTTACTTAGACTTTGACTAGACTTTAGACCAGACGATACATGAAAACGGTGATGAAAATTATAATAGGAGGAATATGGTTTTCCCGCCATATTCCTTACCTTTTTACCTTGTCTGTGGCACAACATACACATCCTTTGTGTCAAGTTGCCAAAAAAGAAGAAAAAGAAAGAAGCGCCCCGCCTCTCCGTCCCACCGCTCACATACCTAAGGCGCGGCCAACTAAATAGTTCTGCGGCGAACTATACATAACCCATGTCAAGAAAGTCATGACAGGCGGGAAAATTTTCTAAACGTAATCACGCTTATAAGGTGTATTTTTTCTTTGTTTTTTCACAGAGAACGCTTATTACATTTTAAATATTGTCACCTTGCACATTTTTATCTTGCACATTTATATTTTGGAGTTTACATGTAAAATGTACGGCATTTTTAAAAAAGTTCACGAAATATATTGGACTCCGAACTGCACCGAGACGGATCTTGAATGCATCAAAAGGGTTTTTTGGTGTGTTATATAAGAACATGGTAAGAATACTGTTTCATCTTCCTAATAGTAGGTATATCTAGTAATTTTAATCTATTATGCTGTATGTATAGTAATTTTAATGTATAAAGTAAAACCATGCTTACAGAACACTATATATTTAAGATTACTTTCCTCGTCTACTCTGCATCAGGCCTGACTATGGGTATACCGTCGAGCTTGGTGATCTGGTCCAGGCGGCGGCAGGCCTGGTTGCGCCAGGTCTCCACGTCTGGCTGGTTGTCGTACAGCGGGTTGCCGATGAATACCAGGTCGCGCAGTTGAGAGAGCTCCTGGAGAAAAGTTTGGGATTTGAGTGGTCACTAACTTATGTTGCTGTAAATTAAATGAACTAAAATCTTGATACTTGTCAGTAAAATGAACAATGATAACAATAAAAAATCGAAGAGTGAAGAAAAGTAAGATATCAATAGATACCGAAGTATAATTTATATTAAATAATTTTAATTTAAATTTACGAACTTAACTCCCTTAAAAACGGAGATTATGATTTATGACTGATCTAACCTATCCATTGTCTGTGAAATGAATTTTCCAACGTAAAAACAAAGACAGCATAAATCCGTAAAAGATAATTTACCTGAAGTCGGTTAAACTCCACCCACTCTTTAACATTGTTGTTGGACATGTAGAGCACCCGCAGCCGCCGCAGCGCCGCGACTCCGCGCAGCTTGTCTATCACGTTGTAGCTGATCCACAGCTCCTCTAGCGACTCCGACACGGTCTCCTGATGAGATGCAGAAGAAGGTTGCAGGAGTGACATGAAATTTTACGTCAATTATGTAGATTATAAACTTTTAAGCATTTTAAAATTATTATTGTTAAGCTATAAGTGTCCGCGCATACCTAATAAAATACTTTACTTTTATAAAAAGTAAGGACAGCCCTTAAAGTTTAAAATAAGTACCTACATCATAAATACTTATCTATACTAATATTATAAAGCGGAAGAGTTTGTTAGTTTGTTTGTTTGTTTGAACGCGCTAATCCCAGGAACTACTGGTCCGATTAGAAAAATTCTTTCAGTGTTAGATAGTCCATTTATCGAGGAAGGCTATAGGCTATATTTTATCACGCTAAGACTAACAGGAGCGAAGAAATAGAGGAAAATGTGGAAAAAACGAGGAGAAATTATTTGAAAGGACTTATTTGAACGCGCTAATCTCAAAAACTACTGGTCCGATTTCAAAAATTCTTTCAGTGTAAGATAGCCCACTTGTCGAATGTCGAGGAAGGCTGTAGGCTATATTTTATCACGCTAAGACTAATAGGAGTGAAGAAATAGAGGAAAATGTGGAAAAAACGGGGGAAATTATTTGAAATCTCACGAATTACTAGAGCAATTTTTTTGTTATTTAGGTCAGATAAGAAGTAGACCACGTGAAGAATCATAGGCTTTTTTGTGGACTAATTTGTCTGTGAAATATCTAATTTTCGCGAGCGAAGCCGCGCGGAACGTCTAGTAAGTTATAACATTCTCGTGTCACAATGTTAGAAAGCGAACTCCTCCGAAACGGCTTTACTGATTTTTACCAAGTTTTATATGCATATTCAGTAGGTCTGAGAATCGGCTACTGGGTACCTACTTTATATATTGATGAGTGCATTTGTTGAATAAATAATAGTAAATTATTACAACTCGAGACTGACGGCGACCATTAAGTTTGTGCGACGGGATAGCGATCGACGTTGCCATGGCAGCCCCGGATCTTCAATTTTTTTAATCGGGGCAAAACTGAAAAATACCGCCCCGCCTTTTTTTGCCGTTGGGAAATGCTTGATGCATTCCCGGCAGCCTGGGCGCCTGGATATGTGGGACTCCTCGGGTGCTGCGGTAAGGAGGAGCACCCTTGGTTACCTACTAAAACCCAACGGTGCCTCCTCTCCGCGTGTCGCAGAGCCGCTGGACCCGCCTGAGGCGATAACTGCAGCAGCCTAGACAGCGGCATCTGCTCTACCAGCAGAACCATCCGCGCATCTTCAGCCGCTTTCTCCGGAAGAGTGGTCCGGGACTCCGGGCGCTCTTCTATCGGAAGAGCTCGTGCGATAGGCGACTGATTTCCTAATCCATCGCCCGAGCCCTATTATGTCGGCAGTAGCGGCTCATGTTGAGCGCGTCTCCATCCTCCGCGTCTTCGCCTTATCGGGTCAGCTGCTTCATCGGCTTCCCGATTTCTCTCAGCGGCCTCCTTCTGCGTCATGATGGACTCGCAGAAAGTAGAAACCGCCTGCCAGGCTTCTCTCGACCGGATAAATGCTCTTATTATGTCCGGGAGTGTCAGGTCTGGTCCTAGAGCGGTGCAGAGCTCTGCGTTGTGCGACCAAAACTGGGCAGGCAGCGAGCGTGTGCTGCGCCGTGTAGTCCTCGTCCGTACAATGATGACACTGGGGCTTTGGCTCCCGTCTGGCCGTATGGTGCAGGTAGTGACTGAAACACCCATGTCCTGTCAGCATCTGCACCATCCGGTAGGAGAGAGCGCTATTACGCTGCGCCACCCAATCCTCCAGAGCTGGCATAATTGCTGCAACAACTCTGTGACCGGCAGTTGGCGATGCCATTTGGTCTTGCCAGGTGCGCATTATATCAGCATTCGCGCTTGGCGACGCCATTGGGCTGCTAGATCTGGTGGCACCCGTTCCCTTCTTTCCTTTGCTGCTGCTGTGCGGGAATAGTCTTCCGCCTACACACGGGCTTCCAGGTCCCATGGAGGGGTACCGGCTAATGCAAACGCCGCTTCGGCGCCCCGCCTACCTACTTATGTTTATTTTCCTTTATCATCCATATAATTTCAGCTATCAATATGTAGGATTAACAGGGTAGTTATATGCATAATCAAAACAAAAATCAAATATATTATTAAATTTTTGAATGGAAATTTACCCTTCGAGCTTTTTGTTCAGCAAATAAATCTATAGCCTTGTCATAATTTGACTCATGTGCAATACGTTTTTCTATCGCTAAGATTGCAAGACCCGATAAGCGTTCCTGGCTCAAAAGATCGCAAATAATTTTTAACCAGTTTTAGTTTGCCAAAACGAGTTAGTCTGCGATTACTGCAGGCGAGCGGCAGCCGGGCGCGTATTTTGAACGCGCCTCGCGAATAATAAATGTTCGTGCAGCACGTCTCACTCCGCACTCAGGGTATCGGTCAAGTTGATATGGCCATGAAATTGCTGTACTTGTGCTATTATTTATTCCGTGGTCAAAGTTAAATAAATGATGAGTTGTCCATTGGTCCGTGAAGTGTGAATTTTGCCGCCCCCTGAATTTGCCGCCCGGGGCATGAGCCCCGGCTTGCCCCCCCTAGATCCGGGGCTGTGCCATGGTGACAATATACTTATTTAGTCACTTCAATAAAATAATATGGCAAATATTATAATATTTAGAACACGAGGCAAGTGTAAGCCTTCACTTTGTTCTGAAGGTTTTGAAGAGTTAAAAAACTATAGAGAACTAGCTGTCCCGGCAAACGTTGCTTTGCCATAATATATTATGTATTTGCCATATTATTTTATTGAAGTGACTAAATATGTATATTACCATGGCAACGACGATCGCTAACCCGTCGCACAAACAATGGTCGCCGTCAGTCTCAGGTTGTAAATAATTTGCAATAAAATAAAATTGCGACTATAATTAAAGATCTAAGCTATCCTATCTCTCAAGTTGGAGAAAAAGCACACATTAAAAAAAAACATTAAAATCGGTTAAGTAGCTTAGGAATCCATCGCGGACAAACATCGTGACAGGAGATTTATATATATATAGAGAATATATATATTATTCGTAGTAGAGATATAATACTTATTATGAATTTCTAAATTATGCCAAAGATAGCTTTTCGAAAACTTTATAATGCTAAATTTCTTGATTTAATGAAAACTTAAAAATCTTAAATATACTTACAATACCAGCTAACGATTTAATATTATTACGCCCAAGTGAGAGTATCTTCAAATTCCTCATGCCGGCTATTCCAGCTATTTTGTCGATCATATTCGATGATAAACTTAATTTTCTGAAAAATATTATCGCTGTTACTAAACACCTACAAAAATGCAGTTAGAACATTAACTCAAGTAATTAAATACCATTATAAAGTCCATTTGTTCTAGTAGAAGAACTCTACTAAAGTACCGTTAAATACTACTTCTGAGATTAGTTGTTTGCGTGTCCACAAAAGATCCAGTTCATAATAATATCAAGTGTCATTTGCTGATTCACAGCCGCTACAGCGTGAATGCAAAAGAAGCAAAGGGGCGCAAGTAGGGTTAGATATAGATCTACCAGAATCTGATGGCAAAAAGTGAGAAAGTAAATTGACTCTAGCAATACCGGGGTAGTTGGAATAAAGCATTTTGATCCTTTTTTTTCACACACATAATCAGGCGCTATAGGAAAGCCGTCGATTCTGTGTGTGAAACATGGAAATATATAAATTTATCCAATGATCAGGGATATTTTTTGAAAATCTGCTGTCAAAATTTGCCATCAGATTCTGGTAGACATACATATGAGTCGAATTTGCCAAAGTAAAAGTTTGGCGAGAATATTATAAGTACCTACTACACTACCTAGTCGCGTCGCGGTTATTATACACTAGTTGGTGCTCGCAACCGTTGCGCCAAAATTCGTATATCGCACGGGAACCGTACATTTTTCCGGGAAATGTTCTATGGTATAGGTTGTAACGTAGTAAATTTCTTATGAATAAAACTGTACTATCAGCGCCATCTATTGACTAATTTTGAATTAAAGTTTCCTTAATGATCGATTTTTAGGAAATCACTATCTGTTTTCAACATTAAAACAATTTAAATTATATATTTAAATATTTTAAATGTTAATACATTCATATTTTAATAATTCTTTTAATCAAATTTAATTTTTGAAATTCCCGCTCTTTACTTTTTACTAACCGACTTCCAAAAACGAGGAGGTTATATGTTCGGCTGTGGATATATATATATATATAGAGGTTATATGTTCGGCTGTGGATATTTTCTATGTTCAACGATTACTCCGCCGTTTGTGAACCGATTTTCGAAATTTTTGTTTTGTTGTATTAGGTTTTACTCCAATTTGGTACCATGTTCACAAAAGTGGTGACCTGATGATGGGGTCCATGAGTAATCGAGGGAACTCCTCGAAATGTATATGGAAACATATGGTGATTTTGGTTTTATGTGAAGTGTACTAAGAATACGCTACCAAAAAGTCAAATATTGGGTCAAGGTATACCATGGGTTCGAAGATGCTGAGAGAACTCCTGACTCCTTATAGATACACGTTTGGGAGTTTCGGCGTTGTTTTAAGAACAGAAAGCATAAACTACTATGCAATTCATATTCATCATCATCATCATCATCGGGACTCAAAGTATCTCCATATAAAGAGTAAGTTCGGTTTTGCGGTTTGGATTTGAAGAAAAGACAGACAAATAGATACTTTCGCATTTATAATAAGTACCTATTAGGCTGCGTTTCCACTGAAGCAGAGCGGAGCGGAGCGGAGCGGAGCGGAGCTTAGCGGTGCCCGAATTGACCAATCGTGCTATTCCAGCGGAATGACAGCGAAGATTTCGAGCATGGTGATTGGTCAATTCGGCACCGCTAAGCTCCGCTCCTCTTCAGTGGAAACGCAGCCTTACTGTGGATTCTATGGATGCTACATACATGTTTCATCTATGTGCTAGCTCTTACTCGAATCTCGATACTTACTCGCAAGCGGCGAGGCTGGATAACGCGCCGTCCATCTTCTCTATCGGCGGCCACTGGAACTGCAGCTCTACCACCGTCGCCTCCGCCGCCGTCTGCCCCGTCTCCCGCTCCCAGCGAGCTATCGCCTCCTTGCATGTCGTCGGCTTTAGCGACATTTGTGCTATCTAAATTCCAGAATTCGGACGTAGCTTTTCTTTTTCTATGTAGAGCGTAGGCCTCAAATATAAATATGTTCGTATAGACCTAAAATAAAAATATGTTTGTTATTTTTTTTAATGTTTACAATATTTTGTCATTAATGACATGATGACAATTGATGGATGATTTTAACGTTAAATATTTTTATATTTATTTTCCAAAGTCCATGGCATTTGCAGGGAGTAAGAACTCTACCTGCGACCTGCCTATATTATGAATATAATCTGCGACGAAAATTACTCAGATGATTTCCTCGCTTTAATAAGCTGTTATTCAGGGGCTTAGTGAGATACGTGAAATCATTGGGTTAATTTATATTATTAGGTATGCTTTAGAAATATTTTCTGAAATCTATATACCTATATCTTTTTAGAGCTTTCAGCCTACAGTCTACAGACTATCTTATTACCAGCATAATATTCAAGTAGGTACATGAAAATGCATAGTCGGTGTTCGTAAAACATACCAATAAACCAAAGGCACAATCATAAAAGGGGTTATAAGTCCCCAAAAACCTACACAATCATATCCACACCTCGAGGGTCGCGCCGGTCGGCGGTCGCAATCACGTCGCGCCTCACACCTCACACCCTCCACGCGCCCTGAATTTCAAGCGCCATGTCATCTGCGCCCAGGGCTGACACCTGTGCAATTATTTTTCAATGTAAGCAGAACCTGCCCTATGAAGAGTCCGGATACAAAAATGCTGCGCTATCTTGGCCTTTTAATAAGCTAGGCCAAAGGTTGGTAATACTTAGCATGAATGTTTTCAGTAAGATAAATCATAAAGGTATCCGATCAAATATTGTGGGTTATTGTTGACAACCCTATAAGTGGACTGGCACTGTGACGCTAAACCTTAAAAAATATTAACCCCACGGGTCTTGAGCTCCAAAACGTGAGTGTTATTTACAATTACTAGGTACTTCTAACTAAACTTAAAAATCATGAGCTTTCAGTAGGTACACTGTTTCGGATCAATATGTACAGTAACTAAATTACAAATTACCACTTATGTAAATTTGTATCTATTCATAGAAAATTATTGCTTGAATACTGATCTTATTACTGATGAAAAATGGATTATTTATCTCAATCGTGGCATAACAAATTACTCGGAGCTGCACAAAAAATGTCCACTCGGTCGAGCATTTTCTGGTTTATTGAGGTGATCAATTTTACTTCTAGCTCGTAAATGATACTATTCATACCGAACAGAGGGCACTTATAGTATAAACATGGGTTTTTACATGGCAAATATTTATTCCACCCCATAGGCGTCACAGAGTAATGTTTAGTTGGCACGCGGCGACACGTGCGGGCTTCAGAGCTGCATCCGCTACGCGCGCTTCGGCTCTTTAATGTTATTCATGTATGATATAAGCAAACTTAGGATTAAGTTTAGCGTTTATAACGCGATAATGGCTTTTCGAATTAGGGATGTTTGTTTCCGAGGCGGCGGCGTGCGGCTGTATGAGATTAACTAGGATCTTACAGAAGTTATTCGCGGACGTTTTCCGAATATTGCTTGGCTACCGATTTTGTAAAATAGGCGAGTACCACAGGAATGCCCTAACCTAACTACCTACTAACTAACGTTTTTGTCAATTGGTTTACCGCTTATAGGTACTATCAGAGAAGTTGATTCCTATGCAGATCGGGGACCTACCTACGTAGTTTTGTTTCGTTACGTCAAACCCAGCCGACAGATCACAATTATTATTAACATTGAATTGACATATTCGACCAAATAACGTTGGTCTATCAAATGCATAGGAATCAATTTCCTCGATGGTACCAAACCACAAACGCATAAACGGTACTTTACCTAGTTTCTTAATATGTCAATGACTTTACCAATCGACTATCACTATTGAAAAAACTTATCTCCCGTCGAAAACCTCAGAACTTAAAACATAGGCAGCATCTGGTAATTAAATCGTTATTATTTAATTACCAGATGCTGCAGCAGCATTAAAGAGCACCGGTGATCGCGACAACAAAAGAATACAATAGCATTTCCAAGAATCCGCGATCGAAGTATTAATTAACTTCTTTGCACGAAAATCGTTTATGGCACGGGATAACCATTAACCATCACCTCAAATATCATCTTAATTCATACTGTCACATTAAAAATAGGTGCATGTAAAAAACCACGGACCTATCAGTGAAAAAAAAACAGACCTAGAGAAAGATAGACATGCTTTCTCATCCACTGTATAATAATTAGAGATGTGCCGATCATGACTTTGGCCGACTAGCCGACTAGCAGATTAGTCGGCTGCAAAGAAGCCGACTAATCGGCCGATTAGTCGGCAAGCCGATCATGGTCTCAGAAGTTTCCGTTACGTTTTTTTACTGCTTTTTCGCGGGTAAGAGGCACACATCGCAAGTGGGTGTATACGTGTTTCTTGTAAAGAGTTCACTGTGAAAGTAGCAGCGCTTTTTCACTTTTGTATGGGCAAGCGCTCCAGGCCCCAGTATCACGAGTTTCCCCATACAAAAATGATTTTTTTTGGTTCTTTAGCTTTTTTTTGGCTCTACAAGGAACACATACACACCCTAAATTATCACTTAGTTTTGTTACACCCTGTACATACTAAATTTGTTGTTAAAATGATATTTACAAAAATAATTTCTCTACTAGCAAGTAATTTCAGAAACACTTTAAGAATTTAATTTTAAAATGTGTAATGTGTTATACTGATTGAGTGTGATATGAACACTTTATAAAATATTATAATGACCAAGGTTTTTCATTAATGTAATTTTAATTTATTGAAATTACTAAATACAAATTAATATGAAAATTACTTTTTTGCTATTTAGCAAAAAAGTAAAAAGCCGATTAGTCGGCGCTTTTTGCCGACTATTCGCCGACTAGTCACCGACTACAAAAGTGGCCAGATAGTCGGCGACTAGTCGGCACATCTCTAATAATAATCAATAATAAGAGTATGATAATAAGTATAAGTACAATAATTTGTAGGTGTTGACTGTTGATATTATAACACCTCCATCGTGGGTATTGCAGACATAATAGATTTTCAATTATTATTATTGGGGATTGATGGGATATTAAACACTCTAATAAAAGTAAGTACCTTTAAAAGATTTGAACGCATGCGCGCAAAGCATGTGCAATGTGTTTTTTATGAACGATACTTATAATATCCAATCCAGTTCATTATTGTAATGAATAAACAAGAGAGAACCAAAATATTCGTGTGCCTGAGATATTGGCAAATTGTTGGGTAAACAAAATGAGTTTTTGCATTGGTTTTTGCTAAAAAATTAAGCTTATGAGAGCTGTCAGCTGACGTTTGACAACTGACCATGAGTAATCGAGGGAACTCCTCGAAATGTATATGGAAACATATGGTGATTTTGGTTTTATGTGAAGTGTACTAAGAATACGCTACCAAAAAGTCAAATATTGGGTCAAGGTATACCATGGGTTCGAAGATGCTGAGAGAACTCCTGACTCCTTATAGATACACGTTTGGGAGTTTCGGCGTTGTTTTAAGAACAGAAAGCATAAACTACTATGCAATTCATATTCATCATCATCATCATCATCGGGACTCAAAGTATCTCCATATAAAGAGTAAGTTCGGTTTTGCGGTTTGGATTTGAAGAAAAGACAGACAAATAGATACTTTCGCATTTATAATAAGTACCTATTAGGCTGCGTTTCCACTGAAGCAGAGCGGAGCGGAGCGGAGCGGAGCGGAGCTTAGCGGTGCCCGAATTGACCAATCGTGCTATTCCAGCGGAATGACAGCGAAGATTTCGAGCATGGTGATTGGTCAATTCGGCACCGCTAAGCTCCGCTCCTCTTCAGTGGAAACGCAGCCTTACTGTGGATTCTATGGATGCTACATACATGTTTCATCTATGTGCTAGCTCTTACTCGAATCTCGATACTTACTCGCAAGC
Organism: Polyommatus icarus; assembly: GCA_937595015.1. Lineage (NCBI taxonomy): Eukaryota > Metazoa > Arthropoda > Insecta > Lepidoptera > Lycaenidae > Polyommatus > Polyommatus icarus. Next base: position 6,831,945 of record OW569328.1, on the reverse strand, counting down.
GGCGAGGCTGGATAACGCGCCGTCCATCTTCTCTATCGGCGGCCACTGGAACTGCAGCTCTACCACCGTCGCCTCCGCCGCCGTCTGCCCCGTCTCCCGCTCCCAGCGAGCTATCGCCTCCTTGCATGTCGTCGGCTTTAGCGACATTTGTGCTATCTAAATTCCAGAATTCGGACGTAGCTTTTCTTTTTCTATGTAGAGCGTAGGCCTCAAATATAAATATGTTCGTATAGACCTAAAATAAAAATATGTTTGTTATTTTTTTTAATGTTTACAATATTTTGTCATTAATGACATGATGACAATTGATGGATGATTTTAACGTTAAATATTTTTATATTTATTTTCCAAAGTCCATGGCATTTGCAGGGAGTAAGAACTCTACCTGCGACCTGCCTATATTATGAATATAATCTGCGACGAAAATTACTCAGATGATTTCCTCGCTTTAATAAGCTGTTATTCAGGGGCTTAGTGAGATACGTGAAATCATTGGGTTAATTTATATTATTAGGTATGCTTTAGAAATATTTTCTGAAATCTATATACCTATATCTTTTTAGAGCTTTCAGCCTACAGTCTACAGACTATCTTATTACCAGCATAATATTCAAGTAGGTACATGAAAATGCATAGTCGGTGTTCGTAAAACATACCAATAAACCAAAGGCACAATCATAAAAGGGGTTATAAGTCCCCAAAAACCTACACAATCATATCCACACCTCGAGGGTCGCGCCGGTCGGCGGTCGCAATCACGTCGCGCCTCACACCTCACACCCTCCACGCGCCCTGAATTTCAAGCGCCATGTCATCTGCGCCCAGGGCTGACACCTGTGCAATTATTTTTCAATGTAAGCAGAACCTGCCCTATGAAGAGTCCGGATACAAAAATGCTGCGCTATCTTGGCCTTTTAATAAGCTAGGCCAAAGGTTGGTAATACTTAGCATGAATGTTTTCAGTAAGATAAATCATAAAGGTATCCGATCAAATATTGTGGGTTATTGTTGACAACCCTATAAGTGGACTGGCACTGTGACGCTAAACCTTAAAAAATATTAACCCCACGGGTCTTGAGCTCCAAAACGTGAGTGTTATTTACAATTACTAGGTACTTCTAACTAAACTTAAAAATCATGAGCTTTCAGTAGGTACACTGTTTCGGATCAATATGTACAGTAACTAAATTACAAATTACCACTTATGTAAATTTGTATCTATTCATAGAAAATTATTGCTTGAATACTGATCTTATTACTGATGAAAAATGGATTATTTATCTCAATCGTGGCATAACAAATTACTCGGAGCTGCACAAAAAATGTCCACTCGGTCGAGCATTTTCTGGTTTATTGAGGTGATCAATTTTACTTCTAGCTCGTAAATGATACTATTCATACCGAACAGAGGGCACTTATAGTATAAACATGGGTTTTTACATGGCAAATATTTATTCCACCCCATAGGCGTCACAGAGTAATGTTTAGTTGGCACGCGGCGACACGTGCGGGCTTCAGAGCTGCATCCGCTACGCGCGCTTCGGCTCTTTAATGTTATTCATGTATGATATAAGCAAACTTAGGATTAAGTTTAGCGTTTATAACGCGATAATGGCTTTTCGAATTAGGGATGTTTGTTTCCGAGGCGGCGGCGTGCGGCTGTATGAGATTAACTAGGATCTTACAGAAGTTATTCGCGGACGTTTTCCGAATATTGCTTGGCTACCGATTTTGTAAAATAGGCGAGTACCACAGGAATGCCCTAACCTAACTACCTACTAACTAACGTTTTTGTCAATTGGTTTACCGCTTATAGGTACTATCAGAGAAGTTGATTCCTATGCAGATCGGGGACCTACCTACGTAGTTTTGTTTCGTTACGTCAAACCCAGCCGACAGATCACAATTATTATTAACATTGAATTGACATATTCGACCAAATAACGTTGGTCTATCAAATGCATAGGAATCAATTTCCTCGATGGTACCAAACCACAAACGCATAAACGGTACTTTACCTAGTTTCTTAATATGTCAATGACTTTACCAATCGACTATCACTATTGAAAAAACTTATCTCCCGTCGAAAACCTCAGAACTTAAAACATAGGCAGCATCTGGTAATTAAATCGTTATTATTTAATTACCAGATGCTGCAGCAGCATTAAAGAGCACCGGTGATCGCGACAACAAAAGAATACAATAGCATTTCCAAGAATCCGCGATCGAAGTATTAATTAACTTCTTTGCACGAAAATCGTTTATGGCACGGGATAACCATTAACCATCACCTCAAATATCATCTTAATTCATACTGTCACATTAAAAATAGGTGCATGTAAAAAACCACGGACCTATCAGTGAAAAAAAAACAGACCTAGAGAAAGATAGACATGCTTTCTCATCCACTGTATAATAATTAGAGATGTGCCGATCATGACTTTGGCCGACTAGCCGACTAGCAGATTAGTCGGCTGCAAAGAAGCCGACTAATCGGCCGATTAGTCGGCAAGCCGATCATGGTCTCAGAAGTTTCCGTTACGTTTTTTTACTGCTTTTTCGCGGGTAAGAGGCACACATCGCAAGTGGGTGTATACGTGTTTCTTGTAAAGAGTTCACTGTGAAAGTAGCAGCGCTTTTTCACTTTTGTATGGGCAAGCGCTCCAGGCCCCAGTATCACGAGTTTCCCCATACAAAAATGATTTTTTTTGGTTCTTTAGCTTTTTTTTGGCTCTACAAGGAACACATACACACCCTAAATTATCACTTAGTTTTGTTACACCCTGTACATACTAAATTTGTTGTTAAAATGATATTTACAAAAATAATTTCTCTACTAGCAAGTAATTTCAGAAACACTTTAAGAATTTAATTTTAAAATGTGTAATGTGTTATACTGATTGAGTGTGATATGAACACTTTATAAAATATTATAATGACCAAGGTTTTTCATTAATGTAATTTTAATTTATTGAAATTACTAAATACAAATTAATATGAAAATTACTTTTTTGCTATTTAGCAAAAAAGTAAAAAGCCGATTAGTCGGCGCTTTTTGCCGACTATTCGCCGACTAGTCACCGACTACAAAAGTGGCCAGATAGTCGGCGACTAGTCGGCACATCTCTAATAATAATCAATAATAAGAGTATGATAATAAGTATAAGTACAATAATTTGTAGGTGTTGACTGTTGATATTATAACACCTCCATCGTGGGTATTGCAGACATAATAGATTTTCAATTATTATTATTGGGGATTGATGGGATATTAAACACTCTAATAAAAGTAAGTACCTTTAAAAGATTTGAACGCATGCGCGCAAAGCATGTGCAATGTGTTTTTTATGAACGATACTTATAATATCCAATCCAGTTCATTATTGTAATGAATAAACAAGAGAGAACCAAAATATTCGTGTGCCTGAGATATTGGCAAATTGTTGGGTAAACAAAATGAGTTTTTGCATTGGTTTTTGCTAAAAAATTAAGCTTATGAGAGCTGTCAGCTGACGTTTGACAACTGACATTTGACAGGTTGCCGTAATGACACAACGTGTGTATAACCTCCAAAAAGAAGTGTTTACTTTTAATAGTTACCTAATATTTTTAGTGTTAAAATGGATGATTTACAACTAAATATTAGTGTATCTAAAAAGGTATTTTGTATAGTTTTCGTATTTTATACTTCTGTGATCTGATATCTTTACTAAACGTTGTTTTCTGTTCATGTTTAGAACAATAACAAACCAAACAGGCAAAGAGTTGATCAGCAAAGTAATGGGTATAAATTTAAGTCCAAGCCAGACTTTAGTGGCAAAATATTCGCCAGAAAACGGCACATCAACGTAGATCGTGCAAATCTCAATTATAAGAAGCCTGAGGAACCGCAGAACAAAAAGTTTAAGCAAAATGAACCTCAAGTATCCAACAATGCCACACCAGCTCCAGAGAAAAGGGATTTGGCGTCTAAACTACGAGACCTAAGTGAAAACAAAGGAAAATTTTTAAACAAAAACTATCAAGAAATTCATGATGAATTGCAAATCAAACAGAAACCTAAAGGAAGCTGGATATCATCTCTGTTCAAAAATAATCCGGAAGTTCCGCGTGTCGGTCAAAAAGCGGTTAAGCCCGTAGTAGAAAAAGTATTCTCTGGAACCACTTTCGCAGATCTAAATGTACATCCCCACAGCATAGCCAACTTAAAACAAAATCTCAACTTGACCGAGCTGATGACAGTACAACAGCAATCTATACCTATAATATTACAAGGACGAGATGTACTTATCAGGTATTATTATATTAAATTTTTATTGTTTTCAAATTAAATTACAGTAGTTTTAGGTGGGATTATTTGTGTATTATCTTTTGAGTATACCCCCTTTTAATTTGTTTTAATAATAATGTAAATAGAACTGGAACACAACTTTAATATTGTGTGCTAATGTATTTTATAAATGGTTAGTATGTGCACATGAACACTATGTGACATTTAAGTTACCAGTATAATAATAAATTATACTGCAAGTATTCATCTTCAGAAGCGTAGCGAGCCTTGGCGGTGCCCCATATAAAAATTCTGTGGGGGCCGTAGTAAGGTTTGCCTTTCTTGACTTTTGTAAATTAAAAAATTGAAAAGATTTCATAAATATACGGCGGTTGAGCTTTGAAATTAACTATTTGCTTTTAAATCTTGTAATAGCCATCACTACTTTATTTATTAGGTCACAAACAGGTTCCGGGAAGACTTTAGCATATGCATTACCTGTGATTGAAGGCCTGCAAGCCATAAGACCTAAAATTAACAGGCATGATGGAGTCCGAGTAGTAGTGGTGGTGCCAACTAGGGAGCTTGCCATACAGACATATGAGTTGTTTGTGAAACTTACTAAAGTAAGTATTTTTAATTTTTTCTAAGTAGTTAAAAAAAAAGCTTTAATTTCTCTACTACAAATTAATAAGATCCTTCAATTTTGAAAATAGGCTACTTGACCTATATTCAATTTCATTGAACAAATGCATATTTCTAGTAGAACTTGGCCTAGGAAACCGTATTTCACTCTTATTATCAAATAAAAGCTTATGATTGATAAATAAAGTCGATTTGAAAATATGATTTTATGAAAATAGGAATTGTACTGACGAAAACGCTTTTGCGGTACTTCCGATTTGGATGCGATGTCATCCTCATACTAATTTAATATCTTTTATTTATCGCGCTCGCTATATGTAAGTTTATTTGTACATAAATAATAAGAATAAGCCTATTATATATTTTCTTCAATAATTCAAATAAAACATCAGTTTTATATATATTATCTCCATTTGTTGTAGATGGGAAATGAAATGGCCAAAACTTTTCTCCAAAAGTTTTCAACATTACAAATGATTTCTAATTTCTTATATAATTATTTTATAATTTTTGGGCACTTTTAGATTCGTACATTTAGCACTTTAAAAACATTTCAATAAAGAGAGTTTAAAATACAAAGCGGATGACGTCACACTATGGCGGACAGTGTTTTCGGCGCCATTTAAGAGGCATATTTTTCAATAAACATTTTTATGGGTTTCTACTGTGTAAAATATTAAAGTATTCGTTTTTTTTGTAAAAATGAATGATTATGAAGCGATTAGCATGAAGAAAAAAATTAGGTCAAGTAGCCTATTATCATTTGAGATACCAATATTATAACTTTCTAGTTTTTATGATGTATGATAAAACACTTATAAGATTTAAATGGTTTTCTTAGTATTTTATTCACTTTTAATTGAATGTTATATTTATTTTTAGCCTTTTATTTGGATTGTGCCTGGTCTTTTAAGTGGCGGACAGAAAAGGAAAGCTGAGAAGGCAAGACTGAGGAAAGGTCTGAGCATACTAGTGGGCACTCCGGGCAGAATCAATGATCACTTGAGGCACACACATTCATTAAATTTTTCTAAGACTGGGTATGAATTTAAAAAAAATCCTTTGTAATTTTATTTTCAAATATTATAATATATAATAACAGATATAAAAAATTGTGTTATTGTATAATATGACATAATATTATTATGATTTTGTGTAAAGTCAATATTACATTACTTACATTTAAGTCCTTATAATATACAATTATATAGGTTGTTAGGTTTAACACCGTTATCCTAAAAAAATATGGATAATGCTGTTAAACCTAACAACCTGTATATAATTATTAGTGACAATGTAGTTTAAAGTTTTATTTTAAAGCAATTTTATTTTTATCATATTAGTTGCCTTATATTGGACGAGGCAGATCGCTTACTGGACATGGGTTATGAAAAAGATGTTGCAGCAATAGTAAAAGCCATCGAGGACCACAAAAGAGCAGCCACTTATGATCCATTGGCTCTAGTCAAACAATCCTTTAACAAGAAGGCTAAAGATGAAACTGAGGAGAATCAGGATACTGAACAAGTAGAAAATGAAGGAACTGATATTGTAACTAATAATACTGAACATCCACTTACACAAGTATTCATGTCCAAAGAAAGACAAACAATATTGTTGTCTGCTACTTTGACAAAGGTAAGTTAATTCATAAGTTCAGAACTTTTTATTAGGTAGCCAAAAGTTGTAGCTAAGGCATTGTTTAATCAATAAAGATCTACACCATACATGCGCGTTTCTGGAATATTTTTTTAAAATGTAGTTTGATAAGCTTATAGAACAAGAAGAATAAAATATTTAGTCAATTTTTACCTTGCTATACAATCTCTTTTTCTTTATATTTAGGCTGTAGAGAATTTAGCAGGCATAACAATGAAAGATCCAGTTTTTGTTGATACATCTGAAGGAAAAGCACTAGTTGCAGATTCACTGCAAAAAGAGAAAGAGCAGATGAAGAATAAAAATATAGAAAAACCCGTTCAAGAAGTCAAAAGTAATAAAACGATAGAAAACAAAAAACCTGAAGTTCCAATATTGAAAAAAGAAGTTATTACAGAAACAAAATCAAATAAAGAGGAACAGGCCAAAACAGAAAGTCAACCAGTTATAGAAATGAGAGGAAGTAAGTATTCATAACTTATAAGTAATAACTTAATAATGACATTAAGAATTAAAATGTTCATTTACTTAAATGCTTTATTTTGTTTTTAGAATTGAAAGCTTTTAGTGGTTCCTTTTTTCCTGAATTATTTGAAAATAAAGAAAAGACAGATGAACCTAAAGTAGCTAAGCCTCAGAATGTAGCAAACAATGTTGAAAATAAAGATGACAGTGACAGTGATTCTGATTATGAATATTTCAAAGTACATAACCTGAATGACAGTAGAGTACAAACAGTAACAAATGGTAACAAAGAGGAATCTGCATCCGAAGAGGAAGCTGTAGAAAAACCTAATGTTTTCCTTCAGGCAATAAAATCGGCTGTCACAGAAGATGAACTGGTGTTGCCAGCCACGGTGAACCAAACCTTCCTAGTCATACCAATGAAATTACGACTCGTAACTCTTTGCTCCCTCATCATTGAACACTGTATTCTTAACAAAAAGGGAGGAAAAATGATCGTGTTTATGGCAACACTAGAAATGGTAGATTATCATTCTGAACTTATAGAAACAGTTTTGACCGGTAAGAAATTCAAGAAGAAAAAAGATTCGAAAAGTAAAGAAACCAAAGGGAAGAAGAGGAAAGTTGACAATAGCGACGATGAAGTAAGTTTGATACTTTGTAAAAGAGGTATGAAGATTTTTCTATGGAGCCTGGCCGATCTACTGTCCGCCGGAAATGGATAGCTAACATCAATACAAACAAAAAATTACCTTGGACAAAACCACGTAAAGTGTCACATTTCGAAGATATGAGCTGCCAAAGTTTTACCAATTTAAGATATTGCAACTTTGGCAGCTCATAAGTCATATCATCGAATTGTGATACTTTAGTTTACTTTTTGTCCAAGATAATTTTTTGTTTGTATTGATGTTAGCTATCCATTTTTGAAAAAAATATTTGTGAACGCGAAAAAACACAATGGCGTACAGTAGGTTGGCCAAAATCTTCATACCTATTTGTGTAAAAAGTGAAATTCAAGAGAATATTTTATAAAGAAAATGTTTTTTTAGGATGGTTCAGATTCAGATGGATCGAATTCAGAATTTGAAGTGGATTACGAGATTCCAGAAGAAGGTAGCCTAGTTCCAGTAGATTTAGATGTGTTCAGTTTGCACGGCTCCATGCCTCACGAGAGGAGGATAGAAGTGTTCAAACAGTTCAGAACTGCAAAGAGAGGGCTACTTATTTGTACTGTGAGTATATTTTAAATTGTTTTGTTTATGGTGAGTGTGACAAAGCGTGCCACTCCGGCAAGTGCGCCATATAGCTTTAATTCATAGTGTTGATTGGAAATCTCTATGGAATTATAATATGATTCGTTTGGTTTATACCATCTTTATATTTCACTTATGTTATGGCACCTTAAAAGCCAATTACAACGCTAATCAAAATATGAGTCGCGTATAATATTGCAGGTCACTTTAATTTCTTGAGAAAATGTTATCTGTTATTTGAGCTTTTAATTTTTGATCTAAAATGTATGTCTCCTCTTATGTGGGATGTAAGTTTGATTGTCTATGTTGTTGTCTATGCTGTTATTATTATTTGAGATTTAAATATAAAAAATGTACAACTTCTTCTGTGTAGGATGTAGCCGCGAGAGGCTTGGACGTACCGCGTGTGGACTTGGTGCTACAATACTGCGCGCCCGCCTCCGCCACAGATTATGTACACAGGTATATTTTTTAATTTGTAAGTTTATTTCTAGATTAGTATTATCCATACTAATATTATAAATGCGGAAGTGTGTCTATCTGTACGTCTGTTATCTCTTCACGTCCGAACCGCTGATCCGATTTTGTTGAAATTTGGTATGGTGATACTTTGAGTCTCGGAAAAGGACATAGAATACTTTTTATCTCGGAAATATATACGGTTCTCGAGTGATAAACGCATTTTGGCACAACGGAGTTACGGGCATCATCTAGTCATTTATAACTGAAAATTATGTTTTCTTCCGATATACTGAGCTCCTTTTCTAGTCAAAATTTTTGATGCCTTTGTGCTTACAAAGGTTTACCTATCTGTACTTGTTTCATTCGCTCGCTAACGAAAATTACTGTTTCGCTTTTATATCACGTGGAAACAAGATAACATATTATTATCTTTTAGAAAGAAAGTACTAACTACTACTGTTATTTACTCGCCATTTGCTGCTACTTATGCTGGCTTCTCACGGCGCGTAATATCACGAGCCGCGCCGCGCCAGTTCGAGCCACGTGCCGTGTAAAGGGGGTGGCTCGAGGTGGCGCGGGCTGGCTCGAGCAGGCGCGTCCGATCCGATTGAAGTCGGTAATTTCAAAGGCGCGGCTCGGCGCGGTGCGGCTCGTGACATTACGCGCCGTGAGAAACTATCTGAATTATAGTTCATAATATAAGTTCCTTCTACAATGATATTCTACTAAATACAGATCTGTTACGTTCATACTATTTTCCGGCTTAAATTGCTTCCGAACAAATTTTCAAATTCAATTGTCAAATTTGACAGATAAGTGAAACAAAAGATACGAAATGCCATTTACATAAAAGAGACAGACTAAATAAAAGACGAGCCAATTGGCCCACATGGCTTCACAACGCGCGCGGTAGTAACATAATATCTGCTTTGAGTTTTTTATATAATATCACTAGCTGTCCCGGCAAACGTTTCTTTGTCATATTATATAAAGTATATCGCCCGTATTATTTTATTGAATTAGTGACTAAATAAGTATGTCACCATGGCAACGTCCATCGCTATCCCGTGACCCGCGTCGCATAAACAATGATCGCTCTTTATAGAGAAATAATTTGCAATAAAATAAAATTGCGACTATAATTAAAGATCTAAGCTATTCTATCTCTCAAGTTGGAAAAAGCACACATTAAAAAAAAGAAACATTAAAATCGGTTAAGTAGTTTAGGAATCCATCGCGGACAAACATCGTGACAGGAGATTTATATATATTAGATAAGATTGTCCTATAATAATTATCCTCATAGGGTGGGTCGGACGGGTCGCGCGGCGCATGTTGGAGCCGCGGTGATGTTCCTGCTGCCCAGCGAGACTGAGTTCGTCAGACATCTTGAACAGAAGCGCATCAGGTATGTTGTTTAATGTTGCTTATATCCCACTAACTATAACTTTATTATCTGTATTGTTGGTTAAAAGTCTAAGGTTTATAACTGCATTAAAGTACTCTAAAATCAATGTACTCTAGGATCAAATCAATGTACCTATACTGTACTCGGTGAAACAGGGCGGTAGCGGTCATTGACTCCCTATCGAAAACTTGTCATTTTCTATACAAAACTGCGATTGACAACATCTGATACTTCATTGTCAATCGCGGTTTACATAGAAAATGACAAGATTTGTCAGAGAGTCAATGACCGCTATCGAGTACCGCCATGTTTCGTCGAGTACAGTATAACTTTTGAGTGTTTTTAACATAAAATTGCACTTTGGCCTCACGAGGCCTGTCAAATTGAGAGTACATTAATATATCATGTACTGTCAATTTGACATTGTCAAAGCAGCATCTCAATTCACAATTCTCCCTATGAAAGTGTACCATCGAGGAAATTGATTCCTAGTCAGTTGACAGACCAACGTCATTTGGTGGGATCATTTTAATTCAATGTTAATTGTGATCTTTCGGCTGGTTTTGACGTAACGCGACCAAATGACGTAGGTCCCCCATCTGCCTAGGAATCGACTTCTCAGATAGTACTTTGTGCATGCGTTTCTTCTTGATGATGTTTTACTCTTTTTTAACAGGCTACGACAAGACGACGAGTCAAAGTGTTTAGAAGCTCTGCGTACAGTCGCGCCCACCGCGGCGACGATGCAGCGCGCGGCCATCGCGGTACAGTCGCGACTGGAGTACACCGCGCACAGCTCCAAGGAGTGGCTGGCCAGAGCCAGCAGAGGTAGGGGCTAGGGCTAACAGTAGCAGTCAGAGTCATTTGATGATGACTTAACTTTAATTTAATAAAGAGATGTGAAGAAAAAAAGACGGGTTGCGCTCCAGGAGTGGCGGCAGAAGTTGGTTATTAACGTTGTGCATTATTTTTTAAAACCATTTTTATAAAAATCGATTTAAAAAAAAACGATTTTTTTATTAATCGAAACCCTTACAATCGATTAAATTTTTAACCCAATTTTTTATGAAAATCGTTTTTTTTAATTACTTAATCGAAACCCTTCAAAATATTTTTAACCCATTTTTTATGAAAATCGATTTTTAAAAAATCGATTTTTTTAATTAATCGAAACCCTTACAATCGATTAAAAAATATCGACAATCGAAAAAACAATCGATTGTTCGATTAGTCGATTTCGATGTTACAACACTACTCTCCAACCGTCTTACGGTTTTTCGATCAGCACGAGAATCTGACGCGAGTTTCACAGTTTTTACCTATCCCACAAAAATGCTCAAAGCCGCTAAAGAAGTTTTCACTTCAAAAAATGAAGAGTTTTTTGATAAAATAACATGTATGGATTCCTTTTACTTTTACCCACATAGACGTCATAATATAATATGGGTTTGCCAATAAGTAAATTTCTTTTATAGTACCATCCGAGAAGTTGATTCCTAGGAAGATGGCGGACCTAAGTAGAGATAAACTACGATAACATGGCGCGCCCCTCCTAATTACTGTGTCAATGTGTGTAATCACATCCATATGAAAGAGTTTGTATGTAGTATTCAACCAATCAAATAGTACTCGTAATCTTTCACTTAATGTCACTTATTAGTCTTATTACCAAGATTTGTTGGTCAACTAATCATAACTAGCCGACCGCGCAAGACAACGCACTTCAAACATTTTGACAACGTACTTCAAACGTTTTGAATTTTGGATTTTCATGCTATCGTAGTTTATCTCTAATTTGGTCGCGTTAAGTCAAACCCGTCCGACCGATCCATTGACAATGATAAGACGATCACAGTTAACATTGTATTGACATAAGCCGACCACATGGAGGCTCATGATTGTAGCAGATTATAGTCAGGAAGTGCCTTTTTTCTTTGCACACGTTGTGTTAGCAGGTCTCCATCTTTTTGTGCAGATGTGATAGAGACAAAGAGATATTTCTCTTTATCTGGCGACCGGAGTATATTATTATTATGTAGAAATTAGTGAATACTGAGTACATTTTCGTAAGGACAATAATAGACAGTTGATACGTAATTAAGTTATTAATATTTTTATTACTACTAATTATAATATTTAATAATAGCATTATTATAATATTGTTATGATAAATATAATGAGCTTGTTATATTGCTTGATGCACATACTTAAATATGTTAAATATGTAAATTTGGAAGGAAAATGCCAGAAAATTCACTAAAACACTCCGTTATGTACCTAGTTATTCATAGCAATTATGTTTTCATTGAAATAAGATCACATAAAGTAATCTTTTTACGAGAGCGAAAATAAAATAAAATCTTTGCTGACTTTGTCTAGATGTAAGATGTCCATACTAATATTATAAATACGAAAGTGTGTCTGTCTGTCTGTTACCTCTTCACGCCCAAACGGCTGAACCGATTTTGCTGAAATTTGGCATGGAGATACTTTGAGCCCCGGGACATAGGATACTTTTTATCCCGGAAAAATATGCGGTTCTCGCGCGATAAACGAATTTTGGCGCAACGGAGTTGCGGGCGTTATCTAGTATGTTGTATAAACGTATGTTTGTTTAATCGTAGCCCCTAATGGATCAAGAGCCTACGACGGCCAGACCTTCTTAGTTTCGTAAAGCTGAAAGTTTACCTGTTTGTGACCTTTACATGAGGTAAGAACGGCCAGCAACTTTCAAGCAACAACAAACAGTTACTTTAGGAGGTATACCTGACTTTCGCGAAAGAGTAAAGCTCAATTGATAATTTGATAGCTTATATTCTTAGCGGTAAGTGGAGGAATCTTGTCTTTCAGTGCCGGATTTGTAAACAGCTGCCAGACACCCTTACACTATCTGAAAGTCTAAAAGTTTGAGAGTGTCTAGCAGTTGGAAGCAACTGTCAAAAATGTCTGGCACTGGAAGACGAGATTCGTACAATTACCGCAAGGAATAAAAGCTATAAAATTGAGCTTTACTCTTTCTCGAAGGTCAGGTAGACCTTCATAACTGGATACCTCCTAAAGTAACTGCGACGAAACTGCATAGTTGCTGGTGATTCTTACCTCTGTAAAGGTAAACCAGCAAAGGAAATTTATACCTACGTAGTGCGTTAGTTGGTCAATGGAGCTATGTCAAGATAGTAATTACTAATTAGTAATAAACCAAACATTAAAGAAACATAATTTTTCAGCCTTCACATCATGGGTGCGGTTCTACTCGGGCTACCCGCGTGAAGTTCGCGAGATGTTGGACGCGCGAAAACTTCACCTCGGTCATGCGGCCAAGGCGTTCGCGCTCCGAGAGACACCGGCCGCGTTGGCAAAACGCGCCCGCTCCGATCCCAAGCTGAAAAAAGATAAACCTGTCAACAGGTTGACAGTGAGAGAAGAGGATGAAAAGAAACGACCAGGGTAAGTTTTACCCGCCATTTTCCATTTACTCCATTACAAATCTAAGGACAGGAAATTAAAAGCGCCCTGTCTGTGTTTGAAAGCTGTGTTTTAACACAAATGCTTCACCTAATTAGTTATTTCAATGTCTTATAACTAATAGCTAATAAAATTTTACGTTGCAAAACAGTACCATGGTCACAGGGATATAGTCCAAATTAAAGCTTATTATTATTCGTCTTTAATACTCATCGAGACTAATAAATAAGTTTTACTACTGCCGTACGACATAAATTATATTTAAGTAACGACGTTACAGTCTGAATAGTATTTTATTGTTTTAATGAATTTAATTACGAGTCGCCATTTTGAAAAGTAGTTGCCACTCAAAATAGAATTGCGCAATTAATTCTCAGGTTTCTCGTAATGCTCGTGTGACTAATAATTAAATATTAATTGCAGGTTCCCAAAAATGAAAGTGAGTATGTTCGGCGGGAAGGTGTTCAACAAACAGAGCTCGATGCACACCGCCAGCGAGTTCGACAGCGGCCTCCCGCCCGTAGATACCTACACAAAGAAGAAGAAGAAGAATTGACACTCATAATTTTTAATTGATACATGTAAAGACCACTGAGCTGTACAGATAAGGTATATAGAAATACATTAACTTAATTGACTATTAGTGGTATTATTCATCAACAAAAAGCTCCGGCCCCGCTAATGAATCGTGGAGCTGATCCAAAAATTGTAATCGCAGAGTCGAGATTAATGGAGGCGGCCGATGGCTACCGTTTCTGACTCACGAGTGACTCGAATGAAAAATGAGTTTAAACCATTACCGTGCCCCGTCCGGCCTTTTGATATTTAAATTTTTTTCAAGCGGCCGTCATTACGAGAAGATGATTTGCGAATTTCGCCCCAGCGCGGTTTTTTGTTCGTCGCCAAAGTTGTCGTTTTCATTTATGATGTTTTTATTGCTGCATAATGAAAAATTAAAAGTGTATTGTGAGGCGCTTTCATGCTCTTATCTCTCGCATTTATATCGCCCGATACTCCGCGGTGACAGTTTATTTTCGATGAATTAATTTGACGGAGATAAAGAAGACTCAATATTTCATCTTATTACATGGACGGCCCTAAAGGGCAGATAAAACCAGTCCAACTGACTGAAACAGGAACCAATCTGTGAACCTTTGGATACATATTTGAAGAATATCTTCATCTTTAACCATAAACCATAAACCATAAAATCTTACCACTCGAGAACTAAAACTTAACTAAGCATGTACATCTAAACTTTACTTAGCACTGCTGTGGTTTGACGCAATCAATAAAGGTTTTCAGCAATGAAAAACACAAAAAGCTGTTTGAAAAAAGCAATAGCATTGTCACGTCATGCGAAAAATATAGATTTGTGTACGAGTTAATCGAATTCAAATATGGAATAATTTAAACGGCAAACAGCAATGGCGATCGTTAATTGTAGCGTTTGTATTGGTCGGCGCGCATCATTACCCGCGTATAATTTACATGTTGAGCGCCAAACCTCGTGAAAAGGCCTTTTCATTAACATCAGCTAAACTGAAAAATTATTCTGCCATATAATACACGAAACTAGCTTATCATGTATTATGTAACAAAGGTCTGATGTTAACAACTTTTTATCCCTCATTTTACGTTCTCTTCCTATTTAAATCGATTGTACCACTCTTGAAAGTTGAAACGGAAATTTGATATTATTCTTCGCTAACTATAAATGATTACAATACAAAATAAATATACATAGTCAGTATTATGTAAAATGCTGTAGGTAAAACGTAATACGTCTATTTTAAGGGAAAGGCGCTAATGGTAGACACTGAACTAATAGAAGACACTTACGACAAAAATGCCATAAAAATAAGAATTATTCTAATTATTTCTCAACACTGTAAATTTTATAAGCTTCTTATGCTATCTGTTGATGTGAAAAAATATATTAGGGATGCCTTCGGGAACAAAATTTTAAAATGGGATCAGTTTTCGTAAATGATGTGACCGCGTCAACACGCACCCGGCAATTTCTTAGCAAATAGGTTAGGGAGGGCGAAATTTTGCACGTAAGTTTTGAATACATTTATTAGATTTCTTGTAATTTCTATTGATTTCATTGGATTAATGGTCATGTTGTTTACACTAATTAATGTTTATTTATGATCTTTTATCCATTTTCCCTAACAATATAAAGGGTGTCTACTATTAGTTCTTGAAAATGTAAAAAAACCTAATAGATGACATGGATCTCATCTTTTAGTTTTTCAATACATACTAAAGTTATTTTGTACTTTATTCTACTGCAAATATCATCACTATTCTCTAAAAATATAATTCTATTAACAAACTAAGAACTTAGAACTACTGTACCTAAAAATGGACATGGTGTCTAATATTAGACCTTGCACTGATCTAAAAATCGATGCTTTAGTTTTGTAGCAGTAAAAAGAAGAAAACGGAGAACTGAGAACAAAAAGAAGAAAAAAGAAGAGGCAAAAGAAGCATGGATACTTAAGACTAAAAATAAATTTGCTGGGAAAAAAATATGAAAAATAAAAATAAAAGGAAAGATAGTTTCAGCATGGAAGAAGAATGAATAGAATCTGGAGACAACGTGGATAATATTTCTGATGCATGTAGTTACTATGATGAAGTAAATGAAATCTTTTGAAAAACGGCAAATAAAGGCCTAATAATATGAAAAATGTAAAATGTAATTTAATGTTCTATGTCAACTATTAGTTCATATTGGTGTCTACTATTAGTGTTGTTCGCTTATTGTGATGTCATCTATTAGTACTTATGACTAAGTTTACAAAAAGACCAATAATATATTTTTTTATTGATTTGTCAGAGAATAATTATAATAGTTTTATTTTGTAAGAGTTACTGAAGACATGGAAGAAGTTATCAATCCTTTATTTTCATAAATTATATATTTTATAACATTCGCATGTTTCATGTTTCCTTATAGTGTCTGCCATTAGGTCTTCTCCCTTAACTTCTAAAATAACTTTCATTGCTTTTTATTCAATACATCGACTTGTATAACAAACGTTAGGATCATGCCTTACTTTTAGTCAATCAAAAAGTTAATCAAGTTTATGTAAGCACATTTATATTGTCTTTAGGCTACTGCATCGGCGTCCGATTGATGTAGCGATAATAGATAAACTCATTAATGTCCGCACAGTAGGCGACTTCTTACAGCCGACTGACAATGGAGAGGTTTGATTCGGTAGTATAATAGATATCGAGCTCGGTGGGCAAGTTGGTTAATAGTTTTTTACCTATGTGAGTGATTCTCCCAGAGTATATTACTTTAAACACTATTTTATGAACACCTTATACTTGTAGAAGTGGCAAATACTTTTACGGTGCTTTATCGTATTTTAACGCACAGATTCTATAATTTTAAACCAACTCAATATTGACAACTATTATTTTTTTATGGGTTACACATTAATAGAGATTAGAGATACATTGGAAATTCAAACAAAAAAAAATTATAAAAATCGGTCCACTCGTTTGGATGCTGCGATGCCACAGACAGACAGACAGACAGACCGACAGACAGACACGTCAAACTTATAACACCCCAATTTTTGGTCGGGGGTTAATAATGAGAAGTAGGAGCTAGTATTATCATCTAAAGACTATTAAAGTTACTATTAACTAGTTGTTGTAACTGATCTTCACCGGTTTAAACGGATAATTACAGATATTATGGTTAACATAAAGTTTTAAAATCGAACGTTTTATTACAATAGTTTGAACGTGAGATTCAAGCTGCACAGCGCTGCACGGCGCTGCTCACAAACGCATGTCTCATAATATTATAATAGCTGCACTACCGATCTTCAAACATGAGAGTTGAGACTCCTACAGGTGTTATTACAGTTGATCTTTGGCGGCCTAAACTTGCAAGTCACGGCCCACCGAATTATGGGCACAAAGCGCCGTTGATACCGAATATTCCATATAAATATTGAGCTAATCGCCCTTTCAATGAGTCGGCTCGCTTTTTATTAATAATTGATCGCAGAGCGGCGAGTCATGACCGTATTGTGAGCGTTTTTTGCCTCCGAACTCATTAATGTATACTACATATGGTACAGAGGGCGTGAAACTCGCCCGAAACTAATTTTCGATGAGTAAACTAAATGGCACGGAACGAATTACTGTTTGTCCTCTTGTCACATCTATTTTCGTTGCGAAATTTACCTAATGTTTACCCCATTTTGGAGTTTGCATCTGTTCGTCAACCGCAAATGAAAAACATAGAATAGGTATATTTTTGGGACTTTTTAAATTTTACATTTTGGCTGATATTTCTAATATCCTACCTCCTGCACAGTACACATACAGACATCTAATATGAACACTTAACAGGTGATCGGGCTGATCCGTGATACGCAAATGTAGAGTTCTTGAAAAATATTCTAGCTAGTAGTTTAATAACTGACTGTCTAGTAGTTTGGTACTAGACCTGCTAGTTTGATTTCGTCACAATTTTCAAAACATAATTTTTCAGATATTTGTTATGTACTTCCTTTACAGGCATTTATTGCTTTCATAACAGATGAAAATCCAGGATATAAAAATGTAGTCTTCACAGAGAATACAAATTTTTCTCACCGGAGCATATCTATGTATCTAAAACATACTTTAGCTTTTTACATGTTTTAAATTGTATATTTTTATAGTAATTAATAGTAATCATGTACTTTCGTCTAAGTGCCGCCTTTCCTTATCTAATTAAACATTCTCACACGAAACAATAAGGTTGAAATTTAGGAATTATGCGCACGCCGCGCCGCCGCTTACAGGTAGTTAGGTTAACAGTATAACAGCTGCGTGAGAAGTCGGTTAAATATGTACGGTGACCATGGGTTTTGAACATAGAACCCAGTAGTCTTTAGTGCTACTATTGGGAAGCTTCCTGTCGCGACTATACACACTTTTGTCCCTTGTTTCTCGAAAGAGAAGAAAATGTATGCAGCGTTGTGTGTAGCAAATTATATGCGTTGTGTAACAGTAAAGCTAGAGTCAAGTTAGTTAATTATTTTATTATGATTGATTCTTGATTATGATATTTGAGAAAAGCGGTTCAAGACGGTCAGTATAAATCTTCAATTAAAGCGAAGTACTCAGTTTGGTGAATCAAGAATCAAGAAAAATCAAGCTTCATAAGAACACCGGTAATCGCGACAACAATAGAATAACAAAAGATTTCCAAGAATCTCCGATCGAAGCAATAAGCTACCCTATAAGATGTTGTTAGTTGCGGAGCTATTGCGGACTAATCCGCTCTACCGCCGGCGCGTGGTCGCCTTAACAAAACGCTATGTCATTGTTCGCGAGATGTACTGATTATCGTTATTGTTTCAGACCGGGGAACGGCAAACGTTCACTCCATTTAATATAATTGAAGCGCTTATCAATTATGATCGTACTTGTTCTAACGTGTTTTACTCTCATTATGCTGCTAATTGTCGCTTTTCGGCGTTTGTTTTGTTTTTCATTAGAAATATGCGAAGTTCCGGTTTATGTAAGATAAATAGTGCCGCTTACATTACATATTTCGTTAATGATACATTTTCACCTCGAAGTAGGCTTTACTTCCTTTTGTTTGCAGTAGTTTACTTATGTATCGAATTGTATAATTCCTTATTTTATAATTTACTTTAAGCGGCCCCTTTGTGTGTCAGGAAATTATGCCAATTTTAGCTTTTTCACGCATTTGACCCATTTTTCGATTTTAAATTGAGCTAAAATTTTGTGTCAAGCTAATCTGATGCACACAGCACAATACATAAATCCTATCCCTTATGCTTGTATTAATGGATACTTTTTTTCTTTCTTCTGTTTCCAAGAATCTATAGAACCTATCGATAAAAACTCAACCTTATTATGTTTCAAGTTAGCAAAGGTTGAAATGTACTCAAGAACCCAGATATTACCCTAAGTATCGCTTGTCTAATGAAGCGTAAAGTATTTTATACAAAAACCTCAATGTTGCCATCCTCTTTGTAAAACATTGAATAAATATGGGCTCATTTTCATACACAATCGCGATGTGAAAAACGCAAACTGTTAATAACAGTTTACAATTCATTAGCTAACGGCGACTGTGAGCAGTGCTCGATATTTCTTATTCGATATTCAAATATCTATAATGTATGCTCGTCTGGGTTTCACCATCATAAATATATTAAAATTCATGTCTGTATTGTCTGCAATAAACGGGAAAAAGTAGAAAAAATCGTCTGTAACAATGTTGAGTGGTCTACCTAACGCATAGCGCCCACTCTACTTTATTGTTTTGATATGTAATTAAAAAAAAACAACTCTTTCTATATCTACCAAGTAATAAGTATAGTAACGACTAAAGAGTAAGTAGTACTAAATTGTATAAATAAATGAGAAAAAAATATTCGAAAACTCTTATATAAACTAAATTAATAGCTCTACATCTTTATGTAGAGCTATTAATTTTTACCATTCTGCCATGTGTTTAAATTAAATGTATAGAAAAGAACAGTCCCACTGTTCTTTTTGGAAGTCTTTTACACTTCCAATAAAGTTATATTGTATTAGTTATACTTTCTCTGCTCCTATACACCTGGGTACTTGTGAAATTAAAGTGATTTTTTAAAATCCTATAGATTGTCGTATGTAATGTCTAGGTACCCTGGAGCCATGCGTTTTTCAGTTACGACGTTAGTAATTACATGGCTCGGTGTGCCCGTAATCAATTCATACTCCACTACACTACAATGTGAAGATCGCATTACACTGCCTGCTCCTGCTGCCTCGCTAGCTGGAACCATGAATATTCATACAACATTTATTAAGCCTGTCGATGATAAGAATTCAAGGCGTCTCGTCTCGATTATGTTAAACGTTATTTACAGCCGGCCTCGCTTAACGAATTATGTTAAAAATAATTACCGCCCATTATTAATGAAATTATGATCTATGATAATACTTCTCATTGAACTTAATAACATAATTGTGAGCCCTAGATTTGTCTAGGCGGGGTAGCACGCTGCACGCCGCGTTCACGTGAACACGACGAAACCTTTCTACGAGAAAAGTTATTGGTATGCAAAAAAGGAATCTAATAAGATTAGAAAATAAACGCGTATTAAAATTGATACTTTGTAAAGAGCAGGTGGTATTCGCGGTTAACCCTGTTTCGGTCGCCTCCGACAAAAAAGTTCACACGTGTTAAAAAAATGAACGTTTCTAATGATTGTGAAAAAAGTGGTGTCGGATGTCGCTAACGTGTGTAACCCGGAGCTGCGATCGTGTCTCACTTGCCGACATTATAGCCGATAAGTATCATTTACACTGTTGCTCGGACAATTTTGAAATGGACGCCGACCGTTAAAGTGTTGCAATTTCTGGGTTAATAAATAAAATGACATATTTTAAAGAAGAAGACAATTGAAGAAGGAAATATAAGTCGTATGCACTCATCAAATTACTTTAAAGTTTAAACGTAACCAATACTTCATAGAGTTTATGATATTTTTATCTTGAGAACATTATTTTCCAAGATATCTATTCGCGGTTAACTGCAGATCCTTTGGTGCGCGATGACTTTTCTGAAATTCCGAATCAATGCTGAAACTTTGTAAAGTATTTGATAGACAGTATGTAAGCAACATGCAAGTACCATCGAGGAAATTAAATTCTATGCAGTTGACAGACCAACGTCATTTGGTGGGATCATGTAAATTTATTGTTAATTGTGATCTGTCGGCTGTGTTTGACGTAACTCTACCAAATTACTTAGGTCCGCCACCTGCCTAGGAATCAACTTCTCTCATAGTACATACTTACAAAGTAACTTACGACCACATGACAATGTCACCAAGCGCCACAATATCGTCGTGTCGGTCTTCACCGATTTTTTTTTCTAAAAGTTCAAGAACTGCTCCAATCAAGCATCGTCTGTGGGAGTGCACTGAGTGACGGGTGTTTAGCGGGCATAACCGTCCGTTTACCGCTGGGCCGCGGCGACCGCAGCGCGCCTGGGAAGGCTCTCTCTTACCGCGCCGCGTCGGTGTAGGGTTACATGGTACAGTTGCGTGGAAAATATTATCTGTATTCTGTAGTCATTGAACATGCATTTATTGATTCTTGGGTGGAGTTCCTTAGATATACTATACAGTATACTCCACTCGGGCTAACTTGTCGCTAGCGGTGATTGACTCCCTGTCAAAAACTTGTCATTTTCCATATAAAACCACGATTGACAATAACTGACACTTCGTTGTCAATCGCGGTTTATATGGAAAATGATAAGTTTTTGACAGGGAGTCAATGACCGCTAGCGACAAGTTAGCCCGAGTGGAGTATAAAATATCTTATACTAGCGACCCGCCCCGGCGTCGCACGGGTATAAAATATATGGCCACTGAAAAAATGATTAAAATCGATAGCCTATGATCCTTCACGTGGTCTACTTCTAATCTGTGCCAAATTCGCGAGATAAGCCCTTTAAAATAATTTCCACCATTTCCTTTCCTTTCCACATTCTCCTATTAGTCTTAGCGTGATAAAATATGGCCTCAATATAATATAATTCCTCAATCCTCCTATCTAACACTGAAAGAATTTTTCAAATCGGACCAGTAGTTCCTGAGCCCTTTCAAATAATTTTCCCCGTTTTTTCCACATTTTCCTCTATTTCTTCGCTCCTATTAGTCTTAGCGTGATAAAATATAGCCTATAGCCGTCCTCGATAAATGGGCTATCTAACACTGAAATAATCATAAAAATCCGTTGCGTAGTTTTAAAGATTAAAGGGAACAAAAGGACATGAGGGAAAAAAAGCGACTTTGTTTTATAATATGTATAGATATAGATTGAAGGCACAAGTCTATCTGCCGCACACATTATCTGTCAAACTCTTAATTTAATTAAAGTTAGATCATATTATTTTAAATGGCTCTGAGTGCGGTTGTCAGAGTAGCTTTATTAGTAGTAGAAGCAGAGGCGTAATGTGAACTACTTTGGTTTGGTTAGAAACAAAGTTATACATAGTTCACATATTTTGCTCGGTTTCTGAGTTTATGGCAGGAGTATACTTAATTTAATAGTACCTACTTTCATTTATCCAACGCGAAAACACTAAACTCAGAAATCAGAAATCGGCCGTTAATAATAATCCTTACTACTATAATAATTCTTTGAGTAATAATAGTTTAGATACGTAAACAAAGTCGTAAGCAAAAACGACATAAAAATTAAAATATGATATTGTGTAACTTGTAAGATATTTTTAAATCTTTTCAGACATCCTAATTAAAAAATTATAAAATAATTAAAATGTAATAACGTCACTCATGTTCATAATGTCGTTAATCATTTAAATTAAGTAATTAGTTATTTATATATTTTTATTTTAATAGCAAAATAAAATGTTGATCATGCTAATGACATAAGAATAGCCAGGAAGTACAGGTAGTAATGCTAAAATAATAATAATTAAAAGGTACAATATTACAAGGTTTGAAGTTGTAAGTATGCGGTTGTATGAGACCAGTTATACTTACCACCATATAAATAATCGGCCAAGTGCGAGTCGGACTCGCGCACGAAGGGTTCCGTACCGTTATAGAGCAAAAATAGGCCAAAAATTGCGTTTTTTGTATGGGAGCCCCCTTCAATTTTTATTTTATTTTAATATTATTATTAAATATTAAAGTACACATATAATTAGAGACTTTGAGAAAAAATCAAGTACCTACCTGTTACCTTATTGATAAAAGCAAAAAAAAAGCCAAAAAAATCACGTTTGTTGTATGGGAGCCCCCCTTAAATATTAATTTTCTTTTGTTTTTAGTATTTGTTGTTATAGCTACAAGAGAAATACATAATCTGTGAAAATTTCAACTCTCTAGCTATTACCGTTCTCGAGTAACAGCCTGGAGACAGACGGACAGACAGACAGACGGACAGACGGACAGACAACGAAGTCTTAGTAATAGGGTCCCGTTTTTACCCTTTGGGTACGGGACCCTAAAAATGAGTTACGAAGTTTTCAGAAAAACATCCACTTCTGCAGTGGAGTTGAACTTAGACTTAGCTACTTCAGTATTCAATGCAATAATTAAAAAGTAATTATGTAGAATTTATTATAGGAAACAATTAATTAATTTAAGTCTTTTTATTACGTGTTTCGAAAAATAAATTAATGTCAAATGTTGTTTATTTACACACCGAATCGTAGATGCTATGTATAGGAATTTTTATTATCTAATGATTTATTTTGCAATTAAACTTGATATTTCTGCATTATCGCTAATTACGATATCTTTATTAAATAATCTTTATATTTTCATTTATCGTATTCGAATAACTCTTAGCCGCCATTCCGAGGTCTTTGCGTTCATTATAATTATCATTACACACTCACATATAGCTATCACATCATTAAAATCGATTTAAAAAGTTTTGGTGATATTGCTTTTAAGGCCGTCCCCCGAGCAAACGACCTTGGCCATACATTTGCCGCGTTGCCGAGATCGCGCCAAAACCCTATTATTTTTACTTATCTGAGTTCAAAATTGTCCTAAAAAAAATTTTAAACGGCAAATATGTAGTTTATGATATCGTCGATCTATTGGCGTGAGCCGCGTGAGTTTCAAATAAAAGTAATTTGTAAATCCTAAGGAGATGCTGAATGTATGCTTGAATTTTAACAAATTGGTATTACTTTGGAAGCTGATATCATGAGTATAAGAAACAAAAATAGAAAATTTAAAACGACAAAAGGAATGTTGATATACTGAAGATTATTTCTGTATTTCTATTATAATTTTGTAGCTTTCAGATTATGAGTTTATAAGGTTTTAAATACGGTCAATTACAGAATCTCCGGACGGAACGCCCTTAAGAGTTCTTGAAACTTGAATTTAGGGTCAGACACTGAAAAGTAACGTGGCAACTGGCAAGGTTCGTGTCATCGTGTGACGCGACGCGACGATATTTCAAAACAACACGAAAATGAAATGTTGATACAATGTGACAGTATTTTGTATTTGATTTCAATGTGAATTTACTATATACATAATATACACCTACAGAATATGAGTAATACGGAATACTACAGAATATATATTAGTTCCAAATAATACTTAGGTGTAGGTAGCTACAATATTTATCATGATAATTATGTAGGTAGCTCGTAACCAGAGTCCAGAAGGTAATAATTGATCAGAATCAGACTGACGTGTCAGATTAAAAATCTCGATGGTGTCTCATTGAATTAACTCTAGTGGCTACTGAGTCTGGTATGTTTATAGTGTTTAATAGAGTATGTGAACACGGCCGCTGTACCGGGAGCGTCCAATGTCAACATGAACTGATGAGAAGTGACCGTTCCCCGCTGACCAGGCACTTTAGCCAAGAACTTTCCTTTATCGCTTCTTAATAGAATCGCCGATCAAAAGTATGGAATTGAAATAAGCGTTCGTTAATATGACGTTCACGTTCGACTCGTCTAATGTCACATTTTGATCGACGATTTTATAGAAGCTATAAAGAAAAGTCTTGGCTACAGGCTCTGAAGTGATGAGAAGTGACCGTCGCCCGCTTGTACGAGTTTTGTCTCAGCTTACACCAACGCGACGAGTAAATGCGATTTTAAAAACGTTATTTAAAACTATATTACGCCCGCAACTCCATTGCGCCAAAATTCGTTTATCGCGTTGGAACCATACATTTTTTCCGGGATAAAAAGTAACCTATGTCTTTTCCCGGGACCCAAAGTATCCTCATACCAAATTTTAGAAAAATCTGTTCAGTGGTTTGAGCGTGAAGAGGTTGCAGAGAGACACACGTGGATTGATCTTTATTTACTAAGCGAAAAGGTACATGTTTCATATTGTCATATCATTTATGCCAAAACACGGTGCATTTGACTAGTTACATCTTTTGCAATGGTAGGTATGTGAAGCCATCGTGTAGCAAAGCTAATAAATAAGCTTTTGATAGCTAATTACCATTTCAATTTCATCATGCGAGCTTAGATGTTACTGAGCTTACAAGTAAATGATAAAAGCTCATATTATCGAATTAAGCTGACTCTATAAATATGATAAGGCTGTGAAATTCTTATTAGAATCGCGTTAAGTTCCTTCCGTTATAAACTTTTTTTTACTTCGTAACATCTTGTAAGATCTTAAAAATATTATAAAGTAGTCTTATAAGAATCGACTAATACCTAAACTAATCAAAAGAAACAACTCAATTTTAAACCTAGCTGGGGAATTTTAATGGAAACATACTAATGGAAGTATTTTAGCCGCAAATCGACCGCAGAGTTTCTAAATTTGACTGGCGATTTTCTCACAACATTGGCTCGCCATTAGAGATAGTTGGCATAGCTGTAACCCGAGCGCCTGAGAGCGCCGCGCACCCGACCGACGCACACACACACGCGCACACACACACGTACACACACTACTCAATACTCATTTTACCCAAGCCCAGACATTGGCCAAATTATAATTTACTAGCTGTCCCGGCAAACGTCGTTTTGCCATTTAAAGTATTTCTACTTCATTAGCCGATACAAAATCTTAACCCCCAAAAGAAATTTTTACAGGAAATTGGAGCCTTCTGAAGAGTATAGGCAAATCAGTAGGGATCATTGGTATTCTTGGCATATGAATTATGAGCTAATTCACCAGCTGCAGTGCCGGTCATAATCTTCGCTACTGCGCACCCCGCCTCGGTAGCGCCTAGCGCCCACTTCGGAACGGGCGTTAATCGCAATTTTTAATTTCGCCATAACTCCTAAACCAAACGTCCAATTTTAATCATTCAAAGACCAAATATTATCTTAACAAACAGTACTTAGTGATGAAATAATTTATTTTGATAATAATTAGCAGCATCAGTAAAATAAATGCATTTAAAAGTAGTCCAAAAAAATCAAGTTTTTTAAATAAAAAAAAATGGTTGTTGTGCCTCACTTGACATAGCTAGGTATAGTGTGTCGCGAACATTTTTCTAGATATTTATAAGATCTACATTTACTTATAACATTGTATGGTTCTATCTTTTATAGTTTAGGCAGCGTACGCAAAATAAGTAACTTTTGTGGTTGATTTTTCTCACCTTGTGTCAGAAAAACCCAAATATCTTACGGAACCTTACATTTTCCAAAATAAAAATAGCCTATGTTACTCGTAAATAATGTAGCTTTCGAATGGTGAAAGAATTTTTAAAATCGGTCCAGTAGTTTTTGAGCCTATTCATTACAATTAAACAAACAAACAAAGTTTACCTCTTTATAATATTAGTATAGATTAATCCATATTTCCATACTTATATTATAACGAAAGTGTGTCTGTCTGCCTGTAACTTCTTCACGCCCAAACCGCTGAACCGATTTTGCTAAAATTTGGTATGAAAATACTTTTGAGTGCCGAGATACATAGGATATTTTCTATCCCGGGTAAATAGTCGGTTCCCACGCGAGAAACGAATCTTGGCGTAACTGAGTTGCTGGCGTCGTCTTGTCTTTATATATTACTAGCTGACCCGGCAAATGTTGTTTTGCCATATAACTTATTTCTAGTATCAATATAAAAAGTAGATAAAAATACTGAATAAGACTGAATTTGGTAGTAACACACTTAAAAATGATATGTTTTTGAATAAAATGTTTGAATCTTGTTTTATGAATTGTGGTATGTAATACGAAATAAATAATTTGTTTGAAAGTAAACCAAAGTTTTATTTTAACCTTAGCTTTAATAAATATATTGTTAAAAAAAACTTTGGAATGTTGTTTACGAGGATATCGACACAGCAAAATGTTATTAGCAGGAATGCATTGTCAATATTCATTAGATACCGAGGGGAACTACATATTTTGAATAGTGATTCACAATGCACGAAATCATACTACTATGGGAGTTACTAGTGCAAATACGCAGAAACGGATCGCATATATCGAACGGGCATAGTTGAAAACCCCTATTTTGACACCAAACTTTTTTTTTAGGCGACGTCGCCGCTCGAACCGACAAAAAGTGATCGAGAAAGTTTGCGAGCCGCGAGCGGGGGGAGGGGTGGACCCAGAATCGCGATCCAGACCCGCGAAAACACACTACTGGCTATCTTCAAAGGGCTATGTTACAAATCGCTAACTAGTTCGGATCAACGTTCGGCCGAGTCATTCAATTGAATGGTGTCATTCAATGAATGCGCTAGCGGCTAGTCATTCAATTGAATCGCAGATTAAACGAGATGACATAATATAGAAATTGTTCTTAACGAGAGCTACGACGTAGCGCGTAGCGGCTCTACGAGTTTACAACATTAAATTTAATCTATACTTATTACTAGCTGTCCCGGCAAACGTTGCTTTGCCATAATATAAAGTATTTCGCCCATATTATTTTATTGAAATGACTAAATAAGTATGTCGCCATGACAACGTCGATCGCTATCCCGTCGCACAAACTTAATGGTCGCCGTCAGTCTCAGGTTGTAATAATTTACTATTATTTATTCAACAAATGCACTTATCAATATATTAAGTACCCAGTAGCCGATTCTCAGGCCCACTGAATATGCATATAAAATTTGGTAAAAATCAGTAAAGCCGTTTCGGAGGACTTCGTGGACTAACATTGTGACACGAGAATTTTATATATAAGATAAAACAAAGTAGCATTTTTTCCCTCATGTCTATTTGTTCCCTGGTCCATTTATCGAGGATGGCTATAGGCTATATTTTATCACGCTAAGACTAATAGGAGCGAAGAAATAGAGGAAAATGTGGAAAAAACGGGGAAAATTATTTGAAAGGGCTAACTTCAACGCGCTAATCTCAGGAAATACTGGTCCGATTTGAAAAATTCTTTCAGTGTTAGATAGCCCATTAATTGAGAAAGGCTATAGGCTATATTTTATCATGCTAAGACTAACAGGAGAATGTGGAAAAAACGTGGGAAATTATTCGAAAGGGCTTAATCTCGCGAACTACTCGAGCAATTTTTATGTTATTTGGCACAGATAAGAAGTAGACCACGTGAAGGATCATAGGCTATCGATTTTATCATTTTTTCAGTGGCTATATATTTTATACCCGTGCGACGCCGGGGCGGGTCGCTAGTTACGAATAAATGCAAAAACAATATTGGTAAATGCAATTATTATGATTTATTATACATGTATCTGTACTAATGTTGTTTTCGTATGAACGATGAATTCTCATTACTCTTATAGTAAAGTATCTCTTGCATCAATAAAAACAGAAGTGATGAGTCTTTATTTTTTAAATTAAAACAAAACTAAAATACTTTTATTACATTCACAAAATAAGTGGTAATGAAAAATAAATTATGTTATATTAAAAACATAATTATATTAAACCAAATAATTATCTATACTTGTGGTCAAAATAAACCAAATTTAATGAGTGTAATTTATTATACGACTTTTAATGACCGCGCTAAAAACTTAAAAATGTACAAATTCGTAAGCTATAGGTGTCAGGTTATTAACGGAATCACGATTGAAAAGGTAATCATTTATCTATACTTATAAAATTACATGTCCTGACTGACTGACTGATTCATCATCGCTGAGCAAAAACTGTTAAAGTTACAGCCACGAAATTTGGTGAGTAGGGTTGTTTTATTGAGTAGACACCCACTAAGGAAGGAATTTTGAAAATTTTACCCCGAAGAGGGTGAAATAGGGGTTCAAAGTATGAATGAAAATCCGTCATTTCCACGGTCATTTATTGAGTTAGAAACATGAAACTTTAGTTTTAGGTTACTGATTAAAAATGAATGGATACGTATTTAAGCGTTTTTGGAAATTCTGCCCCCAGGGGCGTAAAATTGGGGTTGAAAGTTTTAATGAAAGTCCGTTATTTCTTGAGTTAGAAACATGAAATTTTATGTTTGGGTTACTGACAAAAATGATTGGATACGTGTTTAAGCGTTTTTGGAATTTCTACCCCCAAGGGGGTGAAAAAGGGATTGAAAGTTTAAATGAGAGTCCGTCATTTCTTTAGTTAGAAACATAAAACTTTATTTTTGGACTGCTGTATAAGAATGAATCGATAGGTATTTTAGCTACCCCCAAGGGGGTGAAATTGGGGCTGAAAGTTTTTATAAAAGTCCGTCATTTCTTGAATTAGAAACATGAAACTTTATTTTTGTGCTACTGATTAAAAATGAATGGACACGTTTATTTAAGCGTTTCTGGTAATACCACCCCCAAGGGTGTGAAATTGGGGTAGACAGTTTCAATGAAAGTCCGTCATTTCTTGAGTTAGAAACATGAAAGTTTATGGACGTTTGCGTTTGACGTTTGCTTAAATAGGGTCCCGTTTTTACCCTTTGTATAAGGAACCACAAAAAGAGGAAAACTATCCATCTTTGTTATTTTCTTATACTATGTTAACGCGGACTAAGTCGCGGGCAACAGCCAATTATTTATAATTCTAGCTATATGTAGTTGTAATTTTGAAGAGTGCTCAATTATAATTATTTCTTAATTGGTGGTTAACTAGCTATTAACTGATTATTATCGTTTTTAATTTAGTGTACTTTAAAGTGTGTGTAGATTAGTAAGTTCTGGAAGGCCGAATTATAAGATTGTCAAAAATTATGAAATCGAAAGAAACGATTTTCTGGCTATCCAAAATCCGGTGGGCTGGAATAAATTTGACATTGAAAACATAACTTTACCATAATATAATAGAGACGAAAACCATTCACTTATTAATAGAACACACTGCAAACTGCTTTTCAGCTAAATGTAACTAAAAACCTAAGTGTTAAGAAGAGCAGTTGTTGAAACATAAAGTTTTAAGAAACACATTAGTCCAAGGTAATAATAATAATATAATAAGCCCTTTTAGTCCCTCGATCACCAATTCCAGGAAATCTTTTGTTGTCGCGGCCCCTATGGGCCTTACGGGGCTTGAGGATAATCCGAAATATATGTTTTACATTTTGGCACAGAATACATATTAGTTTAACAAATTTTGGTTAGATTGGTTACTTAGGAAAAGTTAGATTATATCTCGCACTTCGGTGTGCCTCTTGAGTCTTGGCATAGGCCTCCTCCAGCCCACTCCAAAGTAAGCATCACCTAAATTATTCAGCAAAGCATCAGCGAACTCAAAGCGGCTAATTGATTTAAAGTATCCCATTCGGCGTGTTAATTTTAATCTGAATATGACGCAGTGTTAAACAGAGTAAGAACGCTTTTATTTCCATGATTTGTAAACATAAAAGGGTAAATTTACATTTTAATATTCGCAAATGCTTTGGGGACTAAAGCGGCGTTCGCACCCTAAATTTTAAAACATCTATTTGCATACGCTTTGAGTAAATAAACGACACTTCTGCTGCTCTTACCGTTCGATGAGATGGGAGGAGCTAAACACCCTCTCCGTGACGAGTTTACTGAGCACTTGCTACTAGTACCTATTAAAAATGTGGAATGACTTTAGGAGTTTTTTAAGCGACTTCCAAAAGACGAGGAGGTTATATGTTCGGCTGTGGATATTTTTTTTATTTTTGTATGTTCAACGATTACTCCGCCGTTTGTGAACCGATTTTCGAAATTTTTGTTTTGTTGTATTTGGTTTCACTCCAATTTGGTACCATGTTCACAAAAGTGGTGACCTGAGTAATCGAGGGGACTCCTCTAAATTTATATGGAAACATATGGTGATTTTGGTTTTATGTGAAGTGTACTAAGAATATGCTACCAAAAAGTCAAATGTTGGGTCAAGGTATACCATAGTTTAGAAGATGCTGAGAGAACTCCTGACTCCTTATAGATACACGTTTGGGAGTTTCGGCGTTGTTTTAAGAACAGAAAGCATATGCTACTATGCAATTCATATTCATCATCATAATCTGATGATCATCATCATCATAATCGTCATCATCATTACCACGTCGTGTTAAGGTCACCAATGTCTCATGGCAGAGAATAAATAATAGTACAAGGCATAGGTATGGATATACTAATAATAATAATTATGTACTGTATAACAACACCTACACGGCGGTCGGCGTCGCCGCGCCGCCGCGCGGCGCGTGGCGGCAAACGACAGATCGAATACTTTACTACTTTATATACAAATCGAATACTTTACTAACTACTTTATAAAATTTTAATGGACAAATAGAATTAAAATAAAGTTATTTTAAAAAGAGCGTTTAAACAAAACAAAGTCATTAAGTGTCTTTTTAATTAGTTATACTTATTAATCGATAGATGGTGCACTAAGTATCGATTTGAATATGAATTCTTGATTACAAGAACAGCTATCAATAATTATGATAATATTATATATTATCAGTAGCTACGCTACATCCTATGCAAGTTTATACAATTTTTTATCTGATAGATCCTTCGATCGTGGAAAAACGAGACACAATAGCCTTTCTATTGTTATCGCAATCGCCGGTGACCGCTTGGGGCTTGAAGCATTAAAATTGTTAAATTACTTAGCACAATATGTTCACTTCACTGATAAATGATAATATATTATTTTGTGAGTGTGAATTGTGACTCTTAACAAATTGTAATAAGTAGAGACCGGATTATATGCAACATAAAAAGCTTGTTATATGCATGAAAAATGCTTGAAATATGCACGAAAATTGGCAATATATCTTATATCTTTAAACGAGCAATTCTTGTATATATTTGGAATCTCGGAATCGGCTCCAACGATTTTCATGAAATTTAGTATATAGGGGGTTTCGGGGGCGATAAATCGATCTAGCTAGGAATCATTTTCAAAAAAATTCATTTTATGTGTGTTTTTTTGAATTTTAGGAATACCGAGCAAAGCTCGGTCATATAGCTAGTGCTAAATTAAATGACAATATGCAAATTCAAAATCTGCATACAATTAATAAATTATTATTTTTTGATAGGCGATATAGGTACAGTAACATCTTATATATAAAATTCTCGTGTCACAATGTTAGTCCACGAACTCCTCCGAAACGGCTTTACTGATTTTTACCAAATTTTATATGCATATTCAGTAGGTCTGAGAATCGGCTACTGGGTACTTTATATATTGATAAGTGCATTTGCTGAATAAATAATAGTAAATTATTACAACCTGAGACTGACGGCGACCATTGTTTGTGCGACGAGATAGCGATCGGCGTTGCCATGGCGACATACTTATTTAGTCACGTCAATAAAATAATATGGGCGAAATACTTATACTATGCCAAAGAAACGTTTGCCGGGACAGCTAGTCATAATATGATATTAAAATTATTAAAAAAAAAGTAAACGTAAGCCATAAGCAATCAAATATTTTTCTAAATTTTCAGTGCTAAGATTGTGTCTACGATAATTTAGAATATTTTTGTAAATAGAAAAGGTTCGCTCCACATTCACTGAGCAGAATTTGAACATGGGTGCTTTGTTAACACTTAGGTACAGTTTCTGGGAAAAATTCTGCCATCCCATTAATTTGTAGTTGGCAAGCGCGACGTTCTTCTGGCTCTGGCTCTTTCATTTTACTATCGTAACTGTCAAAACAAAAGACGCGCACGGCTACTGACTGCATTCGAAATGCAGTAAAAGTCGCAACTATTACTCAATCGCCCATAATATTATGTTTTTGTTATTATTGTTAACTGTTATTTTTATTAAATTTGGTCGCATTTCGTAGCGCAGGGTTAGTGAAAAATGTTATAAATGTACCGAGAACATGCATCATAACTAGATCTTAGGTAAAATATGCAATTACCGCTGAGAATGGCTAAAATATGCAAATGCATATAATCCGGTCTCTAGTAATAGATACGTAAAATATACGCGAAGGTTTACCTACAGTGTAACTAAAAAGAGTGAAATTATTATTATTTTTAACAAAAAATTAAAACCGACTTCCAAGGTAAAAACAATAATAACATTATTATGAACTAAAAAGTATTAAATAATTTTTACTATCTAATAGTGCCTTTTTCCGAATTCGGCTAAACCTCAACTATATTTTCTGTACTCAATCTTCATAATTTTGAAGTCGGTGCCAGGTCCAAAAGTTTCAAATATTCTGTCAGAGAACTGAAGATTCAGCTATCTGGTACCGACTTCAAAATAATGAAGATTGAGTACAGAAATAGTTGAGGTTTAGCCGAATTCGGAAAAATGTACTATTAGGTAGTAAAAATTATTTAATAATTTTTAGTTCATAATTATTAATGTTACTTACTATTGTTTTTACCTTGGAAGTCGGTTTTAATTTTTTGTTAAAAATAATAATAATATCAAGTTATAGGTTGTTTATAGTTTGTTTGTGGTGTGTTTAGTTCATATTTGATTTTAAAAATTGTTTTATTGCTCTTTCAATTCTTAATTTTATACAATTACACATATTTTGAGATTTACGTAGGTACTACTGTAGTCTGTATACAATTATTACATCATAATTTAAATATTTTTTTAATCTTAATATACAAAACACTTCTAAAATGAGTTTTGAATCGATTAAACTCCTTCTTAAAAATCTATAAAAAGAAGAAATGAAGGTATTCGATTATCCAAAAATAGATTATGAAACGCGAGCAGAGGGACAAACGCGCAAATTGCTTTTATCGAGTGCATTTCTTCTAAAGCCGGGGCAATTTGCATCCGTTTACGTAACTTTTAGGGGGAGGGGTGTAGGTAGGAGTGGGGAGGCGGGGGACATAATCAGCGTAATTCCAATCATGCAAATGTCGAGATCCGACTGAAAGCCTGAGCTTGTTTCAGGAGTTAAAATGGAGATCCACTTAGCAAGCACGCACCTCACATACGCAATCTGTGCCGCCCAAAGAGTAACTTATCTAGCTTTACTTTTTTAAACAAGCCATTAGCTATAATATTATAGTTTAGTTATATTTTGTAAGTTAGCTAGCACTTGTATTAAGGGTTTATTGAAATTGATATAACGGAATGAAGACAAAGCTGAAATTGTACATTATTAAACAGGCTCTACATATAAAGTATAGTATAAATTAAAATTTAAAGGTTTAATAAATTATGCTATAATTTTAAAGAAATGTAAGCTACGAATAATAATAGTAGGCATGTAGCAATAATAACTCTTGTGTTCATAATTTTACAGAAAACATGCCCATTAGAATGGAAGAGAACATCCTGATTCCTGCGACAGTGTCCAATTAGTGCTATTGCTATTGAATAGCTCTCGCAATAATTAGTGATTACGTATCGTAATCATCATCAAGATTCTGTCTATATTATACAGTTGAATCTCTGTAC
The DNA here is from genome assembly GCA_937595015.1 of Polyommatus icarus. Taxonomy (NCBI): domain Eukaryota; kingdom Metazoa; phylum Arthropoda; class Insecta; order Lepidoptera; family Lycaenidae; genus Polyommatus; species Polyommatus icarus. The sequence goes on along the minus strand of OW569328.1, from coordinate 6,797,021 downwards.
CAATTTACTCTATGTTATACCGCGAACAAATACAACATTACCCTTGTCTAACGAATTCAAACGCCCGCGCCGGCGCCCGGCATAAACTGAGCCGAACTGCTAATTGGGCAACTCCGCTCTGCTTTGAAGAAATGTATTAATTAATTAATATATCATCCTTAGAACCCTTTACAATCTATTTCTATTATTAAATCATATACATAGACTAAATTTAAATATTATAATATTATGAAGAAACGTTAAGAAATGCAAGAAAAATATTTTTTTTTATCAGACAATTAAGTAATCAGCCTACAATGTAACCACCTAACTAATTGGAAACGTACGCTCTGAGCGTACGTAATGGATGACGGAGGCGTTATGCCTAAAGTACATAATAATATAAACTACCTATATTATTTCCAAGTTTAAAATTAAATTTGACTAATTTCTCATTATTTTCTCGTCGTAATAATCTCAAATACTTTCCATTAAAGGGCGCTAAAAGCAACATGGCCGCCAGCGCTTTCCGCGTTAATTCCGTATTCAAAACATGTAAACGAGAAGCGAGCTCGAGTTAATGCCGACACTTTTAAATATTAAAATTAGATTATTGTATCGCGACAGAAGTAGCATAAATTGGCTCTAACTACATCGCATCTTCACAAAGAGAGCACGTTTTATGTAATGGAGCACTTGCTTGTGTGTCTCATTTTTACTTCTACTGATTAAAGTTGTAGGAGTACAGTGGCATAGGTAGACACTAGACACAGACTCCGTTTTAGATGTTTTTGTAGGCTCTAGTAGTGTAGGTAACCGTAGAGTTAAGTATGCAAAGTGATAACCATAAAGATCATTTCACATTGCATACTATTGACATAATATTGTAATTACAATATTTCTGGTATTGACTGAACTGAACATTTAAGATGAATGTTGTACTCACTGATTAATAGTTATTTAAACAATACTCTGATTAGGTCAAAAAGTAAATATTTACTCTTAAAATCAATAAAATATTGTAAGTTGCCACGTTTGGCATTTAACCTTATTCCTCTCGGCGCATAATTAAAAAAAAGCTAGCTAAGTAAGGGAAGGGAACTAATGGCAGACACTATAAGGAAACATGAAACATTTGAATGTTATAAAATATATATTTATGAATATAAAGGATTGATAACTTCTTCCATGTCTTCAGTAACTCTTACAAAATAAAACTATTATAATTATTCTCTGACAAATCAATTAAAAAATATATTATTTGTCTTTTTGTAAACTTAGTCATAAGTACTAATAGATGACATCACAAAAACCGAACATCACTAATAGTAGACACCAATATGAACTAATAGTAGACATAGAACTTTACATTACATTTTACATTTTTCCTATTATTTGGTCATTATTTGCCATTTTTCAAAAGATTTCATTTACTTCATCATAGTAACTACATGCATCAGAAATATTATCCACGTTGTCTCCAGATTATATTCATTATTCTTCCATACTGAAACTATCTTTTCTTTTATTTTTCATATTTTTAAAGTGAAAACTTCTTTAGCGGCGTTGAGCACTTAATTTGTGGGATGGGTAAAAACTGTGAAACTCGCGTCAGATTCTCGTGCTGATCGAAAATCCTTGGAAAAACCGTAAGACGGAGATGGAGAGTAGTGTTTTGTGTCGAACTCGAACTCGAGCTCGAATTCGAACTCGAATTCGAACTTGAACTCGAACTCGAATTGATTGTAAGGGTTTCGATAAATTAAAAAAATCGATTTTTTAAAAATCGATTTTCATAAAAAACGGGTTAAAAATTTAATCGATTATAAGGGTTTCGATTAAAAAAAAAAAACGATTTTTTAATAATCTATTTTCATAAAAATGGGTTAAAAATTTAATCGATTGTAAGGGTTTCGATTAATTAAAAAAATCGATTTTTAATAATCGATTTTCATAAAAATAGGTTAAAAATTTAATCGATTGTAAGGGTTTCGATTAATTAAAAAAATCGTTTTTTTTTAATAATCGACTTTCATAAAAATGGTTTAAAAATTTAATCGATTGTAAGGGTTTCGATTAATTTAAAAAATCGATTTTTTAATAGTCGTTTTTCATAAAAATGGGTTAAAAATTTAATCGATCGTAAGGGTTTCGATTAATTTAAAAAATCGATTTTTTAATAATCGATTTTCATAAAAATGGGTTAAAAATTTAATCGATTGTAAGGGTTTCGATTAATTAAAAAAATCGATTTTTTAATAATCCATTTTCATAAAAATGGGTTAAAAATTTAATCGATTGTGAGGGTTTCGATTAGGTTAAGAAATCGATTTTTTAATAATCGATTTTCATAAAAATGGGTTCAAAATTTAATCAATTGTGAGGGTTTCGATTAATTTAAAAAATCGATTTTTTAATAATCGATTTTCATAAAAATGGGTTAAAAATTTAATCGATTGTAAGGGTTTCGATTCATTAAAAAAATCGTTTTTTTAAATTAATCGAAACCCTTACGATCGATGAAATTTTTATAATTGATTTTCATAAAAAATGGGTTAATAAAATTGCACAACGTTAATAATCAAGGTTTCACTTCTGCCGGCACTCCCGGAGTGCAACCCGACTTTTTTTCCTAGCAAATTTATTTTCAGTCTTTAGTCTCCATGCTTCTTTTGCCTCTTCTTTTTTCTTCTTTCTTTTCTCTGCTCTCCTTTTTCTTTTTTTTACTGCTAAAAAACTAAAGCAATCGATTTTTAGATCAGTACAAGGTCTAATATTAGATACCATGTCCATTTTTAGGTACAGTAGTTCTAAGTTCTTAGATTGTTAATAGAATTATATTTTCAGAGAATAGTGATGATTTTTGCAGTAGAATAAAGCACAAAATAACTTTAGTATGTATTGCAAAACTCAAAGATGAGATCCATGTCATCTATTAGGTTTTTTACATTTTCAAGAACTAATAGTAGACACCCTTTATATTTGTTCGAGACTGTATTCATCCATAGGTTTTTTCGCCGCTGGCTCGGATCGGACTCGAAGACCAAGGCTACACCGGTAATCTTGCAGAGCGGGGGCGTAGTAAATAAAACACACGAGAGTCGAGGAGAACATTGCTCCCGAAACGCGCCTCGCTTACCTGGCTCGGGAGAATGCCGTATAGAGAGCCGCTCCGATTCGCATTTTTTCTGTCTCACTTTTGCTATCGGAGACGGCTATTTTTCCCCCATTTTCCCCATTTTCCGTGAGCCAGGTAATTAAAACGCATTTCGGAAGATTCTTTATTCAATTTTCCACAATGTTTAGCTTAATCTAAGTATCACAACTTATATTTTACGAAATTATAGCAAAGTAAATCTAAAAGTTAACACAACTTACGTACATTTCACACAACTTTTCTTTATATTTTCCAAACTATTTAGGCTACATTACTAATTTTTCCTGCATCTATTAGACAACTTATTAATCCATTAAATCAATCACATTTTACCTCTTAGGGAGCCACAGATTTATCGTAATTCACTTTTTAAAGTCTATTTGTAAAAACACTGATTTGCACTGAGTCTATTTCTCACATATCACTGTAATTAGTTTATATGCACTCACTATACGTTTTTAGGGAGCGAGGCCGCTGTCCTCAACATCCTCCCCCCGGCGCAGTAGCCAGGGTCTACGCAGCCTTCTCCGGTGACTGCGGGCTCGCTGGTCTCGCTGTCGGCTGCCTCGGTGAGCACGAGCTGGCTGAGCTCGTCGCGACTCGTTCCGGCGACTGCGGGCTGACTTGGCCCGCCGATGACTGCCCCGCTGAGCACGAGCCGGTTAGGCCCGTCGCGACTCGTTCCGGCGACTGCGGGCTGACTCGGCCCGCCGATGACTGCCCCGCTGAGCACGAGCTGGTTAGGCCCGTCGCGACTCGTTCCGGCGACTGCGGGCTGACTCGGCCCGCCGATGACTGCCCGGCTGAGCTGGTGATTGCCCGGCTGAGCTGGTGACTGCCCGGCTGAGCTGGTGACTGCCCGGCTGAGCACGAGCTGTTTGAGCCCGTCGCGACTCGTTCTGGCGACTGCGGGCTGACTAGGCCCGCTGGCTCTTCTCCTGGTGCCGTCCGCTCCTCCGGCGGCGATTCTTCTATTACCGCCAGCTTTGATGTTGGCCGGCGGAACACTCCTCTGCGAGTACGCACGTCCGCGCAACGCACTCGTCCGTCCGGGCCCGGGTAGACACGGTGTACGACTCCGCGCGGCCATGTATTACGCGGCAGCGCGGGGTCCACGACGATCACTAAGTCCCCCGGGGCCAGGTTGCGGCCGCTCCTCGGGGCCCCGCAACGGGGCGTGAGCGTCGGCAGGTACTCTCTCACCCATCGCCTCCAGAACTCGTCCGCCCAGGCTTGCGCGACCCTCCACGACTTCTTGTCGGCCTGCACGCACGGCCCGACGTATGGTTGTCCTGTGGATGACCCTATGAGGAAATGGTTAGGTGTGATCGCCTCTGGGTCGTCGGGGTCCACGGAAACGTGAACGAGCGGTCGAGCGTTCACGGAGTACTCCGCCTCGGTCATCAGGGTCTGGAGCACCTCTTCCTTCGGTGATTTCTCGTTCAGTGTGGTGAGTAGGGCGGTTTTCACTGACCTCACCAGTCTCTCCCAGGCGCCTCCTTGGCTCGGCGCCCCTGGCGGAGTGAACTTCCATTTCATGCGGTGTACGAGGCCCAGCTCGGTCATAGCCGGCATCCACTCGGCGTACGCTTGTCGCAGCTCGACGTCTGCGCCTCTGAAGTTTGTCCCATTGTCACTGTACATGACCGCCGGCCATCCTCGCCGTGCGGCCATTCTTCTCATCGCCATCAATGCTGAATCGGTCGACAGCGAGGCCACCAGTTCCAGGTGAACCGCTCGCGTCGTCAAACAGGTGAACAGCGCTCCCCATCTCTTCTCGTGACGTCGGCCGATGGTAACGATCATTGGGCCGAAACAATCGAGACCACAGTAGGAAAATGGTCTCTGGAACGCCCCCAGGCGCTCCGGTGGTAGGTCTCCAGGTTGCGGGATTCTTGGGCGCGCCCTCCTCATCCGACAGAAGGCGCAGTTGTGGATGACGCTCCTCACCGTCGGCCGTAGCTTCAGGATCCAGAATTTCTGTCTTAGATCGTTCACTACTCTCTCGCGGCTCCCATGTCCGGCTCTGGCATGCTCCCTGGCCACCAGCAGTCTCGTGAACGGGTGTCTTCCGTCCAGGATAATTGGGTTCTTCATCTCGTCCGGCACCTGCGCTGCTCCGATCCTCCCGTCCAGAGTGAGCAGGCCGTCCCTGTACACCGGGTTGAGCCGGTACAAGGAGCTCCACCTTGGCGCCGTCCCTCCGTTTTTCATCTTCTCTATTTCCCGTGCGAAGCTATCGTGCTGGGATTTTCGGTACCATAACTTCTCCGCCTTCTCCAGGTGCCGCACGTCGAGACTGGCCCGACGATCACGACACTTCTCGACGAATAGTAGAACCATCGCCGTACATCTCACGAGGCGCTCGTACTTTGAAAAGCGACTAACCTCTGGCAGACAGTCCATTTCGCTCGCCTCCGTGGTCTGGAAGGCGACGTGCTCCTCTCGGTCCTCGGCTTGAACGGGACTCTCCGCGGGCCACTCGTTCACAGGCCTGCGCAGGAAGTCTGGTCCATTGAACCACGGATCCTCTTCGCTCTTCGTGACATAGCCCGTTCGGGTGGCCATGTCGGCGATATTATTCTTCGTGCTCACCCACCTCCACTGGTGCACGGAAGTCAGCTCGGCGATCTCTCCCAATCGGTGTGCGACGTATGGTGTGTATTTTCTGCTTCCGTTCTGTATCCACCACAGAACCACCTGAGCGTCGGTCCAGTAGAAAATCGTATCTGTCTTCCATCTGTGTTCAGCTGCGACGGCGTTCCCGAGCCTCGCCCCCACCAGAGCGGCTTGCAGCTCCAGTCGTGGTATCGTCTGTGTCTTCAGTGGCGCCACCTTAGCCTTGGCTGCGGCCAGCATCACTCGAATTTCTCCATCTTCTTGCTCCAGCCTCCAGTAGACGGCCGCCGCGTACGCGTCTTTGCTCGCGTCACAGAACACGTGCAGCTGCCGGTTTCTTGTGGGGCTCCCCCCGTTGTAGCTCCGGGGTAGCGCGAGGTGGCTGATGTGCTCCATGTCTCTCAGCCATCGAGTGAAGTCTTCGGCTGCCTCCGCCGGCAGCGGCTCGTCCCAGTCCAGCTTCTGACGCCACAGACCTTGTAGGATGACTTTGGCGGTGATGGTGTAGCAGCTCAGTAGCCCCAACGGATCGTAGATGCTCATCACCGTGCTAAGGGCCTCTCTCTTGGTCGGTGCACGCTGCAGCTCTCGGACCTCTTCAGGGACTCTCGATAGAGACGTGTTAAATTTCAACGTGTCCCCTCGAGAGTCCCACAGTATCCCCAGGGTCTTCTGCTCGTCCTTGGTGACAGGCTGCGCCACATCATCGGCCAGGCGGTCCACTGGTAGCCCCTTCAGCGCTCGTCGATCGTTACTCGTCCATCCTCGCAAGTGGAATCCGCCCATCTTGTGCACCCGGTCCACTTGTTCCACGGCCTGCTTGGCCTTCTCATGGTCTGGATAGCTGTCCACATAATCGTCCATGTAGTGGGCTTCGGTGATGGCGCGGTAGGCTTCTGGGCACGATTCTGCGTGTTCTTCTGCATTTCGATTCCGTACTGAATGTGCCAGGTACGGTGAACACGATGCCCCAAATATCATGACCGTCATCTTGTACTTAGAGGGCGGCTCCTCTCGGCCCTCTCTCCATAGGAACATCTGCGCCGGCTGGTCCTCTTTTCTGATCTTCACGCGTAGCAACATCTCTTCTATGTCCGCTTTCACGGCTACGGCTTCCTCCCTGAACCGGAACAATATTCTCGGTAGGGATGTCAGTAGATCGGGCCCCTCCAGTAAGTGATCGTTGAGGCTCACGCCGTTCGTTCTGGCCGCCGCGTCGAAGACCAAGCGCAGCTTGCCCGGCTTGTTTGGGTTCTTGACCGGGAAGTGCGGCAGGTACCATGTGTTCTCGCTTCCGGCATCTGTCCCGTCACATTTCTCTGCATATCCTTTTCGTATGAGGTTCTCCATCTGCCCACGATACTGCACCGCATCTTGGGGGTTTCTGTCGAGCTTGCGTTCTAAGTTCTTGAGCCTCCTCAGCGCGTTGTTGTAGCTGAGGGGCAGTTTGACGCCATCCTTGCGCCACAGGAGTCCCACTTCGAATCGACCGTCTTCCGTTCTCTTGGCCGTTCTGCCAAACAGGTCGATGGCTCGCTGTTCCTCGTTGCTCAGCTTCGCCTTAGCCGCTATTCCCAAAGCGTCTATGTCGAAGTGTTTCTTCACCATTTCTTCCAGACGATCATTTCTGGTTTCCACCGTAGATATGTGCAGGATGTTTTCGTTCTCGTCCTGCCTTATGATGCGCTTGGGGATGCTGCCATGTATCACCCATCCAAGCTTCGTCTTAGAGGCTGCAGGCTGGTTCCTCTTCCCGATTCGCAGCTCCCGAGACACGATGAGCTGCCAATTGTCCGTGCCGATGAGAAGTTGGGGTTTCTCGTTCTCGTAGCACATCTCTTCGTTCTTGAGATCGCGCAGGTGAGCGAGTTGCAGAAGGGATTCCGGAACGGATTGAGTTAAGAGATTCAATCCGTTCACAGTCCTCGCGGTGATGTCGTGTCTGGTACCGTCGCGACCTCGTACGCCCAGTTGTACGAGGCGGCTTCTCTCTTCCCTTCTCTCGGCGTTGATCCCGTGCATGCGCAGCATCTTCGGTGGACCGTCCGCGCCGATAGCCTTAGCGACGTCTTCATCCAGCAGAGTCACCGTCGAGCCCTCATCGAACAGCGCGAAGATGTCGGCTTCGCCCCGTGGCCCAATGACTTGAATTCTTCTCATCTTCAGCTTCACCGCACGGTCGGAGGCAACCGATGCGGTGATTACGGCGTCCTCGATCGATGGAGCGCCGTCGGACCTCTCTTCGTGTAGTAGTGGGTGGTGAGGCCGCTTGCATTCCTGGATACCACACTGCTTCGCTCTGCAGTTGTATCTTCTGTGTCGGCTCGATAGGCACAGGAAACACAGCCCTTCTTGTTTGACTGTGTCCCATCTCTTCTGCACACTCAGTTTCTTGAAAGCAGCGCAGCGAAACAGAGCGGCGGTGGCGGTCGGTGCACATCGGACACTTCGTTGGTTCTTCGCGCATTCTCTTTGGCTGGCTGTGGCTCGGTGCGCCTTGGCCCTCTTCTGCTATCGCGAAGACTGGTCTTCTCGTTCTAACTTCGTTCTTGCTGGGAGGTGGACGCGATGTTTCCTTTCTTGCAGCTGGAGCCGTGGTGAATCCGTAGCGCAGCGCTCTGTCCGCTTCTCTCATTAAGAATTCAGAGAGAAGGACGACATCGGGCTCGTTCCGGTAGCGCGATGTCTCTTCTGCGTAGTCGTACCATTTGCTCTTCTCGAACGGGCTGAGCTTCTCCAGGATGTCTCTCACAAGCAACGGATTAAAGAGGTACCCGTGCTTCAACTTCCTCAGGATGGCCACCATGTTCTGGATCTTCACCGCGAAGTGGTTGAGCTCTGCCGCCGTGCCTCCGAGCCTCGGAAGCTTCTTCAAATCTTCCATCATGCGGTCGACCATCACCTCGGGCCGGCCGAAGCATTGCTCCAGAGTCTTCATGATCTGTTCGGGTGGTGTTGCGATGCTCAGCAACGGTGCCACTGCTTCTCGTGCTTCCCCCCGTAGACAGCTTCTGAGGCGCGCCAGGTTCTCGATCGGCTTCAGCTTGTAGAATGCGGTGGTATCTTCCATGGCTGCTTTGAACGGCAGCCATTCCAATGGAGAGCCCGTGAATATGGGCAATTCCGTCTGATGGCGCGGCTGTCGTTGATTCAACAGCTTGTCCAGGGTGTCGGCAAGCTGTTCCACCCCGTTGATCCCGGCTGCAGGCGGCGTAGGTGAACGAAGACGGCTTTGTATCGGCCGCTCGAACCTTGATCTCTGCGGCTCGCGTCCCTTTCCCGCAGGTGGTATGTCTTCTGGCTTCGGCGCGTCCCCTCCTTCCTCTGGCACGACCCGTTCCTCGGTCGTCTCTTCGTTGTCAGGACCATGTTCGCTTAGCCAGGCTCGGACCCGTTGCTCCACCTGTTCTGAAGGCTCGTCGTCGTCTGGATTGCTGGTTTCCTCAGCAGTGGCGACATCAGCGATGAGCTTCTTCTTGATAAGTTCTGCTTCGATCTGCAGTTCCTTTTTACGGAGTGCGGCAAGCTTCTCTTCCGCCTCGTAACGGAGGCGCGCGACGACACTTGCTGTCGATCGACGCGACCCAATTGAAATAGCCTTCTCCCTGGCTACAGGTACCGATGGCGCGGGTGTCTTGCTAGTGCCCGGCCTCGGCTTCAACACGGTTTGAAGCAGATCCGCCCTCCCCTCGGTCGGCGGCTGGCTGGTTGCGGCTGCAGACGGCGACCTGGGCGGATCCGAGAATATCTTTGGTTGCTGGTTCTCCTCAGCCCCGCTCTGACTCCTCGTGATGACCATCTTCAATGGTTAAATCTTCTATATTGAATCTTCAATCTTCTATGTCCAATGTTCAATCTTCTGTATTGAATCTTCAATCTTCTATATTGAATCTTCAATCTTCTATGTTCAATGTTCAATCTTCTATATTGAATCTTCAATCTTCTATGTTCAATGTTCAATCTTCTATATTGAATGTTCAATCTTCTATGTTCAATGTTAAATCTTCAATGTTCAATGTTAAATCTTCAATGTTCAATGTTCAATCTTCAATGTTCAATCTTCAATCTTCAATCTTCAAGGAACTTCAGTAGGTTTTATGACAAAATCTACGAATCCTTGCTTCCCCTTGGTGGTGTAGACCTGTATCTTCGAGTCCAGTCTTCGAGTCCAATCTTCTTCGGGTCCGGTCTTCCCAAATTTCTAAGTCCAGCTTGCTCTTGAAAATTTTCTAAGTGTCGCCTTCAGTGAAATTTTCTAAGTCCAGCTTGCTCTTGAAAATTTTCTAAGTGTCGCCTTCAGTGAATTTTTCTAAGTCCAGCTTGCTCTTGAAAATTTTCTAAGTGTCGCCTTCAGTGAATTTTTCTAAGTCCAGCTTGCTCTTGAAAATTTTCTAAGTGTCGCCTTCAGTGAATTTTTCTAATTCCAGCTTGCTCTTGAAATTCTTCTAAGTGTCGTCTTCAGATCCGGATCGCAAAGGACCAAGTTCACTTCCGGATCGCAAGGACCAAGTTCACTGTTCGAGACTGTATTCATCCATAGGTTTTTTCGCCGCTGGCTCGGATCGGACTCGAAGACCAAGGCTACACCGGTAATCTTGCAGAGCGGGGGCGTAGTAAATAAAACACACGAGAGTCGAGGAGAACATTGCTCCCGAAACGCGCCTCGCTTACCTGGCTCGGGAGAGTGCCGTATAGAGAGCCGCTCCGATTCGCATTTTTTCTGTCTCACTTTTGCTATCGGAGACGGCTATTTTTCCCCCATTTTCCCCATTTTCCGTGAGCCAGGTAATTAAAACGCATTTCGGAAGATTCTTTATTCAATTTTCCACAATGTTTAGCTTAATCTAAGTATCACAACTTATATTTTACGAAATTATAGCAAAGTAAATCTAAAAGTTAACACAACTTACGTACATTTTCACACAACTTTTCTTTATATTTTCCAAACTATTTAGGCTACATTACTAATTTTTCCTGCATCTATTAGACAACTTATTAATCCATTAAATCAATCACATTTTACCTCTTAGGGAGCCACAGATTTATCGTAATTCACTTTTTAAAGTCTATTTGTAAAAACACTGATTTGCACTGAGTCTATTTCTCACATATCACTTTAATTAGTTTATATGCACTCACTATACGTTTTTAGGGAGCGAGGCCGCTGTCCTCAACAATATTGTTAGGGAAAATGGATAAAAGATCATAAATAAACATTAATTAGTGTAAACAACATGACCATTAATCCAATGAAGTCAATAGAAATTACAATAAATCTAATAAATGTATCAAAACTTACGTGCAAAATTTCGCCTTCCTTAACCTATTTGCTAAGAAATTGCCGGGTGCGTGTTGACGCGGTCACATCATTTACAAAAACTGATCCCATTTTAAAATTTTGTTCCCGAAGGCATCCCTAATATATTTTTTCACATCAACAGATAGCATAAGAAGCTTATAAAATTTACAGTGTTGAGAAATAATTAGAATAATTCTTATTTTTATGGCATTTTTGTCGTAAGTGTCTTCTATTAGTTCAGTGTCTACCATTAGCGCCTTTCCCTTAGTATGGTTAAAAAACAAACTTGTCAAACGGTTTAAATGTGGAACATCAATAAAAGGGAATGCATCGTGGATGCGCAGCAGTAAAGGCGGGAAAGCGAGGACTGGATTACCATATCAAACGCGGCGCGGCTGTCTGATCACGGGGGTGGTTTTATTAACGACATTTATAACTATACACTTCACGCTCTTACGTTTGTGGAGTGTGTTTGGAGCATTTTGTAATCTATAGTTGGGAATTCATATGGGTCACGTTTATGATTTAAATAATTCTTTAGATAGTCATAACTCATAATGGAGAAAATCACATAGGTAATTAATAAACCTGAAGAGTACACGACACTTTGCATATGCAAATACATTGCTTATAGTTGTAAATAATGTAATTAATTATGTTATAGCTCTTGTCGGAATTTGAAGAGTTTATAAAATTTTGATTATTCCATGACTGAAATTAACGGAAAAAATTAATTACGACAATTAAAACTAAAACTCTTGTTAAAAAGGCACCACGTAAATAATCAAATAGGTAAGTATAATAATAAGCGCGCTTTTTTCGTTTTTTTTTTAAATAAAATAACTAGCTGTCCCGGCAAACGTTTCTTTGCCATATTATATAAAGTATATCGCCCGTATTATTTTATTGAATTAGTGACTAAATAAGTATGTCACCATGGCAACGTCCATCGCTATCCCGTGACCCGCGTCGCATAAACAATGGTCGCTCTTTATAGACAAATAATTTGCAATAAAACGAAATTGCGACTATAATTAAAGATCTAAGCTATCCTATCTCTCAAGTTGGCAAAAAGCACACATTTAAAAAAAAGAAACATTAAAATCGTATAAGTAGTTTAGGAATCCATCGCGGACAAACATCGTGACAGGAGATTTATATATATTAGATAATATCTCTGAATGTAATTCTCTCCGTGAAAGTAGGCATGGGAAAGTATTTACCCTAGTGGGTGTGTCCTGAGTACCTTCAGGCTTAAGTTAAACGGTCGCTAAACGTTTGGGCGGCCCGCCCTAAGTGATTTGATGCGACAAAACGTTTCTCACTCTTTTCAATTACACAAAGTAACCTCTATTGTGTTAGATATAAGGTTGTTTTTACTGTGAACAGTTTTTCCTTTAGGACTCTATCTCATTTCACCCAGGTACAATATGTAAGTTAAACGTTTTAGATAATAATGAGGGCGTGAGTTTTCTTTTACATAAGTCTTGCGCACTTACATTTTCCAACCGATTTTCCTGTACGTACCTATGTTATACCGTAGTATTTGTTTTACTCCGTTATGAACTTTAAAAAATGTTGCAGTAAAATATATTTAAGTGCTTTAAGAAATTACTTTTCGAAACCAAGCACTCTATATAAATTTTATAAAAGGCTCGATGAAATTTTAGCTTACGAAGAACAAAATATATTCATGATTTGAAAAACATAAATAAGAATTTATAAGCAAAAATATCAAAACATTGGTGTTGTAAATGTGAATTAGAAACTTTGTGGTAAACGCTAATTCTTTGGAGGCCTTATTATAGCCAGTATGACATGGATTTGGATGGCTTTCGAAATGTGAGAATGAATCCAATAGGAACGAAGTAATAGGAACCTCACTGCAATGAAGTGTTAGTGTAGATGCTCTACCACAGTAATAAATCAAGATAGAACGGCTAAGCGCGTGGAGTACGCGTGTTTCAATCTTGCACAAGTGAGCAAGATTCGTTGAACGTTCATTCAGTCAGCGCGCACATCTCGACTTGATTACACCGGAGTGGTTGTGCAAAAATGCCTCATTGTGCAGTGTCTAATAGTAAAAACAGAAGTACGAAAGTGAATCGGTCCAAAAGGAGGTATTTCTTTCCACGTGTAAGTTATTTGTTCTAACTAAAAGCAAAGCAAAAATTGACACACGCGATTCCTTAGCAACGCACGCGCTTCGCCGTTCTATCTTGATTTATTTCTGTGGTAGCTACACTAGCACTTTGCAGCAGTATGGGGTTCCTATATAGCGGGTAGTGAGTAGCCAAGTGTAGCTCCCCAGGGCAACGATTAATAGCCTCTCTGTAAACACAGGCACGGACTTCGATGATGTGTTTGTGATTTTTAAACTCCTGGCAAAAAGAGGGGTATTTAGTAAAAAAATACTTGTTACAGCTAGCGTAGTTCTTGAAAATTGCTGACATGAGTGGATGAAGCGGGTAAGTAACATTAACAGAGGCTTTAGGACCGGGTGATTTGAAGTAAAAAAAATGTGGATTTTATGTATAAATACATATTATGTTAGTTAGATGAAGAAGTAGGTATAATATGTTACATGGTTTGTTCAAATAATCAACGAAAGAAGCTCTTATATTGCAAAAGGATAGTCCCGGATCATCCACTCGTGTCTTTATTTACGTTGTTAGTCAGCGTCTCCTTGAGCAGATGACGCTTCTGTTTACAAAAGATATAAAATGATGTGACAAGATCGCAAGCGTTCTTAGCTATAACATATTATTATAATCATTTCGGACTTTAAAAATATGTTTGATTCAATAGGAATGACATAGTTATTTTTTACTTTATAGTATTTTGTTACTGTATAATCGTAGCGTGGGATATTATTATGAATCCATTTTCAATATAAAATGACCGAAATTTGAATAACAGCATTCAAATCACTTACTTAAATATAAAAATATGTCTTATTTAATGCCTAAAAACATTTTATGTTGTTTTCAAAAATATCGGTAGACATTTTGTACAATACGGCCCTGAGTTTTTCATCCTGCAAATTGCAATACATCGGCCTGAGCAGCTATGACTTTTCGCATTTGTCAGAGGGGCTCAACCTTTTTAATTCTTTTCTAATTGAAGCGCACTTACTCTTAGAAGTTCTTCATCTTTTACAATAAGAAACCTTCTAATAAAATATAAATGTATATGTATTCAGAATTTGTTGCAGCTTTTAAAATTTCAAATAAAAGCTGAAAATTGTCACATAAATTAGGTATATGACAGGGGTAGCGAAATAATATCGAAATGAACAAATTAAAACGCTACAGGAAAAACGGCACTTATAATTTTTCCATAAAACAAAATGGTTGCGGGCCCCTGGCTTGTATATTTTTTGCACGCCTTGTTAATAAGCGTCTACTGGCTCGTGAAATATTACAAATTGCGCCTCCACATTCCCCTGTCGGAGCCTCCCACATTTTATATTGCCTTTTTCGTGCTTTCCACAGTATTAACGCATTATACCAGTCCTTATGATCAGTTTAAAAATAAAACGACTTTGAAATTAGAACGTCCGCCATTTTGTTTTGTGTTCGAATTTTAAAGATGCTAAAGTTTGGGAATTGGGTATTTTTGTATTGTTTTGATATAAGTAAGTACTTATTTCTGGGATTTTGTGGGCAGTGTTTATTTAACTTATTTTGTTTGTTGATTGTAATTTGTAATATTAAGTGCTACTAGCGTATCGTATCGTATGGCTCTATAATTATATTATGGACATAATTTGGTCAAGTAAATGGAACACTTCTGAGTTTTTTGGGCTCATTTTGACATTTGAGTTAAGTTGTTTTCTTGTGTAATACAGGAAAGTACCTAATGGTAGACACTGAACTAATAGATGACACTTATGACAAAAATAGAATAAAAATAAGAATTACTCTAATTATTTCTCACCACTGTAAATTTTATAAGCTTCTTAAGCTATCTGTTGAATTGAAAAAATATATTAGAGACGCCTTCGGGAACAAAATTTTAAAATGGGATCAGTTTTCGTAAATAATATGACCGCGTCAACACGCGCTCGGCAATTTCTTAGCAAATAGGTTAAGGAAGGCGAAATTTTACACGTAAGTTTTGAATACATTTATTTGATTTTTGTAATTTCTATTGATTTCATTGGATTAATGGTTATGTTGTATACACTAATTAATGTTTATTTAAGATTTTTTATCAATTTTCCCTAACAATATAAAGGGTGTCTACTATTAGTTCTTGAAAATGTAAAAAACCTAATAGATGACATGGATCTCATCTTTGAGTTTTGCAATACATACTCAAGTTATTTTGTACTTTATTCTACAGCAAAAATCATCACTATTCTCTGAAAATATAATTCTATTTTACAATCTAAGCACTTAGAACTACTGCAGCTAGAAATGGACATGGTGTCTAATATTAGACCATTTAGACCTTATACTGATCTAAAAATCGATTGCTTTAGAGTAGTGTGTTTTCGGGGATTCTGGATCACGATTCTGGGTCCACCCCACCCCCCGCTCGCGGGTCGCAAACTTTCTCGATCAATTTTTGTCGGTTCGAGCGGCGACGTCGCCTAAAAAAAAAAAAAAAAGAGTTTGGTGTCAAAATAGGGGTTTTGAAGCACGCTGGATCGATATATGCGATCCGTTTCTGCGTATTTGCACTTGTTTCAAAGTTAGCTTTTGTGTTTAACCCTCATTATCTACTATCACCACGCTCCATTGTTCCTTAATAATTACAATGGCTACTTATTGCATTGTTATGCTCGCCTCGGTGTCCTATTGTTCTGACTATCGGTTTATCGCTTACGTCACCTCACTTTCTTACAAGATTTTAAATAAATATGAATGATAATTAACTAACTAATGAATTATTGCAAATTAAAAGTACTTAATAATTAATTATGTAGGTCATCCGATCATTCGATGGACTTCGTAAACACACAACGACGCGGTGCGCAAACTGACACGTTTTGCTCGTCAGCGAAATCCGACGAGACGGCTCGCGTCGAAGTGCAAGTGTAAACACAAAGCTCGCAACACAAAAGCGTGCCCTGCGAGTCGCGAGCCGCGCCGCGAGACGGGTCGCAAGCTCAAGTTTACACTCTCGGCTCGTAGCGCATCTCGCGACTCGCAGGGCCCGCACCCGCTCGCCACCGCCGCCCGCTCGCTGCCTGCGACCAAGTCGAAGCCGAGTCCAACTCAGCAAAAGCTTCGCAAATGTTGATGCTCACCCCGCTCCACCCCCGCGGTCGAAAACAAGGAGGGTAATGGATGGTCGTAAGGCAGAACCTCCTCGACTCAACAAGGACGAGAGCAGGAGGTGCGACGAGGAGGGCTGCACACTGGTAGAGAGAGGAAAGAAGAGGAAGTCCACCCTCCGCAGCCACTGCGACACCGCACCTTACGTACCCGAGCTGCTCTACGTGTTGCACCTGCACTGGTCCATGGAAGTCGAGGACGTTGTAATATAATTATTGTAAGAAGACTACCTCCACATTGGGGGTAGAGCGTCTATACTCTCAGTACAAAGTTAACTTCGGTTCCTTTGTGGTGAGAGTACTGACAAAACTTCTTTCCACTCTCGAGGTGGATGAGTTCTGGTTGACTGGTGTAGTTTACCGAAGGTTTCGGGGAAGGCTCTCCAATGAAGCACGCATCACGTCACCACCAAAAAAGACTACGTGATTATAGTGTGAATGTGAGAGTGTTGTGACAATAATAAGATTATGCTTTGGAATAAGACTGTTCGGTGTGCATCGGTTGTCTGATTGCTATAACACAAGTTCAACTTCACGCTAAGTTGAGTTGAGATTAGACGACGTGATGTCACTGTCTACTTTGTGCTGTTGTGTATTATTGTATGAGTGTAATAAATAATTTGTATGATTTGTAATTTGTATAATAAAACTTGAAAAAATTTTCATTACATTTATTTTATTTCATTAAAACATGTATTGAACATACTGTACAATATTATATTAATACATAAAGTGTTGCTACTATGTAACTTTCGAAACTCTACTAAGCTTTTCCCATTGAACTTATAATACAAATACATTAAACTATACTGTCCACAAACTGATATGAAATCATTTTGTAATCTCTACGTGTTAAAATCCCATCTCCTACAGCTTCGCCCCATAAAAGCCTTGTGATATCACATAGGAGCGCGCCCAAACGAGTCAAAGTATTGCCATTTTCATTGATGTGTATGGCTATCCAGTAGGACCCTGGTTTACTATCAGAGTCCAAGTTGCTAATAAATTTATGTAGGGGTTTGATCATATTACATTATATAGGCAGACGATTCGCAGCGTATACTATATTATCTTCTAAAGTCTAAACCTTCACAAATTCTTCTCAAATAATTACGAATCTCTATTGTGTTCATACTGTATTATGACAGAACCAATCTGGTATAATTATGAATCTTTTATAATAATATATCACGTCATATCCGAATAATGTAAATCTTTATGTATTTACAAAGAGGGGTATTACATATGAAATACTGAATGAATAAATAAAAGAAACATAACTTTGTTACAATATTTTATTTCATAATATCTACACACTATTAGGTAAACACTCACACATAAACACGTTACATATCATAACTTAAATATATATCATACATGTGACTTTTCTTAGCTTCTATAGTCTACAGTTACATTACGGTTTTTATCTAGTTTTCTATAACATTATCAAACTCTGCAAATACAATACAGTTATTCGTTTGAGAGAGACTAGAATCAATTGTTACCCCATTTCCTTCATTAAGGAAAGTTTACCGGTGCCGAAAAATAATGTATGAGAGACTGAAGTGAACATATTAGATACCATTGAAGGATGGTTGTAGAGTTTTTGAAGGCACGTGTTGTCCATCTATGTATAAACAATATGAATAATTCATACCTACCATAATTTTCAAAATTGAAAGGATTCCTACTAATGATTAAATGCTGCGTTATTTACTAATCCTATGATAAATCTTTTGAGTACTTGCCCCAAGAATATTATCAAGCGTTTTTTTTTTTTTCTCATCAGTGGAAAGTCGTAATATCATAAACGTTATTCACAATTATTGAGTCATCCTAAACATCCATTTAATGGTAAAGCATACAATAGATACACTTTCACATTCTTTACTAATTACTGATTATTCCTGTGAGTCGTTCAAAAAACAGAATAACATTAGATAAGATTGTAAAACCTCATATCATTTTAAAATTTAAAAAAGTATACTCAATAATATTTATTAAGTTTTCCTATAACTCCGTTCACTTGTCAACTTGTTCGTATGTGATATCAGATATGGTGTGAGTGAAATACTCTGCCGACACTTCAACCAACCGTAACCACTCTTCGTAATCGGTGTTTACACACCCCCGCTGTATCCTCGAGATCCTCTGCGATATCATCCTGAATCAGTGTGTAAATGCTATCACCACTCAGTCCACTCCTTTCGTACACAGTATAATAATATGTAAGTCTTCACGCAATTTACGTAATAGAATAGGCCACATCCACAGCTTCAACAACCTGTTGGTTGATAAACATTTTTTTCATTTAGTCATGATCACATGGAAAAGTTAATAGCCCATGTATTACCCTCTCGACCCCTGTTAATTATGTTTACACCCTGATTAAGTATTGCCAAAATATCTTCATCTATGTCGTTATATCTCGATGGTTATGCCACAACGTATCCATTGTCGAGATGTACCACTGTCTGCAATGTACCAGCATGAATCTTTGATGGAAATTTGAAAGCTCTAATGATTTCATAAGGGATGTTTATCTCAAGGTCCTCCAAATTTTTCCATGTCTTATTATAATTATTTAATATTTTCAGAGCATCCCCCATTGATATTTTTAAACTAAAACACTTTTTATACTCACAATATTCAAAAACTTCTAGCGGAAATATTAATTACTGTATTGCTCACGAGTGTGGTACTGATTAAATGTGATTTCAAACAGAACACTAAAAATCTCTTTAAATTTTCTCTATTGTTCCCCATAACGACAGAAACCACTTCCTGTGTGATAATATTTTGTTAATAATTATGTTTTTAATGATATGAACTTCCCGTTATGTCCTGAAAATATATGCATAGGTAATACTAAAAGTTCTACTAGGTGCACAAGATTTAACGATGAAACCGGAATTTTATAGTTTATCGATTTTTCTGAAAATTTAGTGACTGTCCAGTCACATAAAATCAAAATGTTTCATAAAAACAATTTATTCACGATTTTGTATTTTAGATATTTCAAAAACTTTAATGTATGATTTCCACTACAATTATATTATAAATAAATTTTCAAATAATATAAAATTGTTGTATACAGATTACATATTATATACTGATAGTTTAATATAATATCAAATATACATACAAAATTTATATAATGATATTAAGCAAGATCTCCATAAATTTTTTGATACATCTGATTATCCTTCTGATAATAAGTATGGTTATCCTTAAATAAATAAGAAAAAATATTTTTTTTCAAAGATGAAAACAACGAAAAATAATGAAAAAATTGTAGGGTTGAGATAAAAAAATGTATGTGTTTGATTCAGACAATAATTTAACTGCAAAGGCAAGGAGTCAATAAATGTGTCACAAAAACAACGAATTTAGAAAATTATAAAACGTGTTTTCT
Source organism: Polyommatus icarus (assembly GCA_937595015.1). NCBI lineage: Eukaryota > Metazoa > Arthropoda > Insecta > Lepidoptera > Lycaenidae > Polyommatus > Polyommatus icarus. Next base: position 6,777,268 of record OW569328.1, on the reverse strand, counting down.
TTTAATCGATAAAAATATTCATTATGGTCAATGTTGAGATTCATATGATCAATCAAACATAGAATTTTCACTCAAAAATAAATAAATCACGTTTATCATAGTACAATGATACTAAAATATTTATTTTGTCCAATGATCTTCACTTTAGCTCAGGGTCATTATAAATTGAGAAAAATTAGGTGGAATAAAACCTTCTAAAATATTGTGTTCGTATGTGATTTGTCATTGTACCGTGAAACTGTATTTTTGAGCTTAGTCAATAAGATTAATTTGTTTTCTTGTTATTAATTACTGTAAAACGTACTTTGTTATGACATAATTTTATACACAATGATTTTGATGTATGAGTATGACATAATGATTTTTTTTCTTTTGTAAACTAGATTGTGATTTGTGATACTTTGTTTCGTGTAGCCATACTTTAATATTATACTTTTATATGTATGATATTGTACTGAATGCTTAATTTTTAAAGTTTTATTGTATTACAACATTGTAAAACGTAATAATATTTAATCAAGATTTTCCTTAAAACATAAAGTTTTAAATTATGTTTCTTATAATATGAGGTTCAAATTAAAATTTGAATGATATATTTCAAATTTATTAAAGCTTTTTTCATTATTTTCAAAAACCTTTTAGAAAATTATAAAACGTGTTTGTTTTAAATATAACATATTTCAAATTTGTTAAAGCTTTCATTTTTTTTCAAAAACTTTTTAGAAAATTATAAAACGTTTTTTAATCTAATATATTTCAAATTTATTAAAGCGTGTTTCATTACTTTCAAAAACCTTTTAGAAAATAGCAAATCGTGGTTTTTTTATAAAAAAATATTTCAAATTTGTTAAAGTTTTTTTCATTATTTTCAAAAACTTTTTATAATTTTCTAAAAGGTTTTTGAAAATAATGAAACAAGCTTTAATAAATTTGAAATATATTTTATAAAAAAAACACATTTTGTAATTTTCTTAAAAGTTTTTGAAATAATGAAATAAGCTTTAATAAATTTGAAATATATTTTATAAAAAAAAAGTTTTGAAATTTTCTTAAAGGTTTTTGAAATATTGACATAAGCTTTAATCAATTTAAAATGTTATATTAAATTCAAAAAAACGTTTTTTAATTTTTATAATTTTCTAAAAAGTTTTTGAAAATAATGAAAAAAACTTTAACAAATTTGAAATATTTTTTTATAAAAAAACCACGATTTGCTATTTTCTAAAAGGTTTTTGAAAGTAATGAAACACGCTTTAATAAATTTGAAATATATTAGATTAAAAAACGTTTTATAATTTTCTAAAAAGTTTTTGAAAAAAAATGAAAGCTTTAACAAATTTGAAATATGTTATATTTAAAACAAACACGTTTTATAATTTTCTAAAAGGTTTTTGAAAATAATGAAAAAAGCTTTAATAAATTTGAAATATATCATTCAAATTTTAATTTGAACCTCATATTATAAGAAACATAATTTAAAACTTTATGTTTTAAGGAAAATCTTGATTAAATATTATTACGTTTTACAATGTTGTAATACAATAAAACTTTAAAAATTAAGCATTCAGTACAATATCATACATATAAAAGTATAATATTAAAGTATGGCTACACGAAACAAAGTATCACAAATCACAATCTAGTTTACAAAAGAAAAAAAATCATTATGTCATACTCATACATCAAAATCATTGTGTATAAAATTATGTCATAACAAAGTACGTTTTACAGTAATTAATAACAAGAAAACAAATTAATCTTATTGACTAAGCTCAAAAATACAGTTTCACGGTACAATGACAAATCACATACGAACACAATATTTTAGAAGGTTTTATTCCACCTAATTTTTCTCAATTTATAATGACCCTGAGCTAAAGTGAAGATCATTGGACAAAATAAATATTTTAGTATCATTGTACTATGATAAACGTGATTTATTTATTTTTGAGTGAAAATTCTATGTTTGATTGATCATATGAATCTCAACATTGACCATAATGAATATTTTTATCGATTAAAAGAAAACACGTTTTATAATTTTCTAAATTCGTTGTTTTTGTGACACATTTATTGACTCCTTGCCTTTGCAGTTAAATTATTGTCTGAATCAAACACATACATTTTTTTATCTCAACCCTACAATTTTTTCATTATTTTTCGTTGTTTTCATCTTTGAAAAAAAATATTTTTTCTTATTTATTTAAGGATAACCATACTTATTATCAGAAGGATAATCAGATGTATCAAAAAATTTATGGAGATCTTGCTTAATATCATTATATAAATTTTGTATGTATATTTGATATTATATTAAACTATCAGTATATAATATGTAATCTGTATACAACAATTTTATATTATTTGAAAATTTATTTATAATATAATTGTAGTGGAAATCATACATTAAAGTTTTTGAAATATCTAAAATACAAAATCGTGAATAAATTGTTTTTATGAAACATTTTGATTTTATGTGACTGGACAGTCACTAAATTTTCAGAAAAATCGATAAACTATAAAATTCCGGTTTCATCGTTAAATCTTGTGCACCTAGTAGAACTTTTAGTATTACCTATGCATATATTTTCAGGACATAACGGGAAGTTCATATCATTAAAAACATAATTATTAACAAAATATTATCACACAGGAAGTGGTTTCTGTCGTTATGGGGAACAATAGAGAAAATTTAAAGAGATTTTTAGTGTTCTGTTTGAAATCACATTTAATCAGTACCACACTCGTGAGCAATACAGTAATTAATATTTCCGCTAGAAGTTTTTGAATATTGTGAGTATAAAAAGTGTTTTAGTTTAAAAATATCAATGGGGGATGCTCTGAAAATATTAAATAATTATAATAAGACATGGAAAAATTTGGAGGACCTTGAGATAAACATCCCTTATGAAATCATTAGAGCTTTCAAATTTCCATCAAAGATTCATGCTGGTACATTGCAGACAGTGGTACATCTCGACAATGGATACGTTGTGGCATAACCATCGAGATATAACGACATAGATGAAGATATTTTGGCAATACTTAATCAGGGTGTAAACATAATTAACAGGGGTCGAGAGGGTAATACATGGGCTATTAACTTTTCCATGTGATCATGACTAAATGAAAAAAATGTTTATCAACCAACAGGTTGTTGAAGCTGTGGATGTGGCCTATTCTATTACGTAAATTGCGTGAAGACTTACATATTATTATACTGTGTACGAAAGGAGTGGACTGAGTGGTGATAGCATTTACACACTGATTCAGGATGATATCGCAGAGGATCTCGAGGATACAGCGGGGGTGTGTAAACACCGATTACGAAGAGTGGTTACGGTTGGTTGAAGTGTCGGCAGAGTATTTCACTCACACCATATCTGATATCACATACGAACAAGTTGACAAGTGAACGGAGTTATAGGAAAACTTAATAAATATTATTGAGTATACTTTTTTAAATTTTAAAATGATATGAGGTTTTACAATCTTATCTAATGTTATTCTGTTTTTTGAACGACTCACAGGAATAATCAGTAATTAGTAAAGAATGTGAAAGTGTATCTATTGTATGCTTTACCATTAAATGGATGTTTAGGATGACTCAATAATTGTGAATAACGTTTATGATATTACGACTTTCCACTGATGAGAAAAAAAAAAAAACGCTTGAGAATATTCTTGGGGCAAGTACTCAAAAGATTTATCATAGGATTAGTAAAAAACGCAGCATTTAATCATTAGTAGGAATCCTTTCAATTTTGAAAATTATGGTAGGTATGAATTATTCATATTGTTTATACATAGATGGACAACACGTGCCTTCAAAAACTCTACAACCATCCTTCAATGGTATCTAATATGTTCACTTCAGTCTCTCATACATTATTTTTCGGCACCGGTAAACTTTCCTTAATGAAGGAAATGGGGTAACAATTGATTCTAGTCTCTCTCAAACGAATAACTGTATTGTATTTGCAGAGTTTGATAATGTTATAGAAAACTAGATAAAAACCGTAATGTAACTGTAGACTATAGAAGCTAAGAAAAGTCACATGTATGATATATATTTAAGTTATGATATGTAACGTGTTTATGTGTGAGTGTTTACCTAATAGTGTGTAGATATTATGAAATAAAATATTGTAACAAAGTTATGTTTCTTTTATTTATTCATTCAGTATTTCATATGTAATACCCCTCTTTGTAAATACATAAAGATTTACATTATACGGATATGACGTGATATATTATTATAAAAGATTCATAATTATACCAGATTGGTTCTGTCATAATACAGTATGAACACAATAGAGATTCGTAATTATTTGAGAAGAATTTGTGAAGGTTTAGACTTTAGAAGATAATATAGTATACGCTGCGAATCGTCTGCCTATATAATGTAATATGATCAAACCCCTACATAAATTTATTAGCAACTTGGACTCTGATAGTAAACCAGGGTCCTACTGGATAGCCATACACATCAATGAAAATGGCAATACTTTGACTCGTTTGGGCGCGCTCCTATGTGATATCACAAGGCTTTTATGGGGCGAAGCTGTAGGAGATGGGATTTTAACACGTAGAGATTACAAAATGATTTCATATCAGTTTGTGGACAGTATAGTTTAATGTATTTGTATTATAAGTTCAATGGGAAAAGCTTAGTAGAGTTTCGAAAGTTACATAGTAGCAACACTTTATGTATTACTATAATATTGTACAGTATGTTCAATACATGTTTTAATGAAATAAAATAAATGTAATGAAAATTTTTTCAAGTTTTATTATACAAATTACAAATCATACAAATTATTTATTACACTCATACAATAATACACAACAGCACAAAGTAGACAGTGACATCACGTCGTCTAATCTCAACTCAACTTAGCGTGAAGTTGAACTTGTGTTATAGCAATCAGACAACCGATGCACACCGAACAGTCTTATTCCAAAGCATAATCTTATTATTGTCACAACACTCTCACATTCACACTATAATCACGTAGTCTTTTTTGGTGGTGACGTGATGCGTGCTTCATTGGAGAGCCTTCCCCGAAACCTTCGGTAAACTACACCAGTCAACCAGAACTCATCCACCTCGAGAGTGGAAAGAAGTTTTGTCAGTACTCTCACCACAAAGGAACCGAAGTTAACTTTGTACTGAGAGTATAGACGCTCTACCCCCAATGTGGAGGTAGTCTTCTTACAATAATTATATTACAACGTCCTCGACTTCCATGGACCAGTGCAGGTGCAACACGTAGAGCAGCTCGGGTACGTAAGGTGCGGTGTCGCAGTGGCTGCGGAGGGTGGACTTCCTCTTCTTTCCTCTCTCTACCAGTGTGCAGCCCTCCTCGTCGCACCTCCTGCTCTCGTCCTTGTTGAGTCGAGGAGGTTCTGCCTTACGACCATCCATTACCCTCCTTGTTTTCGACCGCGGGGGTGGAGCGGGGTGAGCATCAACATTTGCGAAGCTTTTGCTGAGTTGGACTCGGCTTCGACTTGGTCGCAGGCAGCGAGCGGGCGGCGGTGGCGAGCGGGTGCGGGCCCTGCGAGTCGCGAGATGCGCTACGAGCCGAGAGTGTAAACTTGAGCTTGCGACCCGTCTCGCGGCGCGGCTCGCGACTCGCAGGGCACGCTTTTGTGTTGCGAGCTTTGTGTTTACACTTGCACTTCGACGCGAGCCGTCTCGTCGGATTTCGCTGACGAGCAAAACGTGTCAGTTTGCGCACCGCGTCGTTGTGTGTTTACGAAGTCCATCGAATGATCGGATGACCTACATAATTAATTATTAAGTACTTTTAATTTGCAATAATTCATTAGTTAGTTAATTATCATTCATATTTATTTAAAATCTTGTAAGAAAGTGAGGTGACGTAAGCGATAAACCGATAGTCAGAACAATAGGACACCGAGGCGAGCATAACAATGCAATAAGTAGCCATTGTAATTATTAAGGAACAATGGAGCGTGGTGATAGTAGATAATGAGGGTTAAACACAAAAGCTAACTTTGAAACAAGTGCAAATACGCAGAAACGGATCGCATATATCGATCCAGCGTGCTTCAAAACCCCTATTTTGACACCAAACTCTTTTTTTTTTTTTTTTAGGCGACGTCGCCGCTCGAACCGACAAAAATTGATCGAGAAAGTTTGCGACCCGCGAGCGGGGGGTGGGGTGGACCCAGAATCGTGATCCAGAATCCCCGAAAACACACTACTCTTTAGTTTTTTAGCATTAAAAAAAAGAAAAAGGAGAGCTGAGAAAAGAAAGAAAAAAACGAAGAGGCAAAAGAAGCATGGAGACTAAAGACTGAAAATAAATTTGCTAGGAAAAAAAGACGGGTTGCACTTTTCTTTAATTAAAAAAAAAGATTAAAAAAAAAAACGATTTTTTTAATTAATCGAAACCCTTACAATCGATTAAATTTTTAACCCATTTTTATGAAAATCGATTATTAAAAAATCGATTTTTTAAATTAATCGATACCCTTATACTCGATTAAATTTTTAACCCATTTTTTTGAAAATCGATTTTTAAAAAATCGATTTTTTTAATTCATCGAAACCCTTACAATTCGAGTTCGAGTTCAAGTTCGAATTCGAGTTCGAATTCGAGTTCGAGTTCGACACAAAACACTACTCTCCATCTCCAACCGTCTTACGGTTTTTCCAAGGTTTTTCGATCAGCACGAGAATCTGACGCGAGTTTCACAGTTTTTACCCATCCCACAAATTAAGTGCTCAACGCCGCTGAAGAAGTTTTCACTTTAAAAATATGAAAAATAAAAGGAAAGATAGTTTCAGCATGGAAGAAGAATGAATAGAATCTGGAGACAACGTGGATAATATTTCTGATGGATGTAGTTACTATGATGAAGTAAATGAAATCTTTTGAAAAATGGCAAATAAAGACCTAATAATAGGAAAAATGTAAAATGTAATGTAAAGTTCTATGTCAACTATTAGTTCATATTGGTGTCTACTATTAGTGATGTTCGTTTTTTGTGATGTCATCTATTAGTACTTATGACTAAGTTTACAAAAAGACCAATAATATATTTTTTAATTGATTTGTCAGAGAATAATAATTATAACAGTTTTATTTTGTAAGAGTTACTGAAGACATGGAAGAAGTTATCAATCCTTTATATTCATAAATATATATTTTATAACATTCAAATGTTTCATGTTTCCTTATAGTGTCTGCCATTAGGTCTCTTCCCTTATTTTTCTGCGATTTGGTACGGAAATACTTAGTCTGAAAAATAGACTTTGCGTTACCAAAAGTTAACTAGGCGTTAGCCTCCGCCCTCCATCATTCTGAGTTCTGACCGTACCTAACACAGATGCATCTCGTTCCAAAGGAATGAAATAAAGTCCACAGTTAATTCCTGCTTGTTGTTATTAACATTTTTAGTTTAGGTATAAACTACCTATTAACGTTTTTAGTGTATAAACTACCTATTAACGTTTTTTAGTTTACAAGCAGAGAGAAAGTTCGCTTCTGGTCGGTCAACCTTAGCCCCCTATCTGACCTTGTCGTGTAGATTCATTATACAAGTAATTAGTGCATTATCAAACAAAAGACTCAACGATTATACATATTTAATATTCATACGAGTGCACCTGCTTAATAACAATGATTAATTGTAATTTATCTTGGCGCCCACGTCCGTCTGCACGATATATCGATTTTTTTGTCGAAACGATGATAATCGATTCGATTATATTATGTATGTGAGAAAAATCTAGTTGTAACATCAGAAGTTTGGACGTTAAAAAGTTAAGTAACACTCAAAATTCATACTTTAAGGTATGAACTATAAAATATCTCAACCATAAATTAAAACCAGTACTTAATAAAATATTTTTATCTACTTACTTGCAAAATATTTGTGCAACAGATTCGGTCAGTCATATTATGCGGAGATAGGTAGTTAGTAGTGTCAAAAAAGTGTCGCCTATTTTGCGATAAAAACTAACTATAAATACTATATATTTTAATGAAACTTTCACTTTATTACTACAACCACAGAATATATATTAGTTGTACCAACTACAACTACTACTAGCTACAACAGAAGCCTATAATTATTTAAGGGTTTTGTGACAGCAAAAACAATATGTAAGTGGTCGAAGTCACTTAACCACTAGAAAGTTATAAACTTAATTAATATGAATAATTATGCTAAAATAATATTGCTTATTTTATATTTATTATAAAAAATATAAACTTTGCAATTAATTAATTATTAGCAAAAAGTCGATCCTCATTTAGTTATTTTTAAAACAAAAAATTTCGTCTAAAAATGTGGAGACTTTCTATAAGACCAAAAGAGACTTGGCGATGTATGAAGTTACAAAATTTTCAAAACCATGATACATTGTTGACATAAATTATAACGTTCTTTACGTCAATCTTCACCTATCGGTATGAACTGACCCTTAGTGAGCCTCAGACGACCAATTTTATTGTGCTATATCATTGAATGGTATTGAGCAAAGGCGAGCAATAAAATTGATCGTCTAGGGTTACTCATTCTATTTCAGCTTAGCATAATCGCGCGGAAAAGCCAAAACAATATTAATATCTAATTACCTACTTATGTAAGTAAGTATTATAAATTTAATTAGTGTTATTACAGACACATTAAAAATACAAACGTATCTACATGTAGTTTTATTCCACATCAGTATAATTCATAATTAAATTAATTGTTACTCACTCACGTAAACGATGTACAATCTACGTATGTATAGTTAGTTACACATGTTTTAGTTTTAGGGGTCGGTAAAAGATTTAAAAACCGTAAACGTATAATTATTGTGGTATATAATAAATTGCATGAAAATAAGTGAAATAAAAATTTTGGTAACTAATCATTATTATAAGATCATGTCGCCCGCAAATTCGTACGCACAGAAAGCATAGACTTTCATTTGATTAAACTATCATTCGTCCTTTTCCCGTGACCAAAGTATATCCTCATATCGACTTAATAAAAATCAGCTTAGCATGCTGCAGATGAAAATACTAAAATATATATTGTCATGTTCCCCATTAGCTATGTCCACATTATGCGCTTTCGTCTTCAATTTTCGTCATCTTCTTTCATTCAACTTTCGTCTTGGCGCATTCAATAATTGAATGCTTCAAAGAACGCAACACCAACCTGTCATTTTTATTAACAAAGCGAAAGTTTTGGACGGTCAGATGCGTCACGGGCATGCCTCACGTTCGCTGTGCACGCAACAGAAAAAGGCACAGTGTGGACAAAGCTATTAATTTAGTGTATTAGAATTTAGAAATTAGAAAGACGTTGAAAGCATATCTACGAAATTATAAGTAGGTACATACGCCTACGATTTGATCTATCTGAGTAGACGGAACCTCGTACTCCGACTGTCACGCCTCTACGATTTTTCATTAATTCCGATTCGAAATTACCAAAAGCACTTATTCATTACTCTAATAATTATAATGATATTTCTGACACGTTTTTCGTGTTTTGATCATTATTAAATCCACTTAACGGCTGCTTTGGCATTAAATATTAAAGCTTTATCAATTTGGGGCCAGCCCTGTGGTAATTCGTCGGGAATCGAGTTGTGCCCCACAAACTGGTTATATCAATCATAAACTTATTCAATTAATTACATTTTGCGGAGTTAATAGCGACATCTAATATTGAGTAGGGATGGCGATTATTAATATCGATAATATTAAGTTACTCGATTATATACGTTTAAAGGGTACGCGTAGGTAGGTACTGCAATTTATTTGCTTACAAAAAAAAAATGTTCTATTGTATGTACCTCGTAAGCAGTTACTCTAAGTTTAAAAAAAACTACTAGGCCTTTACATCCGTAGTGTATGATTCATATACAGTATTTTCAGAGCGAAGTAACCACTCCTCAAATACTGTAGTGCCTGGGACAGGATTTTTAAATGTCCGTATGGTTGCCCAAGCGCATACGGCATTCTCGCAACATAGTCGGCCTATTATATTCCAGAGGAAAGAACTAGTCAATACGTCTGGGACCAACTATGTGCGGGTTTCCTCACGATGTTTTCCTTCACCGTACGAGCGTCCGTATTGTGTACTTGAGATCAGAAAATGTCTCATTGGTACACGCTTCCACCCGGGATCGAACCTGCACCCTCTAAGAGTGCGAACCAAAGGTCTACCCAATAGGCCACGGACGCTCTTCTTCTTCTTCTTCTCTAAGTTTAAGGTTATTTAAAAATGACTGATAACTGAATATCCTCAAATTCAAAATTTTAAATCGTAGTCACGGAAATACGGTTAAAATCAGTAAGAATAAAAAATAATTTATGATTCAGAAGTAACCAAATTAAAATCGATTACTTAGGTATTATCAAAATCAACAAAGCGTAAACTTTTACCAGAACATTTTTCTGAACCATGCAACTACCCTGCCTAAAATCACATACAAAAAAACGATGATGTTATCGCTTTAAATACTTCAAATCTACGGTAGTCGAAGGTGTCAATTAGTTAAGTGATAGCGGGTATCGGTTTATCGATATGTCACATCCCTAGGCCCATTTCGGCGGTGTCATTAGAAGGCTGTTAATGATTAATGCGGCGCCGTGAGCCGTCCCCTCCCTAGAACACTTAATCGACTACCCCTTTTGATGGAGCGGACTGGGATTATTATTTTTATTTGCCAATGTATTTACGTTTATTGCCGACGATTGAAGAGTTTATTATGATACGACCTACTGGATAGTAAATATGTAGTTGTAGATGGAGTATGAAGATGTCGATATGAAAATATGGACCAGCGGTTCTCAAATTTTTGGTGGCGGAAGCCTTTTAAGAAGTGTGATTGGATCCCCAAAACAGAAAAATGTTTTGTCTTTGAATGAATTGTCATTTGTCTCCGTGCTGGTGTCTGATGATGAGCTTTGAGATTAGTTGATGTAGAGGATGTGAAAAATGACATCTAACAATTTAATCTAATTAATCAGGGTATCAAATAAATCCAGCTCCTCGATAACACGGACTTAGAAGACTGAAAAGGACGAAACCTTTTGAGTTAGTGTATTAAGTGTAAATCAGTGTAAAAGACCTAAAGTGACTGTGACGAACACAAACAATAGTGTGTATTCTCCTTTAAAGAGACTTTAAGAAAGTGTTGATGGACACAATCTTAGTTAACTCTACTTAGCAGAATAAGTTAACGTAAAATTACTTATTAGTCTTAGTTAGGCTAGATTGTAATAATTATAATAAGACAGGTTGCACTCCGGGAGTGCCGACAGAAGTGAAAACTTAATTATTAACGTTGTGCATTTTTTAACCCATGTTTTATGAAAATCGATTATTAAAAAATCGATTTTTTTAATTAATCGAAACCCTTACAATCGATTAAATTTTTAACCCATTTTTTGGGGTTTACTCCTTAAGAATCGATTTTCATATATAAGGCGCCCGGTATGAGAAAAATCCGAGGGGTAAAACCTACTAACAAGTAACGAAAATGTGTCACGTTTTTGGTGCGCACCTTTAGTGCTCAACTTTCTAATTTGGCTGTGAGTGTATTAAGACCATAAAGGTAATATACCTATCGGAATATTATATTATATAATTATATTATTATATAATATTATATTCCGATAGGTATATTAACTTTATGATTAAGACGTACATATGGTATGCTGTATAGGCGACTATACCTATATAAGTACTATATGTTATTGGGCTTGTTTGTTTCTATCAGTGTCGATGTATTTATATTGCTATTTTTGTTATAAATATCAATAATTAACATTGTTATTGTGAAGTTATAATTTTTATCATTTTACTGGCTAAAGTGAACTAAAAGTATTTTGAAATAACTATGGCAGAAAGGGGTGTAGATAATATTGCCGGAACATCTGATTTCATATGATATTAATCTTTTTTCAGTTGAATAAACTCTTTTTGCGTATGGTTAGATACTCGTACTTAAGGAGTAAACTCCAGTCGTGCGTCGGAGCTGACACACTTTTTTTTATGAAAATCGATTTTTAAAAAATCGTTTTTTTAATTAATCGAAACCCTTACAATCAATTCGAGTTCGAGTTCGAGTTCGACACAAAACACTACTCTCCAATCGTCTTACGGTTTTTCCAAGGTTTTTCGATCAGCACGAGAATCTGACGCGAGTTTCACAGTTTTTACCCATCCCACAAAAGTGCTCAACGCCGCTTAAGAAGTTTTCACTTCAAAAATCTAGTCTTAGATACAGTTCATCTCAGATCTATCGGTTACGATTACATACATTTGTAAAAACTCTAAAGACAACATTTAATTATTCTTTGAAGTTCGGTTTTATGAACATTGAAATGCTGACAGAATTGTTTCATTATGGCGTCTATTATAATTATTATATTTTTATGTCTGTACAAATAACACATCATACAAGTTCCTCTCAACGCTTCAAGGCCCGATGTATGCAATTATTGCAGGTCAGGAGAGGACGGGATAAGCCAGTGGTCGCCAACTTTTTCGTATAAGAGTCAAGTGTTAACACTTTCGGGGACGCTCCCACTTGAGACTGTATACCAAAATGACACAGTACATGCCCATACAAATTATACGACGTATGAGTACGTAGGCGCCCCATGAAAACATATTGTTTTATACACATCATGGCACAACCGTTTTATCACGTCATCGCATCAATACGTTCCGTCATTAAAAGTAAAATTAACTAGACGTGTACGGACACAACGTGTCATAACGTCGAACATGTAACACTCCTCCTAACCCTCCTCTTGAAAACGTGATGAGGCAGGAGCTTGAGGTGATGGTGAGTTCACAGTGAGCGAATGATCACTCTCAACGGACTTATCCGAACCAAATTCTCCATCATCATCATTGTCGGAATCATTGAAAATGCTCATAGTCTTATTTTGCGCTTATTCATCTAAAACACATAAAATAATTCATTCTGTTAGTATAAAATTATTAATTTATAGTTAAATAATATTTTGTCTAGCGAAATAATAACATATAAATAAAATAAACTAAATACTTAAGATATTTTGTCGCGGAAAATATTACAATGCGCCACGAAATGTTACCCTGATGCGAGCGCACCTCCGCAGTGACGCAGCCGCACCGAATGTAGGAGCGCGGGAGGCGCGCGGGACGTATGAACACGTTGTGCGTATGCGAGACGTCACCGCCAACTGTCATCGGTACTTATTTGAAATAGTTTAAAACCTACTCTACGTGACAGTAGAGCTTCGGGAATTTTACATGTTGTGACACAAGGTACATTCAATGGGATTTTAACTTGAACGTTAATCGGAAATGAACGGTTATTTGGACGTCATCGTACGTTGTGCCGTATCAAAATTTCGAACTAAGACGTATAATGCCGTTCTGTCCTCGAAAGTGTTAAATTGCGACCCACTGAAGAGTGAAGTCTAAACGATTACTTTTACTAATAAATAATTTGTTTTAATGAGGCGATCGTACATTTTGAAATAAAAATTAACACTAATTCGAAAACTCAATCTATGTACCTACTTAGGAAAATGTCATAAACAATTCTGCTATGTGCAAAGTGGTGTCGATCGATTTGGCGTTACACTGAAATATCCGCATATTATGATCAATGTTCAAACGTGTAGGCCTACTACGAAAACGTTTTGAGACTCAAACAATCGAATGAGAATGCCGCGTCCTACTCTAACAACGTCATATTTTCTCGTTTGTTAGAGTAGGACACGGCATTCTCGTACTATTGTTTGAGTCTCAAAACGTTTTCGTGGTACGGCCCCCAACTAGCCTTACGCCAGAATAGCAGGTTGCATACTTATTATAAAACAAAGTCGCTTTTTTTTCCTCATGTCCCTTTGTTCCCTTTAATCTTTAAAACTACGTAACGGATTTTGATGATTCTTTCAGTGTGTTAGATAGCCCATTTATCGAGGAAGGTTATAGGCTAGATTTTATCACGCTAAGATTAATAGAAATAGAGGTAAATGTGAAAAAACGGGGAAAATTATTTGAAAGGGACTAACTTGAATGCGCTAATCTCAGGAACTACTGGTCCGATTTGAAAAATACTTTCAGTGTTGGATATCCCATTTATTGACGAAAGCGAAAACGTTACGACTAATAGGAGAATATGGAAAAAACGGAGGAAATTATTTGAAAGGGTTTATCTCGCGAACTACTGGAGAAATTTTTATGTTATTACTTATTTGGCACAGATAAAAAGTAGACCACATGACAGATCGTGATAGGTTATCGATTTTAATAATTTTTTCAGTGGCTATATATTTTATACGCGTGCGACGCCGGGGCGGGTCTCTAGTGACTCTATAATTCTGTGTGGAGCTCACGAGCCGCCTGTTGCCGACCACTGGGATGAGCGCAGGCCGCAGCATCAGGCAAGGTAGCGAAGCAATTAGTCCTCGCGATGATGGATGAGGCTCGAGCGGGTGACGCGGCGGCAATAAAATCTCATAAGTCATTATACGCCTTTGATAACGCGGCATAGGACGTCCCTTAATTATCGCTCCAGTGACACGGGAGATTATGGCGGGAATATAATATAATTATGGCGCCGATATTAGACTTAAGATAATGTTACTCGTGTAAGCTTACGGCTTTATAAGGTGACGGCGGATGCCTTTTTCCGCTCTGAAGATAATAAACATCGGGCCGCTAGTTGGTTAAAAATGATAATGTGTGCATTAAGTTATGATTACGAATTGAACAGTTAAAGAGCAGCCAGATACAATGTTGAGTAGCGTAGATACAGTCAACTGTAAATATTGCTTGATATTTGAGAATGAAATTTTTTTAGAAATAGCCGTTTGAATTTAAAAACGTAAGTGTAAGTACTCACATACGGTTTTGCTCGATCTAGCAATCACGTAGAGTAAAACCCACGACTCGGGCTTTCGTCCACACATTCAGCATTGCTCGATAGTTTTACTCCAGTTCGAAGGAAATTAGCTACGAATAGGGCTTCACGCGAGAGCGAGATTTTTCTCGTCTCGTCTTGTTCTCGTCTCGCTTTTACGAGACGAGACCTTTTGAAAAATATTCTCGGCGATACCGAGACCACATACCGGGTAACCGAGAGTCTCGTTTCGGGTCTCGTTAATATTTTTTTATTAAGTTTTTATTCGAAAAATTAGAAAAGGTCTAACTTAAGAAACAATATATTTTACAAAATATAAAATCTGGTAACCATCCATTATCCAAACTGCATTTTATCACATAAACACGTTAGTCATAAAATATTCCTTATTCTCTTTATTATATTATAGAAATAAGTCATTATTTACAACTAAGCGAAACGAGACGAGACAACTGGTAACGAGACGAGACCGAGACGAGATTTTTGTTACTCTCGCTTACTCGTCTCGTGTGAAGCCCTAGCTACGAATAATAAAAACTAGTGTCAAAAATTTGTCAAGCCGGCTCAATTTGAGCCTTGAAACTGGCTCGATGCGAGCCTTCGAGCTGTGAGTTTTGCGGTCCACACGGTGGTTTTTGCTCGATTTCGAGTAAAACTATCGAGCAAAACCGTATATGAGTACTTAGCATTACACCGCAAAGATTTTAAAACGTAGGTTAGACCATGACGTTAATTGACTGAAAAACGCAAAAGCTGCATCATCCACGGCAATCTCATACAGTGCGTCAATGTCAAAATCAACTCAAACCCCAAAACTTTCCTTGACCACGAATTGTGCCTTGACCATAAAGTTAATATACCTACTTTATGGCCTTGACATGCTGTGTTTATCTATACATATTATACAGCAAAGTCGCTTTTTTCCCTCATGTCTATTTGTTCCCTGGCCCATTTATCGAGGATGGCTATAGGCTATATTTTATCACGCTAAGACTAATAGGAGCGAAGAAATAGAGGAAAATGTGGAAAAAACGGGGAAAATTATTTAAAAGAGTTAACTTCAACGAGCTAATCTTAGGAACTACTGGTCCGATTTGAAAAATTCTTTCAGTGTTAGATAGCCCATTTACTGAGGAAGGCTATATTTTATCACGCTAATATACTAATAGGAGAATGTGGAAAAAACGGGGGAATTTATTTGAATGGGCTTATCTCGCGAACTACTGGAGCAAATTTTATGTTATTTGGCACAGATAAGAAGCAAACCACATGAAGGATCATAGGCTATCGATTTTAATCATTTTTTCAGTGGCTATATATTTTATGCAATCGAAGATTGAGGGAAAAAAACCACGAGGTCGCAGTCTCATGCGTTGGTCAGATCCCTACACTGTCACTACACTTGAGTCCACCGTCTACGACGCTCTTCGAGTGGCCGAGGATAGGAACAGCTGGCGTATTTATTTACCATTAGAAGGATTAGAAGGAAGGTCATGAAAGCGGGAGGTCACGACCCTCAGACATGAGGAACACGACTGGAGAAGGAGGATATTTTATACCCGTGCGACGCCGGGGCGGGTCGCAAGTAAAATAATATTATTTGTAATTAGATTGTCAATTTTATATTTCAAAGCTAATTTATAAGTCTTCAAAGCAGGAGCAAGAAGAAACGCGTAATCTAAACGCGCGTAGAAAGTTACGTGGTTAAGATTTGTTATGATGTAATGGTGAAAAAGATGCGCTATTAGGGACATTAGGACGCAGGTGCAGTTTTGTCACGCTACTCGTACTGTGTTAGTAACCGCGGTAACGGTTGGATGGCATTAGTGACACTTAACCCAGCTCAGCTTCTTAGAACATATCAAGTTGAAAGTTGAAGGAACTGTTACGAAAGGGCTCTTCTGGTTTTCTCGTAACAGGTAGATATTGGTTGGTACTTGGTTCGATAGGTTGACAAGAAATGTTTCTGGTTAGGAGAAGGTGAGATTCTGTTGACAACAACGTGACGTAACGTTGAATTGTCAAATGTTTCGTACAAAATAGTACATTAAGCCCGTCACAGACTTAGCTATAATATATATTAATATATTTATAGCAAGGCATATTAATCTATACTAAATCCACATGTCACAGAAATATATATTATAGCTGAGTGTGTGGTCACGCGAAAATTAGTATAGAAAATATATTATAATAGGCCTAGCTATAAACATATTAATATATATTATAGCTAGGTCTGTGACGGGCTTTACGCACCTAGGGCAGGAAAATAAGAAATGTCTCAGATCTGAGTCTTCCTTATTTACTGCCCGTGGTGCGTAATGCGTATACTATTTTTCTCATCGACAGAGGCGGAAAACGGCAACATCGGTAAGCGCATCGGGAAGAAAGTTGACGTTTTCCGCCCGGAGGTGAGAAAAATAATTTTCGATAGATAACTTTTCAATTACTTTATCAGCAAGATTAAGTGTTGCTCAGGACCACAATTGTCTTACAACTCCATACGTCAGATGGTTTGTCGGTGCTGCACTTGGAAGCCTACTCCAAAACCTGAATGAATTTCAAAACGGTTTCGTCACAGTTTCGTTATACGGCCCCTAGTTGTTTGTCATTGTCATCCTGTTGGTTGTACGGCCCCTGGTCTTCTCGAATATTTCATACCACCAATCACTTCGAAATCGGATGATGCTGAAGTAATCTAGCTGAATTAGCCAGTCAGTTAGAAATTAAATTTAAGCACATTTTTCAGAAATGAGATGCTAGTCTAGAATAGACTTTCGATAAAATATCTCTATTATCGATAAAATATTTCCGGTGGTTCTTGGGTGGTTACCATGAAACTCTCAAACGGCCTGGGCGTCCAATTGACTAGCCAATACCTGAGATATATCGCGACAGTTTATCAACATTAATGTTCTATAATCTATGATTTTATTAAGATACTTACATACTCACATCCGCGCTATATTTAATTAGAAGCGTATCTTTTACTACGTCCTTTCATTACTTTCTTCATTACATACTATAATTGACACATAAGAGCAAGCTATAAAAAGGTTTCATTCATATTTATTTCCTTCGCAAGTACTCTCGTCGTTAATGAGTAGGTTTTCCATAATAATAGCGAAGTGATAAAGCTTGACGTACACTGAATAAGATAATATTTACAAAAAGCTCAATTACTAGACTGTAGTATATCTATCACAATTCACACCCTTTTTTTCTTGTTTATAAAAATAAGGGAAAGCTCCATATCACGGTGGCTTCATTCTTCAACAAAATTATCTGTTAAGAATTTCAGTTTCATAAATACCAGTTGCTAATCGCTAAACATAAATATTGAACTGACATGAGCTGAGAGTATATTATGATATACTCTCAGCTCATGTCAGATTGAATGTACTGTAACTTCTTCTATTGGTGGATGTTTAACAGTTATATTACTTACATTATGTTATATTATACACTTTTACACTAATTGTAACAAAATAATAAATATGTATTAATAATACAGGGCAATAAGTGCATGAAAAGTGAAAAATGAAATATATTTATTACTGTGAAAGTCTTTTTTGAGCATTTTATTTTGTTCTCATCATCAACTTCAGACAAATAACGATTTAGAGCGGTTTTGCTCTACGTCCGATCTGAACCCGTGAGAAAAAGGCCAGGAGTAAACACAATTATACTTTTTTTTATTTATTTATTTATTTAAAAAGGACACCTGCGGTACATGTATTAAACAATCACTGCTACAAATTATGAAAATTACACTATCCTGATACATGTACTTTTATAGGTGACACAACACTGGCAAAGATACAAGATAATCATAATATTAATTAAGCTAAAGTACATAATAAAATCAATAAAATTATCAAATTAGTTTAGCAACTGAAACAATAATAATATAAAATAACATTTCAATGATATTAATATTATATAAAGAGTTAAAAAAAAATTAAATTGTTCACATAGAAATAAGAACATAAATATTAAATAATAACCTTAAATCGTGCTTAAAACATTCATAATATTTCATGACAATAGATAACGAAGTGCAATAGATAATATGATGCCTAATGTGCGTGCTTATGTATCTTTTTTAATATTATAAAATCCCATTAGTTTGTTTCTGAACTGGGTATAGGTCATACCGAATATGTCTATATTGTCGTCGATATTAGAGCAAACATAACTATACAGTTTGCAAATTCGAGACACCGGAGCTTGCAAGCCTAAATTGGTTTTAGAAGTTGGGCCGCACAGAATCTTAGTCATTGGCTTCCGAGGGAGGTTGTATGGTACTACAAGTGAGAAAAGATTTAGTAGGTCACAGCAAGAGGTAAGGCCATTTACTATTTTGTGCAGTAGAAGCAGGTCATGTATCGTTTACTTTAATTATTACTGTGATAGTTTACGCACTCTAGTCTCTAGATAGAAGGATCTATCCGCAAATGTGGAATTCGCCTTCAGCCACCTTAATTCTTCCGTCATCTCACATTTATAAGCAACTGCGAGTCTCAGATCGGAATTCGGATCTTTCGTAGAGCAAAACGACTCTTGAGTAATTTTAATGTATAGAATCGGTTTATTCGTAGTATGCGTCGCTCCTATCGCATAAAAGGGTACTTAGTAGGTATGGACTTAACGCTGCTAACGCGGAAATGACGCGTAGAGAAGTGGACCGGTTTCGCACATGAAGCTTCCATCGTTACGTAAACATCGCACTTCACTGGTTATAGGGCCCTTTTTATATTACATCCGACTATAGAGCATGCTTAGCTTTTTATGTCCAACGGTTAAGGGTTTTTTTTGTCTCATTTTGCATACGATCAATCGATGGACAAATATACCTTTTATAATTCATATCAATTTGAAAGCTTTTAAGATCTGAATTTGTGCTAAGTTTTAATTAGTAATTACATAATGAACTTCACTCTAAATGGCAGGGAATTGATACCGCTACAAAGATTAAATCAGTTTCAACGATCAAAAAAAGCGGTGATGTGTATCTTCGCTGATAGCCTTTGTTCTATCCAAGAAAATATCAGCGAAGAAAGGTGGTGAATATTTAGCACAATCCCACAGATAAGCATCTACGTCTAAACGATACGGGGCGTAGTAATTCCAGTTTAATCAGTACCAAACGCTGCAGCCGTGAAGAGCATTGATAAAGGAGAAAAACTGTTCGGATTTAACATAATTCACGCGCGCTATCGGCGCAGGCGCAGCCGTGAGTGCGCGCGATAGCCGCAGATTGTGTTCTGCGGTAAAGCGATAATTCAGCTCAATCTATGTCGTGAGCGCGCGCGCTTTGTTTTATCCCCGGCTTCTGTGCGCCTTTATTTAGAAAATTGATGAGAAACGGCCTCCATTACGGCCCGCCTTATAGATATTACCCGGATTACGAGCTCGATACAGAGGAAATGAACGCAAATTTGTTTTCGTGATTGCCTTCGTATCGACTCGAATAAAATCATCATTGATAGCAATTTGGTCGGAGTTCCGTGGGAGTGCGCCCTCCGAACTCCTCGTGTTTAGCGTATTGTTTCGCTTGCGGGTTATAGAGACATCGGCTTACAGTTATACAAGATACCAGGAACTGGCCGGCCGTTATGAGGTTCGAATGGGCCCGTTTGCGAGGAGCCGGCCAATTTACGTGCGGCACGGACAATCGCCCGCAAATTGCGCGTCCACTGATTGCCCATCGATATTCCGATAGCTTCCTCCTGGCTCCTTTGTGCGGGTGATAAATTAATAATATGACGTGGCGCGTCTAGCCGTGACGTCGTAATCAATAATTACGGTGCGCGACGTAGATGCGGAACTAATGCCGCTCTCGTATGGCGCTCCGCGGGGCACCGCAGACAAAGCCGGGGTCAGCGCACAATGCGCCGCGTTTACCGGCGCGCATCGTATTCAGAGCGGTGCCGAAAAAAATATCGATTTCCGTAAATAAACGAGTGTAACACATTTATAATAATGATGAATGGGATCGGGTGTTAACGCACGTCGATACGGCGGAGCGAATCGCCGCCGAACCGCCTGACGGGCCGAGCAGCCGCGAGATCGAGGGCTAATTGAATACGAATTATTATTTACTTATTATTTCCTCAATAAATCTAATATTAACTGGGGCGTTGTGGCTGTTACGGGAATTTATTGCTTTCTTAAGGTCGTCCATAAATCGTCGGTTTTTGTTTGCGAATCGCGAGCAGCACCGAGACGTTTTAATTATATGTACACGCAAAATGTTCCCATAAATATGTGGAAATTGGCGTCATATATTATGTACCTAACAACCTATGTAAGCTGTAAAATATTTAATTTGAGTTTCCTTTTCGCTTTAAAAGCAAGTCTTTACCTACAGGTTACATTAGAGATCAACTACGATAACATGGCGCGCCCCTCCAAAATTCAAAACGTTTGAAGTGCGTTGTCAAAACGTTTGAAGTGCGTTGTCTTGCGCGGTCGGCTAGTTACGATTAGTTGACCAACAAATCTTGGTAATAAGTGACATTTTCTGAAATATTACGTGTACTGTGATTGGTTGAATACTTACTACATACAAACTCTTTCATATGGATTTTCATATGGATACACATTGAAACAGTCATTTGGAGGGGCGCGCCATGTTATCGTAGTTGATCTCTACAACATAGTCAAATAATATTATGGCATTTATTATAGCAAATATAATGAAATAAAATGACATAGGATAAGAATTGTCCAACTACACTGTCTATGGTCGCGGCATCCCTGTTCCCTCTTTTCGAACAGGAACTTATTTATCTCATTGACGATTTAGTATACCGATCTTTTCAAAACATAATGATGGAATGTTGGCTAAGCCCCCAGGCGAGAAAAACATAACTCCATTGTTTTTCTTCAATTTTTTCACCTATTAAAAACTTAATTTCACCGCATTTTATTATTCAGCGAACGTAATTGTTGCGTAACAGTCATAACGTAGCAATTCTTACACAAATCTTTTTCAAGTCATGTTTTGCAGTAACGACAAATAAATTTTATTAAAACACGAAGGGCATAATACTTTTTTAATATCGTGAACATATTAGAGTAATTTGCTGGGCTTTGCGGTGTTGCGTGTGGGGTGTGGGGTGCGGTGGGGTGCCAAATGTCGGCAGCCCGAGCTAGCTCACCCTATTGTTGCACAATACTAATGGAATGTTATTGGAATTAAATAAGCTTCGGCTGGAGTTAATGGATGTAGCTGGTGTAAGTGGTTTAGATATATTTTGTCTGAGAATCGAGTAATTAGATAAATAGATTATATTGTTTATCGGAAAACGTCTTGATTAGTAACCAAGACGTTTTCCGATGAAACTATAATAGTCTGTTTCTTTACAAGAATTAAATTTTATTCTTAAGTTATATGAATGCAGTGCGAGTATTTTTCACATAGCTCCTAGACTAGAAAGGTCAATGACCGCTGGTGCCACCTTAAATTGTCCTGACTATACTTAGTTAGTTCTTAAATTAAAGTTAGTTAGTTCTTAAATTAAAGTTTGAAATTAATTTTGTAGATCTTCATGCTTATAAAAATCACATTACCGGATTTTTCGATTGACAGTTAGTTATAATTTATTATGTTTACTGCCAACGAAAAGGAAACAAAATATAATTAATAGGATTCTTATCCGTTATCATAATTCATATTTTTTTGGTTTAATATTCTATTCCAAAGAATAGAGGAAATAATAGAAAGATTCGTCAAATATTGTAATTTGTAAGGTTGTACCATCGAGAAAATTGATTCCTAGGCAGTGGACGGACCTACGTCATGTGGTCGACTAGTCAGTTCAATATTAACTGTGATCTTTTAGATGGGTTTGACTTAACACGACAAAGTTACTTAGGTCCGCCATCTGCCTAGGAATCAACTTCTCTGATAGTACTTTTCCACAAAAATATTATAACTCTAATTTATATATGCAAGTTACAACGTCGCGACTGCGAGGCGTTGATAATATGCATCCTGTTGCCTATTTCCTACTGGCAGCCTGTACCTTTGAATTGCTCATTTAAAAATACATCGTGACGTCTCGATAGTCGAGACGTACAAACTGACCCTAAGGGCCGATTCACACGGGAATGGCAGCGCAGCGGCGAGCATTTTCTGTGAGTCTTCATTATTGTAATACATAGTATCGCTATATATATAGAAACTTGGAAAGTCTCAAGCGAAACTATGTATTACAATAATGAAGATAAAGTTTAAAATCATAATATGACACTGAAAATGCTCGCCGCTGCGCTGCCATTCCAGTGTGATTCGGCCCTTATAAGGGTCAGCACTCAGCGCAGACAATACAGAGTGCAGTGGACAGGAGGCACTTGAAAATAAACTTTAAAATTATTACACTAATGTGCGATTTAAGGGATTCCCGTGTATTCTCGAGGACGCGTATTTTTAGTAAAGTTCAAGCACTTATTCACTGTATTAATAGTAATTTTAAAGTATATTTTCAAGTGCGTTAATAAAATCCTCTCCGCTGCGCTTCGATCGTTTGCTTAAAGGGATGCATTTCTAATTTTGTATGGAATTGATAGACTTTAATTGCGTGAGACGTAATGCAAGTCTGTCCATTCAATACACTATCATCACAGAAATGCATCTACGCGTCGCGATGCGGTCTGAATTGACCCTAACTCCTGAGTCGCAAAATTACACCATTAAAATATTTACCCGAAGCAATTAATTGCTACGTTATTAATATTTCAAAGAGCATGACTTTGGAAATGTCTCGGCTGAGCGCGGGGTGGGCGGCGGGAATGCTCGCTCGCCATTTTTTCCCCCATAATTACGTAATGAGTGTCGATGAATTGGTCTTTGTGCGCCCGCGCCGACTTTTGTTCGCCAACAGCTGTTGTGCGACTGCCAAGTTGACAGCTCTTTTTTACATCAATTAGCCGAAGAACTTTTGTTAAATGTGATGGAAGTTAATTATAATCGAACATTAGGCGCAATCATCGTGTTTGCCCGCAAAGCGTTTTAAGCAGATAATAAAAAATTTTTTTTAACGATTACATAAGAAACACAGCACTTGAAAATTTATAGACTACCTCAGCAAAAGTATAGTTTTAAACTTGAAATTTAAATTAGCTAAAAACTAAAATTCGACATTGAAAGTTCCTTTAACTTAAAGCATAAACTATACCATACCATATATATATAACCATAACGCAAAATTTAAAGGCTTTTAAGTTTTACGTTATGGTATGTATGTAAAACTTAAAGGACTACAATTTACTTTTTAATATAGATAAAAACAACTTTAAACAAATAATAAATAGGTAACGAGAAACAGCTCATGAAATGTGTTCAAGATGCTTCACTTAGATCACCTTGAAAAGTTAAATTATTTTAATAATAAAACAAAGGAAATATAAAGCATGGAGAATTAAACACTGAGACGCTTTTAACGTTAAAATTTGTAGTTTTAATTAATTATCTTTTATCAGAATAATTTTAATTAAAGTAAGGTGTTCGTTTTGCACATTTTGTTTGGTTATTTATATTTCGGAATGGTTAAAGTACTTATCTTTCTTTATTTAATTATTTCTACAAACATTTTGAATTTCGTTTTTATTACTATAATGTTTTTTTTATAGCTAGAACAGCTAAACTAAAGAGTGATTCCACTTGGGCATTTTAGATAAAAAAGGCTAGAATGTGATAATAATAAGATTAGAATAAGAATATTTTTATTCAAGTAGGTAGGTATAGACAGGTACTAAGTCTGTAGAAAATTTTTGATTAAAAAGCAACCGTAATTTATAAACTACGCTACTTGCTATGACTTAGCAGAGGTATACAGATTTGGGTTTTAGGTTTAGGTTTAAAGACTCTTTATTTCTCAAAAGATTACAAAATCACTTACGAAAAATACATTTTATGAATTAAAATGGTGTTACTGTTTTCGAATGGTGTACCCACACCGCCGCAGGAAAAGAATGCAGATCGCTGAGGGACATCAGCAACGTGGTTTTACATTTATTATACCTGTCATCTCTTTCCCCCATTCTCTCTCCCAGCTGTAGTCGAATTCACGTGGTAGGGGACTGACACCTGACGTCGGCGTTCGGAACCGCTTCCGCCGGACGTGGCGATTAGTGACGCACACGACACGCACTCACTGATTCGATCTCCTGACCGGCATGTGAGCCTGGTACTGACCGAAATTTATGACAGCAGATTCAAAGTATCATGATTCATGACCCGCATATGAGACCGGTCTAACTATTACCTGGTTATGGTAATGGTACCTACATGATAGAAACTTGTAACGTTTGCTGTATTTGCCACAAGTGTCAACCGCCGGCCGACTCCGAAATAATACAAAGACGACCACATAAGGTTTGCCCTGTGAAAAATATTCTCATGTAGAGCCAAGCTTCTTAATCCACACGGCCTAACTCTACCGACCCTCAACAATTTCTTCGCCACCGTCGCGTCGTGGAGGTGATGCGAATGAAATGAAAAAAATTCTGATCTGAAGTAATCTAAAGTTTACGCAAGACAAAATATTGCGTGTATTAGTTAGCTATTTTTATATATAGTAAAATTATCAGCAATAACCGAAATACTGCTTCCGACTCCCACATAATATTATTATTAAAGTTTTTAAGTTCACTTGACTAGAAAAATGTAACGAAGCTTAACACATTATTCATAAGGAATTTTGATGCGATCAGACATAAACCTGTATGAGATAATTAATTAGTATGCTATTAAAATTAGATTTCGGAGTTAACCGTAAAATCTACCTGTTGTTTGTGTGTTATAGACAACAATAGACAACAAAGGTTGCAAGCCAGCAAATAATTGAAAATAATCGGTCAAGTGCGAGTCGGACTCGCGCACGAAGGGTTCCGTACCGTTATAGAGCAAAAATAGGCCAAAAATTGTGTTTTTGTATGGTATGGGATATTAATTATTATAGTACACACATAATTAAGGTATTTGTGAAAATTTCAAGTGCCTACCTGTTGTCATCATTGATACCGTGCAAAAAATGATTGAAAAATCACGTTTGTTGTATGGGAGCCCCCCTAAAATATTTAATTTATTTTGTTTTTAGTATTTGTTGTTATAACGGCAACAAAAATACATAATCTGTGAAAATTTCTCTAGCTATTACCGTTCTTGAGTTACAGACTGGAGACGGACAGACGAACAGACGGACAGACATTGAAGTCTCAGTAATAAGGTCCCGTTTTTACCCTTTGGGTACGGAACCCTAAAAAAAGAACACATTGAAATAAATCCTACAACTCTACGAAAATCCATCAAAAACAATTGGAATATAATGCGCGCCTGTACAATTATACAACAAAAAAAAATTACAAAAAACATTACACAAAATGACTAATCATATTATATATGTGAGTCCATAAGGTATATTTATTAAAATATGAATATCATGTATGTTAGTCTGTAAGGTGTTTGTATTATGGGCCTAGATGCCTGAAATAAATGGTAAAATTAAATAAAATAAATATACAGTACGTGATGAAACTTAACGACTTTTTTATTTAAACTAAAATATTGTTCGTAGTTTTGAGCTCGCCAGCCGTGGAACCTGTGGTGGTGGACTAAATACAGTCGACCATATCCTTCTGCCTTTGACAAACAAAGGATATAGGCGACTGCCCCATAGACGACCCTAATTATTATTAGGTACAATAGAATTTAGGCGCTGGAAAGAATTTACTAGTCCAATCGTCGGTAATAAAAAAGTGCTCCGCGGTATAATCAAAACTAGAGATGTGCCGACTAGTCGGTAAAGCCGACTATCGCCTACTTTTGTAGTCGGCGACTAGTCGGCGAATAGTCGGCAAAAAGCGCCGATTAGTCGGCTTTTTACTTTTTTACTATTATTGAAATTACATTACAGAAAAACCTTGATTAATATTTATAATGTGTACATAACTGATAACACACTCAGTCAGTGTTACACATTTTAAAATTAAATTAAGTGTTTCTGAAATTACTTGCTAGTAAAGAAATTATTTTTGTAATTATGTAATATAATTTTAACATATGGTTGCCGTCAGTCTCGAGTTGTAATAGATCATAATCATTATTTATTCAACAAAATGCACTTATCAATATAAAAAGTAGCTAGTAGCCAATTCTCAGACCTACTGAATACGCATATAAAATTTGGTAAAGGTTTCGGAGGAGACAGGAGTACGGTAACACATTGTGACACGAGAATTTTATATATAAGACTAGCTGTTGCCCGCGACTTCGTTCGCGTTAACATAGTATAATCTATACTTATAAAATTACATTTCCTGACTGACTCACTGATTCATCATCGCTGAGCAAAAACTGTTAAAGTTACAGCCACGAAATTTGGTGAGTAGGGTTGTTTTATTAAGTAGACACCCACTAAGGAATTTAGAAAATTTTACCCCGAAGGGGGTGAAATAGGGGTTGAAAAGGGTGTAGTTGCTTTAGGGGTAGAGTTTCTGGTGGTTTGGTTTGTGGTTCGTTGGTTGAGTTTATGGGTCACACGCGTGGTAATGTTAAAAGATGCAAAAACTGGTTTTAACTATTTATTTGCTATTCACTACACTGGTTATTACTTATTACTTATTAGTTAATTATTATGGTTTATGGTATACGAGCGTCTCGGACGGCGGACTGGTTGGTTGACGGTTAACAATTACTGTTCGACTACTACACGACGACTGCTCGTCGCGAACACGAAAGCGATTAATATAAGTAAAGTAAAATGCTGAATTTACAAATGTTCGACGTACCTCGAACATACTCCCGCGCCTGAGATGAGAGGAAAGTAAACGTTAAAGCTCAGACAACTCGTAAACCATAATCTTACATTATTAGGCAGTTACTGTATAACAATGGTTACTGCTAAACATATGTCAAGAAAATAAACAAAAGTTAAAAGTATAATGGTCAAAAATAATAAATTCATAATAAGTACATTAAAAATGGTAAAATAATAGAAGTATCTATATATATAAAAGAAAGTCGTGTTAGTTACTTCACTTATAACTCAAGAACGGCTGAACCGATTTAGCTGAAAATTGGCAGGGAGGTAGTTTAGAGCCAGGAGAAGGACATAGGATACATTTTGTCCCGGAAAAATGTACGGTTACTGCACAATATACATTTATGATTTGCGCGTAAAATATTCAATCGATTTTTATGAATTTTGGTATGGAGATACTTTGACTCTCGGGAAAGGACAAGGGATACTTTTGGTCCCGGAAAATGTACGGTTCCCGCACAATAATATTTTATTTCAAGAACGGATAAACCGATTTGGCTGAAAATTAGTGGAGATATAGCTTAGAACTAGGAAAAGGACATAGGATACATTTTATCCCGGAAAAATGTACGGTTACTGCATAATATACTTTTATGATTTGCGCGTAAACTATTCAATCGATTTTGATGAATTTTGGTATGGAGATACTTTGAGTCTCGGGAAAGGACAAGGGATACTTTTGGTCCCGGAAAATGTACGGTTCCCGCACAATAAACTTTTATGATTTTCGCCTAAACTATTCAGTCTGTTTTTATGAAATTCGGTATGGAGATACTTTGAGTCTCGGGAAAGGACAAGGGATACTTTTTTTCCCGGAAAATGTACGGTTCCAGCACAATAAACTTTTATGATTTTAGCTTAAACTATTTAATCTATTTCGATGAAATTTGTCATGAAGATACTATTTTAATCTATTGTTTTCTTAATTATACCAATTCGAATTATATAATCATCGTTAAGACAGGACAACGTCTGTCGGGCCAGCTAGTATTATTATAAACTAAAACTATGCACAAAGATATGCAAAAAAAACCTAATGGTAAATACATTAAAAGTTTGCGAATCAAAATTATGCATAATGATTATGCGAAAAAGCAAAATGGTAAAAACAATAAAATTTTGAATATTATGCACAATAATTATGGAAAAATCTAAACTAAAGAGTCCTCAAAACTAACTCGCTTTTTACGGATTGGTGACGTTTGCGCGTCTCTTTTGCCCGCACTAGCACTTGGACACTGTTTAGCAAAATGCTGTAATCGCACTCCGACACTACCATCATTTTCATGACATTTTAAATCATCAACATTAAGTTGACGGAACACTTCACTGTACACTGGGCCTGGTAACACTGGTGGTGACGGACTAGTGCCCGTTCCATGACTCGAACCCTCCTCACGGCGACTGGGAGGCGCGGCGGCCGCCTGCGCACAGCACCGGCGGCGTCTCCAACACCAGACCACGGCGGCGACTAGTGCTACAGTCAGCAGCACGTAGCTGGTAGAGTAGTGATGAATGTCGTGCGTCGATATATCATCGACTTCTGCTTTGCTCATCTTCAAGTCTTCGATTTGTTCTCCGAGAATAGTCAGGGACGTATTGAGTTGCTGGTTATCCGGTGAATCCGGAGCATTCGAAACTTTCAGGTTCACGATATGGTTAATCTGGTACCATTCTGGTATGGTAATAACTGGTGAATATCTCAGCTGATTAGATTGTTGTCGCAGGGAATACAATGTAAAATCTTTTCCCTTAACGATGCAATTCTGATCCATGCTAATGACCCCGGAGCGACTCAGCTGTTTGACGGTAACCCGATCGTCACATATGATTTTAATTGTGTCAATATTACAACAGAAATATAAGTATTGTCTCGGTGTATGTAATTCTGTCCATTTGTTCGTACACTTTGTTTTCTTAACTCTGCATGCCGTCTGGTTTTGCTCGCTTTTTTCGCAGAAACATTCATCTCGTTCTATTGTCATTACAGGTTTTGCTAGCTGACACAAATATGCTTCATTATGGTATATGCAAGTGTGCAATTCATTAATGGTTACAGAAAAGTATGTATTTTGCTTCAGATTAACAGCGTATTTAGCTCCTGGAATTCGTTATGTAATTGTGTAGTTATCATACGGCAGTGCGATTGGTTTTCAATTGTAGTACATAATTTATCTAAGTAGGATTCAATTTTAGAGTAAGATTTTATGCCCTCCCAGTAGGGATCCGGCTCGAAGGACCATGAAAAGGGTGTAGTTGCTTTAGGGGTAGAGTTTCTGGTGGTTTGGTTTGTGGTTCGTTGGTTGAGTTTATGGGTCACACGCGTGGTAATGTTAAAAGATGCAAAAACTGGTTTTAACTATTTATTTGCTATTCACTACACTGGTTATTACTTATTACTTATTAGTTAATTATTATGGTTTATGGTATACGAGCGTCTCGGACGGCGGACTGGTTGGTTGACGGTTAACAATTACTGTTCGACTACTACACGACGACTGCTCGTCGCGAACACGAAAGCGATTAATATAAGTAAAGTAAAATGCTGAATTTACAAATGTTCGACGTACCTCGAACAGGGGTTGAAAGTCTGAATGAAAGTCCGTCATTTCTTGAGTTAGAAACATGAAACTTTATTTTTGGGTTACTGATAAAAAATGATTGCATACGTGTTTAAGCGTTTTTGGAAATTCTACCCCCAAGGGGGTGAAATAGGAGTTGAAAGTTTAAATGAAAATCCGTAATTTCATAAGTTAGAAACATGAAAGTTTATTTTTGGACTACTGATTAAAAGTGAATGGATAGGTATTTAAGCGTTTTTAGAAATTCTACCCCCAAGGGGCTGAAATTGAGGTTAAAGTTTGAATGAAAGTCCGTCATTTCTTGAGTTAGAAACATGAAACTTTATTTTTGTGCTACTGATTAAAAGAGAATGGATACGTATTTAAACGTTTCTGTTAATTCTACTCCCAAGGGGGTGAAATTGGGGTAGAAAGTTTCAATGAAAGTCCGTCATTTCTTGAGTTAGAATAGGTTAGAAACATGAAAGTTTATTGACGTTTGCGTTTGACGTTTGCTTAAATAGGGTCCCGTTTTACCTTTGGTATAAGGAGAATAAAAACAAAGATAAATATCTTTGTTATTAATATTATACTATGTTAACGTGGACAAAGTCGCGGGCAACAGCTAGTAGGGTACCTATATAGACTAGTTTATTGTGCGGGAACTGTACATTTTCCGGGACAAAAAGTATCCCTCGTCCTTTCCCAAGACTCAAAGTATCACCATACCAAATTTCATCAAAATAGATTGAATAGTTTAGACTTTAGGCGAAAATCATAAAGGTTTATTATGCGGGAACCGTACATTTTCCGGAACAAAAAGTATCCCTTGTCCTTTCCCGAGACTATTAAATCGAGATTTCATTTACATGAAATATTTAATGAAAACCATCAACTGCACCATAGAAACAAAATAAAGTAATGTACGCGAAGTAAACATACCTACTAAACACCTTCGACACGTTTGCAGGCGGCATGTGAGCAAACAGCAGTAAAAAAGCATTACGGAAACTTCCGAAACCATGATCGGCTTGGCCGACTAGTCGGCTTCTTGGAAATGGAAATTAACTCTCGTCGGACGAGACTCGTCCCCACCAGGTAGACCGTGTCTAATCTGAAAATAGTGTTTGCTAGTTTACGTAGTACCATATTGTATGATGTAAGTATCCTATCAGTACCATTTTACTGAGCGCTGCTTGCGCCTTGCAGTGCGACTTTAGCTAAACTGTTTTAGATTCTTAGAAGTAGCCTCTTTCGCTAATATAATATTATATAGGTATATTATAAACTTTACAAACAAATCGCTTATGTACTATCAGATAAGTTGATTCCTATGCAGATCAGGGACCTACGTAGTTTGATTGCGTTACGTCAAACCCAGCCGACAGATCACAATTAACATTAAATTTACATATTCGACCAAATAACGTTGAACTATCAACTGCATAGGAATCAATTTCCTCGATGGTACTATCAGAGAAGTTGATTCCTAGGCAGATAGCGGACCTAAGTAATTTGTCAAACCCATACGACCGATTGAAGATAACATCAGTGCCCCAGCCAAGCTTTTTAGCAAAGGCACGGCCGTACCATACTTTTCTCGAAGCGGTTCGCAGCTATTTCACACCCCCTTTATCTTCGATGTTAACAAAGCTAGGGATATATAATTTCGGTCACTAGGAGCAAGTATTAAAACTAGCTTAATTTCCAAATTACATGAAATTTCAATAAATACCTAGTTTAGGAGTTACGGATGGTCAAAGTTACTACATTTCGTCACTCACTGACATATAGATCATCAAAATTCTAAGGTACTTCTAGCAGACTTAGAACCTTGAAGTTTGGTATTCGGATATGTCTTTATTCACAATGAAAGGAAAAATTATGAAACCAGCCAAGTGCGAGTCGGACTGGCGTACAAAGGGTTCCGTACCGCAAATTTGTATGGGAACCCCCCTTAAATAATAAGTTTATTTAATTTTTATTATTAATTATTAAAGTTAACATACAAATAAGCGTTTTCTGAAATTTTCAAAAACCTTAGTGTTACCATTATGGATATAGAGCAAAAAATGGGAAAAAACCGTGTTTGTTGTATGAGGCTCCCCATTAATAATTTATTTCATTTTGATTGGACTATTAGCTTTTATAACGACACCAGAAATTCATAATTTGTGAAAATCGCAACTATATAGCTATTGCGGTTCTCGAGATCCAGCCTGGTGAGTGGTGACATGCGGATGTACGACGGACAGACAGCGAAGACTTATTAATAATTTAGGGCCCCGTTTTCATCCTTTGGGCAGGGAAACCTAAAAACTGAAATTGAAAAATAATATAATAGGTAATAATATAATAATTTATTAAATAAAATAAAAGATTTATATGTTCGTAACTTTGCAAGAACAGTATTAACAGAGTTTCGACTGCATATTTATTTGATGTACAAAAGCTTTAAGTTAGTTACGAACTTAATGAAATGGCATTAAATAAATAAAAAATAATATTAACAACGTTAATAAAATATGTAATCACTAATCAGTAATGAGGTATTTAAAACTCCTTACTTGCTCGATACAATTATAATGGGAGTTTTAAGTTATCACATGAAATAAGGTGTGCTCCTTTCCTGCGAGGAACGTCGAGACGCTTACAACAGTGCTGCTATGTATTCAACGGTAAAGATAATTATTATTTTTAACAAAAAATTAAAACCGACTTCCAAGGTAAAAACAATAATAACATTCTTATAATATGAACTAAAAACTAAAAAGTATTAAATAATTTTCCTCTCTAAATGTGCCTTTTCCGAATTCAGCTAAACCTCAACTATTTCTGTACTCAACCTTCATCATTTTGAAGTCGGTACCAGATATAGCGGAATCTTTATATTTTCTTTGACATAAAATTTGAAACTTATGGAACTGGCACCGACTTCAAAATTATGAAGGTTGAGTACAGAAATAGTTGAGGTTTAGCTGAATTCGGAAAAGGCACATTTAGAGAGGAAAATTATTTAATACTTTTTAGTTTTTAGTTCATATTATAAGAATGTTATTATTGTTTTTACCTTGGAAGTCGGTTTTAATTTTTTGTTAAAAATAATAATTTCACTCTTTTTAGTTACCTAGTAGATAAACTATAATTAGTGCCAATTTACATTGTATAAAAAATAGTTTTATATTGTCTTCACTATATGTCATTGAGGCGCTCTGTCGGCGCTATCCCTTGTCCGAACTCCGATTGTTGTTCATATAGTTTTAGTTACACGATGTATTCCATTAGGTTTCGCTGAGGTGCTCCTGAATCGCAGTATCGCTTGTACGTAGGAGTTTTATATAGTTGTATTGGCTGTGTGAAATCAGAAATGTGTCACCATTGGTGTGAGCAGTGAGCATTGAAATTTGAATTGTCATCATTTTGAGTGGTAATTATTGATCTCGTATTGTTATTAGAAATATTAATTAACCCTCCAAGATGACCTCCGTCATAGTCCGCGGGTTTATAAGTGGTCGTCGGTGGTACTAGTTATTCTACGTATCTTATTACAATTTGTAATACCCCAAGGCCCAAATATCAGGTAGATAAATTTAAATATTACATTTAAAAAAATCTAAGTGAACACAACCCTATGCGTGTTAGGTAATTTAACAATTTAACGCTTCAACTCCAAAGCGGCCGCCAGAACAATGGATTTCCAAGAATCCGCGATCGAAGGATGAGCCGAATCACACCCAGCGGCGCGGTGAGTATATTTTCAGTGTCATAATAATATTATGATATTAATCTTTACCTTCATTATTGTAATACATAGTACTATCGCATGAGAAACTTGGAAAGCCGGCCTCGCGGCCGCCTGCGCCTTTCTCAAGCGATACTATATTGTACTACATTAACGAAGATAAAGTTTAAAATCATATTATGACACTCAAAATGCTCGCAGCGCGGCATTACCTGACATTAGAACTTGAATAGGTACGAGTACGACGCAATGCCGCGATGTTTACGCACACGCCGCGCGGCGCCGCACCGACCGCCGTGTATAAACAGCCTATATTAATAATTGGTGTTGTTATGTACATAATAATTATTATTGTATCCATACCTATGCCTTGTAAGTTGTACTATTACCTATTTTGTGCCATGAGACATTGGTGACCTTAACACGACGTGGTAATGATGATGATGATGATGTTGATGATGAATTTTAATTGCGTGGTAGCATAATATGCTTTCTGTTCTTAAAACAACGCCAAAACTCCCAAACGTGTATCTATAAGGAGTCAGGAGTTCTCTCAGCATCTTCGAAACCATGGTATACCTTGACCCAATATTTGACTTTTTGGTAGCATATTCTTAGTACACTTCACATAAAACTAAAATTACCATATGTTTCCATATAAATTTCGAGGAGTTCCCTCGATTACTCCTGGATCCCATCATCAGGTCACCACTTTTGTGAACATGGTACCAAATTGGAGTGAAACCTAATACAACAAAACAAAAATTTCGAAAATCGGTTCACAAACGACGGAGTAATCGTTGAACATACAAAAAAAAAAATATCCACAGCCGAACATATAACCTCCTCGTTTTTTCGAAGTCGGTTAAAAATGACCACATTCAAGTAATAATAGCTTAAGAGTCATTTATATAATATGAATATAATAATCGACTCAGAACTCAGAAGTATTTACGTTACGTTGTCCACCTATAGAACTAACGAAGCCTCAAAGAAAAAATATAAAGGAGATAGGGAATGGGTGCTATGCTAAGTACAGAAAGTTATAACGTGTCCTTAAAAAAAAAGAAAAAAAACCTTAAAAAAAATGAAATCCCACCAAAACATGAAAATATGTAAAAGGGGCCAAGCAAAATATTGCATAGCTATTCAATACTTCTGTCGTAAAAAGTTTTCAGATCACTTTCAAGCCAAGCCATTAACTTATTTTATAATTTTAATCAACATTCAGTAAATGTATCAATAGATTTATTTTTTTATAATTATTATAGTGGCTTGGCAATAAGCACAAGAGAAATAATCAGCTACTAATTGGATTTATTGGGTACCATCCGCCACATACGTCGTTACATAATATTAAAACACTTTACGCTTGCCGTCTGTGTAAGTATGAACTCCTCATGCAGTTTATATTTGTTTCTATTGTGCTTATTGCCAAGCCACTATAATAATTGTAAAAAAAGAAATCTATTGATACATTTACTGAATGTTGATTTAGATTACAAAATAAGTTAATGGCTTGGCTTGAATGTGATTGAATTGACATGATCTGACCAAATGACGTTGCGCGTTGGTCTGTCCACTGCCTAGAAATCATTTTCCGATTTTGGCCATCGGAAACTCTCGATGGTACCAAAAATATTTTTGTAATTAAAAACACTAAAACACATAATTGTTAACTCTATTATTACATTTTACAATTACAGCTTTAAAAATACTATAAATACCTAACCTTCAATTATATATTTTGAATCAATTATTGTATTCAAATTATTTTATAATTGATTTGGTTACATTAAGCAAGAAAATCGTGAAGCGTAACTAAAAAGAATGGTATTTTGGCGGTGCGAAAGTCCGGTGACCACGGCCCACTGCACAGGGGTGAGGCAGGGTTGCCACCTGCGAGATATTGCCTTTATAAATATGTAATATCTAGGTCGAGAGAGGTGTAAATGTGACAACCCTGGGGTGTAGTGTTGGCGATAACATCATTACGCACGGTACAAAACGCTTCATACCGTGTTTATGCTAAGGCGGTGTAGCATTATAAGCTGA
Source organism: Polyommatus icarus (assembly GCA_937595015.1). Lineage (NCBI taxonomy): Eukaryota > Metazoa > Arthropoda > Insecta > Lepidoptera > Lycaenidae > Polyommatus > Polyommatus icarus. The sequence goes on along the minus strand of OW569328.1, from coordinate 6,741,169 downwards.
TACTGTGTTGAATGCAGTTTAAAGCCTATGTAGAGACTATATTTGTATGACATGAAGTTTGAAATTTACACTGAAACGTGACGGGAAAGACATCCCCGGCTTATGAGCTTTTTGGCTATAGCTCACCTATTCAACAACGTATTTGATTGGTTAATTATTAATATTTTGGCGTGAGCCAATCAAAAGCGCTAAAAATCCTTACAAAAAGATAAAGACTGTGCAAATCACTAGATACTTTTAGTAGTCATACTCTTCTACTTGGTGAATTCTGTCTCGTTGCTGCTCCTTACAAAAAGATAAAGACTGTGCAAATAGAGATTTTTAGTAGAGTCATACTCTTCTACTTGGTGAATTCTGACTCGTTGCTGATCCTTACAAAAAGATAAAGACTGTGCAAATAGAGACTTTTAGTAGAGTCATACGATTCTACTTGGTGAATTCTGACACGAGTCAGATCAGCAACGATGCTGATCCTTACAAAAAGATAAAGACTGTGCAAATAGAGACTTTTAGTAAAGTCATACTTTTCTACTTGGTAAATTCTGACTCATTGCTGTTGACACCGCTGCAATCATTATTATATTTTATGAGTCACAAAAGATCAGTAATAAGTTCATAACATTTAGTTTCACCATACATTTATATGGTAAAGTACCATAATTTGGTGGTGCAGCCGCCTGTGTAATTCAGTTATATAATAAACAATAATTGCGCCACACCGCGACACACAAACTCACATTATTGTTTCACGTGGAAGTAATAGGCTCGTGTCAAAATAATCTAATGGAGAGGTTCTCAAACTTTTTTGCTGTCGGAAACCTTTCAGGCAGTGACATTGTTGACGGACCTCCCAAAAAGAGAATGTTTTGTCTTTGAAAGAATTTTCTCCATGCTAGTGCTTGTTGATATTTCTAAAATGGATTCATGTATCGCTCGCCGAGCCCCTACCAAAGACTTCTCTTTAAACTGAGGGCCCCTACACCTTTGCGGAGCCCCGGGCCTCCGCGGACCATACTTTGAGAAAAGCTGATCTAATGGAATTGAAGATAGCTAACCGAAAAACGTCCATTTTGTGTAATTCCACAAAATGGCAGCTCGTACAGTGACACACAAAAGTGACAGCACAATGTCGCCTATCACATTATCTAATTTCCTTGTCAGTTTTGTTCTATGATTGTAAGTAACCTTCAATTGATACTTTCTAAAGAAAAAGTTGGGGTAAAAGTTAACTACGTATTCAAATTACAATATATCATTTGGAAGGTAGCGCGTTGCTCATCTGGCTTGGCGTTCCTATGCTTTCATTTTAATACGACACTTCTGGAGCATATCTATATAACACTGTTAAATTATTGACAGTAAATCCATTGATAGACTACGAATAATAAAATTTAATACGGAAGAGTATATAGCTGAGACAAAAAAATGTTCCACGAAATGCACACTTTCAGTTGGCAAAACACCTGTCGGTCTTACAACTTTCGTTACCTCTATGTTTATATCAGAAATTAAAGCCACATTTAAGCAATCCAATGTATGAGACCTACCGATCTTTATTTTTCCATTTCAATGCATTTCCATTTTCCATGTAAAAAAATAAATAATGTAAAACATTATTACCGAGTATTGACTTCAATTTGTAAAAAACTGCATCAACATAATCGTTTCCAGAAAGCACACAATGTTACGGTGTTTTACTCGAACAATAAAACGCATCGCTATTAAGCCAGTGATCGATACAACAGAATTAATTATGAAAAAACTGCACATAGAGCGTGCAATAGAGCTATCGGGGAGCGCGGGTGAACCGGCTAATTACAGTGATAGCATCTAACTCACGATACAGGCGAGTGCTGGCAACTGTGTAACTTCTGACTTGTATTCGCTAGTTTAGACAGCGAATTAATCCATACTAATATTATCAACTGTGTAACTTCTGACTTGCATTCGCTAGTTTAGACAGCGAATTACATACTGATATCTTAAATATATAAAACTCAAAGATGACTGACTGACATGGTGATCTATCTACATACGTAGTATCCCTTAGTAGTCTGTGCTATCTACGCACAGCCTAAACCACTGGACGGATCGAGCTAAAATTTGGCATGCAGGTAGATGTTATGATGTAGGCATCCGCTAAGAAAGGATTTTAACGCGAGTGAAGCCGCGGGCAATAGCTCGTAGGGTATTTTATCCCCGGAAAAATGTGAGATGCCGCGCGTAAAACGAATTTTGGCGAAATGGCCAACGCCATGACACTTAGCGATGTGTTATGTCTAGTCTATATACATATATTTTTTGACATCTAACTTCGCTATCGAACTAGCGATGCAATTTGACTACTCTGAACGTTTTCCCATTTAAATAACGCTGCGTCATTTTTGAGTAATTGCTCAAACTTTGTCTGCGGTCGGAATCACTCATGTGAGTGGTATCAGGTGTTAATGAACTTTAATTTTATGAAAAAAACAGTTTTAGCTTCCAGTTTTGCGCATAACGACTATTGTTAAGAACTTTTTTATTTGTCCTTGTTTAGCATTTTACTATTATATTATATTATATTTTTAATATTGATGTCAATAATCATTTTACATCTATATATTATACAAATCTATGATGAACCAATACGATACAATCCAATGATCAAGAGTATTTTTTGAAAATCTGCTGTCGAAATTTGCACAAAAAAAAATAGTCGGCTATGATTGCCCTCGATTGAAGTTGAGGATTTAATGCATTGTATTCATATTATTATGATCCAAACCCCGAGACTAGAAAATGTCATAATATAATGTCATTTTGACATTTAAAATGGGTTTCGTTCTATCGGAGACCCCAGAAATACTCTATCATGGTTCGGATGTGCTGTGTTTTCTTTTCCTCGGCCTCCTATCGAACAGGGCACATTTCTTGCAATTTTCCTTTCTTTGTTTCTTTATCTTTATTTTTTGTTTCTTTTATTTGTATTTTTTATGTGACGTGTTATTTGTGTCGAGTTTGTATAAAATCAGTGTACAGTTTACGGCGTAAACTAAACGTTCGTTTAATTACCTGATAGCATCGCGATCGTGCCGAGTAAAAATGGCCCCGCTTTGCTATTCAAATCGCTCTAATTACGTATCATGGCGAGACTAACGGCCTCAATAATTGTTTCTAACTCGCGTTTACTTCGCGTTTTGTTTTTAAACGTTATGTGCTAGACAGCAGTCATAAAAAGGGTAGACTCTAGTCTAGCCTTCTTACTAATAAAAAACAGCAAATCCCTGTATATAGCTTTGTCCACACTATGCGCTTTCGTCTTCAATTTTCGTCATCTTCTTTCATTCAACTTTCGTTTTGGCGCATTCAATAATTGAATGCGTCAACGAACGCAACGCCAACATTGTCATTTTTGTTTTTTGGATACGGTCAGAGGGCATGCGTCGCGGGCATGCCTCACGTTCGCTGTTGACTGCGCTATAACGCATGCCCTTGACGAACAGAAAAAGGCACAATGTAGACAAAGCTAATAAGGTACGCGTTGTCTTTGTCTGCGATGGAAACGTCACATGACTAAGGGCGATTACACCATGATTACACCTACCGAGTAGACTGGCGACTGGCAAGACAGTGGCGAGAAAGTGCAAGCAGATAATAATTTGATTGTCCGCGAGCACTGCCTCAGTCGCTACTCTTCTCGGTAATTGTAACAAGGCCCTAAGAACTCTATTATATTTATCTGTTACATGACTCTTTTAATTTTCAGACAAATAGATCTTCTATACATATTATAAAACAAAGTCGCTTTTTTCCCTCATATCCCTTTGTTCCCTTTAATTTTTAAAACTACGCAACGGATTTTGACGATTCCTTCAGTGTTACATAGCCCATTTATCGAGGAAGGCTATAGGCTATATTTGAAGCGAAGAGAAATAATCGATTTCAAATTATCGAGGAAGGCTATAGGCTATATTTGAAGCGAAGCGAGCGAATATAACTGAAGAAATAGAGGAAAATGTTGAAAAAACGGGGAAAATTATCTGAAAGGGCTAACTTGAACGCGCTAATCTCAATTCTCAGGAACTACTGGTTCGATTTGAAAAATTATTTCAGTGTTAGATAGCCCATTTATTGAGGAAGGCTATAAGCATTGAGATGTACTATAAGCTATATTTTATCACGCTAAGACTAATAGGAGAATGTGGAAAAAATGGGGGAAATCATTTGAAAGGGCTTATCTCGCGAACTACTGGAGCTACTTTTCTGTTATTTGGCACAGATAAGAAGAAGACCACGTGAAGGATTTTAATCATTTTTTCAGTGGCTAGGTATATATTTTGTACCCGTGCGACGCCGGGGCGGGTCGCTAGTGTACCTATAATAATGACGACATGAGTGGAAGAAGCAGGAGCCAATTCGGATTCTAATAATTATACCGAAATAAAAGCAAGTAAGACTTCTCACAACCACAATATATTTTCAAGTGACACAATACAAGTTTTCCGTTTGATAGCTACATCAACATATTTCTTAAACTATAATGTGCCAGGAATGTAAAACTACTTCTAAATAATATTTACATAACAAATAACAGTTATTTTTTTTGCATAAATGAAGGCTTTAGGGCCCGGAATATGATGTAAATAAATAATCAGCCAAGTCGGACTCGCGCACGAAGGGTTCCGTACCGTTATAGAGCAAAAATAGACCAAAAATTATGTTTTTTCTATGGGAACCCCCATTACATTTTTATTTTATTTAAATATTATTATTAATTATTAAATTACACATATAATTAAGGCTTTAGTGAAAATTTCCAGTGCCTACCTGTTGTCATCATCGATACCGAGCAAAAAATGTTTGAAAAATCACGTTTGTTGTATGGGACCCCCCTTTAATATTTAATTTATTTTGTTTTTAATATTTGTTGTTATAGCGGCAACAGAAATATATAATCTGTGACAACTCTCTAGTTATTACCCTTCTTGAGTTACAGCCTGGAGACAGACGGACGGACGGACAGACGGACAGACATCGAAGTCTCAGTAATAGGGTACCGTTTTTACCCTTTGGGTACGGAACCCTAAATCATTGGATAAATTTTTATATTTCCATGTTTCACTCACAGAATCAGCCTCTTCAAATGTTTAATTCTAATTACCCCGGTATTGCTAGAGTCAATTTCTTTTCTCACTTCATCAGATTCTGGTAGACCTATAAGTTACAAGGTTTGTTTAAATTATAAGGGAAAAAATTAGTAATTGTTCTTATGTTATAAAATGTTAATTATCTGGTTCTTCCACTCACGCCTTTATCATCATTATCCGATGTTTGCTTTGTTAGTAAGGTTGTTATTGTACTATTAATCCAGTATCACCTACAGTTTTTGGCCAAAACAAACACAATCCATTATTTGACTTTATTACGGAGTTTACTGTGTTATTTAACGGGTGTTTAGCATTAAATCAATGGTCAGTTGCCCCTCGCCGCCGTAGATACTATCTGCATCCGGCCGCTCATAATTACTCATTAACCAGCGGTTTTAGGCTTTGTGACCACGACTGTACATTCGCCGATATACCCTCGTATCACTTTTCACTCCTATTACGATAGTCGCAGAGTTCAAAATCTGTAGGCGACACTACACGCCAGTGACGAGTGTACAGGACGGTAAATAGCGGTTTTGATTGTTTGATTTATAAAAAACAACGATCAACTGAGATCATTAATCATTCGTTGAGGTACAATTAGTATTACGATAATGGTGATATAAATAAATGTACAGATCATTCCTAACATTTCCACAATAACATGCAAATAGCTTATTAATAATATTCTTAATATGCTATTAAAGGTATTAATGAGCTATTAGCAAGTCAATATCTGCTAATCGCTCAAATGCATGAGTAAATAAAAGAGTAATAATAACAATATTACATATAAGATATAATATTATATACAAACAAGTGATTTTTATAAAATGGTTATATTGTTATGTTATAATTGTACGGTCTGTCATGATCTGTGCTCTGTTTTAAAATTATTTTGTATAAATGTATTTTGAACAACACTCAGTCGGCTGTATATTCATGGGCGCCGGCAGGGGGGTGCCAGGGGATGCACTTGCACTCCTTGGGTATCTCGGGATCATAAGGAATTATTGAAATAAAACCGTCTGTAAGGGTTGCCGCACAAAGATAGTTTGTAATATTTCGGCACTAAATGTATTTTGTTGACGTAAATAATCACTGTTGTTCGTAAAAAGTAAAAAGAAAAGAAAGAAAACTAAAATCTGCACCCCTTGGAAATTATTTCTGCCGGCGCCCATGTGTATATTATAAAATACCAATTCTACAGTTACGTGATAAAGGAACACAACGTCAAATTAGTTGAAATTGCCTATTTATTTACATTTAATATAATTTTTAGAAACTGTTTGAAATGAGATGCTCATTAAAACTTGTACGAGTATATTTAAAGTGTTTTTTTTTTATACGTTACTTACCTAACTAACTAATCCCAATTTAAAATACTTAGAACATGTACGTTCACTGACTGATCTAGTGTATCACTTTTAAATTTTATATTAATAGCTATAACTCTATAAGTATTAAGATCCAAAAGTACACCGTACTGGTCAATGGCCGTGCTTACTCTGTATTTACTACGTTCCTATATCGTTTCTGTGATAAAACAGCGTGGGTTTCCTTGTATCTGATAAAAAAAGGCTTACACGCTATCTTTAACACGAAAATTTAACCAACAAAATATTCGGCTCTTAATTCTGATAAGAATCAAATAATTGTAACACTTAACATTATTATAATTTGATGTAATTATAATTTGTTGGTATTTAATTTATATTCTAAGGTGTTATGATCTTACTTTGTGTTTTTCCGTTTTTCGGCATTTCATAATAATTCCCCTCTCTATTATCGGCACCGGTTTGGGTGACTTTGACCAATTTTACAGGAACCAGCCTGCCTAGCATACGCCAACGAGGTATATGAGGTATATCTCGTATCTCACTCTCGAGATAATTAAAAACTACTCGTCTCATAATGTCAAAATCTCGACATTATCTCGACAAAACTCTATGAAAATGTGTTATTTCGATGATAGATCTACGCGAGAAAAAATGTATGTCATGCTAGGGTCCATAGAGATGAAGATACAAACTATCAAACATCGAGAAACATGTAGAGTGAGATATCTCGTTGGCGTATGCTAGGCAGGCAGGCTAGTTGATCCATCCTCTGTTCCGCTCCGCCGGCGTAGGACGGGAGTGCGGAGGCGTCGCTATGCGAACCTCCAATAACTTCCGTCCCACGGGGCTCCGGGTCAGGATGGGAACCTGCCCGGCTTAGTAAGTCCCGGCGCCGAGGGGAACGCTTTAGTTTGCCTAAGCGTTCCCTAACTTGGTGGAAGTCCGGTCCCTGTGAGGTAGACCGGCCGGTCGTGGAGGGAGTCCTGTGTTAGACAGATCCAGGATATCTCTCCGTATACGGCTGAAGGCAAACCGCAGGTGGTTTTAGTGGGTAAACCCGGAGTCGGGAGTCCCACATACCCCCGGGGTGCTTCAGCTTAACTGAGGCACATCCCCAACCCGGAGCACCCATAAAGGGTTTCCCCTGCGCAAAAAAAAAGGCAGGCTAGTAACGCAGGAGTAACTTTAACCTATCAAGCTCCATAAGATCACCGGTGATCGCGACAACAATAGAATAATAATAGATTTCCAAGAATCCGCGATCGAAGGATTAAATTGCCCAAGTGTGTGCACCAGAGCACTCTCTAGTCTCTCTTACCTTAGTCTCATAACTCGACGACATTTTTACATGCCCATCCGATGCATGGATCATTCATATTTGTCAGCCAATCAGGTGATCAGCTTAACCTAGTCCTAGTCCTAACCAAACTAGGAATAACCGTTTCCAACGCAGGAATCAAATCAACGATCTTCGAATTAAGAACTAACCACCACTCTAACCACTGAATTTTAGGAGAGAAAGGGGTTTTAGGAGAGAAGTATCATAAAGTGTATAAAGCGGCTTTCTTACTTTCGGTGGCTTCAGATACTGTGAACTCAGCCTAAAAGATACTTATGACTTAGGTATGAGTTAGGCGCAGCGCAGACGACAGAATATATGTGGGAAATAGAACCTAGGCAATTATATGCAGTAACGCACACGACGCGCAAAAAGTCCGCATATAATTGTATGGGTTCTATTTCCACAGACAAAAAGTGCGTCACGGATAGTCTGTCGTCTGCGCTGCGCCTTATGAATGCTCTTCATGTCCCATTTGTAACAAGTTGACAACGAACAATTAGTAGAGAGTATCAGAAACAACCGGGAATCGATTATAATCGAGTGTCAGTATTATGTAAATATATTTACTAGTGGCTAATGCGATACTCGTGATTAGCGATCGTTTAGCCGCCATCAATATTTATATTGCGTGTTTGTGCGGCGTTGGACTTCTGTCTGTAACTCTGTACACTGTTAGGAAATTGTTCTACATTTTAGATTCTATTTCGAGTTCTTTACTTCTTACATAATTAAAAAGTATGTTTTAAATTTTGATTCGGCGATATGTTTATTTTCGGAAAGCCGAAATACATGGTAGGTACATTTTTACTATTTGAAGCCTTCCTAATAAAGACAGGGCCTGTTTCATCATCATCATATCCACAACTTTTTTGACAGATTCTCCTGTGGGTACTCTATGTGTCAAGTTAAGTGATGGATAGCCGATCCGGCTTTTATCAGGTAGTGGTGAAACAGGCCCTAAGTGTAAAGTCTAGATTCTTATAAGAATTCCATTCAGTTTTGTCGAGAGTAGTAGGAATTCAGATTTCAAAGAATCCAATCGCATCACTATTCTACTGTGGTTTGAAAAAACTTACATTTTGAACGGAAATTAGAATATGTACTAATTTGGTGTTTGATATGAACACCAAATTAACATAAGTAAGTATATTATACCTATTATAGGACTTGCTTGAACAAGGAGCGAAGATGCAGTTGGCCTATGATGATGATGTGTCATCGTCACAAAAAATTCAAACTTTTCCAATTTCGAATCCACAATCACACCATTTTCTGATCTTATCAATTTGAACTTTCATCGGCAGTGTAAACACGAATTATTCTATATTTAAGTACACAAACATTTCTTGTCAGGGTTAAGCATAATGTAAGGCGTGATAAGCACGCGATGGTTTGTAAAGGCGATTCCAGAAAACGGTCGTTTTGCGATTAGATCAAGTCGGCCAGCGGCCAGCCCCCGTGTTGTGGCGTGGGGTAGCGTGGTGTAGCGTGGTGTGGCGTGGTGCGGCGTGGGGTGTCGTTAATTGCTCCGTTTTGTGAACATGGAGTAGCGTGCCCCGCGGGTAATCAGCGCCCGCTGACTGATTGCTTTTTAAATAGGTTTTATGCTCGATAAAAATATTTCATGCGGTGAAAGAAAATTGCCGAATGTCAACGGTGTTTAGCGTCGCAAATGTTTCCAAGCGACTAAAACTTTATTTTAATTTTACAGATTTATACACATACTAGCTGTTTCCCGCGACTTCGTCCGCGTTATCATAGTATACCTATATAGACTTTCATTTAAACTTTCAGCCCCTATTTCACCCCCTTGGGGGTAATATTTTCAAAAACGCTTAAACACGTATCCAATCATTTTTAATCAGTAGCCCAAACATAAAATTTCATCCTTCTAACTCAAGAAATAACGGACTTCCATTGAAACTTTCAACCCCAATTTCACCCCCTTGGGGGAAGAATTTCCAAAAACGCTTAAATACATATCCATTCATTTTTAATCAGTAACCCAAAGATAAAGTCTCATGTTCCTAACTTAAGAAATGAGGGACTTTCATTCAGACTTTCAAGCCCTATTTCACCCCCTTCGCGGTAAAATTTTCAAAATTCCTTCCTTAGTGGGTGTCTACTTAATAAAACAACCCTACTCACCAAATTTCATGACTGTAACTTTAACAGTTTTTGCTCAGCGATGATGAGTCAGTCAGTCAGTCAGGACATGTAATTTTATAAGTATAGATTAGGTACGTACTTACTAAAAAAAGCCTAGCACAACATCCATACATGACTTGACGTTATAGATATACAATATTTTGTTATTCTCTGATACCCATAAACTTAACATGCAAAGGACCAACAAAGAGTGCGAGAGAGAAGAAAATCCTTTATGATATTAAGTATAACAAGAAAAAAAGAGAGAGGCAGTCTCATGAAAACTGTAACCACTTTCATTTGACAGGTCGGCCAACAGTCGTCAATCGTTTTTATGCCCTTTCGGTATTTGCAATTTATTGTTTAAATCCTTTATTATTTTCGACAAATACTATTACATATAACAATGGTAACTTGTTCTGTGAGTGATTGCAGTGTAAATCAGAGGAGTAATCCTCAAAAATATACATTTCAAAGGTAATTAATCTTCATGTTGCTACGATGTGTTTATTTTTGCTATATTCTGTCTTTAGTTCTCTATTTCAAATAAAATATTGTTAATCCTCCCCTTTACTTTCATATTTTGCATAACTAAAGGTACTATTGTTCATAAATCACACAATTTTTGAAGAAAAAATTTTCATCAAAATTGTTTACATATACGCTAGGGCTTGAATCATATTTATCGATATGCCTATCGGTATTTAACAAGAACATAAAACTTATCTAAAAATGTAATGGGAGTGTAAGGGTATTATGATAATATGTATTTAATTTAAGAATAAATAATATACTATGTTTGTCGTTTACTTTCAACTTTATATTTGTATTTCTATTAATGTAAGGGCTGATTTGTCAGATAGCTTTTACCTGAATAATAAGTAACTTTAAAATGGGTATATTATTTACCCTTTTAAGAACCTCATGTTATAACACATCTGACGATTGAAAAATCACCCCAAACGAAAATGTGTATCTACTTTTCAATCGTCACCTTTTTTCTGTCAAATAAAATATATGATAAGTACTTACCTAATTTGAATTGCAAAATCTTTCACAGTTGCATATTATTTATATCTCATAGAAACGCAGGTAAAATAACTCGAACGGACAATACTATCGATAGTAAAATATACATCACTAGCACACGCACACATTGACAGATCAAAAATCGTCACGCATTTTCGGGTTGTCAGGTGGTCTATACGACAGTATATATTATTAGTCTATGCTGATACCTACTTCAGAAAATTCAGTTGACAGAAACAGTGTGTAACTAACCTATACTTTTCACAGAGTTTTATCTTGCCTTCGGAACAAAATACGCAAAAGGAAAAACGCATTAGGTGCAAAAAAGCACATATGCACTTAGCAAATTGTAAAAAACGACCAAGCAAAATTTTCTAAGAAACCCTACGTGAAGGAAAAAATGCTCGTGAACTCACCTCACCGTTAGCTATCTTCCCAGTTATTTCCTTCTTCTCCTTTGAAGTCAGAATATCTTTATCTTCTTCGCTAAATTAATAACAAGAACTATTTCATGTTATAGAATATAGAAACTAGAAATATACCTACAGTATTCTGTTCCGACTAGTTGGAAATACAGAAAAAATATACCTAATCATCTTAATCAAAATTACCCAAAAAAGCTACGTAATGTAAATTGTAAGGTATACTTTGTAGAGTATTTAACTGCATAAAATTAAGATGTACAAGTTCAACAATCTGTATGTTCATTAATCACTTTTACTAATTACAATTTTGTGTTGTTTCTATTAGGGTGTAGGTACTATAGGCCAGTCTGTATCGACATCAAACATTGCAAAAACGATTGTAATTACGATTTTGTTATATGTTAGGTCCCTTAAGAGTAGTTAACACCCAAGTTTGCAACCCTGAAAACCCTGTGCTGTCAATGTTATTGTCAAATCAAAATCCGTTCAGTAGTTTTGCGTTTGTATCTCATGAACCGTGATAGCTAGAGAGTTGAAATTTTCACAGGTGATGTATTTCTGTTGCCGCTATAACAAAAAATACTAAAAACCAGAGTACAATAAATATTAAGGGGGGCTCCCATACAACAAACGTGATTATTTTGCTGCTTTTTGTAGATAATGTTTCGGGGGCTGTTTATCATGAACCGTGATAGCTAGAGAGTCTAAATTTTCACAGGTGATGTATTTATGTTGCCGCTATAACAAAAAATACTAAAAACCAGAGTACAATAAATATTAAGGGGAGCTCCCATACAACAAACGTGATTATTTTGCTGGTTTTTGTAGATAATGTTTCGATGGCTGTTTCTCATGAACCGTGATAGTTAGATAGTTTAAATTTTCACAGGTGATGTATGTCTAGTGCTACTATAACAACAAATACTAAAAACTGGCCAAGTGCGAGTCGGACAACAGATATGATTTTTTTTTGTCATTTTTATTAATGATGGTCCGGAACCCTTCGGGCGCGAGTCTGTCTCGCCTTTGGCCGGTTTTTAATATTATAGTATGATTAGGGTTTTGCTAAATTTAATAATAAATACATTGTGCTCAATAAAATAATAATTATGTTTGCATGTAGGATGTATTATATAGAACAAAGAATACAAATTTGAAATTTAAGATTTCTGTAGAATTTCAGATGCCTGTAAACACAAAAAAACCACTATAACGATTAAAAACTATAAATTTATACAAATTTAGACTGTCGCCCTTTTGGAAGGACCAGGTCTCAACCAGTCAAGATCATTTGGAGTGGGGGTGGACGAATAGTGTTTTCTGGAGGTGGAGGCGAATCCGTATATGGTGTTGGATTGTCCTCATCCTCATCCTCGGTATCCAGAACAATAGGGATGGCGTTCTTGCAATTTCGACCGTGGCAGAAGGAACATAAAATAGAGCACTTGATCCCGGCTTTTCTGCAAGTGCACGAACCTAAGCAACCTTTCTTGCATTTGCAAGCCATCATTTTAAGCAGGGTCTGAAGAGCGGGCTCTGTGTACATTGTTACTTAAAACGCACAAACGATTAAATAGTATGGGCGTTGTCGTCTGGTGAAACAAAAAAAAACATCGAAGTCTCAGTAATAGGGTCCCGTTTTATCCTTTTGGTACGGAACCCTAAAAAGAAACTGAAACAAGAGCTGTTAAATCGGAAATTCTGTAATTTCACAGTTTTCCTAGCACTGTGGGAGAATTGCCCATCTTTGACTTGCTGTATCTTCGCAACCAAAGGACATAGCGTGTTCAGGTTTCGCTAAAACTGTAGCAAATTTAGTTATCTTTATTAAAGTTCTTACGAACGTACTTGAAAATCTCTTCGTTTAGGTAGATTTACTGAAACTGAAATATGTGCCAAAATTTCGCAGTTTTTCGAGCACCGTGGGAGCAGCACAGGGTTTTCAGGGTTGCAAACTTGGGTGTTAACTACTCTCAAGGGACCTAACAACATATATCAAAATCGTAATTACAATCGCGTTTGCAATGTTTCTCGTTTTTTATGTCGATACAGACTGGCCTACTAGTATAGTAAATGCGTAAATAATAATAAGGAAATAAAACGTTCTTTTTTCATTTAAATAGAGTCAAACGTAGAACTTTGACATAATAATATAGGTCGAATTATAAGACCTAGACCATAGAGTACATACGGAACTCTTTAGGCGTAGACCTAACGCACTTGGCATTTTCTAGAATAAAATGGAGCGATTATGTAAAGATGCCAAGGATTATGCAAGTGTTATTTACGATAAAGGTGGAGATCATTTGCATTATTTATACAAACGTTCATAAAATTTGATTGCTTTGTATTGTTCTAATCGTGATCAATTAAACGTCTCACGGGAAATTATACAAGCAGATTACTCATTTACAGAACTTGAGACATTACTCTGTAGTCAGTCAGTTATGGGAAGTTTTATGTCAAGTCACATACATCTTAATATATATATTTCTTCTGTGAGTGTGTATGTCACTGAACTTCTCTCAAACGACTGGACCGATTTTGATGAAATTTTTTGTGTGTGTTCAAGGGGATCTGGGAATGGTTTAGATTCACAATTTTGTCCGCTGGACAATGTTTTTTTAATTAATTTTTAATTTATTAGTAGTTGTTGATTTTGAAATGTTTTACATTGGATCCGACAGACGGCGCTACCGCATGTCAAATTTTAAATAATATTCGAATTCGAATTTTAATTTTAGTCTGTCCCGACAGTTAGCGCTGCGATGAAATTAAAAAAAAAATACTTTATATACTTAATAATATGGCAAAGAAACGTTTGCCGGGACAGCTGTCTCTATATAAATAAATTTTCAATTGTGTTAGTAACGCTATAACTCGATAACGGCTGAACCGATTCTGCTAATTTTAGTCTTAAAATAATTCTAGAAGTCCAGGGGAGGTTTTTAAGTGACACGAAGTTCACCGGGACAGCTAGTTATTGATAAATCTAACTTTGCTTTTGAGACAACCGAATGCAGCTAGGGCTCCAAGCGGCCGAGCGATTTAGCCGCTATACCAAGAGATCACAAGCAACTTAACTGTAAATAAAAAAAATTGTTACAATCGCGTTGTGTAGCGGCCGGGCCGCCAAAAACACGAGGTAAATAACTCTTTTTTTGTTATACCTTAAATAAAAACCTATATTGTTATGTCTAAGGAAGTATCTCGAATCTAGATAATTACATTTGTTGAATTACTTATTTTTTAAAGTTATGAAACTCTAAAAATACATTTTGCAGTCGAATATTCCTTCTGACATTGAAAGCAAAGACTAACAATAAATATGTATTGGTATAATTTAATAAAAGTCAATTGGTTTAATTAATTGCAAATAGATTATCTATAAAGTTTTCCATGAAGCCTAATTAAATAATCGTAAGAATCTTGTTAGAGAGCTCTAAGATTGATAGCGTTCTTGCATGTAAATGTCAAAAAGGCCTCATGCCATAGATCAGTTGTCATAATGACGGTATTTAAAATATCTAAATAATTAATATTAATTTCCATTTCATTGTTCTGTGTTAATCTATCACATTAAAAAAAGGTTGACTTATTTATTGATTCATTATAATAATCAACAGCTTCTGAGAAAGTGCTACGCAATTACTTAAGTAGTTAATTAATTTTGTATAAGGCTAGTATCAAGTTGTGATTGTGTTTGTTCGGTTAAAAAATAGGCCAAGGAATCTGCAAAAAAATTGTGTCTGTTGCATAGCGAAAAAGATATTTTATCTATAACTACAAAACATTAAATGACGCCCGCGAATTTCCAAAATTTGTTTTCCGGTACGGAATAGGTAGTATTATATTATATTCTGTGTTTCCGGGATAAAAAGTATCCTATGGCTTTTTTGGCTAAAATTTGGTATCTAAGGTACTTTGAGTCCCGTCAAAGTACCTTAGATACCAAATTTTAGTAAAATCAGTTCAACAGTTTGAGAGTTAAGAGGTAACAGCCACTGAGACAGACAGACAGATAGACAGACTGACAGACAGACACACTATCTAATTTATAATATATTTTCTTTTGATGAAATATGGGTTTAGCTTGACTTAAGTACTTAATTAAAATTATTCTAGTCACAGTTCTACCAATCTGCGTCCACCCTTTTTGTCTTACTTTTGAATCAGAATGTAGTGTGCTGAATTAATAAAAAAATAAGTGTAACACAATTAGCTATGTGCACCGGAAGCGGTACAGTGAGAAGCGAATAGAGATAGCACACACAATTTAACACGGCCCTAGTGATGGGATACAGATTGTAACGAGTTATCATCGAGTTATACGAGTATGATTCGAGTTGTTAGATTCGTGATAGGGTTTTTGTGTGTGACGAAAGTTTATCTATATTCTATTCAATACTCAATAGCGTGTTAACAAAAAAGATTTTGAACAGTTAAGCTTCTGTCATTTAACTTAGGAACCGAATTTCTCTTGATCGTCTTTGTTTTTAGCAACATCATAATTTTCGCCCCTACTCTATTCAAAATTAGCCCTAGAATATAAAATAACATTATTTTGCTTATATTACGATTATTTTTTTTTCTACATCTTTATAGATAAGTATTAAAGTTATCTATAATAATATCACTATGGATATTAAAGTTCCCTGCAATTTCCTTATGCACGAAATCGCGGGAAGTTAGATATCATACTTACCTAAATTATATATGGGATAGGTATAATATGGGATTTGAGTTTTGACAAAACGCGTCGCAAGCGCCATGACGCTTGAATCTTGATGCGTTCGTAATATGTATTACTAAGTGCTTGTTCAGACACAGCGGGAACCGCGCAGTTTGGACCCGCGCGGTTAAACCGCTCGCAGATTATTACAAAGGCGTTGTATTACAACTTTCACACACCGCTCGGTTTCTGCGCGGAAAACGCGCGGTCCCCGCTGTGTCTGAACAAGCACTAAGCGCTACATTGACGATACTGTGTCGAGTTTTCCGCCATGGAGCATCACTAGGCCCTATTACCCGTGAGTAAGACATGGCGTGACCGAGCATAGTTAGAAACGCTACCGACTGTTTAACGCTAGTATTTATTACAGGCTCCGAGCGCATAATGTCGAACAAATATCGTGATTATTGCGCGTAATTAGATAATTGTTTTGCACTTCCCTTGTTTTTATAGTTAATTATAAATAGCTGTCCATTAATGCTATAATTGCCGATACTTCGAGATCGCCTCTTTCTATTAAAGTTATTTAACAGTAATGTTTTATTGCAATCAATTAGGTAACTATTGTATTTCTTTCTTAAAAATAGGACCTAACAAAAAGTTCTTCTTTCTGTGAATTACTGTTGCGTACATATTACTTGTAATATGTTTATCATTCCTTCGTTCATTAAAGACTTAATTTACACCTGGAATGGAATGGAATGGAAGCGTCAATTTCGACTCATGCGACGGAATTGGCATTTGGCACCGAAGAATTCTCGAGAATTCCGCGTAAGGCGCGCATCAAATTTTTTGGCTTGTATTTAATTTGTGTGTTGTAAGTACTGTTGATATAGAGTTCATTGTGCTATGTACACTGTACAGTTTCGTTGCAACAGTCGGTTCCATTCATTTCCACGACGGTTTAAATGGAGCCTTTAGGTTGGCTTCTAGGGCTGGTATCATCAAATGTTACAGAGTACAGTCATCACTCATGAATGTTGGACATAAAAAAAATTAAGTACTTATCTACCGTAAGACAAAAGTTTTCCAGTTTCTTCTTGAGGTGAAAAACAAAAACAACAAAATAATTGACAACATTTTAATTACAAAACACCACAAAATTTATCTGGACATAAAATGTCACTTTTCAGATTGCATAAGTACATTTCGCCATATAACTATAATAGCTTCAGGTATGCTACCTGTTATTATTATTATTTTTGTATTTAATACTAACAAATACATATTAAATTAAATAATCTATATTATACACAATCTGCATATTGTACCAATTTACTTTGTATCGACGCGAAACTATATTCTGTACAAAACGATGAATCGATATTAATTCATTGAGCACATACCTAAATTAGTAACTTTTTATTTGTTTTACGAGTAAATATTGCAGAAATCGAAAAGTATTAACAACCGAAGTAAGAAACTTGAGTTTCTCGTTAAAAGTTTTTCTGTAATGTAATAAATTATATCGTAGTTTTATACAATAATAAGCTAGTCTATACGTAGCTACACGACATCCATATCTATTTTACATTAGGTTACAACTAGGTCTGGGTTTATAATATCACATACAGGACGAGTCGTCCGATCCATGACTCCGACGCGATACCGAGGAATGTGCAACGAATAAATAATGTTCACTTTTGACAACCCTGAACACGCATGACGTCACTGGAATTCACTAAATGTCACTGTCACTTATACATGGATGGGTTCGTCGTCGTCGTCGTCATCGGAGCGCCTCTCGACGGAGGGCTCTCGGGGTGATCGCGGGGGAGGTGCGGGGCTGCCGGGGTCCACGTCGGGGGAGGGGGTGCGCCTCGCTTGTGCGTAGTACCCCAGAGCCCCGAGGCCTGGGGCTCCCAGGGACCCCAGGTGTGCTGACGGGCCCGGCAGACCGAGGCCCAATGGTGGAACGCCAGCTAGCGGCGCGCCAGGGTATAACCTGTAACAAGAAAATATTGTTACTAAAATGTTTCTGTTCTAGAGTTCTGACTTCTGAAAGAGGGAATACTAGTCGAGCTCTTTAACTACCTTACATTGATGCGAGAAACAATAAGGTGAAATAGTCACTTTATATTTCTAAAAAACAAAATCGGATTTATGTGGGTACTTAATGCGATGCAATGGGAACAAAATGACGTTAAATCTACTTACGACTACTTAGCTCATATAAATGTGAAACTGTTTAATAACTAGGTTTTACATACAATAGTCCAATGAGCACTCAGCTAAACACAAAAACAATATGTGTTAATTGTGTATTCTCGGTCATATTGTAATACAATGCAAATTATCGTAATAAAATGACTTTTACCATTATACCATTCGAAATGAGAATACGTTAACGATCCGCCATTTTGAATTGCTTGTAAATTATTTAATAATCCAACATGAACAGTCGTAAACTGTGATTTTTATCGGTTCAATTTAACTATCATCCATTATTTTCATGAATATTCATGAAAAGCGAAAAAAGCGGAATATCTACCGATTTTTGTTGCGACAGAAATCAGAATATTATAACCGCTTCGAAACGAAAACGATATCGGAACATCTTTGTTGCCTCTGTTTTATAAGGGTGCCAACTTACCGATATGGCAGAGGTTTCTGTAGCGTGTTAGCGGAGGCGGAGGCGGCAGCGGCGGCGGTTGCGGCGGCCTGTCTGTAGTACAAGTCAGCAGCAGCGGGCGCGGGCTGCGCGGGGTACGCGGGGACCCCAGCCCAGTAGCCGCCGTACAGCCGCTGGAACGCCGCGTAGTTACCCGCCTCCGCTAGTAACTCGAGCCCAACAGCCGTTTGCCGCTTCCATTTCGTCCTGTTGAAAAAAAAAACAAATATAGTCTATGCCAGCCAGTATCGATCCCATAGATAAAATATTGTGTAACTATAATATTATCTCAATGATTGATCCAATTAAATGTAGAGTATTTTTTTAATGATTGCGCTTTGCTTGACTTGCTCTTGGTGAGAAATAAGATAAAGTAGAGTATGCCTTAAGAAGTCTAATGACTTATTAAGGCATACTCTACTTTATCTTATTTTATTAATATTAAATGTTTAAATTAATATTTAAACATTTGAACATAGTTCAAAACTATTGCAATTCCTTTTCTTAACCTATTCCCATAAAAAGTGCTATTAGGATTATACAAACTATTATTGCTGTAAAAAATATTCCGATATCGTCTATAACAGACGATCAGTTTGCGAAACCGATCGTTTAAGGATCATTAGCTTTCGCCACAATACTCCGCAAACATTTATATTGCAAATCGACTCTAAAATTTTTAACTGTCGTCGTAACCCCCATCCCATAGATCAAAAACCCCATCCCGACCCCAAATGTCATCAAATTTGTCACAGACCACTCTAAAGTACAAAGGATGGTACAAAAACTAGGCAATAAAAATAAATAAAATAATAAATTTGACAAAACGTCTTGGCCACTCGTTCGCTCAGCCGAGCGTATTTGATGATATAATTTGATTTATTTGAGTCTGTAAAGTAAAGGGGTGAACTGTGTATTACTAACTCGATCCCGCGGCTTCGTCTATTCATTATAGAGTGAGGAGTTTGTATGAATAAATAAGTGCTTAATTTAAATTAAAAACTGCTGTATATAGAGATCTCATCCCCATATAATGCGCAAAGGGCTATAGGTACGAGTAAGCTACTTGAAATAACTAAAACAATTACCAATCACTTCAAAAAATAAGGTTTATTAGCTACCGTTTACCGATTATTATGTAAGTACAATTAAAGCCACATTACGAGTATGACATTACACATATAAAACAGTAAATTACAAAATTCACCAACTACTTGAATAAAACTAGGAAGGTTTCTAGTAGGTAGCACTGAGCACATTAAAATATAAATGCCTTAGAAAGTAGAATTTATTGTAATTAAAATTTAAAATTCGTCCCGTTTTATGTGTTACTTTGAGTATTCTTGTAATTATAATAATTTAATAACAATGCTATCGTAATTAAATTAATTTCCTGATGTGTTTGTAAGTGCATAAAATAACGGTTACTTTTTATTAAAGTATCCACTTCGTATTCATTATAATATTAAGGTTCATTAAAATATTTCCGTCGTATTTTTCTATTTAAATGTTTATAAGTAGAAAGGGACTCAAAAGTAGGTACCTACCTACAAATGATAATATAATGGAAAAGTTGTTTGGAGATTTTCTGTTGTTTTTAAAATATTTTTTAAATATATTTTACGCCTTGATTTGTACCTTAATTTTGATGAGTATGAAGTGCCTCATAAGTCATAAATTAACTTTTTGAGGCATTTCTTACAATTCTGCCAATTTTATTTACTCAATCTGTTCTGAGTGGGTTAAATAAATAAAAATAAAACAAACTTCGAAAAACAAAATTGAATTAGGGAGATAATTCCCGGTGTAGGTATCGCTAAAGTGGTCTATTATTGTCATCGAGTGAGGTTTTTATTAATTCGAATTTGGAAGGGGATTATTATTGCGATGCGCATTGTCATTTAATAATAATTCACGAGGGCGCCATTGTGCCGCGGCTGTTAGAAGACGGTTCACTGGTTATTTCCTTAATTAATTTCTGTAAATGGATCATTTAATTTTATTAAATGTAAATTAGGGGATGTACTTAATAATGGTTAATGCTAATTCGACATGTGTACCTACATATCTTTTTTAATTAAATCTTTTCAGAAACCTAATTTGATTAAAATAGCAATAAATAAATGTAATGAGCTTCTGTCTAGGAGCTTCTTTCAAATTGTACAATAATTATTACTGTCAACCCGCTTTCTAAATTAAAATAATTTAAACCTGAGACTTTTAATTAAATGCTGTATTTGTTCACTGTCATTTAAAATTAAATGCTACCGACATAACATTATAGCTTCTACTTGTACCCGAAGGTAGAGGTATTCTAGAGTGTTAATATTGACATATCTTTTGCGTACTATAATTATGTTTATTTCTCTGTAACAATAATAGAGGTAAATGGCACTTCATGTTGAAACAGATTACACTTCGCCCACGTTATTAAGTACTCAGCTACGGTCCGAAGGTACTTTATTTTAAATGCTATAATAATTATCGGTAGCCGACACTTGATCGATAGAAAGCGTCTCGTCCGCGCTCGCATTAATCATGTGTTATGACGGGTGACGGGTGACGGGTCAGCCGGGGCGCGGGGCGCGGGGAACTCGCCGCAGCACTTATTTAATTGTCGAGTGCCGAACGAGAGGCAATCTGTTCGGCGACACTATTCTTTTTATTGCTGCGGGTGACGAACAAAAAGCTCGCCGAGCGCACTCCAATTCGGCATCTCGAGACGTCTTCGGAAACGATCGACCGTCCCTCTCTACCGCGCGCGTCGCCGCTCTCGCCGTCTCTATCCCTCGTCCCCCGGAGGAGTCTGAGATCGCTCCGCCCAGTGGTTTAGTGATTTGATGCTGCGTGAACTGATTCAATTGTTATTTCGGAGCGTGCGCCCCGAAACGGGCTCTAACCGGGCGAGTTAAAGGCGAGAATGGCACGATAAAACGGTTCCGCTTACGTCTCCGCGGGG
The DNA here is from genome assembly GCA_937595015.1 of Polyommatus icarus. Taxonomy (NCBI): domain Eukaryota; kingdom Metazoa; phylum Arthropoda; class Insecta; order Lepidoptera; family Lycaenidae; genus Polyommatus; species Polyommatus icarus. Next base: position 6,719,454 of record OW569328.1, on the reverse strand, counting down.
GAGGTTGTTTATCTTGATTTGAGTTTTCGGGAGACGTGCCGCGAATTCGGCTCGTACAAACAAACAAGGAGTAAATTCATCGATCCGAATACTTCGCGTTTACATTTGGCGCTTGAGCCGTTTCGGCGCGGGCCGCTATGAGTGCCGTCGTCGCTTACGCCACTTATAAAGTTCGATGGCGTGCCCGCGCCGAGCGTCCTCATGGGAATAGTCTGCGACATTGTGAGGGTGGCAGTTTTAGCGCTACAAAGTATTTATGCTCGATAACTAACATTGTATACGACGCTTTTATGTCTATGTTAATATTATTTTACAACTTTGGCTGCGAATAAAACGTACAAATAGAAAAGTTTTTATGTAAACCATTATCTAGCGATTTACGAAATAGAACTTCGCTTTTTGCGTGTGTCGAAGTGAGATACTTACGTGAGACAATGTAAGGTTACATAACACACTATTATTATTATTATTATTATTATTATTATATGTTGTTCAAAACCATTTCATGTTACTTTCTCACTTTATCAATGAATTTCATTGAATTTCATAATCATGTACCTACTTCTAAAGCTAGAATCACAGCGTCCGCATTCTAACTATCGCAAGAGTTAGTCATCGATTGATAAATAAATCAAAGCATCGAAACCTGAACGCTCAGGCAAATTAGGTGGACATCGTAGCCTAGAATTAGCTAACGATCTGGTAGCATTCGAATGATATCATCGGCCATAAAATCAAATTACTACTCCTCTAAGGCTTAGGATAAAAACTGAAATGGCAGTAATGATTGGCTAAACCGCTCGACCTCGCTGTCCTTGGTATCGTGTCTCTGCGGGGTGTAATTTGGTGGGTTCCGTATAAACGATTAGCCGGCTCCTGGAAGCTGGGGTATGTCATTACTTGTCAGTACTCTACTTTGGATTTACTAGTTTTTGGAAGCGTTTAGTAGCGTAGAGTTGAAGCGTTTAGTATTGTAGAGTTTTGCGTTTTTAAAAATACCTGCAATCTAATAATAGGTAATTGTCTTAGAGCCTGTTTCACCACTTCCTGACAAAGTGCCGGATAGGCTATCCACAACTATTATGACAGATTCTCCATTCTCCAAGTTAAGTGGTGGTTAGCCTATCCAGCACTTATCAGGAAGTGGTGAAACTGGCTCTTAATCATTCAAATTATCTCCGTACAGCTGGGTAGCAAGCAATCCATACTAAGAACTATCTTTATCTATAGTAAGTACTAAGGAATGCAATCCCGCAAGAGAATTTCAATCCCGATATTTGCGGGATTGAACCATCACAATCCCGCTGAATCCCGGTATTTGCAGGATCCCGCTGGGTGGACTTAAACTTTTAAAATAAATCGTTATAATGACTTTACTTGATACAGCCCGTTTTATTCTCAGAATCTTAAATAAAACAAACTTTGTCGGACACTTTTTTCAAGGGTTTATTAACACCTCCATACTTCAGAGTTCAGACTTTCAAAAAATTTTAAAGAATAACATCATTTTTTTGGAAATGGCTTCATAATAATAATAGCTAAATAAACTAAAAAAATAGCTCATTTATTTTTATATTTTATAAAAAAATCGAAATATAGGTAAGAAATTAAAAATTGTGCCCAAAGATTCCGAAACGGTTCCGGAAAAGCTCGCTCAGCATCCACGCTGGTTGGCTCAATTGTCATTTAAAGTGAATTGAAGGTAAATTTAGTTTGCGGGCTGCCTGTAGCCAGTTCACGAACTCCCGCGCGCAAAGTTACGCGTATGAATCATATTTCTTTGTAATCCCGCCAGTCCCGCGGGATCCCGCAAAATTTTCGACCGCGATTAGTCCCGCAAAATGTATGCGGGATCCCGGTATTTCGGTACTTAATATTAAATCCCATACATTTTAATAACGAATTTCGTAATCGTTTTTAACGAAAGGGACTTTGGCTACGGCCTCTGTTCTTGCTTCTTTAAAGAAAGCGCAACAAAGTTGCGAGCAACATCTAATTGTAAAATTGCTCTACCTGTGATGTGTAGTTTTGTACACACACTGGCAAAATTAGCGGAACATAGGTAAAAAGGGCCACAACTTGAATTAAAATGCATACACAAAATAAAATTTTATTATAATATTGTGTATGCATATAGCATGCCTACTATAGCTACATCTTTTACTTGTGTCGAACGTTAGTTATTTTCTCAGAATAACGTACGATTTGGATCAAAGACATCAATTACACAATAAGAAATAATACAGAAAATTATAGTATACAGTAGTTATTTATATGTTTTTTATACATGTTGATAAAATTGTCCAATTAGGTAACCGCTATAATAACAACGTTTTCGCAAACACAAAAAACGTCGGGATTTTCCTCAATGAAAAATAGAGCACTCATTAAAATGGCGATAGTGTATTTGTTAGTCTGTCTGTCTATGTATCTGTTACCTACCACTTCACTATTTTGGTAGGGAGGTAAGTCCCACAGGGACAATATTCTTATTGGAGATAAAAGTCTAGACATCTAGAAAGAATAAGAATAAGATGAAATACTAGATATCTAGACCACATTATATTTCAGCGTGACCTAACAAACATAATATTTTATATTTATCCGTCATCAACATCTACCAATACTAGGTTTACTCAGGCTAAAACAAATTCAGGTCAAAAATAAAGATTAAATACTACCTACATATTTCATGGCCAGTCATTTTAACTTGAATGGTACCCCCGAATTATTATATTTTCATTCCAGGGATGCATCTATTATCACATCATTCTCTTGCAATATTTTCCCATACTATTATTTAACTTCTGTCACCGACTGTACCGGGATATCGCTTTTCGTCACGAGTGTACACGGTCACCGAATGTCATTATGTGGTATGCGTCATGGGATAATAGTGGCACCGCGGCGGGTAAACGCCGCTAAACGCCACCCGGCCGACATTAAACATTCATAGCTGAATCGCGACTGATAGCTAGACCAGTAGACCACTATTACCTATTACGAGCTATTAGCCGCGTTACGATGCCACAGTTAATGATTTATTGCGAATCGGCTTAAGCAATATTGTTTTATGGTCTCAAAGAGGTTAATCCGCTGATGACATTTGTTTTGTCTATGGCCTATGAAAAAGCAGATGAAAAATACTTGCCTAAAATGTTATCTTAAACACAATTAATATAATGTTAGAAGCGACTGAAAAGCAGCTCATTTCGTAATATTTATAACAGGGGGAACACAATTTAACAAATTTGCATTTAAATAATCTAAAATTATGGAAAACTTTTCGACATTCTGTTGAAATAAAATGGAAAAATTATTCGTCAGTTACCTACTTAGCGAACGTTCTTGTGAGAAAAACTTAACAAAATGTTCATTATAAGCATTATGATTACGATGGAAATATATTTTGCATATTTATGCTAACAAATAGGTAATAATATTCCAAATTTTATTACGTACAAAACGCTGGCAAAGTAGAAGAAAATTTAAAATCTAAATTGTTTAGTTTGTTTTCTTTGCAGGCAGCTAAGAAAAAAGTTAAATTTGAATATCGAGGCGATCCAATTTCAAATCTGGAGCATCGACTTTACAAATTACAACTCAATTGTAATTTGTAAAGTCGCGAGGCACGTCACCCGGCGGTGGTCAAAGGGGCTAAACGCTATTATTGAGAGTCATCGTTTTTTGAGAGGTTATAAAATTAAGTAAATAAAGCGATGGAAGAGTGTCGTAAAAAGTATCAATTTGGTCGGCAGAAGCTTAATAAATGGCCTGGCTTGGCGCCGCCGCGGCCGTGACTTGCCGCTTTGTAGTCTGTGGCCGCCTTCACACGTCCTGCCGCCCTGTTATACAGATCTGTTAGTTAATGGCCTCAAACGGAAGGAGATGAGACATTTAATTTGTGCAGTAAAAAATCCATCATAACACTACCTTTATAACTTCTTGCTGTTTAATGTATTCTGAATCTTTATGCCTTCTTTCCTTTGTTTATATTGTCTTTTAAAACTGACTTTGTATTCTAGCACAAATAAGATTTCACATTAAAATACCTATAATGTTATCAAATTTTGATTACTTAATCGTGATTTCAGTTTGTTATAATGCTTACTTAATCGGAGAGTTACAGAACTTTCAGTTTGCAAGGTGATGATAATTTGTATTAAAACTTTTCCTTATAAATTATAATGTTATTAATTAAGTAGTTATATTTATTATATTTTACAAGATAAGTATAATATGATTAGTAATAAATAGACATCGGATTATATGCATTTGCATACTTGCATATGCAAAAATATTTTGGCAATTTTTCGTTGATAGTGCATACCTATTTCGGTAGTTTTATGCCCTTGTAGATACCTTGTAGTCTCCAAACTAGTACACCGAGACCACAAAACAGAGGTACGATATATCAAATCACTTCAAATATATGGCTCCATCCCCATTTAAAGAATGTAATACATCCAATAGGTACATTATCTTTCTAGAAACAAATTTTTCATTATAGTAGGCAACATTAGCAAAAAGTTTTAATAAAGTAGTTAACGATTTAATAAACTTCCATGGGCATTACGAATTAAGATTACAATCAGAAAATTCTCATTGGTGCTGTTTGAAAAAATTAAAAATCCTGGATTTGATGAAATTGTAAAAATTGGCGCTTTTATTAACGGCACCACCGGAAAACTCTTCAAAAAAGTAATAAATTTTAACCCGTCAAGCCCTAAGCGATCGAATTCGACCGCGATAACAATAGAATAACAATAGATTTCCAAGAATCCGCGATCGACAGATATTAAGTGACTTTTGACTGTGCATATTTTGTGCATATTTCGGCCATTTTTTCGTGCATATTTGCATGCATATTTCGGCACTTTGATCGTGCATATAATCCGATGTCTAGTAATAAAATAATGTAATATTTATTTGATGGCCGACAATGACTCTACCGGCGGCGTAAGTAAACTTAATATTCGATAATACCATAAAATACTATTTTATTTAAATAATTACACGTTTTGTAGTGCCCTTTATTAAATAATAATAATATTAAGCGCAATAAGAGTGAATATATCGTTTATTTATGTAAAAAAGTCATGGTAGAGTCGTACAGAAGTTTTACAATAAATATCGAATGTCCCGACCCCCACTGCCCGCTATACTATTAGTGACATTTAAAAATAAATTTGTAGTTTATTAATGGGTTCGGTGAAAAAAAATATGGAAATAATCAATCATATTACGTGAGGAGACCTAATGCTAGATGATATGATAAAAATAAGAATTACTCTACTTATTTCTCAACACTGTAAATTTTATAAGCTTCTCAAGATATCTGTTGATGTGACAAAATATAATATTAGGGACGCCTTCGGGAACAAAATTTTAAAATGAGATCAGTTTTCGTAAACAATGTGACCGCGTCGACACGCGCTCGGCAATTTCTTAGCAAATAGGTTAGGGAAGGCGAAATTTTGCACGTAAGTTTTGAATACATTTATTTGATTTTTTGTGAATTCTATTGATTTCATTGGATTAATGGTCCCGTTGTAAACACTAATTAATGTTTATTTATGATTTTTTATCCATTTTCCCTAACAATGTAAAGGGTGTCTACTATTAGTTCTTGAAAATGTAAAAAACCTAATAGATGACATGGATCTTATCTTTTAGTTTTGCAATACATATACTAAAGATATTTTGCAGTTTATCCTACTGTAAATATTATCACTATTCTCTGAAAATATAATTCTATTAACAAACTAACAACTAAGAACTACTGTACCGAAAAATGGACATGGTGTCTAATATTAGAACTTGTACTGGTCTAAAAATCGATTGCTTTAGTTTTTTAACAGTAAAAAGAAGAAAAAGGAGAGCTGAGAAAAGAAGGAAGAAAAAAGAAGAGGCAAGAGAAGCATGGAGACTGAAAATAAATTTGCTAGGAAAAAAATATGAAAATAAAAATAAAAGGAAAGATAGTCTCAGCATGGAAGAAGAATGGATAGAATCTGGAGACAACGTGGATAATATTTCTGATGCATGTAGTTATTATGATGAAATAAATAAAATCTTTTGAAAAACGGCAAATAAAGACCTAATAATATGAAAAATGTAAAATGTAATGTAATGTTCTATGTCAACTATTAGTTCATATTGGTGTCTACTATTAGTGATGTTCGTTTATTGTGATGTCATCTATTAGTTCTTTTGACTAAGTTTACAAAAAGACCAATAATATTTTATCTTATTGTTTTGTCAGAGAATAATTATAATAGTTTTATTTTGTAAGAGTTACTGAAGACATGGAAGAAGTTATCAATCCTTTAGATTCATAATTATATATTTTATAACATTTAAATGTTTCATGTTTCCTTAAAGTGTCTGCCATTAGGTCTCTTCCCTTATATGAAAAACTCGAAATAATTGTAACGTTCTTTATAATCGACAAACGCTTTTTTTAATTTAAGTGTATTTAAGATAATAAAGTTACTTGCTTAGGTACGTATGTAAACGTATGTAAGTACTACAATAATTTTGTTGACGCTCAAAAACTCAACTAAAAATAGGTACTACTTTCCGACCTACTATTATATGCAGATTTATAGCTTTGAGCTTTCAAAGCTTCGAGGCTTCTGGCTAAAGTCACAAGGTAGCTTTACAAATAGTAAATAAACTTGAAAGAGAACAATTCAAGACACAAGGTAGCTTTACAAATAGTAATTAAAATGAGAGGCGCCTTCTTGGGCGGCGCGGGCGCAGGCGGGTACACAATTTGTTTGTTCTACTAAACGTCGTTCAAAGTGACCGCACACAAGAGCTGTCTCATTCTTCTATTAACTCCGATTTCACACTCCCTCACGAACCGATAAATCGTAGCCCAAACATTGGTTAAACGAAAATTACCGAACAAAAAACTGAACAAAAACTGCTGCATCAAATAATATTGATGCTGATAGTTTTGATTACCTTTTGATCGGGATTAAACATTGCCGGCAACTGTTTTGTGTCGCTTAGCACGCTTAGGGCGAAGCCAAGCGAGCGTAATTTGTGAGTTGTGAGTCGCAGAATTTCGGTTCGGCAGAATTCTGCTGCATTCAGTTTCATACAAAAGTCCTGTTTGATTCACACGAGCGTAATTTTGTGAGTCATGATTTGTATGAAAAGATATTTACGCGGCAGAAATTCTGCGACTCAACTCACAAATTATACGCTCGTTTGGGTTCACCCTTAAACTCTACATTTTTTCGGGATTAATACATTTCTTCCTAAAACCTTTCGTCAATTTCCGGAGCTCAATTGAAATTTATCAAAATTAGTTCAGTGGTAAGCGTTAAGAGGTAGCAGACAGACAAACAAACAGATACGATGATTATCCAGTATATTTTACAATTTAAACTCTGTACAATATTTTATGAGTTGGTCATGAGCAGTTCAAAGAACCGAGTGGGCGGTGCGAACATCTGCACAAACTTTTATTGTTGAACTTAGTAAAATATATTTACGTAGGTATGTTATGTTTCTAGCTTTGATTTTGTAATCTAAAATATTATAATCTTAATTCTTATTTATCAAATCACAGTAATGTCTTATATTGCCTGCAGTTGATGTACAGGTCTTTCCTATAATTAATGTGAATCAAGTGTCCATTGAAGAAAAGCGTACCTTAACAACTTTATTTTATTTGGATTTTAATAAAGCGTAAGTATAGGAATTTCAAATTATAAGACCTTAACCATATTTCTGAATATTATCTATAAACCCACCAATTTTAGTTCTAATAAAAACTCATGCGCGTAAACAAATTTTTAAATTAACAAAAGATAAGGCTTTGCCGACTTAATAGTTTGAGTGCAGAATTCTAAGTATTTCAACATAGGTACGCAAGTGAAATTATCATAATTAAATAAATATCATTACGTCTCATATAATATTATAAATAAATTAGATTTGTTAATTATTTTAACTGAATATAAAATTGTCGAGAACACGCAAAACTGTGAATTACCTTAAAATCTATTTTGATATGCTAATTAGGTACTCCTCTGCTAAATAATATTAATAGTAGCTGCTAACCTAGCTAGGTTTAGAATATAATATATTATGTAATGTTAAAATATATTACGTCTAACGCGAAATAATAAACATTAAGTAATTCAAATTCTATGTTTTTAATTGAAAAGTAATACCTAGGTATACTATTGTAAAGTATAGTTACAATTTGTATTCAGTACGATTTTAACTAAGTTTATTGCATATTGAATAAGAATAAAAACACTTTTATTTCCAGCATCACACAAAACCTAGGCTTACTATACTTGTATAAGTATATAGATTGTAGATTCTAGACACTAAATCCGCCTATAACATTAAAATAATTAATTTTCATAATTTAAAAGTAGCCAAGTACCTACCTATTATAAAATTAATCGGCCAAGTGCGAGTCGGACTCACGCACTAAGGGTTCCGTACCATTATAGAGCAAAATTAGCCCAAAAATTGTGTTTTTTGTATGGGAGCCCCCCTTAATTTTTATTTTATTTAAATATTATTATTAACCTTTAAGTATACGCGTTGTTTTGGGTAACGTTCCGTCACGCGTGGGGTCTAGAAATACCCCAATATAAATATACATATAAATTCAGAATTGTTTAATAATTCTTAAAACCCGTTTTATATTTTAAGAAAATATATTATTTTATTAAAAAACATTTATAAATAATAAACTAACCATTATTTAGACAGTAAAGAATATTTTTTTGAACTAACCAATCTCGTGCATAGAATTTTTAGGGCACATGTTTAATGTACAAAAATTCAACAAAAATTTCTGCTTCTGACTAACTTATTATTTTTTTCTTATATAATAAGACTTAGAAATTAGTAATCAAAAGAAAAATTAACTCTAAACATCACTGAAAAAAAATTGACAATTCTTGAAAAGTACTACTCTAAACTAAAATTATTTCTTGAATAGGCAAGGTAAGTAACAAATAATTTTACTGAATGAGTGCAAATAGTTTTATAGCAAGGCTTACGGATAATAATAATTAGTTCTGGGACAAAAATAGCATCTTTGCTTCATTTTTGGTGCACTAGGTCTAGCTACCTCTAACTATTCCAAAATGTTTCCAAAAACTTTCAGTGATATTAATATTGTATATGATCTGTGCAATTTGATTTTCTTTTAGTCGGCAACACAATATTTTTCCATTTATACATAGCCAATTCAAAAAAACAAACAAATAAACACATAACCAATGTGAAAAATGTATATACGTTAAATCACAGGTGGGGTCTGCAGGTATCCCCACATAAGAAAAAATGTAACTTCTCTTAACAGAGGAGCGACGGACTTTTACTCACTGAAAGACCTAGCGTTGCATTGAGATTAGCCAAAAACGTGTGATTGTAATTTGCCAATTAAAAAAAATACCGTCAAAAAACAGCGCGTGGGGTCTGCGTAGACCCCGCCCGTGACGTTTAAGGTAAAATATTAAAGTGCACATAAAACTAAGGACCTTGAGTAAAATTCAAGTACCTACCTGTCGCCATTATTGATATAGAGCCAAAAAGGCCAAAAAAATCACGTTTGTTGTGTGGGAGCCCCCCTTAAATATTAATTTTATTTTGTTTTTAGTATTTGTTGTTATAGCGGCAACAGACATACACAATCTGTGAAAATTTCAACTTTCTAGCTATTACCCTTCTTGAGTTACAGCCTGGAGACAGACAGACAGACGGACAGACAGACGGACAGACATCGAAGTCTCAGTAAATAGGGTCCCGTTTTTACCCTTTGGGTACGGAACCCTAAAAAGTAACAAACCCAGTAGATTACACATTTTTTTATTTTATGACGAAGTCAATTAAGTGTTTTTGTGTGTGTTTTTGCCGAAAATGTGGCAGCGGCGACCGTCTAATAATAATGGGTGTTTGTTTTTCAAATATTATGTAGTTCCTTTGTAGTTTTGAAACATAATATGACGAAGTGCATAATGTTTTAACGAATATAATATGATTTAAAATATTATATCTATACTATAATATTATAATTGGGAAGAGTTTGTTTGTTTGTTTGTTTGAACGCGATAATCTCAGGAACTACTGGTTTGATTTCAAAAATTCTTACAGTGTTAGATAGTCCATTTATCGAGGAAAGCTATAAGCTATATTTTATCACGCTAAGACTAATAGGAGCGAAGAAATAGAGGAAAATGTGGAAAAAACGGGGAGAAATTTGAAAGGGCTTATTTGAACGCGCTAATCTCAGGAACTACTGGTCCGATTTGAAAAATTCTTTCAATGTTAGATAGCCCAGTTATCGAGGAAGCCTACAGGTTAAATTTTATCATGCTTAGACTAATAAGAGCGAAGAAATAGAGGAAAATGTTGAAAAAACGGGGGAAATTATTTGAAAGGGCTTATCTCACGAACTACTAGAGCATTTTTTCTGTTATATGGACTTTTTTTTGGACTAATTTTTCTGTGAAATATAGACTAATTTACGCGGGCGAAGCCGCGCGGAACAGCTAGTTGTGTTATAACTTATAACCACATTTAAAATTTTAGTTTATTTTAGATTAGCTGATAATTCTAAATCAATGATTAGGAATAAAACTGCCAAGAAAAACTAGATAACACCTACCTACATTAAAAACTCATGATTTTCTTAACGTGATCTTTTTTGATTTAGCAAAAATTTTCATAAATTTTAATATTTAATATATACAACTTACATTATTATCACATCGCTGAAATTATTTTTAATTAAAAACCTTATCTTTAATTTAAATATTAATTGTAAATCGCATAGGTTGAGATTACCTACTTAAGTAAATGTACGATTAGCGGGTGCAATTATTTCTGCAATTCCAGTTAATCATACTTTCAGTTAGGTTTAATATATGTTACGGTTATTAACTGCGATTGGCGATAACATAATATAGGAACAGAAAGGCCATAAACTTGATTAGAAATTGAAGATGAAATCGCGTTGGTACTTGGTAGAATGCAACGATCAAATAAAATGAGTTGCCTAATAAAAATGTTTGATATACAACGTTGAAGGCTTGCTTCACACGATATTGTCTTGCACGTTTTTTTTTTGTACCTACTGTAGGTATACGTCTTAACGAATAAATAGCGCATGCAATGTACATATAGAACCATTCACACGTCGATTGTACTGCAACAAATCGTGCAGTACAATCGACGTGTGAGTGGTTCTATATAAGTCGCAGGGAAATCACTATGGATATCACGAAATCCCTGATATCCTCATTTAAAAATGAGGAAATGAGGATACATTGTATGCGCCACTATTTATTCGTTAAGACGTATGCAGGAAACGTGCAGGACAATGCCGTGTGAACCTGGCCTAACTCTTCAAGACTCGATGTTCAATGCTCATTATTATCTGTCATACCAAAATTTTCCAATATTCCAGAAAAGAACAACTGTTTGTTCTTTTCTAGAATTCGGAATATATAATATTCGCTGTGTAATTATTAATGTTCTTCGTAAAAGTACATAACATGTAGTGTAAATTCAGTGGCCAGAAATATGCTCAAAAAACTGCACATTATTTTGCGATAAAAATTATCATATAAACGCTTTCCTGCGGTTCAAAGTACCGTCATTCTCGTCTAAAGCCATTCAGCAGTTTGCGATGGGGCATTGACACATTTTCGTCTTAATAATATCCCAATATGTATTGATAAACAATTAATGGATTTTACATGTTATCATCGATTTAGCTACACTGGTAGCAGAAGTATTAAGTGACACTCAATAATATATCAAAATATTATTTATCAGCGTTCCTCGCAGCTTTATCTCTAATCTCCAAAGTTTATCACCCAAACACCTTTCTCTGTATCTCTTCAATCATATTGTCTCTGCTATTGACAGGGAGACAATCGTTCATTCGACTTCGGCAGTTTGGTTTATAAAATTTACTTGTAGGAAGTTAAATAAAGTAGATTTATTATTTACTAGCGACCCGCCCCGGCGTCGCACGGGTATAAAATATATAGCCACTGAAAAAATGATTAAAATCGATAGCCTATGATCCTTCACGTGGTCTACTTCTTATCTGTGCCAAATAACATAAAAATTGCTCCAGTAGTTCGCGAGATAATTTTTCCACATTCTCCTATTAGTCTTAGCGTGATTAAATATAGCCTTCCTCAATAAATGGGCTATCTAACACTGAAAGAATTTTTCAAATCGGACCTGGCCCCTTAGACAAAGTCCCTTTCGTTAAAAACGATGACGAAATTCGTTATCAAAATGTATGGGATTTGACATTAGTCTTCGAAAGCGCAATGTCATTTAGCGATGACTTATGTCAAACCGCATACATTTTGATAACGAATTTCGTCATCGTTTTTAACGAAAGGTACTTTGTCTAAGCGGGCAGTAGTTCCTGAGATTAGCGCGTTCAAGTTTCCCCGTTTTTTTACCACATTTTCCTCTATTTCTTCGCTCCTATTAGTCTTAGCATGATAAAATATAGCTTGTAGCCTTCCTCGATAAATGGGCTATCTAACACTGAAAGAATCATCAAAATCCGTTGCGTAGTTTTAAAGATTAAAGGGAACAAAGGGATATGAGGGAAAAAAACTTTGTTTTATAATATGTATAGACTAAACGCCCGCAGCTTTATTGCGCCAAAATTCGTTTACGGAGCGGGAAAATACATTTTCCGGGATAAAAAGTATCATAAAACTAAAAAGTGTCCTTTCCCGAGACTCAAAGCATCCCCATGCCCAGCAAAATTTTTTCGGCGGCGGATTTAGGCGGTCTGTCTCTCTGTTACCTCTTTGCGATTGGGTGTGAACAGATAGACAGACATAAAAACATTCACATTCATAATATTCGTATGGAAATATGGTTGTAACACGCAAAGATAATATACGGGATAATTCAGTAAAAGCAAGAGGGTATATTTCATGTTCTCACTGTTCCAATCATGATGATGCTGATGATATCATATTATGCGCAATAAATGCTCGCAATAAAACAATATATAGATTATATGGCACATTCTACGGTATGATGCGAGATCACTGACGAGGCGCTATTCGATGTTAGCCGACTATCTCACGACTGGAACCGTATGGTTCAAGTTAAAGACTTAAGACAAATGTCACAATATTTTTTTTTCTAAATTGGCTAGGTTGCCTACCATCGGTTTGGAAATATTTTACCTTTTTATGTGTCTGTATCTAAATTAAAAACAAAAGCTGCCATTATCAACAAAGAAAAAAGAAGAAAACATCTCAGATTCTTAAAGTCACGATTAATAAGGCTTTAAGAATATTTTGAACATGAATGAAGAATTCGGAAACATAAATTCAGCGATTTTTATCTTTATCTTGATGTGACTCAACTTGGACTGTCGCCAAGAGATCCGCCAGGTTAAAATACGCCATTTTCATCAATACCACAACCCTGCATCGGGTTTATTGACATCCAACGACTCCTAAACTGCGGTTTAGTTACAGTAACTTTATATAAAACTTTGACATAGATAGTAACTTTGAAATACCAAATATTTTTTTGTAAAGATTTAAATGAAAATTTAAATATTATGCAACTTTGAATTTTGAAACTTAAACCTTTGCAATAAAACTAATTTGGTACACAATCGACAGCTAAATCATTTGAAAAAATAATTAAATTAGCAACGAAACAGTGATCCCTAAAGAGCATTAATTCATCGAGCTTAATGCTAAATGAAACTTTCTAAAAATGTAATCAAATACATTCATTAGTAACATTGTGAAGTGAATTAATTTAATTTGATTGTTTTGATGTAGGTCGCCGCCGCTCATGACTCGGACTGTGTAGTTCTGTAATTGCTTTCTTCGTGCCCGTACGTATCTATTATGTACGTAACGTTGTGGGAGGTAGAATAATTAATATGATTTTTCACAATTTTCTTTGTAACGCGAACATTTTTATGAATTTCCACGAACAAACGAAGCTTAATTGCTCGTTGCTAAGGTGAAGCAATTATATCATTTACAGCAATTATAAACTTAACAGACAATACACGTTTATTACTAAATTATTACTCTATCATCAATCATCATAGACTATAGAGCTTTACTTTATAATTTGAATTGACTGGTTATGTAGACTTTGCAGATTCAGATTCATCAAAGTATTAATTTTTGTATCATTTAGCTACTTAAAATCTCGCTACCTACTTTAAAAATACATATTTTATCAATAATCGGCCAAGTGCGAGTCGGACTCGCTCACGAAGGGTTCCGTACGAGCGAAAATAGGCTAGAAATTGTATTTTTTGTATGGGAGCCCCCCTTAATTATTTAATTTATTTAAATTTTATTATTAATTATTAAATTACAAATACAAATAAATATTTTGTAAACATTTCATTGGCATAAGTGTTGCCGTTATTGATTGAGAGCAAAAAATAGCAAAAAAAATCACGTTTATTGTATGGGAGCCCCTCTTAAATATTTAAATAATTTTATTTTTAGTATTTGTTGTTATAGTGGCAACAGATATACACAATCTGTGAAAATTTCAGAATTCTAGCTATAGCGGTTCTTGAGTTACAGCCTGGTGACAGCAGACGGACAGACGGACAGACATCGAAGTCTTAGTCTATTACTAAGACTTCGATGTCTGTCTGTCGAAAGGATAAAAACGGGACCCTATTGGTCCCGTTTTTATCCTTTGGGTACGGAACCCTAAAAACGATACGACGATACTAGAAGTTAAAATTAAGTTATTTATCTGGTCTGCACCTATCGTATGGGCAATTAACCATTTCTAATGGAATTAAAATAATTGTCTATTGGAAAATTTGCATAATTATAAATATTATATTGTATCGTAAGAAAATGTAGTGAACAAGGATCTACTGGGAAATCAGCATATTTGTGTATTGTAAGAGGTATGTAAACACTCACCTTCTATTCTGGTACCAGGTCTTGACCTGCGTGTCGGTCAAGCCCAGCTTGGCGGCTAGCTCCATGCGGTCCTGCACGCTGAGGTACTTCTGTCTCTCGAAGGACTTCTCCAGGGTCTGGAGCTGGTGGTCGGTGAAGGCGGTCCTGGCCTTCCTCTGCTTCTTGGCGAGACCTGACACGTCCCCGCACCCCTTGCTTGATACGTCGTCGGAGTCATCTTTCACTCCTGCAAATATAAGGTTGCTTGTTAGGTGTATGCCTGATACCAGTAAAAATGTAGCCTATAGGCTATAATATTCTATAGATATAACCCTACAACTACTTTCTTGTTTTTGTGTGAAACAGTATATTCAGTTCATGACATAATTAATATTTCCACCAGCCTCCAGGTAAAGTATAAGGTGTTAAATCCAAATTTTAAAGTAATTTGATAAAACATAATAGACTCACCATGAAATCTAGATTCTTTGATTTTTGTGTTTTGTTTTTACCTTTAAAAATGGATTATTTAATTTTGATACTATGTTTCATTTGACGGCTTTGAGCATTCATCAGGTGTGTTATCAAGACAGGCAGGTAGTAGAGCGAGTCTTGATACACTCTTTCTGAATATGGAATATGCAAGATCTTACAAAAACGATTTCTGAGCTTCTTATGACATTGGCTGCCAAATGCCTATATTTATAGGAGAAGTCTAGTCGGGTCACCAAATACATTTTTATAGACCCCCGTTAACAACATGTGGACCCTCAATGTTTTTCCACGCAAGCGTAGACCCCTGTCGCGCTCCTAGACCACTTTGGGAATCAATGGTCTAGAGTCTAGACACTAACTGGTCAGTTGTCCAGCTTATAGCGAGCATATTAGCCGGTCCAGGTCGGCTTAGTAACTTAAGTAACTCGTTTCTCCGGCGCGGTTGTCGGGCTTCTGCGGTCGGGCCCTCACTTCCTCAGATATTTCTTGTTATGCTTATTAACCCTAGCGTAAACGATGTTTTGCTACATTTCTATGTTTTCCTTTAAGATTCTTAACACTGCTTTCGTTTTGCTTTAAAAAACAAGTTTGAGTATTCCACATTTTAGATAACCGTCATAGCAGTAAATAATGATGAGCTATTTATTCACTTAGACTTTAGAGTTTTCGAAAACCTACGTGAAGTTTACAAAAACCTACACAAAGTTTTCTGAAAAAATGATTAATTTTTTTGAGTGATACAATGAAGTGAATGATACAAACAGTAACACAGACACTTCAAACTTCTAACACACTTCTTTTTGATCAAACACATCAAACATACAAATCTCAATATTCACATTGTACCTACATTAAAAAATCCTTATATCTAACTATATAGTTTATACCAGGCTCTCCTTAGCGTTACAATAATTTTTTAAGGTCTGTAACAGATACCCAATCAAATCCTGATCAACTTTAATCTTTGTCTTTAATTTTTTGTGACGAAACTGACAAAGCCCATCTCTGCGTTGACAGTTAGTTTAGTTTGTATTAAGATTATTTAAATACTCTTTAGATGTACTTAGATATGAATCACGAGGTCTAATTTAAAATATAATCCGCATTATCAAGAGTATAAGTATTAAGTAGCATACCTAATATAATAATGTACAGTATGTTCATATTAGACCACTCGAACCTGACGCACGCACACATAAATGCGTTATCAGATAACTCGAAGTAGCAAGCTTACCACGTTGGCCCTGATGGTCTTTTAAGCCATCATGATGATGCGAAACAGTATGTTTGCGTATTCGATGTCTATTATTTGAACAATCATGACAAATCGGTCAAAATTGCTAGTATTGATATTGATCAACTAATTCTAATTAAGGCCTAAGTTACTACGTTGGTCATTGGACCAACGTCGTAACTTAGGCCTTAATTAGAACTAGTTTACTGCTTAGTTACTCTACCATTTGTCGTCTATACTGTGTAAGTAGTGAGGACATGAGTTTAAAGCTATAATGCGTGGGGAATTAGCGCAGCCGAGTGTAGGAGCTGTGGTTTACCACCCAGGCACTAACGCCCTGATACAGTGTGCGTTTAAACATACATATATGTATAATTTGTCTTCCTAGGCCTTACGCAAGTCTAGCTAATCGTTCGTCAAATAACTTGTATTCTTTATTATGATAAGCAAAATATTAAAAAATATTTTTTAATCTTTCGCATATAAATTAAAGTTGGCTAAAAGTAAATATAATAAGCTGCTGGCAGTAGAACTCAGTAGTTTTAAAATCCACCAACCATGACGCTACATTGAAAGCACGGTCGAAAGTCAGAGCTTTCAAAGCTTGCTACAATACACTTAAAGACACGACATACAAATACACAATATTATGTATTTGTATATTGTACCTTTACTATATTTATATTTTATAATGCAATTAAATTTTAACTTAATAATGTCGTGCCCCAAACGAGTAAGCCTTAATAGTCTGGTTGAGACGAGACTCTTTTAAATATGCTCTATATTCTTTATAAGAGTATGATCAACAACAAAGTTCCGTTTAGCAAAATAACTCCAAACTACTAGCGTAGCTACTAGCGGTAAATCAACAGAGCGACAGTTAATTACCCAGCAGTTATGACATTTTACACTGCCGATATCGTATCGGGCCTTGAAAATCGCCGCCTGCCCGCCCCGCAATGTTCACAGCAATTACGACCGTCCATTAGGGTCGCCAATAATTCATCATAATAAGGTCCAACTGCCGCGTTTACTGAACCGTAAGAAATTATATTAATCGAAATCCATGTTTTTCTCGGTGAATTGTAATTATATTGCATTTCCTAGTGAGTTAATACCGATATAGGAAGCGGGTAGTGGTGCATATTAAAATAAGCAACGAATATATAAATATTCGTTGCTATAAAAACTATAAAAAAAATAAAGCGCATCACAATAATAATAATATTATTGTGATGCGCTTTATTTTTTTATAGTTTTTAGAAGCAACAAAAACCTAAGAGATATGTACCTATTATGATTATGATTTGTGGCTGTCCACACGTTGTCTCATGTAACATGCTTATTTTGTTAAAAAAAGATTTCCGAAAGTTGTAAAATTATATCCGAGCCTAATTTTGTAAAACTTATAAATCCAGTCAGTACATTTATCAGTTAAACGAAAACTGTGGTTAAGCTGGTATCCATATTGGTTCAAGATAAACTTATCTTAAGCTATAAATTATCGTTTCGAATGTTCAATACCGAGGTGTGTTCACCTTTGTGTTGTGATTTTATGTTTAGAAGGAAAACTGTTTTGAGATTCTTGTATTTTTCCTTGTTGCTGCTATAAAATACTAAATAGTGTTTGTTATCTCATATCTGTTTATCTTAGTTTTTTGTCGCGAGGTTTGTTTTCTAGTCAAATAATTGTTACATAGTTAGTTTATAAACAGCTAATGTCAGACATACAGTACTTTTTTAGGCTTCAATTACACCAAAACGAGACGAAACGAATTGCAATGAAGCCGTGCATAATACAAATACAGAATTAAGCTGATGTTCTATTTGACATTTAAATTTTGAATTTTGTATTGCTTTTGTACATCACCAACTTGCACCTTGTTTCGTTTCGTTGTGTTATATCCATACTCATAATATAATAAATGCAAAAGTGTCTCTGTCTGACTGTCTGTCTGTTACCTCTTCACGCCCAAACCACAAGTCGATTTTTCGGAAATTAGGTATGGAGACACTTGGATCCTGGGAAACGGCAGGATAGTTTTTTTCCTGAAAAAATGTACGGTTCCCCTCGCGATAAACGAATTTTGGCACAGTGGAGTTGCGGGACTCATATAAGTAGTGTGATATATTTTATTCTAAGCCCTAAAGCACATTTTTAAGAAACTTATCGAGTTTAAAACATATAAATTAGAAATAAAGTCATTACAATCGTTGGAATAGCTTGAAATAACTGAGTTGACCCTTGATAAAGCCACTTCACATAGACCATTTTAGTGTCGGACATAACAAGGTAAACGAACAAGTTACAAGACTGTTTCAACTGCGATTAGTCATTAGTCATTACTCACTATACTGATTAACCGAAAGCTTTATAGGTGTTGAGAAATTATAATTAACTATTATTATTTATTGTTTATTATGATATTTATTGCTAAAAAGTGTGAAAATTACAAAACATGCTTGAATTGTAAGTAGGTAAGTTTACAATCTACGCGTTGTAAGAAGACTCCAGACTTTTGACTTAGATACATACCAGTAGTCTACGTTAAATATCTAACAATCTTCTTGTAAACAAAACAAATATCCACATCCGAACTATATATAAACTCCTCCTTTTTGGAAGCAGGTTAAAAATGTAACTTGATCGTATTGATATGCCACTGTAGTTTCTAAGCCGGTTATCTATACACATAACTTAGTACCTATGTACTCAGCATTGAACACAGAGATAGAACTAAATTGAAATAAAGTGTAGGTTCTTCTAGTGACGGGGCTGCGAGATTTCAACGATCAGTGGTACAATTGCGGTAGGTTCTACCGTACCTACCCGTAACTCTGTCTTAAGGGCCTTCCCTACGGAGATTCCATAACTTACCGTTTTTAATTAAAGCCTTATAAACTCATAATTTGAAAGCTACAAAGTTATAATAAAAATACAGAAATAATCTTCAGTATATCAACATTCCTTTCCCCGTTTGAAATTTTCTATTTTTGTTTATTATACTCATGATATCAGCTTCCAAAGGAAAACCAATTTATTAAAATTCAAGCATACATTCAGCATCTCCTTAGGATTTACAAATTACTTTTACTTGAAACAGACGCTAATAGATCGACAATATCATAAACTACATATTACTTAGGACAATTTTGAACTAAGATAAATAAAAAAATAGGGTTTTGGTGCGATCTCGGCAACGCGGCAAATGTATGGCCAAGGTCGTTTGCTCGGGGGACGGCCTTAAGCCGGGAGTGGAGCACCATGGGGTTTTAGTGGGACTTAGTGAGTAGACCCTACTGGGTATAGGGCCCATTAGGGTGGGCTTCTTACCAATATACGTAACGTACGAAATACGTTAAGACTTAAGTATTTCCCCAGGTACTATTTTCTTACTTATGTACAATATGTAACTACGTAATAAATAAGTGTAGGTGTGTGTGAAAGTAATGTATCGATTACAGAGAGCGGCTCACTGCTGACAGTTGACACTTAACGCCGTTATTATGTAAACACTAAACATGTCCGCTCACTATACTAATTCCTTACTAGGTATAGACTGAGCGAGTGTTCGGCAGACTTACAGTGAAGTAGAAAACTCCATACTAATGCCAGGTATATACATAGCTGTTTTATCCGCCGTTGGTTGCAATGGGCATTCACTATTCCCAACGAGGGTTCCTGCTTTGCTACTATAGTACAACCATGATACACGTGAATTAATAAATCGAAAATGTAGGATGTATAGGGGATTTGGCTGTGTATATTAAACCAAATTTAAAATTATCGAATACATTCCCAATATATAAATACATTCCCGTTTTACCCCGGAGTCTCATACTCTTTTCTTTCGTCCCCATGAAAATGTGGTATTATTTAAAGGCTTCGCGTCTCGTCTCGATCAAAACCCCAAGTATTGTTGTTAATTTTAACTATTTATTATGTACTAAAGCTTGTGTCTAATATCCATTGCATCATTGTAATTACCATAATAGATAAGAATATCCGCTTCGACCTTAATGTAACGAAATTGATCAGTAAAATATTCAGAGAATCAGTCACGCAGTCATAAGTAAGTTAATATTTAATTATCAGCTTAACTTATTATAACTACTGCGTGGGGCGTCCTTAGTGACAGGCGGACGAATAAGGTCGCTAAACACTCAATGTTGATCGAAAATACTTGTTAATTGTACATTCATATTGCTACATGACAATTTAATTAGTTATTAGTTGATTAGTAAGCTAGATGTGGCATGGGGTTTTATGACTCTGTCTTTTCTCATATGTAGAGTCGAAGTTAAAATAGAGTAGCCAGCATTCTTTTATATTATATTTTGGATAAAAATATTTTGGTATTGCCTTTGATGAGTTTCATCGGTTTGGAAAATTCATAGCTCTCAGTTACTTAAAAAGATGGCGCAATAAACTTGATATACTTCATGATTATGTATACAAGCCAGGTTGGCCTACGGTGGCGTTAGAGCGAGATGAACGGAAAACTTGGGGTTGGGGAGGTATTTGCTCAGCAGTCAGCCATGAAGAGCTGTATGGGCTCTTAAAAAACTTTCAGTTACACCTAAATCCTAAAATATCAATATCCATCCATTATTACACAACGCTAATACCTATACCTTGTACTAAAACGTATGATCATCCATATTTTATTAACGTTAAAGGAAGGTCACAATATAATTAAAATCAACACCTTAATTAATAAAAACATAATAAAAATTCAAATAAAAATCCCAAACCGCTAAACCTACTAAAAGTATCCATTAATTTATTTTGTAAATATTTGGGTGCGATCATCAAAAGATAGTAAGTTCGTAAATTAAACAATTTATGAGTTGAAATTTCATTTACTCGATAACAGGGCTGATAAGACTTTTAACCGACAATAAAGTTTGCGCGAGCTTTTCTTTGTTCTTTTGTGGATTAAAGTAAGTTTTTTTTATAAATTACACTGAGATTAGAAAGCTAGATAAGCGATTGCTTAAAGAGTTGTTGGCCTCGATGATAATACGATAGTGTTAATTTAATTAAAGTAATATTTATTTAATTACGTTTCAAGTGGTATTTTAATTAAAAGGTAATGTATGTGTTTTAGGCATGAAGCACGCATTTATTCAAATGAAGCCTATTTTTCTATTAGATTATGTTTAAATAATGTATCTACGTTTTAATTTAACTCTATTATTTGCTTTTCATTATTGACCATTATGAAACTTACTAATTTAACTCACTTGTTCTTATGGCATATTTTATAATCTACAGTGTTGAATAATAAAATATTATAATGCGAGTATAAAGTAAAATTTATTTATTTAATGTTTTATTTTTTGATCTTAATTACAGCAATAAAATTTTAGTTCCATGGTAAGTAAATATAATTTTTTAATAACTTAAATATTTACTGTCAGTAAATGTTTGTGTATATTATTATTATTATTTTTACATTCAAAATGAAAATATTGGTAAAAGCAATCAAGAAGTACTTAAGTATTTTTTCGTAAACAGTGTAAGAGCTTTGTTTGGGTAACACAGTGATAAAAATTACACTGGCACTTCAATTGAGTCTCAAAAGTGTATTTTTTAGGGTTCCGTACTTAAAGGGTAAAAACGGGACCCGATTACTGAGACTACCTGTCCGTCTGTCTCCAGGTTATAACTCAAGAACGGTAATAGCTAGAGCAGTATTTCCGAAAGTGTGGGTCGCGACCCACTGGTGGGTCGCGGGTAGATTTTGGGTGGGCCCTGAAACTACAGGACGATTGTCGTACTCGTTCGATTGTCATTTTACTCGTTCGTTTGTCGTCGTGGGTGCGTGCGGGACGGGGGCGGAGCATTAGAACGTAAACGTAATTGTAAGTAAGTATGCTGACGATGATGATAATAATATCACAGTGTAAATAACTACACTGTGATAATATTATGGTGGTGAACTACGATAACAAACCGCTGCTTTTTTGTCTTTATGACACAAGTAGTGGGCCGCGAACTTTAAACTTTCTTGTAGATGGGTCGCGGTCCCGACAAGTTTAGGAAACACTGAGCTATAGAGTTGAAATTTTCACAGATCATGTATTTCTGTTGCCGTTACAACAACAAATACTAAAAACAAAATAAATTAAATGTTTTAGGGGGGCTCCCATACAATAAACGCGATTTTTCAAACATTTTTTGCTCGGTATCAATGATGACAACAGGTAGGCAGTTGAAAATTTCACAAAGGCCTTAATTATGTATGTACTTTAATAATTAATAATAATATTTGAACAAAATTAATATTTAATTTTGTTCAAATATAACAATGTCCCATACAAAAAACACAATTTTTGGCCTATTTTTGCTCTATAACGCGAACGGTACGGAACCCTTCCTGCGCGAGTCCGACTCGCACTTGGCCGATTATTTATAATGAATCAAAACGTTTAGATAACTAGATGATGCCCGTAACTCTGTTGCACCAAAATTCTTTTATCGCGCGGGAACCGTCAATTTTTATGAGGTAAAAAGTATTCTTTGTCCCGGGACTATAATTGATCTGTACCCAATGATATTCTACTAAATACGAGTACAGATCTGTTACGTTCATACTATTTTCCGGCTTAAATTGCTTCCGAACAATTTTCAAATTCAAATTTGACAGATAAGTGAAACAAAAGATACGAAATGCCATTTACATAAAAGATACAGACTAAATAAAAGACGAGCCAATTGGCCTGTATTTGAGGATTCACAACGCGCGCGGTAGTAACATATCTGCTTTGAGTTTTTTTATATAATATCATTGTCTATACCTTAGCAAAATCGGTTCAGCGGTTTGGGCGTGAACAGATAACAGACAGACACACTTTCGCATTTATAATAATATAGGTAATGGATAACTTATATTTCGAACCTTTGCACAATCAGACGTGAGTGTATGCTAACAGCTAGTTCACGATCTATGGGAGCACCCACTTGTTAGTTGTTACTGCTAGCTCCTAACGCTCTACTTACAGCTGCATTTCGCCATGGGCTAATGTTTCATGATTTAGAAAGGAGTTTCAAATTGATGGTTCATAGCCTTGATTTTATGAATTTCTAACTTAACCCGGTTTGGCTTTAATTTGCCTTTTTTAAGGCAGGTTCAAATTTATAGGTACCTGAGGCTTTTCTGAGTTAACGCAAATTTAGATAAAAGTTAATAATAATCAATCTATTATACATTTATAGGTAGCAGGTTATTGTAAGGGATTTCAGTACTTAATTGAAATTAATGATTTTATAATTTCCCAGGGATAAAACCTAGTTAAATATTTTTATTACCTAGACCTTATAACAAACATCAGCTTGTAACTTTTCCCGATATTTTATTCTGTTTATATATAACCAGACGACGCCCGCAACTCCGTTGCGCCAAAATTCGTTTATTGCCCGGGAACCGTACATTTTTCCGGGACAAAAAGTATCTCCATGCCAAATATCAGAAAAATCAGTCCGGCGGTTTAGGTGTGAAGAGGTAAGAGACAGATTTGACAGACAGATTTGACAGACATGTTGCAGACTAGCGGCATTCATGAGCATCACCTATGCAGATGACAGCACAGGTGATGCTGTATATACCGGCTCCCCCAATATTTCTCGGCAAAATGTCACTGAGAGTCGAAACGAACTTGTGTCTAAGGTGGAGAATTCATTGGAGAAGGTCTCTGAATGGGGTAGACGTAACTTGGTCCAATTCAACCCCGCCAAGACACAAGTCTTCGCGTTCACCACTAAAAAGTCACCAATGGTCGTATATCCTCGTTTCGAGGGCACATCTTTAACCGTCTCCCCTAGCATGCTTGGTGTTCTTAACAGAGCGAGACAGTACTTCAGTCCGGACCAACGCCTACAACTCTACAAGGCGCAGGTTCGGCCTCATATGGAATATTGTTCTCATCTCTGGGCAGGGCGCCAAAATACTAACTGCTCCCTCTGGATCGTATCCAACGAATTGTTGACTACCATAGTGTCTCAAACAGCTTGGACCCCTTGCAATTACACCGAGATGTAGCTTCACTCTGCATCCTCTATCGGTTGTATCACGGGGAGTGCTCAGAGGAATTGTTCGGAATCATACCATCTGCAACTTTTCGCCATCGACCCACGCGAAAAACATACCATCCTCATCACCTTGATGAGTGGCAGTCTTCCACAGTGCGTTATTCGCGTAACTTTCTGCCGCGCACTGTAAAACTCTGGAACGAACTGTCACTAGCAGTTTTTCCGGACCTATACGACCTGCAAACCTCCAAGAAAAGAGCGTATTCCCTCTTAAAAGGCTGGCAACGCACCTGCAGCTCTTCTGATGTTGCGAGTGTCCATGGGCGATGGTAGTTGCTTACCATCAGGTGACCCGTTTGCTCGTTGGCCCCCTTATTCAATAAAAAAAAAGATAGACCACACTTTCGCATTTGTGATATTATAGTATGGATATTATGCGGTAAGTTACAGATCAAATAGCGATGTTATCTGTTGTATTTTTACATAGGACTTTGTAGTTAAACGCTTAATGTCACGTATCTGAGGCAATTACGCGTCATTATCTGTTGTTTTCCCGTAATTAATGATTGCACAAATTATTACCGTAAACAGTACTTACGCGACGTATCATTTTTGCAACGTAGAGCTACGTAATCGTACACGTTAACTCCTGTAAAAATATTTATTTTTGACAGGCGCCAAAGCAACGCACCTGCAGCTCTTCTGATGTTGAGTGTCCATGGGCGATGGTAGTTCCTTTCCATCAGGTGATCCGTTTGCTCATTTGTCCTCTTATTTTAGAAAAAAAGCTATCTTTGTCATCTATGAATCAAAAAGTCTGGCGACTCTGATGACTCCTTCGATTTCGACTTGCCTAAAAATTGCCTTTAACTGACTCCCAAAAACTGAGGATTTTCGGCTGTGTATACTTTTTTATTCCACAAGAACGTAAAGCTAGCTAGCTTTTCATTAGCTGATTCATTTACTCATCTTAAACTACTTCTTCCTTTTAAGTTTTTATGTTAATTACAAACAAAAATTAAAATTATATTAAAGCTGCAATGGGCTTACTTCTTGTATAGGTATACCTTTGGTAGCATTATAGCTACCCGTACTGAGCTTTTAGACAGCTTTAGTATGAAATGTAACTGTATCTATGATATTATTTAGTTTATTTACGCCTCATCGAGTAGAAAGCAACACGGGCGCGCATATATCGATGTTAAATCGAATGAAAAATCATGCATTTTCCGATTTCGTACTCATATCGGGCACGGCTCGGACACAAATTGCGATTACACGCCTAAATTCACCCTCTTAGTTGTATTAAACTTTTACTGCTTGGTATTCTACTACTTGTAATATTATAAATGATGATAAAGGCTAGTATTAAATTACAAATACAAATAGTTTATTGACCATAAATTATTGTTTTACAAGCATTTTTACAAGTAACGGTCCCTCAAACTAGTCGAAGCCTGTCCTATGGGGGACAGAAAGAAAAATAAATAAGTTACTTACTTAAAATAACAAAAACAAATAACAAAAAATCCTTATAAAGCCACTTCCTCCCACGGCCTAGCTTCGCCTAAAGCCACTATATTTATTAATTTGTGGTGACGATTACATGGTTGAAGTTAGATGGATAATTTTGGATAATATCCGAAAGAAAATACAATTACAACAATATTATTTGAAAATTTACTTACTATTTGATATTATAATTTAATTGTTAGATATATATTTCAATACGCTAGAGAAGCTTAAGGATTCTTTAAGAGAGAAATATCGACTCCAGGATCCCTAGTAATAAAATTTTTCACGGATGAAATTAAGCCAAAAACTGTAAATATCCAAAAATATCCCTTAACATTTATTAAAATTTAATATAAACTAAAAATATGATGTCCCAGGTAGCAGTAAACAGGACTCGCCCGGGATCGCCGTACTAATCCGCACTCCGAGCGATACAAATCTTTTAATTTTAATCGAGCTTTATAGAACTCGCATCGCCTGTCAAACTGACACAAAGCCCGCCTGGGACCTTATTATGCCGTTCACACGTATTTTACCCCTGATATCACCCTTAAGTCCGCTATATTAAGGATCATTTTATGGAAACTGCGCAGAAAAACGACGTTGAGTATAGAAGAGTTTAAGGCCCTGTTTATATTGTCGCCAAATCGACGACTCGTCACGACCTCATCACGATAAAATCGATGCGCGATTAAAAATCGATTTTGTAATCAACGTGTTAAAGTTTATTTTCGGTGATTGTGTTTAAGGTTAGCTGTTAATCCGTGAAACTTGATTTGTTTGTCGACAGCGATTAACCTTGCATCACCATCAGTCGCAAAATAACAAAATCTTTGCTATTTTTAACAAATAAAAAACTCTGTAGGTATGGGCATAATGCTCCTAATTTATATAATACGAACTAACCGCGCAATTAAAGAATTACAATGACAAACTATAATTGGTTGAGTTTTATCTTTTTGATTTAGAAAATGAATTGTAACGGCCTATTGTTGACTAAGTTATTACTATATTTTTCTTCACAAATTACATTTTTAGTATTCTATAGATTATATAATAAGCTTAAAACTGCCAAGTAGCAACGAACAAAATGATAATAACTGAGTTCTGAGAGCACCTCAATCTGTGGTTTCAAGGTTCAAATAAAACCACAGTTAATAATAGGCTACTAGTAGCTTACTTAACACCGAGCGGTTAAACTCAACCATTCAACTTTGTTACAAATAATATCTAAATATTATGTAGTTTCCATAATAATTAAGGGCACCCACACAAAACTGCGCATTCGCATCGCATCGCAAAAATCTGCAACAAAACTCATACTTACTAAATAAAATGAAATGCGAATTCGCAGTTTTGTATGGGAGCCCTAAGATGGATAGGTACTAAGAATAAAATAAGGATTTATAATTGAATAAGCCACAAAGAATGTCAAACAGATTATTGAGACACAGTAAGGGACACAGTAGCAAAATTCCGTCCTCGAATCCAAATTAAGAAAATTAATTATTTTAATCTACTTTAACTTTATCATACATTTAATATATTATTGAGTTTTTTTTTATAATATAAATAGGTAAGTAAAGGACTTCATATTCATTAGATTTGCAAAGTTGTGAATAACCTCTCCGGCACTGGTGACACAGGCCCCGAAGGCTTTACAGGTCTTCTATGGGACGTCAAATTTCTAACATATATTTCTACGTCTTGCGTGTTGAGTCACCACTGCTTGGGGCCTACGTTATTTTTTGTCCCAGAGTCCTTGGTTACCTAGCTACACCACTGAACAGCAACATTCAGAATTAACGGAATTTTTTCCTAATAAGGAGGTACAATAAGTAAAGTCCCGGAGTAATTTATCTGTGATCTGCGACACTTATCTGTGGCCGCGACCTGTGTTATTAACATACACTAATTGTGTTAAATTGTTACTCACACATGCACACAGTAATTACAGTATTTTTTCTATGAAAACCTTTAATAACCTCTTGTGAACCTGTTTTAATTCCCTTCAATTATTTGTATGCACAATCGCTTATTTGCTGTGGCAAATGTTTAATATTTTTCATTCTTAAGACACTAAATAAAATTCTATGTGGCCTTTTGTTGACAACATTACAAATTGGGTATGGCATGGCAATGGCAATTTACACAAAAATGAGTATCTGCCGCACTTATAGACGAATATTAATTACTTGACTATAATTAAACACACAACACATTAACTATTTGTGAAAACTTTTTAAATGGCTTATAGTTACAATTTAGTTAAGTTAATTTGTTATTTGATAGCTGTAAGTTTTCCGAAGAAATAAAAATAAATAAAATAAATGAAGATTTTGACATAAGCCCCATACATTTATTGGTCAAACTCTTCATTAAATTGAAGTTTCATCATTATTAATTTTAAATTTATGTCTCTGAGTGCGGCCATAAATAAAATTCTTTGTGGCCAGTATTTTGTTAACAACATTACAAATTATTGTAACCCTGATTTTTGGGTCTTCCAAAAAGTTCGTAAGACTGTTTAAAAATATATTTAAAAAAAAATAGAATCGCGTTTGTTCCTTTTCCCCTACCGAACAGTGTAATTATAATTTGCGCGGATTATTTAAATGTATTAAACTCCGCACCTCTAATCGAAAAGCATTTATGATTTCAGTAAGCTGTTTAAAAATTTTAAAAGGGCAACTTGACGTTTGACAAAAAGCTGATTATAACGTCATTTTTTTTTTCTTTGAGTCCCTTCGAGGATTAATTTCGTTTCGTAAGGGCTCGCAGGGGTTCGGAGTTGTATTTATAGTTGACATTATACGTTTTATTTAATTTATTTGTGTTCATCAACTTGTCTATTTAGTATCACAACTTATAATTAACACTTTATAAGCCTGTCGACCACTTCTTTGCATGGGAACTCTACTTTATTGGCAAGAAAAGAAAGCAAGTTTAATCCGTCGCTCGCAGATTCCTGGAAATCTATTGAAAATGTATTGTTATCGCGGTCCACTTGGGCCGTACGGGGCTTGACGAGTTAAAAATATGTCAAACACACATGATAATATTGACTTGCGCCAGTATTATGCCATTTTAATTCGATAGTTTGTTGAATCTTTAACATCTTCATTTAACGTAGTGTTTATTCAAGTTTTATTTAACGCAGAGTTATAAAAAAGGAAATAACCAATGTAAACAATTTGAAACCGTAGACCCACTAGAGGCTAGTTAAAACAAAATAACTCATCTAATTAGTTAAAAAAAAACCCTAAACCAATTTTAGAACGTATTAAAAATGAAGGCCCAAAAATGTTAGTCAAATAACATTTGTGACGGTCCAGCGGACCCGTGGTGTTGATGTGACAAAAGCCGTCACAGATCATATTGCATCTACACACACACACACAACAACACACTTACATCCAAACATCAATACACCTGGTGATTCTAAGGTCACACCGAGCAACCATCTAATTTGATTTTGACCACTGATCTGACGTATCTCATGTTCCTAGCGTAACATAATGTTCATACGAGCGACAAACAAGTGACAGTTCGATAATTTTAGATTCTAGTTTCTTACTTAGTTACGTATTTTCCTTAAAATTTACTTATTGACCGGCTTTTGCGTTTTTTATATTTATCAAATGTTATTGGTTAACAATTTGACGTTAGCCAATCAATATTATAAGCCTTTATATCTGTTAGACAATAATATAAAAAAATTAATACTAGGTATTTTCCTTTTATTCTTGCAATTTTTCCTACCAGTTATAAAACAAACAGGACACATTTTGTTTGTTTTATCTTACCGTTAGATGTCGACAAATATGTGTCATGCATATACATTATACATTATAGGTACCTACCTACTTAAAATATTAGTGTTTTATATTACATTAATTGATGTACCTGTCAAAGAATCAATTTATAAGGCGAAGAATTTAGGAATCAATCTATTCTTACAAAAAATAAATAGATATTCTAGCCGCTTACATTGAAATCGGTTTCATGTCAGCGGGTATTATAACCTGAATATCTATTAATGATTGTCACAACAATTTTATTACAATACAAATCACAATTAATTTTATTACAATAATTGTATAGAAAAAAATATTGTAATAGCTGTATAATTACTGACAAGGCTGGTAAGGAATGTACTTTTTACAATCGATCGGTGTAAGAGTATCGCGTGTACTGTTCGCGACAGTTCTCGGTACTGGGAATATCGAGATGAATAAATACATAAAATATGGGTCTTAAAGAGCTGCCGTTTTTATTATATTATCGATAAATTACCAATAAGTCATCGATATTTCAGGTCAAGGTGTGCGGCGCGGCGTAGGCCTGCCGAGCCGGATGGCCGTAGCTGAGCTGGCAAGAGGCCCTAGCGACGACTTTTGTCATAATACGTCAAACTTAAAAATTTTTACATCAGTTCTAAGTCGGCATACTCTATCATTCTGTCTACTCTGGCCGAGCGTTCGCGTTGAACTCTTTTTCTTGAAAATTCAAACACTCAAATTTCGAACGTTCTAAACTCGATTTTTTTTTTACTTTTTTTCTTCAATATTTTTAATAGTTTTAAATATGCGCATACTAAGTTTAAAGTTTTAGATTTTTTCTGTTTAATTTTCAAACTTCGCGTCTTAATTTATAATATTAAATTCAGGCAAAACTTTATTATAATTCCGTATTAATTACGCACTTTTTATGTATTTATTTAATTATGTGACTATCACGCTCGCATTACAAAGACAAAATTTTTATTACCTCTAAAATTATCCAAATATATTATAATTAAAAGCCTTTTATAATTCACAAGAAATGAATAATTATTCTATTTATTTAATTAATTAATTTCTTATCAAGATTTAACTAAGTAGTTTTATGAATTATTTAGGTAAATTTCCTAATTAGTAATTGTAAGGTTTTTTAAGCTAATTAATGACAAAAAAATATATCCATAAAATTTTTATACGGCACCCATCAGAAGTATAAAACTCATTTACTAAAAACACAATAAAACCGCCTTCTTAGTTCTAACGGTTTTTGCAACTTAAACATCTGCTTTTCTTATAGGTTTTAGATATGTAAGTATCTGATTAACAAATTTTAAACTTCATAAGTAAGTTTCTTACAAACATACTCTCATCTATACAAAAAGATAAAATAATTGATATCCACATCATATCTTTGGCTCTTGCTTCTACAGTAAGAAAAGGGTACCATAGAATCTAAGAAATGTGAAGTAATTTTATAATGTACTTCGCTTAGAATACAAAATTACTACAGCTCCCTAAACTCTCTACTTAGATCTTAGACAAGGGATGCCACAAAAGGTAACCCATAGAATATAATTATAACCAGTGACATCATGATACTCTTGTAATCGGTTTCGATACTTATTCGCAACATATAAATATGAAGTAGGGCTCGGACGATAAGCTCTATCTAAAATTAGTTTTTTTTCTAGCCAAACATAAAAACTAGTAACTAAAACTTCTGGAAAAGCTCTACATAATGTTTATCTAAATAGTGGTTTACAAATAAAAAATTATGTAAAACTATAAAGTGTTTTTTTTTTATTTTAGTAGGTACCTAAGGGGTTATTTTCTATGAACGTTTTAGTGCTCATCTACATCCAACCTCAAGCTATAAGCTTCATAATTTAATATGTTTAAGACTATAATCTGTATAGAATCTTTTAGACCTACACAAGTTTGTACCTAAGTCTAAAAGGGCCATTCCGCTACAGAGAGAATTAACGAGAATTTTTAAAATGTGTACCTAATTAGTTACATTTTTCAAATGAAATATACATAAGTAGATGTGTATTTACTAACAAAACAACTTTTATCGGTAAAAAATGGAATTCGAATAACTTAGAGCGTTTTTACGCATTATCATCTAAGGGATGCGATGTTTTTTCCCATATTTTTTTATTAAAATATCATATATTTCAAATTAATGTGTAGTTGTAGTATAGTTATACAGCAATACGTCGAAATCTTTTGTATAAATTACACTATTCAACCGTTTTTAGTGATTTAGACGATTAATTTTGTCAGGCCAATAAACAACTGAAAATAAAAATAAAAAATTACAATTGGGTGCAGTTTTATTACAAATTACTAGTATAATTATATATTCCATATCGAAAATTTTAAAATTAGTTAGAGAATTACGATTTAATTTAAGAGATTTGAAAATTTTGATGTTGCACCCGCGATCGTAGAAATGGTTAATAATTTCTAGTACTTATTACTACAATTTTAATCTTGTTACATGTTTCTTTGTTTTACGCTCTTTTGAAATATAGGCAAGTTATTTTGTAAAAGTTTCGCAATAACCAGTACTCACATAATATGAACTCATCACGGTTCTTAGTGGAGGTTCAAATTGGCACTTCAGACCTGTTTGTGGCCCTTCATACATTTGATGAAGGTTTTCATTTATAAATCATTGTTAAACTAGTTAAAATGTATCCCTTCACGGGATATTTGATTAATAAATATGCTTCATTTTGCCTGTAGGAAGCTTTAAGTGTGTCAAACTGTTGCACCCGCGATAATGGAATCGCCCAAAAGATAAAGTTACCTACTACTTGTAATCCAGTGCAATATTGAATACGATAAATAAATCGGTACTAGTCAGTGCAATTTTTATCCTAGGTTGGATAACTTAGCGTTAGATAAACAGTGGGTCTAACTCGAGCGAGCAGAAATCATATAGTGCGACTCTATTTCTAGATAGAGATACAATTAGCCTAATGGCTCTCTCTGTATCGGGATAGTCTGTAACTGACCTAGGGAGTATGTGGCGTCTTACAATTTACCTACGTGGGGTAACATTACCTAGCTCTATATAAGTATCAATTGAGAGAGATACATGCCTACAGTTCTCTCTCTAGATAGAAGCTATACATTCAGCCTCTTTTAATTTCGGGGAAGTCTGTGGAACTGACCTGGGGAGTCTGTGGCGTCTAACTGCGATACTCTATGTTTGCATAAAGATATAACATTCAACCTCTCTCTCTGTAGAGAGTATGGATCTTTATCGGGGGAGTCTGAAGGAACTGTCCTGGGGAGTCTATGGTGTGTAACTGAGATACGTAAGCTGAACATATACCTAGCTCTATCTCTCTCTATATCGGAGACTGTGGAACTGACCTGGGGAGTCTGTGGCGGAGCGGTCGGAGTCGGAGTCGCGGTGCGCACTGAGGTCCCGGGGCGCGTTGAGTATGTCGGTGATCATGAACCGCGTGCGGGGCGCGCGCTCGCGCTCGTCTCGCTGCACCGTCATCGCGCCCGCCCCCGCCCCGCCGCCCCCCCACCCCACCTCGCCGCCCGTCACCGCACCCGCATCGCAATCCTGAATCTTGGAATCTCTAAAATGTTCTAACCATTTATGCACTTTGGCCGACAGTTTTACACTTTTACTGAAAGTTCACACGAAATTGGCCTAATGAGCTCGCATCGGCGGCATGTAACACGATTGTCTATCACAGGGTATCGTCCGTCGAGATCACGCGGAATTGTCGCCGGAGTAGTCGCGGTGGTGCGCCACAAGGTACTGCAACACTGGCGGTCGGCGCGAGGTGTCGGCGAGAACTGAGCGCGGCCAGCGCGGGCGGCGGGAGGCGGCGCCGACGGTGGGCGCGCGCGGCGGCGCCCAATAGCGAGGCGCGGGGGCGGGGGGCGTGGCGCTGCCATGTTGCCCCCCGCCCCCCCGCCGACCCCCGCCGGCGCCGCGGGGGCCGAGGGGCTGCTAATGCTCTTTTTGCCGACTCGCTGAGAGAAAGCTCCGCGCGGATTTAAGCTTTTATACGTGGATAAAACGCTTTTATAGGAAAATAAACCGTCCTCGCTGTGGGATGTCGCGTTTTATGACGGTGTTTTACTCCAACTTGGCGTCTCTATACGGCCCTAATTGGTTTGTTTGGCCTAAATTTAGTCTTGAAAGTGCTTTATTTGTACTCTGTTCTTTTGATACGATTTATTGAGTGTAATAGTATTATTTATTGGTAACTTTTTTTAATGTGGAGTTGATATAATGTGTGGGTAGAAACAAAAGTATCCTGTATAGTTTTAACGTATTTTATATGTACCTACTTAATTCTTATTTTTTACTTTAACAATAATTAAATCGTAGGTTATCAACTTATCACTTATCCGTGTGACGTCTTATAAGAATTTTTAAAGTCACTAAGTACCTATGTTACATTTTTTTACAAAATGTTACAGTGTTTAAGAAACTAATATTATGAGCTGCTACTGCACCTACGTTTCAATACCTATATCTAGGTAAGAAGATACTTTGAGTCCCGGGAAAGGACAAAGGATACTTTTCATCCCGAAAAAATGTACTTACAGACTTACTGAGTTCCCACGCCATAAACGAATTTTGACGCAACGGAGTTGCGGGCGTTATTTAGTACTTACCTACTTAAATAAAATGGGATTTGACAACTTAGGTAGCGATACCTAATTTGTCAAATCCCATTTTTTCCAGCC
The DNA here is from genome assembly GCA_937595015.1 of Polyommatus icarus. Taxonomy (NCBI): domain Eukaryota; kingdom Metazoa; phylum Arthropoda; class Insecta; order Lepidoptera; family Lycaenidae; genus Polyommatus; species Polyommatus icarus. The sequence continues at coordinate 6,684,729 of OW569328.1, read as the reverse complement.
CAGAATTCACATAAAAATCCATATGACGTCATTAAGCTTTGTCAAATTCAATACACATTTTTGTATTTGAAATTGATTGTTGTAGTTCCGCTTTAGTGGCTAAATACTCTCAGCCAAGTAACTTACCCAAATATTTGAAAACCTAGGATGGTCTGAAATCGGGTACTCGGGCTATTGGACCCAAAAAATTGGACCCATTGGGTCCAATGACTAGATATGAATTTTTAACATATTTTCATCTAGCGATTGGACCCACTTTTATGATTCATTGTTTTCTGGCAAGAAATTTCGAAGTAGGGTTGGCACAAAAATAATCAGTTATAAGTTATAACCATAAAACATATCATTTTGTATATTTAAAACTTAGTAGTTTTTATTATTCGTAGCTTAGAATACTCTCATCAACTTATATTAAAATTATTACTATTAAGTACCTAAATCTACTGCGTCAAATTATGTTAAAAAAATATCTTTAATATTATAATAATATTAAAAATACATATGTGTTATTAATTTTGTATGTGTTACTACATATTTTAATACTGATTTCAGGCATTTTAATACTTGATTTATTATTATTACATATTAGTATATAAAAATTTAAAAAAAACTGTTAAAACTATATATTTTTATATTATAACTACAGAATTTACTTAACGTAACATCTAAGGATTATTTTTGTTAAAAAACTGTAATATTATTAAAAACTAGAAAAAATAATGTATGGAAAGTATTATTACATACTTATTTGAGTGACTTACTGGCAATCCTAATGTTTTTAAACCTAGTAAATTATATAATTATTAACAATAACTAATTCACAATTACAAGGTACACCTAAGAAATTATTTTATAATAAAACCTGTGATTTTATTTGATAGAAAAAAATTACATAAGTACTCAATAGTTTTATTTCAATCTTTTTAAACAAAAGAAGTACGAAGAATCTTATGTTATTAGTTTAAAATACTTTATATTAATATTATTAGCCAAATATTGATTTATTGTCTATTATTTGTACTAATTGTTTGAAGTTTTAATTTGTCTTGACCCTTGACCGATCTCAATAAATATTTTCATACAAAGTAATTATTTTGTTTTTTATTCTAATCTACAACTTTTTTGCTGGTCCTACGGACATAAACCCGACAGTCATAAAAAATAATTACTTGGGTCCAATCGCTAGATGAAAAAATGTTAAAAATTCATATCTGGTCATTGGACCCACTGGGTCCAAATGGGTCCAATAGCCCGAGTACTCTTGAAATCTTTATGCAAGACAATCTTACGCCATTAACGTCAATAAATTTTCATGTTGCAATTATGTCAAAATAGCCAAACAATACCGATTTGGCCAAATTTTTTGGGTAGATAACGCTATCCCTTGATACACTTACTTTATCTATTACGAGCTTTTGCCCGCGGCTTCGCTCGCGTTTAGAAGTAATATTATATATAAACTTTCATTCCCTACTTTAACCCCTTGGGGTTGGAATTGATCAAAATCCTTTCTTAGCGGATGCCATCGTCATAACGGCTACCTGCCTAAATTTCAGCCCGGTACGTCCAGTGGTTTGGGCTGTGCGTTCATAGATCACCATGATGTCAGTCAGTCACCTTTGAGTTTTATATAATAAATAAAGATGTAGGTTCCTTCATGAAGTTATCGCAATTCGCAGTGCTAAGACTTAGCACATGTGAAGCGTGGAAATAATGTTAATAATACTGCTATTATTATAAGATCGACTTACGCATAGTGTGTCACCAGCTTAAGTTTTATTGTCGTTATATGTATGTGTGTATCGCATGCGCGGTGCAGCTCGTAAACACAACTAATGGGCGCGGGCAAAAAGCTGCAGTAAACGGCTATTACTGTTACGTCACGCTGCACTGACTCCAGACGACGCATTGCACTTGCTACTCTGGACTGCAACTTGCCACTTTATACTGCAAACTGCTACACAGCTCAGCAATGAGCATTGCCACTTGCCACTCCATACTGCATAGCTACCAGATCGCTTGCCAATCAGCACTGCAACTTGCTACTTCATACTGCAAGCTGCCACGTCGTCGTTAAAGTTGACACTCAGCTGTGTGACTCATACTCTGCAATTTGCCACTTGACACTGCATCCTGCTATACCACGCTGCAACCACACCTCTCTACAACCATAGCTGCATCTTGCCACTCCACACCACTAGTCAGTTCTGCAATCTACTCTAGTGCTATTGCATTGCGTGCTGCAAGTTGCCACTCCGCTGTACTGGCAACTACTCTATACTGCTATCACTCTGCACTTACCACCCCCTTCTGCAAGTTACTGCTCCGTTTGGCAATCAGTACTGCAAGCTGCTATATTTTGCAGACAGCAATACATATCTGCTGTTAATCAGTTTTTAGTTTACGAATTTTGATATTGTGCAATACCTTCTGTCATTCGCCGGTTCCATTATTGTCACAAGATCCATAATTACCATGCCTCTCTCTCCGACCTCTGTGTCTCAGTTGGTGGGCTGTTGGTAGCTCAAGCCGGGGGTCGCTGGTTCGAATCCCGCCGACGGAACAAAAAGTTTTCAAAGTTCCTGGGTCATCGATGTGTATCAAATATGTGTATGATATAATAAAAATCTTAAATATATGTATGGTATAAAAGTATTAAATATATTTCCTTTGTCTGGTACCCGTAACACAAGTCCTTCGGGTACTTAGCATGGGGCCAGACTGACGTGGTGTGAAGCGTCCATAGATATTATTTATTATTATTATATTATTATTATATATGCCTATCCGCTTAAGGGGTTCAAATAGTATTATATTTTTGTCTGTTACACTTACTAGAATAGCGAAGGAAACAAATATTTAAGTATTTTCCGCTTGGCTATCCACCGCTCTACGTGTGCCCGCGCCGCGCCGCAGGCGGCAATGTTACTTTAAATAATTAAAATTATCTACACTCGTTAAAACGTGTTGTTAATTATTTATATTAAAATCAAACAGCGCCGGCAAAGTTCGTGATAATATTTGAAGAAACATTTTTATATAAGCTAACAAACCTACAATTTGCATTTAGGGTTTATGGCCATGTCATGAGCTGATTTTCATCTGGAGAACCCAATTTTAGAATCCCAGGTATATCTAACGATGAGTTCATTTTATAAAGTACGTTTTTGGAACTAGGTACTGGTAAAATTAAGTGCCTATGTAGAACATTATACGATATGTTTACGATTAGGCAGGCAAATCGATATAATTTGGTTAGAAAGCTGAAATATTAATTAAATTAGAATTTGCCCCAGTGTAGCTATTTTTTATTCATCTTTGAAGCGTGAGGTGCCTTACTCTCCTATCACATCTTGTTCTGGTAGTACCTAGATAACACAAGATGTACCATCGAAAAAATTGATTCATAGGCAGTTGACGGACCTATGTCCTTTGGTAGGATTATGCCTACTGTGTAAATCGTCACCGGTCGGCTGGGTTTGACAAAACGCGACAAAAATACGTATAATAAGGTCCGCTATCAACGTCCCTGATAGTACATATTATACTGTTATTAATAAACGTCCTGGTCTGAACTGCTAGCTCTTGAGGCATATGAAAGGACCGCCAATTTACCAACATGATACAAAGTACAAACGGTGGTCGCCCCTATAAATTCTCGAGTCCAGCCGAGCGTCAGCGGAGGAAACGGAGCGTTGTTATCTCTCGCATAATCTTGTTCAATGCTATAAAGTTTAGTTAACAATTAACATAAGCACTTCCATTTACTATTTATCATAAAATCGTAATTGCCGAGTCATAATTGAGTAAACTCACAAAATCCGACAATTAAAAGGCAGGTCAAGATAACCATTACCCAGTTTATAACAAATATAAAAAATTCTCGGCGTTCGCGTTCGGTTCGAGAATTTTTCATTTCACGCTCGCCTAAGTCTTTAATAGTTGTACTCGCGAACACTGTCAGTCCATTGAATACAATTCCCGGAGCCGATAAAATGCGAGTTACTGTTGCGATAGTAATTTCACGCTCACCGCCGCCGCTGATCGGTAAAAAACTGTAAAGACCGCTCAAGAACAAGTCGCACGACGGACTCATGAACTATTCAGATGCAAGACAGCGATTGGTGGATCAGCTATCAAGTCGGAGTTTTAACCAATCACGTCTTCGCACCCCGCGACAGCAGCGCCATCGCCCGGCGCCCGACACGGTCTTTATTCAGACCATTGTCTCGAGACTTGCAATTTATGGTACAAATATGATAATACGGAGTCGTAATAAAATTATTATCGGCGATGAAACTGTGAACTAGAGCGTTTATCGGCGCGTCCGTTCCCGGTATTTTCCGTCAGTTTTTTATCGATTTCCATGGAATTGTTTTAATTATGATCCGACTTATCAAAGCGGTGTTTATTGTTGAGTTCTGGGAAACCAATTTATTTACATAATTACTGTAGCGATTAATTTGACCAATGGGAAGCTAAATGGTTGACTCTAGATACGGTCTGAAGTTGCGTTGAAGGAAAAAACTGTGTGCCTAAATACAAAATATACCTTATACTTTAGACTTTATAACTTCGACGACTTGACTTACTAAACTTACTTAAGTTAAGAACGTCTAAATTCTTATTAGAATCTATGCTTTTTAGCTCGCGTTTTAGTATAGTGTGGTTATGATGATGACTGAGAGTAGGTAAAATTGTTAAGTTGGTAATAATGCAAACCAACAGTTAATTCTGGTTGTAAAGTTGATCGTCAAATAAAAACATATAAAATTCCCACATCAGAAATCACCGATTTTCCCCCATTCCGTTATAAAAAGTAGCGACTGCAAAAAACTGTAATTGCTCATATTTTTTGCGCACTTGACTTCACTCGAATTGAATTGAATAAATATTTTAATTTATACGTGTATTGTTGTGTTCAATTATGTAACATATAACAATCTCAAATTAAATGTTCCTATTCATACATTTTTATTTAGGTAGGGTACAAATTCGATGTTGATATAGACAATATTTTTTAAATCATACTTTGGCACTGATGAACAAATATGGTGCCTAACTCCTAAGTAATTGAAAAAAAAAAACTTATGTAAAGGTATGTTCACACTTCTCGACATAGATTAATTTCCATGTTCCATCAATCTTATTTCTTAAAATATGTCAAAGTAGAGTCTATGTTTTGAACTCCGCATGCACAATATCTATGTAGCCGTTAATATTATGTAGATATAACTATCGGGTAAATAGGTATATATTTAAATTACGTGTGCTCATCACACTAACAAGGCACAAAGTCTAAAAAACCTAAAAAACTGTAATTACTCTAGTTCGGTGAATTAACAAAAACGTTTATATTTGCAGACCGTACGTTAATTGCAATAATTACTCTTATCAGGAAGTCAGTGGTGCACATTAATTTAGTAACGTTTTTATTCGTAGCTTAACAAATACTTATTTAATTACACTCTTTGTTCCAGCAAGATTACGATGACGTAACCATGGGTACAGATCTAACCGTTTCGATCGTTGTGCAACTCACTCGATTACTGGTGTTGCCAGCTAGCATTTTTCCTACATTGTTGGACTCACTCCTGGAAAATGATATTGTGTGAAGCACAACAATATACCCAATGGAAACAAAAAACTATGAACACAGTAATTGCCATAAAATTAAATCGCTTAATAACTACTTTTCATTTTCTCATTATAATATAGAAAAAGAATCGGTTGTCTGTAAAGTCGGTTTACTGACGATAGTTGAACGTGACAACGTCATAACTCATAAGAAAATGGAACGCCAAAGAGCGAGGTAACGCCGCATGAGTCATGTTTTTTCGTGCGTGCAGCCGGCTCCATCGAATTATAAGACGTTATAACGTCAAAAAATCACATTTTTATAACAAGTAAGAACATAGACCCTTTGACTACTATTTATAATATTTTTAGAATGGATACGCTACATGTACATTCGTTTTTGTCTATCAACAGGCATTTTCTATTATTCTAAACAAGTATTGCATATTATGTACGGTATAGCTTATTATTTTTAAATATTTGCAACATTTAATATTTTTATTAGTAAATGGGTAAATATACAGTATCACACGCACTATATACTACTATTACAGTATAAATGTACTTCATCTGGAACATTACAATTAAAATGTAGCAAGAACAATGATGTAGTAAAAACTAAGTATTTAAGTGTTCATAATTGTTGCGCATGAGTTTGCGTGACTGTCGGGGATCAGATCTGATTTGTATTAGGAACATCGGTGTTGCTAGTTGCTACACACCATACTATCAAACCAATTAAGTTGGCTTGTTAGTAAAAATTACATCAACAGAACTAACAATAAAAAATAGTAGTTTTTTGTACTGTGGGAATAATGAAGGGGTGGCCAAAGGAAGATCTTCCGACCGAGCGAGGTGTTATGCTCGGTCAGGCCGAAGCCCACATGATACATTTCAGCTGTCGTATATATACCGACGCGCTCAGAAAACTTCGATAGCGCGATGCAGGAATGTTAGGCGAATTGTTGGTACCGCCACATCACTCCGCCCCGAAGACCGGAGGTCGAATCTTGAAGTCTTGTCGCTTGAGTCGCCGGTGCCAGTGAGTTCCAGTGAGTCGGAACTGTTGCGGTGAGTCCCAGTGAGTCGGAACTGTAAGCTGCTGCACGGGATCCAGTGAGTCGGATAAGCTGCCGTGCGGGGCCGATGCTACGTGCTGACCAGGAGAGATGTGCTCTGCTTGCTGACCGGTCGTTGTAGTGAGAAAGCCCGTTGATGCCGATGCGGAGTCGCCCAGGCCGCGGTACATTGCGGCTAGTGGACGAGGTACCCGATGAGGCGATGCTGGCTGGCGGGGTGCGAAGGAAGGGGGGGAGTGATGAGATGAAGGAGGCGTATTCACGTCGGGGTCACCAATGTGGGAATATGCGTGTGGCCGCCACAAAGGAAGATCTTCCGACCGAGCGAGGTGGTATGCCCGGTCAGGCCGAAGCCCACGTGATACATTTCAGCTGTCGTATATAGGGATTGCAAAAAACGGATTTTTAAAAAAATCCGGATTTTCGGATTTTTTCATCCTCAAATCCGGATTATCCGGATAGTCCGGATTTTTTGGAATTTTTTAAATATTTTCGATAAACAGCTTTAAATATGAGTTATTTTCTTATTATTTCTTTATTTAACGTTAATTTTAAAAGTGCAAAATAAAACCTCTTAAAAATTATCATTTTTCTTTAGTTATCGATTTTTACATGGGTGTAAAAAGGAAGAGAATAGAATAACAGTATCTGGTGTCTAAAATATTATTAACAACTTAAAAATTCCTTGATTTTTTAACTATTTAAAATGTGAAATTTTAGTTACCAAGAAAATCCTAAGCAATCTCCACTATATCGACAACTTCGTCATTTTTGCGCCTACAGCCGCTAGCCACACATCATCAAATTATGCTCCACGCTACGCTACGGTGGAACTTACAAAAAATAGGTCAAATACATAATGATCATGATTCACTATTTCAACAAGTACCTGTACTTGGGCCAATTAGTTTCTTATGCCAACAGAAAGGCAGAAAAACTGGTCCTTGAAGAATGGTGATAAACCAATCTCACTAAAGCGCGGGCTCGTTGATATGTGTATTAGGCTCGTCATAACCAACGCTGCGCAAACTCGATCATTGATCGATTTACGATTTACAAAAGTTCCAACTCAGGGTCTGCTAAAGAGCAATAGAGCTTAAATCAAGCAAAACAATAAAAAAACATAATGTGCTCCCAAACTAGAATCACAGACGTAGAAATCAAGACGGCCAAGATAAAGTGGCATTGGGCTGGTCACGTTATCCGTATACAATATACATCTAGGCTGGATATCGACTGAGTGGGTATCTAGGCCTAGGAAGTAGCGCTATGGTCTAGAGTCTAGAGGTATTTTTTTTGCTCCGAAGACAGATCACTGTAATCCTGACGTTACGACGATCCTTGAGGAACTATTGTGACACCTTCGTATTAGAGGCATCCGTCTCTAACCCAGTGCTGCTTTTAAATTTGACGATGTGATTAGGATTGGTGCCACAAATTTTCTTTTTGGTAAATTAGGAGAGTTTTTGATCTGTAATAGAGCAGCAGAGTTAAGTAGAAGGTGAATAGGTGTATCACAGGATCTACAGGTCAAAATTCTGAAAAAAACCCCTATTCTGTAAAGGTGCTTGTTGAGCTTACATTGTCCAGTTAGGCTTCTGACAAGGATTCTATTTTTTTTTCTTACTAGCCAACTCGTTAGCGGTTAGTTGTTACCAATGAAGAACCAAGGATCGCGAAGACTTTAGCCTAGAATACGATTATAAACTCTCTACTGGAGTCATATCAGCTTGGCTGGCAAACGGTGACGCTGGAGCAAGATTAGTGAAAGATTCGGGCGGTGCCTTTGCCCAGCAGTTGGATAGTATAATTATATTTTGGCTTTTGCACAGAATAATGACTTACAATTGTTATTTAAACTTTAAATCAACATTTCGTTATATTATAAACTTACTACATTCCTTTAATTAATTATACAGTATCACAAATCAGCATTGGCTACGTAAACAATTATAATTTATAATTATAACTTGAATGTAAGCATAAACTACATAATATTTTATAGAAAAAACATTGTATTCGATACTAAAATGTTCTAAAATAATTGTAAATTTATCATCATTGCATTTATATTATCACTATACTATAGAAAACATATCAATATAGTAAAATAAGAGCTAGGTTATAAGAAATTAAAACAATATGTCGTTATTTCTTTTAAATAAAATGAAAAAATGTTAATAATTGTAATTACAACCACCAAATAACTACACAATGGAATGTTAAACATACGAAATTTTGACTTTGGCACGTGTAGACCACGCAAAGTTGTGATAGCGCCTATAAACAAATGTGAATTTGTATGTCAGATATTACACGATATATTTAAATTAATTTTATATCACGTAAAAGCTTCTTCTTCATTATTTAATCTAATATTCGAAAAAACCGAAAATCCGGATTTAGAAAAATAAAAATCCGGATTTTTCAGAAGCCCAAAAAATCCGGATTATCCGGATTTTTCGGATTTCGAAGTATCCGGATTGCAATCCCTAGTCGTATATATACCGACGCGCTCAGAAAACTTCGATAGCGCGATGCAGGAATGTTAGGCGAATTGTTGGTACCGCCACAGTACCTATCAGTTGCAATTAAAGTTTATTTTGTGAATTATATAATTATTATTACTCAATCTCTATTTTGACTTTAAATACTTGGTATGAGAAATATAATATATTTTAAAGTCATAATAGAGATTGAATACTTACAAGCTACGGTATGTTTTAAGCCGGCCAAAAATTACGCGACTAAATCCAAATGATTTCTTTTTGAAATGCATTTGGTGTAGCTATTCCAAATGGATAGCTCATAATATCACGTCAAGAAGTTAGCATTTTATCCGACTTCCAAAAAAGGGGGTGGCCTATATATTTAACTTGTAATTTCTTCGTATTTGACATATCTCTCAGTTATAAAGTTCGAAATTGGTAGAGCGGAGTAGAACAGACTTCGACTAATGGGATTCGATGATTAATTCATCACATTAGCAGCATAATATGTAACGAAATACTTGAGTAACTTCGGTTTATGCACAAATATGCACAAAATATGCATACCCATTATGCATAACTTCAACGATGCTTACTAATGATTCTCATTACATTTTTATCAATATGTAGTGGTATGTAAGCATAAATGTTGCAACTAGGTGTTGTCCGCGAGTTTGTTCGCGCAAATGAAATTACAGAAAAAGCAACATTAGGAATAACCGTAGGTATAACTTATTTAAACACAGGAACATTACGAAAATTAAAATTTTAAATTTAAAATATATTTTCATTTTCATTCATTTTCATTTTCATACTTCAAAACTTTAAATCTATATAGATATTATGTAATATCCCATATAGGAATGATGTACTTATTTCAGATAAATAGTAGCTGATGTATTAATCCAGAGCCATGCCGAAGATCAAAGTTCATTCACTTGCTTTTGCCTAGAGAAGTTGATAATATAGTAACAAACCTTCAAACTTGTTACAACTAAGTCAAAAAACTTAGAAATATTATGAGCGTATTATTATAAAAATAAAACGACCCCAATACATTGTTTTTACAAGCTGCGATTATATTATGTTTTTTCTCCAGTTATATTCTTAGAAATAATTAAGATGCGATGTAAAGTGTGAAATAATTAGTAGAATTCGTATCAGCCGTTTAATAGAATGCCGAAGCAATTATGTGAACGGTCTACATGAGGCTACAGACACAATACATAATATAAACAGTAGTAGAACTTCATGCCGCTTGAATTGGGCGACATACGTAATATACATATTATTACTAGAATATGACGCTCGCAACTCCGTTACGCCTAAAATCGTTTATCGCGCGGGAACCGTACAATTTTCCGAGATAAAGCAAAATAAATTCAGCGGTTTGAGGCATTTCATACGTTTAAGAAATTAAAATATATAGGTACATTTTAGATCTGTAAGCGCGCTATGGTAATGATAAATTAGGTTTAGCGTGCTATGGTAATCCATAGCACGCTAAACCTAATTTATCACCTATTTGGCATTAGCGGACAGGAAAAAATAGTCGATGTCTCCGATTTTGATAATATTTGGATATGTTATACCTACACGTGTTATTAATACGTGTGCCAAATATTTTTGTAATATAATGGCCAGATTAAAAATGATGGGACTTTGAAACGTGGCTTTTCTATTCGGCACTCAGTGCTTCAAAGCCGATTATAGATTAAAAAAATATATATATTAGAATACTTTAACCACTGAACTTGTTACCCTATTTAATGAGCTCTTTAACTGCATTTTTGAAAACAAAAAAAATTTTTCTACGAAAAAAATGCAAATTAATTGTTTTTCTTGATTTTCTCAAAGAGGGATTTCTCTCTCTCTCTCTCTCCCTTTTGATTTTTAAATATTTTTTGTGTAAATAGCTAATATTCTATAGAAAATTCCTGCACAACTTCTATAATGGGCCGGGAAGTGGATTAGGAGCTAGACTGAAAATACTGCCGAAAGGTGGCGTCCAGCGCCATACAATACTATGGGCAGAGATCGATACATAGTGGAAATTGGCAAATAACATCAATTTTGATGTAGTGAAAAGTAATATTCAATAGATTTTTAAAAGAGAAACAGACAAAAAAAGGTTTACAAGAAAAAAAAAATCGAGAGATTTTTTTGACAAAAAAATATATTTCTATTTTTTTTTAACTATGTTACTCTTTAAAAAAACTTATCTAAGGGTACATTTCTCCACATCAAAATCGAAGTTTTTTGGCAATTTCCACTACTTAACCGTATCCAAATATTATCAAAATCGGAGACATCGACTATTTTTTCCTGTCCGCTTGGCGTGAAACGCCCCATAGGTCAAAATGCTGTCGATCGTGTCAGCGTTCAAACAAAAAATCGGTTGTCTGTAAAGTCGGCTTACTGACGAATGACGATAGTTGAACGTGACAACGTCATAAGAAAATGGAACGCCTCAGAGCGTGGTAACGCCGCATGAGTCATGTTTTTTCGTGCGTGTAGCCGGCTCCATCGAATTATAAGACATTATCACGTCAAAACTAGATTAAAATTTGGTCCACTGGCCACCCGTTTGGTTACTACGATGCCACGTACGTACGTACATCACACACAGACAGTCAGAAGGACAGACTGACAGACACGTCAAACGCAAACAGAGAGATATAGTTATAATGACTGTCTATATTATAATTATAAAGTATAATATTATACATTATATTATACTTATATCCTTCGACAAATACAGTATGTAATTGTTTTAATTTATAATACGTCTTGTTTTTAAAGTTAAGACGAGAACGTCAGGAAAAAAATTCTGTATGGCTTTTTTTTATTGAATAAGGGGGTAAACGAGCAAACAGGTCACCTGATGGTAAGCAACTACCGTCGCCCATGGACACTCGCAACATCAGAAGAGCTGCAGGTGCGTTGCCGGCCTTTTAAGAGGGAATACGCTCTTTTCTTGAAGGTTTGCAGGTCGTATAGGTCCGGAAATACTGCTGGTGACAGTTCGTTCCAGAGTTTTACAGTGCGCGGCAGAAAGTTACGCGAAAAACGCACTGTGAAAGACTGCCACTCATCAAGGTGATGAGGGTGGTATGTTTTTCGCGTGGGTCGATGACGAAAAGTTGCAGGTGGTATGATTCCGAACGATTTCTCAGAGCACTCCCCGTGATACAACCGATAGAGGATGCAGAGTGAAGCTACAACTACTCTCTACTACTCTACTCTCGTAATTCCAAGGGGTCCAAGCTGTTTGAAACACTATGGCAGTCAACAACTCGAGCGGCCCTTCGTTGGATACGATCCAGAGGGAGCAGTTGGTATTTTGGCGCCCCTGCCCAGAGATGAGAACACTATTCCATATGAGGCCGAACCTGCGCCTTGTAGAATTATAGGCGTTGGTCTGACTGAAGTACTGTCTCGCTCTGTTAAGAACACCAAGCTTCTTCGAGGCTAATTTGGCCTTACCCTCTGGATGGTATCGGAACTGGACTTCGCTCGATATGTTGACGCCAAGTATCTCAATGCTAGGGGAGATGGTTAAAGATGTGCCCTCGAAACGAGGCTCTATTTTGTAAAAAGACCCCCTGAACATAGAGAAGGAGAGAGCCGACCGAGTTACGCTACTGTATGATACCTATATTGTGGTACAGGTATGCACATTACACCGGAGCCATTAAATTTTCACGCTCCAAGACATCGGATTGCCCAACCTGTATGTACAATCAATATTTGTCCGTTTGTTCGTCATTACGACGTTTTATATTTTGTTAAATTTTTTAACCGACTTCCAAAAAGGTAGAAAGGTTCGTGTTCGGTTCTGGGCTTGTACCATGAAACTGTTTTGAGACTCAAATAATCGGACGCGGCATTCTCGTCCGATTGTTTGAGTATCAAAACAGTTTCGTAGTAGGCCTACTGAGTGTGTTTCAAGTCTTCAACTCACACTAATAATTATTGTTTACATTATGATCAAAATGAATTGATAATTATCGAAATAGAGATAGAATCAGTCGTACAGCGTACTTGCTCTACTTCAGCCTTCAGAGGTAGAATTTGTTCGGTAGAATTTTGTTTTTGTTTTAAAAAAAATTACGACAAGTAAAAATTCACACTGTTGAACAAAACATTCACTCCTGTAACATTTTTTTCCAATCTATTGGGTAAAAAAAGCAATCTGGAACACTGTTATAAAAATTTAAGAATACATAGGTACAGAAATACAGATAGAACTTGACAGGTGTGGACTCACCTGCAGAATAAGGGTTGTCCTGTTCCGCCCACAAAAAATAGATACAGGCAGATGCTATAGGACGAATCAGGGTGAAAATCTGAAAATATTATGATAATCGTGAAAGTTACTTTGGTATTAAATACATACAAAATTGTTAATAATTTTTTTATCAACAGTTTCTAGAAGTTGCCTATCTACTTGTGTAAAAAGTTGCCTGTCTACTTGACGTACAAAAGGAATCATTTACAAGAATCGTGCAGTTTGCCAACTCAAAAAAAGAAGAATAGATCCTGTCCCGTGACTTGGTCTACCCAAGTGCGTTTTGTGGCACTTATATTAACGCGCATATCGTTCTAAGTTTTAACCATTTACGTCGTATTTTGTCTCGACTTTTCTTCAACCCAACGTTTACGGCCTCGCGGTCCTAAGGGCCTCGCGCCCCATGGACAGCGCGTTGTTTTTAAGATTTACGAATGTCAAAAAAATCTTTCAACAATCTGTCTTCTTGCATCATCTATCAGGAGGCCTCGCAAAATATATATTTTGCCTGTATTTTGCCCACATATAATTTAGGTCTTGCGCCGCCACTGCGTTTCGCATACTGTCTAGTGTCGGAGATGGTAAAGTGTAGCTACTCACATTTTAGTAGCTTAGTTATTCGGCAGTATATTTTTGCTCACAACTTTATTATAATGTGTACTATATAGTGACGTCACAAACTTTGAATGTGACCTAGCCCGAGTCGGCCAGCGTGACGCAAATGCAGCATCCATTGTATTTGTGCAGGACAAATTCACAAAGAACATGTACTTAAAGACATTTTGTCTCGAGTTAAGACAATAGTTGAAACCTAGATAGGTTACATTTTACAAAGTGGAATTATATTATGTGCTCTACCGCCTTAGGTAAGTTAAAGAGGCTCAGTTCACGCCTAAGCGTGATGCGATGGTACTATAGTGGGACAAAATTTAATAAAATTTCCTACAGTATTAAAAAATATTGCGAAAATTTCAATCTGAATTTATTATAGTTCATTAGCCGCGTACTACATAATTTAAATATGTACCTATGCTTAAAATTTTACACCAGTTAACGTTTAAAAATAATATTATATTATGTCTGAAAATTTAAGAATATAGTATATTATGTAGTAGTTTTACCACAGTTTTACGTTATAGTAAATATACAAAATTCTTAATCGAATAAACAAATTAAATCAAAGGAGCCATTATTACGTAAAGAGTTTAACAAAGCTAACTTAGTGGAAAATATGAAATTAGTTTTCCGAATCGAGATCATATTTAATGACGGCGAGCGACACCGTGAAATTGTGTCATAACACCGGATATACAAGTGCTACGTCATACGAACACTGACAACGGGAGTATTGAAACTAATACGAGTATGTACAAAAAATAAACTTATAAGGTCGACAAACCTACATAAAATTTATGTTTTTTCTTTCAATGGCATGTAATCATTCGCACCCAGTAATAAAAGGGATCAACTGGAAAAAACTATTTTTTTTTTTGGTAAACGCGTTTAAAGTTTTCATTCATTATATGTCCTTTCCCAAGACTTAAAGTATCTCCATACCAACTTTCAGAAATTATTTTTATTATTAGTAAAGTATACCTATAGACTATAGATATGGACAATAGAAGTATGGATGTCAAAGTTGATATGAAATCCTGTGCCTCTAATTATACCTCAAAACAACAAAAACTTATAAATAGAGATTGCAGATACATGATTTGAAATGGCAATAACCATTTAAATTGAAAACACGGAGCTATGAAATTACATTAACGCGATTATACTCGGGTAGCTCCGCCGAGGCTCGGGCAAACGTGGCAGGGTACTTATTACACTGCGCGTTAGTATGCATGGGCTGGGAGTTGGCCGCCCTAGCCCGCCGCCCTGCCGCCCTGCCGCCCTGCCGCCCTAGCCCGCCGCCCAACAACTCGAGTGCGACCCTGCATTACCAAACGTAAATGCCATTCAAATATAAATTGGATTCATATTTATGTATTTATTGAAATGTACATAATGCGACGTAGATCAGTAAATACATAGGAATTTTGAGAATGCCGCCCATGGATTGATAAAGAATTTAACCTATCAAGCGCCATAAAAGCACCGGTGATCGCGACAACAATATAATAACAATAGATTTCCAAGAATCCACGATCGAAAGATTAATGACACAAAATGTTGGTATGTAGTAATTGATGTCAAAATTTTCTTTGTATTAAAATGGATAATTTACTGATTTTTTTCTAATTGCGGCCCTTAATTAATACCAAAATTACTATGCAAAGTATGTGAAATGTTAAAAATAGCTAAGAAGTTTTAAAACAGACTAAAATTATGGCAACCTATTGTCTCTAAATTACTATTAGAAAATGACAAAACAAAGCGATCCACAAAACCTCCATTTCGAGTAAAAAACACTAAAGTATAGCTATCGCACGATACCATGTGTTTTAAATTACATTTAAGGCCATTTCATTTCACTTATCAAAAAAACCATATAAATAGGGTGACATTCCGTCGTTTTCTCAGGGACATTTTCTTAAATTAGACTATTATTAGTGGCGGATCACGTAGGATGCTTTTAATATTGAATTAGGGGACCCTATGGTTACTCCGGCCTTAATCGGCCCTGTATTAGTGTTGCCCGGACACGTAATGCCACGAGTAATAATAAAGGCCAAATGACACAAAATATTGTCAAATTATAGGCTCAAAAGCACGAGTGCCCACTTACCGCCGTTGATCCCTGGTACAGTCCACTACGAAAGTTTTAGATAAATGATTTTAACCTCTTTTTGTTTGGTTGTACCTGTACATACCAAAGTTCAAACGGCGCGGCGTAAGTATAGAAAAATCAAACTTTATAATTATCATAAAATGTCCTTTGTAAGAAATTATGTTCCTCATTTAAGTGATTTCAGTACAGATATTGTGGTTTTTTTATGAATAAAGAAAGGTATTTAGATCATGACAAGTTTTGCCACATATTTTTATAATCAAGACAACAAAAGGTAATTTAATCAAGTAATTTAGGTAGGTTCATGTCAAACGCTTTTTGTGCAAAGGTGGGCTAACGGAAGTCGATTATAAAATTTAATTACAAACAAACTAAAGATAACATTGTAATTAAGATTATTTGAATATTAGAATTGGTTATGATCGTACGTATTTTTCCTTTACTCTATTTTATTATTTTAGTACCTACCTACGTCCTACAGTTACAGTACCTTAAAGCTTTATTAACCGACTTCCAAAAAACGAGGAGGTTATATGTTCGGCTGTGGATATTTTTTTTTTTTTTTTTTTTTTTTTTTTTTTTTTTTTTTTTTTTTTTTTTGTATGTTCAACGATTACTCCGCCGTTTGTGAACCGATTTTCGAAATTTTTGTTTTGTTGTATTAGGTTTCACTCCAATTTGGTCCCATTTTCACAAAGGTGGTGACCTGATGATGGAATCCATGAGTAATCGAGGGAACTCCTCGAAATTTATATGGAAACATATGGTGATTTTGGTTTTATAAGAAGCATCCTAAGCATATGCTACCAAAACGCAAGATTTTTCACCGAGATATACTATGGTTCCGAAGATACTAAGAGAACTCCGGATTCCTTATAGCTACAAGTTTGGGAGTTTAGGCGCTGTTTTAAGAACTGAAAGCATATTATGCTACTATGCAAATTACATTCATCCTCATCATCATCATTAATTCATTACCACGTCAGGGTCACCAATGTCACCAAATTCAACCTTATCTCCAGAGCATAAGGCACACATTTGACATTACTTCTGAGAAGTTAAAGTTGCTTCGATTAAACGTAACATTCTGCCTCACTTACAAATTACAAATTCCAGAAAAATACAATATACAACTTAAGATTAAGACAAATCCCCACACTAGGCATAGCCTGTCCTGTGGGGCCAGAAACTTCGATGAGATACTCTGGAAAACAACCTAATTTCAACCTTTTGCATTGCGTTTAGCGTTCATAGTACAATATTATAATTGCCTGGGCTGTCAAGCGAGCGCGAGCGGCGCGACGCGGGCCGGGTACTATGTGCGATCAGCGATGCGTCACGTGCGCGGTGCGACAAGTCGAGCGATTGAAACTAGTCCGGTGACCGGTTACTTAGCACGTCACACGTGTTCATTTCGATTTTTTTTAAATGTATTTTTTAAAATTATCTGCAGGCTGCAGCTGATATTATATTTTGTAAGTGTGACTGTAATAAGATACGTACGCGTTGGCTTACTAGGTAACTAAAAAGAGCCGCTTGGAAGTTGAAGCGTTCGAGACCGGTTTCAGCACGATACTTATAATTTGTTGCTAATACCTAGTGTGTATCCTTCGATCGTGGATTCTTGGAAATCTATTATTATTCTATTGTGTCTTGCTCACCGGTAAGCTTGTAACCAAGATACGTAGAATAATATAATACAGGTGTATTATTTACGTACATAGTACGCGATAGTTTAGGACTAGGTAACTAAAAACTAAAAAGAGTGAAATTATTATTTTTAACAAAAAATTAAAACCGACTTCCAAGGTAAAAACAATAATAACATCCTTATAATATGAACTAAAAAGTATTAAATAATTATTCCTATCTAATAGTGCCTTTTTCCGAATTCGGCTAAAACTCAACTATTTCTGTACTCAATTTTCATAATTTTGAAGTCGGTGCCAGTTCCAAAAGTTTCAATTAATATTCTGTCAGAGAACTGAAGATTCATCTGGTACCGACTTCAAAATGATGAAAATTGAGTACAGAAATAGTTGAGTTTTAGCCGAATTCGGAAAAAGGCACTATTAGATAGGAATAATTATTTAATACTTTTTAGTTCATATTATAAGGATGTTATTATTGTTTTTACCTTGGAAGTCGGTTTTCATTTTTTGTTAAAAATAATTGACGGAGCGCAACGGGGCGGGCCGCATTTTTATGACTTCTTATTATTTAGTTTATTTTAATTTTATTATTATTTATTAAATATTAAAGTATAAATAAATTTAGTATTTTGTAAACATTTCATGTGCCTCCCCATGCCTCCCTGTTGCCATTATTCATATCGAGCAAAAAAAGCAAAATATTTCATGTATTTTGTTTTTATTAACAATAGAAAAAATCACGTTTATTGTATGAAATATCTAATTTATTTTGTTTTTGGCAACAGATATACATAATCTGTGAAAAATTCAGAAGCCTAGCTATAGCGGTTCTTGAGATAATGCCTGGAGACAGACAGACCGACGCAGATTTGGCCGCACCGCACGCACTGCAGTCGCCGCATTTCTAATTCTTTATATGAAGTTATAGGCAAGCTCGCAAACCTACCCGCGCCGCAGTCTTCGCAACTTCTACATTCTTTATATGAAGAATTCAAAATGCGGCGACTGCGGTGCGTGCGGTGCGGCCAAATCTGCGTTCACCTTTAGTAATAGTCTCAAGTTTTTACTCTATGGGTACCTACGAATAATAAAACCTAGGGAAGCGTAACTCCCATACTAATACAGTTTTAAATTTGGCCCCATTCGAACTGTCATGTAACGTCAGCCTTTGTACCGCTCAAGGTCACCTAAATATTGCAAATGTATGAAAAGTGAACCTAAGGTACACTTTTTTGACAAGTATTTTGGAGCATGTTTTTTGACGGAGTTACTCCTTAGTTTTTATTATTCGTAGATGGGTACGGAACTTTAAAAAGTGTATGAAAAATGCGGCCCGCCCCACTGCGCCTTATCGAATATGCGCAAAGCTTCATAGATAAGTAGGTACATATTAATTAATTAGCAGTACGCTAATTTCTGATTCTAATTTATTCTACTTGTTCTTATGACTATCGACAAAAAGTATTTTTATCATAATACATAATCAAAGTTCACAAAAAATTGATCACTTACAAAAGTAGAGCAATTTTAAATAATCTGTGTGTCATCATATTGTAGATGTGCATATTGCTTGATTTAATAACAAAAAATTAAAACCGACTTCCAAGGTAAAAACAATAATAACATTAATATGAATTAAAAAGTATTAAATAATTTGTACTATCTAATAGTGCCTTTTTCCGAATTCGGCTAAACCTCAACTATTTCTGTACTCAATCTTCATTATTTTGAAGTCGGTACCAGATAGCTGAATCTTCAGTCCTCTGACAGAATATTTGAAACTTTTGGAACTGGCACCGACGATTGAGTACAGAAATAGTTGAGGTTTAGCCGAATTCGGAAAAATGCACTATTAGATAGTAAAAATTATTTAATACTTTTTAGTTCATATTAATGTTATTATTTTTACCTTGGAAGTCGGTTTTAATTTTTTGTTAAAAATAATAATAATTTCACTCTTTTTAGTTACACTAGTACGTAAACCTTCGCGTATATTTTACGTATTTTATTACAATTGGTGTTGAGATTTGTAAACTTTATATTTTCTAAAAAAATTTAGTTCCGCAATTCAACAACAGATGTCGTTGTTAAGCATCTGCATCGCGGTATCGCTTACTCGACAGCATTTGATATAACTAATTCGCTACAATAAATTATTTCTTCTCGCTCACACTCACTGGTTGTCATAATTGATATTACGCCAGAAGGATTAACGTCCCAGGGTAACCCTACAGAACCAAAAGACCAGTTTTAGGCGTATGACGTCTTTTCTTTACATTAAGAGTCACAACTCACACTCACAAAATAATATATTATCAGTGAAGTGAACAGTAGTTAGTAAAGTATTCGATCTGTATAATATAAAGTAGTAAAATATTCGATCTGTCGTCTGCCGCCACGCGCCGCCCGCGCGACACCGTCGCCTCTGCAGCGCCGACCGCCGTGTATTAAACAAACAGGTGTTGTTATGTAACAATACATAATTATTATTATTAGTATATCCATACCTATGCCTTGTACTACTATCTATTCTGTGCCATGAGACATTGGTGACCTTAACACGACGTGGTAATGATGATGATGACGATGATGATGATTATGATTATGATGATGAATATTAATTGCATAGTAGCATATGCTTTCTGTTCTTAAAACAACACCGAAACTCCCAAACGTATATCTATAAGGAGTTCTCTCAGCATCTTCGAAACCATGATATACCTTGACCCAATATTTGACTTTTTGGTAGCATATTCTTAGTACATTTTACATAAAACCAAAATCACCATATGTTTCCATATAAATTTCGAGGAGTTCCCTCGATTACTCATGGATCCCATCATCAGGTCACCACTTTTGTGAACATGGTACCAAATTGGAGTGAAACCTAATACAACAAAATAAAAATTTCGAAAATCGGTTCACAAACGGCGGAGTAATCGTTGAACATACAAAAATAAAAAAATTAAAAAAATATATCCAGAGCCGAACATATAACCTCCTCGTTTTTTGGAAGTCGGTTAAAAAGTTACTAGTATCTACTGCTGTGGGTGGCCACAATTTTAATAACTTTACCAAGTTATTTAGTTTACTGCAAACATTTTACATTATTCTCCTTTATTTATGTATATCTGATATAGATGTATATCAAAAACTAAAATATTTTTTTCTAATCGCACCAGTAGTTCCTGAGCTAAGCGCGTTCAAACAAACAAACTCTTCAGCTTTATAATATACTAGCTGTCCCGGCAAACGTTTCTTTGTCATATTTTATAAAGTATATCGCCCGTATTATTTTATTGAATTAGTTACTAAATAAGTATGTCACCATGGCAACGTCCATCGCTATCCCGTGACCCGCATCGCATAAACAATGGTCGCTCTTTATAGACAAACTAGATGTTCCACGCGGTTTCGCCCGCGTAATTTAGGAATGTCACGGAAACCGTACATTTTTCCACAAATAAGAAACCTATGTCCTTTCACGTGGTCTATTCTTCATGTGTGTCAAATAACATAAAAATTGCTCCAGTGGCTCGTGAGATGAGCCCTATCAAATAATTTCCCCCGTTTTTTTCACATTTTCCTCTATTTCTTCGCTCCTATTAGGTTTAGCGTGATAAAATATAGCCTATAGCCTTTCTCGATAAATGTGCTATCTAACACTGAAAGAATTTTTCAAATCGAACCAGTAGTTCCTGAGATTAGCGCGTTCAAATAAGTCCTTTCAATTAATTTTTCCCGTTTTTTTAACATTTTCCTCTATTTCTTCGTTCCTATTAGTCTTAGCGTAATAAAGTAAAGCCTATAGCCTTCCTCGATAAATGGGCTATCTAACACTGTAATAATTTTTCAAATTGGACCAGTAGTTCCTGAGATTAGCGCGTTCAAATAAGCCCTTTCAAATAATTTCCTCCCGTTTATTCCACATTTTCCCCTATTTCTTCGGTCCTATTAGTTGTAGAGTAGAAAAATATAGCCTTTCTCATTAAATGAACTATCTAACACTGAAAGAATTTTTCAAATCGGACCAGTAGTTCCTGAGATTAGCGCGTTCAAATAAGCCCTTTCAAATATATTTCCGTTCCGTTTTTTCCACATTTTTCTCTATTACTTCGCTTCTATTAGTCTTAACGTGATAAAATATAGCCTTTAACCTTCCTCGATCAATGGGCTATCTAACACTGAAAGAATTTTTAAAATCAGATCAGTAGTTCCTGAGATTAGTGCGTTCAAACAAACAAACAAACTCTTCCGCTTTATAATATTAGTATAGATTAGTATAGATAATTTGCAATAAAATAAAATTGCGACTATAATTATTAAAGATCTAAGCTATCCTATCTCACAAGTTGGAGAAAAGCACACATTTAAAAAAAAGAAACATAAAAATCGGTTAAGTAGTTTAGGAATCCATCGCGGACAAACATCGTGACAGGAGATTTATATATATTAGATTAAAAAAAAAGTATAGATAAGGCAAACATACTACATGTTACACATTAAGAAATATGTAGAGACTATAAGGTTTTATAGCATCTTCATTTTGAAATAAAGCTAAGGTAGTTTTCTTTCAAATAAATCATTTATTGTTACATACTTTTGTTATAAATTTCACAACATCTGCTAATAATGTTATTCGATAAAGGGCTTAAGCACCTGCTCATAGCTCAGATTGTATACCATTGTTCGTTGTACACTATACCTTCCTACTTGGTAATAAAGTTCAAAGTGGTGCAACAGGTATCAGCTACTGTATTAGATATCTACGGCAGGTGGACAATTGGACAGTCTAATATCCCTATTAATGTGAAATATCTGATTATAATACTTGGTGATAAGTTGATAACGTTTATTAAATAAAATAATTAAACATATATTTTATGTGCTCAACTGTACTTGTACAAGGCTTTTGTCAGTAAAAAAAATAACGTTCTTAATTTAAATATTAGGTTACGTTGATCAGTTATGGTAAATCTTTGTTCCAGTTTTAAAATACTTATAACAATAATTTAAAGTATATTTTTTCCATAATACTTACTATTTAAATACTTTTTTAGACCAACAGATAGTCCTAAACCAATTTTTTACTGGCTAGTACTGTGGCTCTACGATCTACATTTACTAAAGCAATTATTTAGTATTAAAGAGTCTTTCTTGTACTCATATTAAGACTCACTATTTTTAGGTCCTCCATACTGACTACTGAGTAAAAAACATCTTACAAATTGTTATCACTAAAAATATTATCATGTTTTTCCTGCACAGTTAATATTATGCCGCTCTATGTTGCATCAAAAAAGCAATTTCAAAACATAATTCAGCCCATTGCCATTCCGTATGATATACACCCCGCTATTACACGATTAAATATGTTTAAATTATTTAATTACCTAATTAATTATTATAATGTACGTAATTAAAAAGTAGCCGAGTTTATTTTCATGTATTTACGTAAAACAGCCTGTATTAATTAAAATTTATGAGTGTTTATTATAATAAAATTAAATCTACAATATATTTTAAAATAATCGCTTTATTTTTATTTAAATGTGGCTGCAAACAATATAATTATGTCTAAGTCGGCGGTCCGGTGGGGGCGGATATGTGGGGGGAGGAAGGAAACTCCTGTGGCACAATATACATACATATAGTACACCCTCTACTGGAAAGCCCAGAGTAAACGCACACATTGACATGATTTCAGGTAATTTTAAGTAGTGCAAAACAACGCATTAATACGTCGCGAGCGTAGTTAAGAGTTGGTCTGTGTTGAGCGAGTTTAACTTAAAGAACCCGAAAGAAATACACTACTGATTAATATTTAGATTATGGTCGTGGCCAGTGTCGTATTATTTTTGGTCGGCGATCACATATCAGCTGCAAGTTACCACTTGATTGTAGTGTTTAGGATCAATCCGAATCGATTTAGGTTTATTCGAGTGATCCGATCGTAAAATCGATCCCGAAATCGACCACGATGATTTACTTAGTACGTGACGTGCTTATGTGGTAAATTAATCGTTTGATTCGCATTACGATCGTTCGTATTATTAAATGTTCGATTCTGTGAGAATTTCGGATCATTCGGACGTGGAGGTATGCGCAGACCTGTTTTTACGATCCTCTACTACTTAATTTATATTATACGATACGATGTTCGTAGACGTTTCATTTTAGTGATGTTCTTCATTTAAATGTGAATCATACGTAATTACCTGGCGCCAAATAATTCTAACTTCGATTGACCGATACCCACGCCACGGTTGGTACTACTAATATATATTCTGTGGCCACGGCAAAAATTTGAGGTGTACCTTGGGAGTCTTGGGACTGCACCAGTGCTTTAAAACTTTACTATGCCATCACATTGGAAGGTAGAGGCTACAGTTACCTACACTGATTTATATTATTACTAGCTGTCCCGACAAACGTTGCTTTACCATAATATATTATGTATTTGCCATATTATTTTATTGAAGTGACTAAATATGTATGTTACCATGGCAACGTCGATCGCTATCCCGTCGCACAAACAATGGTCGCCGTCAGTCTCAGGTTGTAATAATTTACTACTATTTATTCAACAAATGCACAGCTAGCAATATAATATAAAGTACCCAGTAGCCGTTACTTACTCAATCCAGTCGAAAAGTATCGACATCTGTTGGAATCTTTTGGAGTTAACAGATAATTGTGACTGTCAATTGATTATAGACAAATAATTTGCAATAAAATAAAATTGCGACTATAATTAAAGATCTAAGCTATCCTATCTCTCAAGTTGGAAAAAAGCACACATTTAAAAAAAAAACAACATTAAAATCGGTTAAGTAGTTTAGGAATCCATCGCGGACAAACATCGTGACAGGAGATTTATCTATACTTATAAAATTACATGTCCTGACTGACTGACTGACTGACTGACTGACTCACTGATTCATCATCGCTGAGCAAGCATCGCTGAGCAGCCACGAAATTTGGTGAGTAGGGTTGTTTTATTAAGTAGACACCCACTAAGGAAGGAATTTTGAAAATTTTACCCCGAAGGGGGTGAAATAGGGGTTGAAAGTTTGAATGAATGTTCGTCATTTCTTGAGTTAGAAACATGAAACTTTATTTTTGGGTTACTGATTAAAAATGAATGGATACGTATTTAAGCGTTTTTGGAAATTCTACCCCCAAGGGGGTGAAATAAGGGGTTGAAAGTTTAAATGAAAGTCCGTCATTTCTTGAGTTAGAAACATGAAAGTTTATTGACGTTTGCTTAAATAGGGTCCCATTTTTACCCTTTGTATAAGGAACCACAAAAAGGGGAAAACTATCCATCTTTGTTATTATAGCTACTATGTTAACGCGGACGAAGTCGCGAGCAACAGCTAGTCTATATATATAAAAGAAAGTTGTGTTAGTTACGCCACTTATAACTCAAGAACGGATGAACCGATTTGGCTGAAAATTGGTGGAGAGGTAGAACCAGGAATAGGACATAGGATACATTTTTCCCCGGAAAATGTACGGTTACTGCACAGTATACTTTTATGATTTGCGCGTAAACTATTCATTCGCTTTTGATGAATTTTGGTATGGAGATACTTTGAGTCTCGGAAAATGTACGGTTCCCGCACAATAAACTTTTATGATTTTCTCCTAAGCTCTTCAATCTATTTTGATGAAATTTGGTACGGAGATACTTTGAGTCTCGGGAAAGGAATAGGGATACTTTTTGTCCCGGAAAATGTACGGTTCCTGCACAATACACTTTTATGATTTTCGCTTAAATTATTTCATCTGTTTTGATGAAATTTGGCATGGAGATACTAATTTTAATCTATTGTTTTCTTAAATTCAATTCGAATTAAATAATCATCGTTAAGACAGGACAACGTCTGTCGGGTCAGCTAGTATATAATAGATATGAGTTTCAATGCCTCATAGTGAACCAACTACCCCACGCCACATTCCCATATTTTGGGAATCCCCCTTAAAATCACGCTTCAAGAGATCAGAAAGCATCTCTATTGTTCCAGTTGTGGATTTTGGAATTTTTGAAAAGCCTCCAAAACATGGCAAATCTGTGAGTCGGCCTTTTCCTTAAATATTCGTTTTAAAGAAAGATCTTCAGACTGAGGTGCTCAACTTGGCCACGATGAAGACAGTTGTAGTCATTTCAAATAATATGGTTATTATTTAATCGCGTTGACTTCAGAAACTTACGATAGACAATTAAAATTGTATGGCGTCAATAGGCTACAAGCACATTTTATATAATTTGACTTTTAAATTACGAAATATTAAGTTAATATTGTGTCATACCGAATCAGTGATTTACGTTCCAAATTCCAAACTAATTTTCGTCATTTAGCTTTTGACCGATTGGCGATCGGTAAACGGTCAGCGAATTCCGAGTTTAATTTAAATAAATTATACATTTAGAAACTGATTGGAAAGCGATTCGTTAAATGATGGAGACAAATCGTCAACATTACAGACGTTCCTATTGCATTAGCATATTAATTGCGTTCATTACCTTCTACCTCAAAGACTACATTATCCGATCCGTAAAATATTCACTCGATTAGCTGACACTTATCAAACACTCGCCCGTCGGGGCTTAAATAAAATCGATTAATTACCCATCGATGACAAGTATTATCGAGAAACGAGACGGTTTCTAAATATTTGACACACTTGCTGATGGCCGCTGGCATCGTCACAATGACGAGATCAGAACAAGATTTCTAATAAACTGTAACGCTTGTGAAATATTTTAATTACTTACTTTATGTTGGTCACCTTCGGCATAGGCAGTGGGTGAAGAAAATATTTTTACTACCTTTCATCCACGACTCCACAGAGTGCGAATTCTGATATATAATCAGAGAAAGATCCTTAAAGACCACGAGAAAAATGAACATTTTCGGCATAGAAATTGGCAATACAGTGAATAACCTATTAAAATGTCAAACTTAATTAAAACATGTTAGGTAATTTTTACGTTAATATTAAATAAACACCAGTATACACCAGTATTAAGTTTCGCGGTCATAATATTTCCACAATAGACATAACTACTATGATTTACTTTCTGGAGTTTTGCTATAGGTACTTATATAAGTGAGACTAACGCGATTCAAACTGTTATAACCCAATAAATAGATTTTTCAATATTTTATGAAACAGAACTAACAGACTAAATAAAATCTCATGGGAATTTCGTTTTCCAAAATAGTTTCGTTTTTAGTTTAAGCTTTAAGTTTACTTAAACATTTAGTTACGGCTGCTTACTGCCAATATCGACAATATTTGCGTATCCATTAAAAGTATAAAAATGTTCAGTTTGCTCCCAAATACGACATGTTGGTGTCAATGTTGGGAAATCGATCCCTTTCTATGTAAACCCTACCGGTTTATCGTCAGCTCCACACAAAAAAACATCGCCTCAACAAATATTTTGACTAAACGTATCGATAAAAATCAATAGTAATATACTAATGGGCAAAAAATATAAAAAAAATATTGAAAGAAGTTGTTTTACATCAACTCTTTACCTAGATTTACACGTGCAGACGTACTATAGTTTGTTAGTTATTCCCTTATATTATAACTAACAAACTGTAGTTATATAATTCAACAGAATGGAAAATCGGAATTCCTTTTTTTTATGCTATAAGGGGGCAAACGAGCAAACGGGTCACCTGATGGAAAGCAACTTCCGTCGCCCATGGACACTCCCAGCATCAGAAGAGCTGCAGGTGCGTTGCCGGCCTTTTAAGGGGTATAGGGGAGGGTAGGGAAGGAAATAGGGAAGGGTAGGGAAGGGAAAAGGGTAGGGGATTGGGCCTCCGGTAAACTCACTCACTCGGCGAAACACAGCGCAAGCGCTGTTTCACGCCGGTTTTCTGTGAGGACGTGGTATTTCTCCGGTCGAGCCGACCCATTCGTGCCGAAGCATGGCTCTCCCACATCAAAATATATATTTACCCCTATGTTTACTCATAGATTATTATTACCTACTACGTGTACTTGTAACATTATTCGGTCTGAAACTTGCGATCATTGAAAACTTTACAATATCCATATCCATGCGAAAGTGTGTCTGTCTCTCTATTCGTCTGTCTGTCTGTCTGTTACCTCTTCACGCCTAAACCACTGAACCGATTTTGCTGAAATTTGGTATGGAGATACTTTTAGTCCCAGGAAAGGACATAGGATACTTTTTATCTTGGAAAAATGTACGGTTCCCAGTTCCCACGCGATTAAACTAATTT
The DNA here is from genome assembly GCA_937595015.1 of Polyommatus icarus. Lineage (NCBI taxonomy): Eukaryota > Metazoa > Arthropoda > Insecta > Lepidoptera > Lycaenidae > Polyommatus > Polyommatus icarus. Next base: position 6,656,636 of record OW569328.1, on the reverse strand, counting down.
TGGCGCAACGGAGCTGCGGGCATCATCTAGTATTATTATTTTAATACTATTTTATATTTAGAATAGTACAACGAACTCTACTTCACTAAATTATTTTAAATAACCCCTAAATACTGTGGACTTATATAATATACTTTAACTATAATAATTAAGTAGCGGAGTATTACAATACCTACTAGATGTTAATTAAATGTTAATTTAATTAAACATCGTCATGGGTCAGTTAATCATTTTCTATTCTTACCATTGTCTTGTTTAAATTACGTTTGAGCCTCCCGCATTTACAAAATTAATATAGGCAGTATTATAGATAACAATGAAATAAAGAGTACGTAAGTAATTAAAAAAAAACTTTATGTTGAGTTATGTCACGTATTTAATACTAAGCATACCTATACTAAGTTTTTGGGTTAAAAAGGCACACCTTTACAGGTCAAATCTCGAAAATTATCTTTAAATTTAAAGTATAAACGATATTTTTTTAAATGCTAAGAGAATGGGTCCAGGATGTAAAAACAAAAGTCCAAAACCACAATCTTTTAGCACCGGAAATGACTCGCTAAATAAATCAAAATTGCACTATTAGGGTTACGCCCCTTTTGTCGTAAAGACACCGGCCGTGGGAGAGCCGTCATTAATAGAAATAAGTGGTCATCAGCCCGGACTCAAAAGTCCCTCAAATTATTTTCGATTTACGTCGATGATCATCATTATTGACTACGAAGAGTGACTAAGCAAGGACATTCGTAGAAATAGGATTTAAACACCCAATAAACGGGGACATTAATATAAATAGACTTATTAATTTATGTACACTTATCCCCGTCCAAACTTTATACTGCAGATAAGAGTGTTTAATACTTCAGATTATTCGGAGTCGAGGAGAAAATATTCTCATTAACAAACATAGGCAATAAAAAATAATATTTTCAAACTAAACGTCGTAAATGATACATAATAATATATCACCCAATAAAATGTTTTATTTGAAATCGATTCGGTCATTTTATTCGGTATTTATAAAGCGGAAAGCAATAAATAACGCGGAGATAACCGTTTTACCGAACCGGTGAAATGTTACAACTTATAAGTTTACAACACAAAGACGAAATATTTACAGCCTGTCCGTCATAAACCGTAACCGGTCGCTATTAATGAACTAAAAATCAAGATGTTCAATTGTGATAATGTAATCTCCGTCGTGAACATCAATAAACTTACGAAAACGGCTCATATATTCATAATTAGTGCTGAGGTGCTAATTCGGGTCAGGCCGATGAAAATTTATCGGAATGATCCGTACGTAAAAGACAAATCATAAATAAACCGGACGACCGAACTCAATAAAACGTTTAGGGCCAATGGGTTTATCGGTTCACTTCCTACGACCGCTCTAATGACCAAAACAAACAACACGACACGGCCAAATAAAAAACCGTCCAAAAGTGCTAATACAAAAAGTATCAGTTTTTGTAGCGCCTCGAGTGAGTGTGAGGTCGGGGCGAGGAATGTTGGCGCCCGTCTGAGTACGTATACCTGTCCGTTTATCAATGAACCGTGGACAATAAGACCAAAAACGACACGAAAAAATATCAAAAACGCGCGTCATCAATCGTGGCGTCGCGTCCGGCTCGCGCGGTGAGGGCTGGCGCGTTTCGTGAAAATCTCAAAACCTTACTTACAATACTTTTAATCCTTGCCGGAAATTAAAAATAAATAAAATATATACTGAAAATGCAGTTCCTCCTGAAAAAAGAGGCGCAAGGAAACAAGTATTAAAAACGTTACAACGACTACAACCTTAAAAAATTGCAATGAGACAATAATTTTTAAAAGCTGAAAATATTTTAGATAAAATCAGAGTTTCATATTAGCTTAGCCAATAGCCGGCCGGTCAAGGGCCATTCCAACAAACAATTACCCTTCTTTTTAATATGTCACCTGTAGACATTTGATCCCTTTCAATTGTTTCTATAAAATTCTATTATTTTATAATCAAAAGGAATTGTGTCACAATAAATTGTGACACAATTTAATAAAAGTACTTAATGTAGATCGTAAAACTTTATTTTATCAAGCGATAAACCTCAATTTGGCCGTATATTCCGGTCTATTCTTATCGTGTATTAAAAGTTTCATTGAGGTGTGTATAGGCAATAAGTCGGGGGACAGTGTCACACACGCCCGCGCGCCGCGCCGCCACCCGAGAGTATATGGCGAAGTAAAGCCTAACAACTCAAGATGAACACGACAAAACTGATAAGGCCGCCTCGCCAGACATCCCAATTTAGTGCCGGCCCGCCGATAACACTATTATACAGCTTTTAACTATACGCCCGATAAGCTAAATGTATTTAAAACCACCTTATTGGAACCCTCGATAACGCCGAGAGTTTTTGTATGAATTATACACAAATTACACGAAACGCTAATGTGTTAGTGTTAATTGCTCGATTAAATCTGATTACGGCCCGAGCTTTATTAGCATTAAATATATTTGGAAGTACTCCGTTGATAAGATTTTGTGGTCATAAAACGCCCAAGTGCTAAGCTGCACGATGTAGACTTTTAGAGTTAGCAGATGCAAAAATATGTTGTCGAAAATTTCTTTACTAGACTTAAAGACTTGGAAAGTAATGTGTTTTTAAATAGAGCCAAACAAAATTCTAGAATCTAATGGAAAAAATAGATCTCTTTAAATCTAATATTCAGAGTAAATCTAGGATAAGTTATAAAAAAATAATTAATTCTTAATCTTATATCTTTAAACGAGCAATTCTTGTATATATTTGGAATCTCGGAATCGGCTCCAACGATTTTCATGAAATTTAGTATATAGGGGATTTCTGGGGCGATAAATCGATCTAGCTAGGAATCATTTTTAGAAAATGACATTTTATTCGTGTTTTGTCGAATAGCTAGTAAATCTTTATATAACCTAATTTGACTTTATAAATTTGTATTTTTAAAAGGCTGGCAGATGTAGAAAACTAATTAATTTTCCTAACTTCTTAGAGTGGGTTGCACCAGAAGTTTGCCAGATGCGTGGTTGTCGTTACAGTTATGGTACAGAATATATATTAGTAGGTTATGGTTACCTATAGTAAAGGCTAACTTAACTTTAACCATAACTTTGATCACAGATTTTGACAGAGGTCTGTCGCGTTTATTTTTTTATTAAAGCTATAGTTATTTCGAAATGAGAGTATAAAAAATTGAATTATCCGTAAAAATCGTCAGGAAAAATATTTGTTATAACAACACTGTGAGGCATATGTTATAAATTTTCACGAAAAAAAATCGATATAAGTAATATTAAATATGAGCGGTTAGGGTTATCGTTAAATATGGCGTCCTTAACCAAAGATTTGACATTTTACACTGTAGTTATAGTTAAAGTTACAGTTATAGTTAAGGTAAGTTGGTGCAACCCATCCTTAGTTTAGTCACTTATCTGCTTTGACCTTTGACTCTTTTTTAACAATATATTGTGTGGATCAAAAAGTAACTTAATATTGTCAGCTATAAATGAAAACTTTACTAACGTGTTGACCATCCATCAACTTTTTATTAAACAAATTGATCATTCTCAAAATTAACCATGTATCTCTATTGTCTTACTATTAAGTATTAACAGGTGTTAATAGTTAATACCGGAAAAAACTTGAAAATTAATCATCTTTGATTTTTATTATGAGCACTTTTTTGTGGTTATTACTTACATATTTTTAATCTTTAAAGGTACGATTTACGATAAAATTGTAGAGCTCCACTGAGTTATAAGTACCTACTGCGTACTTATTATAACTCAGTGTAGAGCTCTTTAAAATTAGCTCATTGATTTGACTCTCCCCACTCTATGTCTCTTTTATTTTGATATGATTATGATTATTTAATTATATATTATTGTTGTGTAACACAAACAATATGTAAAACAAAAAATGAACATAAACAAACCAAAGAAATTAAGACATGGTAGACGATGATTTTATCATAAAGTACAGTTAACTGAGTTAACTAAAACGAGGTAATATTGAATTATTCTTACAGACTTTCCTTTATCGCACGATTATTCATTATTTATCTATACTTATAAAATTATATGTCCTGATTGACTGACTGACTGACTGATTCATCATCGCTGAGCAAAAACTGTTAAAGGTACAGCCACGAAATTTGGTGAGTAGGGTTGTTTTATTCAGTAGACACCCACTAAGGAAGGAATTTTGAAAATTTTTCCCTGAAGGGGGTGAAATAGGGGTTGAAAGTTTGAATGAAAGTCCGTTATTTCTCGAGTAAGAAACATGAAACTTTATTTTTGGGTTACTGATTAAAAATAAGTGGACACGTATTTAAGCGTTTTTGGAAATTCTACCCCCAAGGGGGTTAAATTGGGGTTGAAAGTTTGAATGAAAGTCAGTTATTTCTTGAGTAACAAACATGAAATTTTATGTTTGGGCTACTGATTAATAATAATTGGATACGAGCTCAAGCGTTTTTGGAAATTCTACCCCCAAGGGGGTGAAATTGAGGTTGAAAGTTTCAATGAAAGTCCGTCATTTCTTGAGTTAGAAACATGAAACTTTATTTTTGTGCTACTGATTAAAAATGAATGGATACGTATTTAAGAGTTTCTGGTAATTCTACACCCAAGGGGGTGAAATTGGGGTAGAAAGTTTCAATGAAAGTTCGTCATTTCTTGAGTTAGAAACATGAAAGTTTATTGACGTTTGCGTTTGACGTTTGCTTAAATAGGGTCCTGTTTTTAACCTTTGTTTAAGGAACCACAAAAAGGGGAAATCTATCCATCTTTGTTATTATACTATGTTAAAGCGGACGAAGTCGCGGGCAACAGCTAGTATTATAATATAATATAATATAAATAAAAAAAAAGAAAGAAAAGAGAATAATAAAAATAATAGCTTGTCCTTGGACTATTGGTAATGTGTAAATTATTATCATAAACTAAATTAGCTTGTATCAATAGTATTAAAGAAATGGTCTGTTAACACTTTTCTGAGACTTCTAATATTAGTATTAAATAGATCTATGTCGGTACTTTGAGACGCTGTATTGTACGCTTTGCTAGCTCGCACGATGTACGCATTTTGCCGGTAGGTGGTAGGGGCATATGGAACGTGTAGGAGTTGACGTCTTCGGAGCGAGCCGGTGGGTATTTTGAGCTCAAATTTACTGACTAGTATGCAAATAATATTAATAACAAAGACAACTTAATTAATTAAGGCAAAGCGCGATTTCCGTTACTAATTGAGCGAAAACGACACCGGGCGACGGGCGACACCGGCCCGCCAAACTAATGAATGGCCGCCAAACAATTTGTAGTTTTTTTACTTCAATTTGTGAACCCCAAAAAAAGTTCAAACCACAATCGAATTAGTGTCCCTTGTTTGGGAGATTACAGCAGTGTCCGCTTATCTCGCTCGTTCGTTATTTTATTGCCGTAGAGAGCGAGCCGATAAACACGACCGGTAATGGGCCATAATGAATCGTCCCTAGCCAGCTCATCATAAAGGTCCTTCGATCGTATGACGCCATTTTGTTCTTACACCGATTTCAATTTTAGAACAAGTAATTATGCATTTACTCACATTATTTTAACTAGCGTTCCTGGGGACTAAGGTTCCGTCGTGGCCGTCATAATGTTGGGAGATTATTGCGGCCGTCCGCGTCGGCCGTTGAATTTTCCTGTAATGAAAATTATTTTAAAAGATTGGGAAACCCTGACAGATTAATCTTCTCTAAATTATCATGTTAATGTATATGTAGAAGACGGTACAGAGTAACTTTTCTGCAAAAATAAAAGAGAGATGATAAATTCGAAAGATAGGGTACGTCTAGTCTTAAATCTTCTATTAATCTACTTCAACCATACCGATAAATGTATATCTACGTAATAATATTATTTATTATATACTAAACGACGCCCGCAACTCCGTTTCGATTTTCGTCATAATTAGTTTATCGCGCGAGAACCGTACATATTTCCGGGATAAATGATAGTATGTCCTTACTTAGGAGTCCTCCTACGTATCCTCCTTGTATCTCACAGCCGCGGTTTGGGCGTGAAAAGGTAACAGACAGACAGACACACTTTTACATTAACAATATTAGTATGGAAGTATGGATTTAAAATAAGTAGCATGCGTAACGGTATATTTTATAAACATTATTTATTTATTTATTTATTTAAAACTTTTGCACATTTCCGTACAAAGGCGGGCTTAATGCCTCGTGGCATTATCTTCCAGCCAAACCTTAGGGTGTTCAGAGAAAGTGAGGTAGATGCAAACCCAAAAGAGGACAAAGGGATTAAAAATACCTTAAAATGAATAATACAATATTAGGTATAGTTATATTCCTAATAATATTAATGTAAAATAAAATAAACATATTATATACAATATATACATATATAAAATAAATATATACATATATTACGACATATATAGATAAAATAACTAATTACGTATTATAGATTTTGTTGTCTCATTTAAGTCAACGATTTAAGATAGTGTTCATGAACTTTGCGTTTAAATAATTGTTTAGTTTCGGCCATCCTAATTTCCTTTGGAAGCGAATTCCAAAGAAGAATTGATTGAACATGAAAGGAGGAGTGGACGAGAGAGGAACTATGGGAAGGACATTGGAGGCGCAAATCATTGGTGGAACGGAGATTTCTGTCATGATTACTGCATAGATAGTTGAAATGAGGAGTTAGGTAGTTGGGAGCGGAGGGAGAGTGAAGTATGGAGTAGAGCGTGCACACTGCCCGCTGCGAACGGCGTTGGCGGACTGGGAGCCAGCGTAATTTTGAGCGGTAGGAGGAGACGTGATCGTACTTGCGGAGGCCGAAAACGAATCTTATGCAGTTATTAAGGAGCCGATCTAGTTTGTTAAGGAGGTCTACATTAAGATCAAGATAGCAGACGTCACAGTAATCAATTATTGGGAGAATGAGAGTCTGAACTAGCATTAATTTTATATAAGATGGTAAGAAATGTTTGAGTCGGTATAACGTTCGCAAGGAATATGTGACTTTATTACTAACGCTAGCAATTTGTGTATGCCAATCTAAGTTAGCGTCAATGTGTAATCCGAGATCTTTAACAGAAGAGCTGTAGGGTATATATATATAACATTACCCCGGTGAAAGTTAGTGTTAATTCAATTTATAATTGCAATTATTGTTAATTTATATGCGACGTTCATTGTTTCGGAATATAATCATTTTTAAAACGTACATGTAAAATGAAAATTTGTAATTGTGGTGTAACAAGCTATTGTATTGTGATAAGTTAACGGGACGGCGTAAGTGCCTTAACTACCGCTGTAATGCCTTCGTCATTAAAAGGAAAATAATACTGTCGAGTTATTCCAGATATTTGGGACGTAAGCACTCGGAAAATATTTTTAAAATACGGAATTTTACTTTAAAATTATATTTCGAAAATGTTAATCACAGACATGCATTATACGTGAATAATGCCGAATAAACAATTATTTAAAGTTAAATACGCAATTATATTTTACTTAAGTATCTAATTTCTTATCGCCTGAAATATGTTTCAGGTTAATTACTGTAAGGAACTTAATATTTATTGAGGAAAATACTGCTAAATGACTATTGTAAAGTTTACGAAAATTGTTAGTTTATTTTTTTATTGTTACTGCAGTTCTCGATAAGAAAAACAGACTTCTTTTAAAATATAGGGATTAGTGTGGCATTTTCACTTTCGCGTTCGTAGGCCGTAACTTAGTTGATATAAAAAAAGCTTGTGTCAAGCAGCACGCGCATGGCGCAACTAATCTTGATACTTGAAGTAAATTGTCGTTATACACCAATTTAGAACAATGGCAATCTAAATTGATCACAAAACGTCTGTAGCTCGGTGTCCGGCGCGGGGGCCGGGGCGCGGGGGAGAGGCAGGGGGTAATTGGCTTATAAAAAATAACAGGAAGTCATTAGTGACAGAGCCAGCGGTATCTATTCCACGACAGCGGTGGGATGTGGTGTGACCACCAGTCACACCGCATTGTAATATTCAAGGGAAACGCATTCATGTTTTTTTCATTTATAGATGTTACTTTAAAATTTGTAAGCAGCCAAAATATACAGGGATAGCTTTAGCAACTATTTTTAGCATTTTTTTATAATTTTCAATCCGAACAGTAATTTCGAAAGAATTACTTTTTTTTGCTTATATTTTCGTTTTTTGCAGTTCCTAGTCAAGGGTCATTTAAAATGAACATAATGATATTATTATGTTATCGTCTGAGTGTACTTAATCTCAACTTAATATATACGTAGTATAACTACAATTAGTAACGACTGTTGAATTCATCATTTCATTTGTATCGAATAAACAGCTCTACTAAAAAGTTACTTCAGGAAATACTGCAAACCTCGTAACAGACAAGTGTTAATTTTGCATATAATATTTTACCGCCACATGTTACAGAGCGGTGTAAGTGGAGGCGGCGATATATCTAGCTAATAAGCCATCCGTCCTCGCAATTTGACATTTTAGACATTTTAATACGCTTTTAATTCGCCTTATGAATGGGGCTTTTTACGCGGTTTGTATCATTTTGTTCATTAATATAATATTTATCTGTGCTCGTTATCCCTGTGCAGTCAACGGAAGATCTGTGTCATTGTTCAAACGATTAGTGGATACGTGCCATTATGCCATTGCCATACATAATAAAACCATGTAAAACCTATTCGCAAAATATGGTTTTAGCAACCTACGTTATTCTACAAAATTTGATTATTTTCTCTTGAATTGTTTTTTTTTTTTTTTTTAATAAAACATTGTGATTAAAACTCCGTAGTCGTAGGTACTCTTACCCAACTCTTACCTCCATAGAGGTCATGAACAAGTAAACTTTCAGCTTTGATTCTAGGTAGGTATCTAAAAATGATTTGATTTTCTAAATCTAACTACTTGATGACTACATCTACACAAGCGACTTTTAATCATAGAACACTGTTTTTACCTCAATCATTTTAATATTTAATTATGTACATAATATTATATGTAATCCAATTTAACATCTAAACATTACAGAGATAATTTAATGTTTATTATGTTCATATAATACCTATTACAAAAAATTCAAAGCTAAATCAATTTCAAGGGGCCACAAGGCCACAGCGCCCAACGGGTGTAAGGAAAAGTACCTTATTAGCAACTAGCATAATCTATGCTATGTAATACTAGCTGTCCCGGCAAACGTTGTTTTCACATATAAAGTATTTCATTTTCGCCCATATTATTTTATTGAAGTGACTAAATAAGTATATCACCAGGCAACGTCCATCGCTATTCCGTAGCATGTAAACAATGGTCACCGTCAGTCTCGAGTTGTAATAATTTACTATTATTTTTTCAACAAATGCACTTATCAATATAAAAAGTAGCCAGTAGCCGATTCTCAGACCTACTGAATATGCATGTAGGTAAAAATCAGTAAAGCCGTTTCGGAGGAGTACGGTAACTAACATTGTAACACGAGAATTTTATATGTGTCCGTCTGTCTGTAATCAGGCTGTAATTTGAGAACGGTAATAGCTAGAGAGTTGAAATTTTCACAGAATGTGTATATCTGTTGCCTCTATAACAATAAATACTAAAAACAAAATAAATTAAATATTTAAGGGGGACTCCCATACAACAAGTAATTTTTTGCCATTTTTTGCTCGAATTATAAATGATAGCAATAAATAAGCACCTGAAATATTCACAAAATACTCAATTGTATGTATATTTTAATAATTAATAATAAAATTAAAATAAAATAAATAATTAAGGGGGGGGGCTCCCATACAAAAAAAGTAAAAACACATTTTTTCCTATTTTTGTTCTATGGTACGGAACCCATCGTGCGCGAGTCCAACTCGCATTGGCCGATTATTCTGATAATATGACGGTATACCACAAGTGAGATTTTGATCGGATTATTTACTGTCTGAGCTATTAGCGCCCTCTGCTACGACCTTAGTTCAATATTTCCTATTCTAATGTAGAGTTGTGCTGTACAGTTCATAACATAAAAATTGTTCCTTGCTAGTTGGTACATTATTATAAAATGTAGGTCACTATTGATTCATACGTCTCAGCACTCACTGATACACAATAATAAATTGTTAATTGAATAGAAACAAAGTGTAGCTGATAGTATGTCACTATCAATGCCGTGCAGTATAAGATCAATCATTTGTCATTTCCGTATGACTATTATGAATTATGCACGAGTTTAGGTTTATTATATTAAATTTCTTGTGAAAAAAAAATCTTTTTCTGGGACTCAAAGCGTCTCCATGCAAAATGTAAAGAAATTGGGGACGGCTGTAAATATATAATAAAATATGCGTAAAGAGATAACTCATAACAGACACAAACACATTATAATGCGATGTTTACCCATCTATATTAATTCTCTGCAGCTTGTCCCACGAAAACCATGTCCTATGTATGATGTGGGTACAAAACTATGTCCGTACTCGACACTTGACGTTAACCCTCAGTTAGACTATTATCTTTATAACAATTAAATATATATTTGATAATCGCCAATTATAAATAGCTTTAGCGTAAGCAGCGCAACACTTCCTTATAATAAGCTATTCGTCACATAATAATAAATAGAAAAGTGGAACATATACCCTTAACTGCCCTAAAGTAGGTATATGGCTATTATAGAAGGAATAAAAATATAATGCCTGGTGCCTGGTAGTACTCTGATTCTGCTAATTTAGTTCAAGATTAACAGCATCGATCTCGTCAGGATGCTAACAGACAGCAAGAATGCATCGACGTTAAGTTTAAGTTAGTTAACTTCTAATGACAAATTTTTGGTATTCCATAAACTTGGGTTTGGTGGTTTTAAGCTATAATAAAAGCATAGCTTTTATCGTGGGCTTTGAGCGTGGCGGCCAAATCAAGAAATTTCGTTACGAAAATAACCTAACACCCATACTCCAAATTAGAGCAGATGGATCGTGATTGGTTACCACTGTTGATTCTGGCGACACAAGAGTTGCAGTGGTGGGAATGTGCGGTGGGCCTTTCTGCCCGTTTAAAAAAAAACTCCAAATTATAATTGCATAAGTTGATAAAAATCCCCGAGTGCCACACGTATTTTTATATAGATGTCATTGTAGAGTCCGCGTACTAATATAATATGTGTCTGTCTGACTGTTTTAACTGTTTTACTTTTCTATAGTATAAAGTACTCGGTAAGTGTCAGGCGGGCAGGTTCTAAAATCTAATTCAACTAAACAGCACGCATTTAGTAGTTGTTGTGACAGGAGCTGCTGAAAAGCTGCTAAGAAGCTCTATTGCTACTCTGGTACTTTGCTGCTACGAATTTGGAAATATTATGTATACTAATGTTGAATGGCTGCCTTCACACTAGCGTTTGTCCAGCTGACCTGCTGAGGCGTTCGATGAACGTATGCGCAGCGCAGACGCTGCGACAATGCGGTGCATACGTCGCGTTGTCGCCGCTTCTCTACTGGAACAATCACTACGCTGGACAAACGCTAGTGTGAAGGCAGCCTAATATAGCAGAATCGTGATACTATTGTGGATCACGGAGCACGGTAAATGAATTATAACAAACCGGAGCCGGAGCAGCAAATGGCCGAGCCGTGTCGCCGCCCACGCCGCGCCGACACCCAAGACCGAATTATTACATTTCTTCTAAAATAATAAAATATAATCCATATCCATACTAAAAATACAGTGAATATTTATTCTGCGACTTTGCAGAATTAACAAACTACTTAACCATAGTCGCCGGTTAGACGGTCAAATTTTCATCAATCTGATCCATCAATCCTGTAAAGATTGACGAAAATTTGATCGTCTAACCCACGGATTGATGGTTTGATCATATTTTTAATATGAACTTTTTATAACTATCAATATTTCGTCAATCAGATTAATGGATCAGATTGATGAAAATTTGACCGTCTAACCGGCGACTTAGGAAAGATTGTCAAAAATTTGCTATTTTTTATAAAAAGCTCCGAGACCCTGTCCGTTTGAAGCCTCAACAGTTAACAATTTTGGTGTAACAGACTGAGTCCTTGGAAAGGACCTAGTAGGTATAGTAAGTATTAATCAATGAAAAAATGATCAACATTTCTATGACATCAAGTTTACTAAGTGCCTTTCCACTTTTTTGAAACGGGCATCTGCTGAATTTTTAAGCAGAATAAAAGTTGGCAGTTACTGCTCTTAAAAAAGTAGCTATACATTTTAGAAGTGACTTCACTTCATTCTGCAAAACTCGAAACAAGATTACCATTCTGTATACAGTATAACTCATTAAATTTTTTAAATTATGAAATATCATAAAATGTTATAAAATTAAATGCATAATTATAATTCACATTTAATATACAATGTCCCATAATTTACGACTTAATACATCTTATTACTTAAAACTGTGTAAAAACAACGTAAGTACATAATTATAACAATGCAAGTACAAATATATAATAGATACACGTAACATTTTGAAAACTCTCGGTAATTACTATTAATTATATTACAAACAAAATAAATTAATTTATTTTTCCTTGTGCGTGACGCAAATAAATAGGCAAGTAGGTACTTAATTATTGCTGTTTTTCGGATACACTTGTGCTCGGTTACTGAGTTTGTTGACCAGATTTAATAACATAAGTAATAATATTATTACTCATTTGACATTATTAGCACTTTAGTCTTATGCGCATAGTGCATACCCAATTTTTTAAATAATATTATGTAACATATAATTGGTTCACCTAAAAGCTTTATGAAGCTTTTCTGCATCAACTATACCTTTGCAACTTTGTTGAATGTTGAATCATTTAAATTATGAATGTCTTAATAATCATCAATGCTTAGGAACGCAATTACCATTTGGAAAGCGACATTTTGCGATAAAATGCGGCATTATAAAATGACATGTTTTATGTAATTGCGCGCATTACGAAATAATTCGCGATGGGTAACTCCTGCGCTCGGGGGTGGCTCACCGCAAACAATTATGTCTTATTATGGGTAAAAGTAAATTGAGGACATACGTTATATCCTCTAGCGTGGTACAGTTTTAATAAAATTGTTATAAGTAGATTAAAGCAGCTAGATGTTGCCCTTCGGTCTTAGCTTCGAACTAAGACTTCGTTGGGCCATTCCAACCATTTCTTCCTGTATAATTAAACTAAAATCGGCGAAGTAGTCAGACAGACATAATATAAGAATATACTAGCTGTTGCCCGCGAGTTCGTCCGCGTTAACATAGTATAATAACAAAGATGGATAGTTTTCCCCTTTTTGTGGTTCCTTATAAAAAGGGTAAAAACGGGACCCTATTTAAGCAAACGTCAATAAACTTTCATATGTTTCTAACTCAAGAAATGACGGACTTTCATTGAATTTTTCTACCCCAATTTCATCCCCTTGGGCGTGGAATTACCAAAAACGCTTAAACACGTATCCAACTATTTTTAATCAGTAGCCCAAACATAAAATTTTATGTTTCTAACTCAAGAAATAACGGACTTTCATTCAAACTTTCAACTCCAATTTCACCCCCTTGGGGGAAGAATTTCCAAAAACGCTTAAATTCGTATCCATTCATTTTTAATCAGTAACCCAAAAATAAAGTTTCATGTTTCTAACTCAAGAAATGACTGACTTTCATTCAAACTTTCAACCCCTATTTCGCTCCCTTTGGGGTAAAATTTTTAAAATTCCTTCCTTAGTGGGTGTCTACTTAATAAAACAACACTACTCACCAAATTTCGTGGACAGCCACAGAACTTTAACTGTAACAGACAGTTACAGAACTTTAACAGTTTTTGCTCAGCGATGATGAATCAGTCAGTCAGTCAGTCAGTCAGGACATGTAATTTTATAAGTATAGATATATAGGGTTATTTTAGAAACAGTATAAAATTCTGATCGTCAAGTATGTATCAAACTATCAATCCAATAATATTTTATAATATTTTTTGTAAAATATTTTGATTAAAATATGAAATATTCTAAACTCACCTGAGTAGAGTATTTAATGAAGAAATAAGACATTATTTTATATTTATGAATATGTGAATAATTTAAAAAATAAATTGATGTCGCATTGTCACAGCAGACTTTGTTTTGCGAATTTGACCTCAAAGTGGTTTCCTGTATAATTTGTACCCTTAAGAAATAATCATTTAGTCACCAACATTTGGCGTGGCAATTTCGTTCCATCCGGTCGCACCTACGTTTCATTTGTTTATATTTCGCCAGGTAAAATAAGTGCTGTCATTACGTTTCTGACGTTTTTTTTCTGGTAAGTTGGCAGCTCTGCTTTCTAGCTGTTTATAGATTGGTAATCACCCGGGTTAAAACCCATCACTGGGTAAAAACCCAGTTATCACCCATTTCATTCCACCATTAGGTGTTTTTTGGGCGGGTGAAAACTAAATATTTAATATTTTCAAGTTTATGTATATTTAAATCGACACAAATAGGCGCACCGAGTTATTCCTATTGCGCTCTCGCTTGACAGGTTTACACTTTTCGATTTTTTATATTATTTTTCTTTGAAACATAATATAAAATAGTATTTTTGTTGTAAAATCTTGAATAGTTTAATACTATAATACAGAAACCTCTTTAAAATATGGAATAATTTACTAGCTACAATTTTTGAAAGTAAACGTATAGCCCGCTATTTAGGGTCGAAATAAGGGTTAAACAAATACCCTGATGAAGTTTTCTGCATGGCTCAAAATGGTCGCATAGCAATTCCTCTCAATCAATTCACAAAATGAATTGTCAAAACTGTCAAAGTCACGAATGTCAAATTTAGACCAATTGAATTGGTCTAAATTCGTACTAATATGATATTCGTGAGTTTGACCAATTCAATTGGTCTAAATTTGTACTAATTTGATATTCGTGACTTTGACAGTTTTGACAATTCATTTTGTGACTTGATTGAGAGGAATTGCTATGCGACCATTTTGGCCCCGCTGATGACTGCATGGCCGATTTGCCGCCAGTCCCGATGGAATCTCAAAGCCCAGAACCATCTACATCTGGTCTTTTTGATTGCAACCAAATTTATTTTTTCAAAATCAAAATACTTTTTTCTAAATACTAAATAGGTAGGTTGTCAACACTTTTAGAACGTCTACATGAGGTCTACCACCGGTTCGGTAACTAACCCGGCGAGAAGAACCGGCTGATGATGATGATTAATCTGTGTATCCCCTAATTTGTTGGTTTTTATTTATAATACTTACCGTTTTCTATTAAACTTAAGTATAAAATATATACTCTCTAGTAATAAATCATTTACAATATTTGTTTTGTTTTGTTTTGTAAAATGGGTGAAAATGGGTAATAACCGGGTTAAAACCCTAATCACCCAGTTTTAACCCAAATGGAATGAATGGGTTTTTACCTACTACCCATCTCCTGTTGCCAACTTACTGTTGCCAGCAACTTGGTTTGGCCAGCTTTCCTTCGCTATTAAGAAAGAGAATCTTCCTCGCATAGTTAACCCAAGTGTTTAGGCGATTAAAAACTGGCAACGCACCTGTAACTCTTCTGATGTTGTGAGTGTCCATGGGCGATGGTATTTGCTTTCCATCAGATGACCTGTTTGCTCGTTTGCTCCCTAATTTTATATAAAAAAGCCAATAAATACAGTATTTTTCGGTCGTTTCATTTTCTAGGCTTTATCTTATCTATACTTATAAAATTACATGTCCTGACTGACTGACTGATTCATCATCGCTGAGCAAAAACTGTTAAAGTTACAGCCACGAAATTTGGTGAGCAGGGTTGTTTTATTGAGTAGACACCCACTAAGGAAGGAATTTCGAAAATTTTACCCCGAAGGGGATGAAATAAGGGTTGAAAGTTTGAATGAAAGTCCGTTATTTCTTAAGTTAGAAACTTGAAATTTTATGTTTAGGCTACTGTTTAAAAATGATTGGACACATGATTAAGCGTTTTTAGAAATTCTACCCCTAAGGGGGTGAAATAGGGGTTGAAAATTTAAATGAAAGTCCGTCACTTCTTAAGTTAGGAACATGAAAGTTTATTTTTGGAGTGCTGATTAAAAATGAATGGATAGGTATTTAAGCGTTTTTGGAAATTCTACCACCAAGGGGGTGAAATTGGGAACATGAAACTGAAAACATGAACATGAAATTGGGAACATGAAACTTGAAACATGAAACTTTATTTTTGTGCTACTAATTAAAAATGAATAGATACTCATTTAAACGTTTCTGGTAATTCTACCCCCAAGGGGTTGAAATTGGGGTAGAGAGTTTCAATGAAAGTCCGTCATTTCTTGAGTTAGAAACATGAAAGTTTATTGACGTTTGCTTAAATAGGGTCCCGTTTTTACCCTTTGTATAAGGAACCACAAAAAGAGGAAAACTATCCATGTTTGTTATTATGCTATGTTGACGCGGACGAAGTCGCGGGCAACAGCTAGTATTATACAAAAACGATGTTTCTAAAAAAATCCTACAAAACATTCCAAGCAGATTCATCATGAAAATTTAATAGGGTACAAAAATTTACCTATCTACAAACTAGAAAACATAATCTGTACCTTATAATATCAGAAAAAAATCTTTACAATATTTAACCTAACTTATGGGTGGTATATTTAACATTTAAAAGTATTTATAGAAAACAATACTTATATAAAAACTGCTACGTATCTTATCGATGTTTCAACACTTTCTAGTAAAGAGTTTATACAAACAATAAAAAGTAACGACAAACTCTTGTCGATAACACTTTACGATCTTCTTCTTGTACTAAATATAAACCATACATACACTATGTATAATCTCCGTCTACGACACCAATAAAAGTCGGCGGCAACAAATACTAACTGTCAAATTTACATTCTGTTGACAAATTTCAATTATGGATTATTATTATTATAGATAGTCACGTGTTTTCACTATCAATAGTGAATGTCTGTGATGACAGCTATCGAAATGTAATATCGATAAAATAAGTTACATTCTTTTAGGTAATTCGTGTTATTCGCTAAACTCCCGACTGCCAGAATATAAAATGACAGTATAAACAAAGTTACTATTTTATGTTAGTGGCACTGCTTCAACATTTTATAACCTGTAAAATGTTAAAGCAAAACTATCATGATAGGAATAGCCGTACGATATTTACCATCTTGCAAGAGCTACATAGAAGTAGACCGTGCAGTTACTCTTGAATAGAAAGAGAATTTACAAGTAACTACGTAGAGTCTAGATAGATTGAAGTAAGTATTTTATAATAATAATTTACGCCTCTGCTACAGTGTCTCCAAACCTTTTTGTTGCTTTCTTTGCAGACGCTACTCTATCCCAGAAAAGGTTCTTCTTTACCTATACAATACACTTCTATACACAATATGTGTCCGCGCGACCGAGCGGCTTAGCCGCTACACCATGCGATCATAAACAATAATTGCTTATGATCTCGTTGTGTTGCGGCCAAACCGCTCTATCGCGCGGATGCATATAATTAAGCTTTTCTTTAATGGTGCATTCACACATGCCACCGGGTTATACCGCCGGTTATACCGCCGGCTTTGCCGCCGGCTTTCAGCCTGCCTTGCCACCGAAGCCGCGGCGGCATGTGTGGTTAGCCGGCGGCCGGGCCGCCGACCGTGCCGCAGGTATAAGCCGGCGGCATGTGTACATGGCATAAGACCATACAAGTATTTTCGTAAGTATTATCAAGCTAACATTGATGAACAAAGACTGGAGATCAACTGGTACTAAATAATAGTTCAATAGAATTACAGAATACCTTGGGCGTCTCCAGCGTAAAGGGCAATTTACACGACCACATGCCTATTATGTACGTAATGAGTGTTCCTACACATGGCGCATTTAAAGCCTACCGTAGACTAAGAAATATACAGATAGGGATACCACAAGACATTTTTAAAAGTTTGAAATTGGAATTGTTTAGAGTTAAGTTTAAAGTCAATATTTACGGCTGCAGTCAAAGACATTAATTATTATTAGGCTTCAATTTAATAAAGAGTTTGACAGATAATGTATAGCGCTCATTTCAAAATCGTACATTTAATTACAGTTAAGTATCTAATTTTCGACTCTGAGTGCGGCAGGGACACCATTATAGCGCCGCAACGCAACCAGTTGCCTCTGCCAACAAAATCTAAACAGCTCTATATAGAGCTGTTTACATACAGAGTTATTGGTGTCCGTTTGGCATGCGCTCTCTCTATATTTTACTACTCTACCTTACGTTATGATATGACAAAGCCTACATTAAACGTATAATATCCGTATTTTAATGAAATGTAGCCCTCTTTATCTAATAAAACACTGATAAATACTATACAAAGTTGTCTTTCTCTGGGATATTAGAAACGTCACACGACAAAAATAGCGGAAATTTAAAGTTACACCACTATACGCTGCATAATTATTTTTATTAGTAAAATAAGTTTAAGTATATCTAGACTTTGTGGATTCTATGACAATCCTAGGTCTGAGTACTGGAGGCACGTACAGAGAAGAATAGAGATCGCCTCTTCGCCATACGTGACTGCCGTACCTACAATCTAGGTAATACACGTATAATATATTATTTTATATCAAAGCTTCTGTAAAACCGAGCCTTATGTTGTTAGTGATATAGGTCCATCAGAGGAAATATAACTTCGAACGCACAGTATGACGTCAAAGTCAAAATGATATAATATAACGTCTAAATTAATATTTAATCCATTGTATAGAATACATAGAGACAAAATGTAAGGCTATTTTAAAGCTACATTACTTAGAACGATTACGATATGGAAATCGCCTGAGAGCTTAAAGTTCTCAGGAAAAGCTTTCAGAAATAGCCTTAGGTACGCTGGCTTTTTTTTAGTATTTCCAAACATCGCAAATGATCTGTTAAAAACTGCGGTTTCTTATGCTTGTTTTCTTTCCAGAAATATTAGTTATGTTAGGTACTAGTTGTTTAAACTGATCATCCTTATAATTTCGTTAAATTTATAGTCAAATAGTGACTATATGGCTGGCTTTTTATCTACATGGCTAATAATATTATTAAAAATTATAATATACATTCAAATGTGATTTTACAAATTTTGTTCGATAGAGATGATATTATGATTATATTTAAATAGTTGATACATAATTTTAGCTCGCATTAAAGCTACAAATATCTTACATTCCTAACATGTTTTATGCAAATACTCTAATGACTTGATTTAGCAACACCGGTTTCTAATTTATATTTGAGACATTTTAATATTAGTACTATTTCACGATCATTCGACGCGAGCTTTTGTGTAAAAAATTAAAAACAATATGAGGGGACATACCCAAACTACGTGACAATTTGACAAATGACATGTTTGTAGATGGTCCATGAAGTACTTCGCTAGATCATCGAAGGAAGAAAAAATATTTTTATAGCGTAGTCAACACCTTTTAATAAAACTAGTAGTACGTGTAAGTTGTAACTCGTAACGAAGGTCTCAGTATAACCGTAAAAATGCAGTATTTCCAGACCAATACGATTTGCATATCTTCAAGAGCAGAGCGTAATTTCTCTAAAAAGGCCGACAACGCAGCTGTAACTGCAGTAGTTGCTTCTCATATTAAAGTGACCTGTTTGCCCCCCTAATTTTATAGAAAAAGTAGTATCGTTGTTTGGGTACGTTCCCTTACATTAATCAACAACAGGTGAGGTTGATGAGACTAAACGAAATTCACTAATAGCGTTGGGAATTATTAGAATTAGTAACATAGATTAATGACTGTTTACGCGGCGATCGATCAAATGAGCCGGTCAGGCGTGAGTCGGTGACGCAGAATGTAGAGTTCCGTATTTGATAATCGAGGTTTGACATAAAATAGGTAATTAGGAAGTATGCCAACATTGACAGTATTATATTAATATAATTATTTTTCGCTCTTGTAAGTGTTAATGAAAGAAAAGACATTATATCGACGACGGAAAACAGAAAGGGCGTAACTCGGTCTAACGCAACTTTACACCAGCGCGGCGGGCCGATTCTGTATCGTACATTTGTGAGTTAATCACTGAGTTAGTAACGAAACGGAGGAGTGAGCAACCGAAAGTCTCACTTTTGTATGCAAGTGAATACAAAAAGTGGCACTTTCCGTTACTCACTCCTCGGTTTCGTTACTAACTCAGTTATTAACTCACAAATGTACGATACAGAATCGGCCCGCACAGCCAAAAAATAAAAAAATATTGGGAAATATAAAAATAACTTTTTAACGGTAAATCGTGGGAACATAATTTTAACACCTTTACTTTAAAATAAAAACCTGCATAAAGTGGCATACAAGCCAATAACTTCCTATTGCTAGAAATAAAGTTATTCAAGTTACGCCCATTGAATACAAAAATTTCAGACCTCAAAAATGTCGTATACTGACACGACGTTTGTACTGAATCATAAAACTATAAGAAATTTACTGACCTCAAAAAGGTCGTAACTAATGTTCGTTATAATTTGCTCTTAGGAACGGGGTTTAAACACATTCATAATGCATTATAATGGTTAGAAAATTGGCTGTAAGTCAAACGTCTAGACACCCAATGACGAAATAAAAAGGTCGTAAGCTTTAATTAACGTAAATTTATTGAACTTTTAAAAAGTTACCAAAAACACAAATCAAAAAATATAATATTATACAATGTCAACTTAATAACTAATTAAATAAATAATATATTATGTCACTAAAATAACAACAAAAACACATAATATAAGGTTATCAAATATCCACAATAGTAACTTTAGGTACCTACGTAATTATACTTTCATTAAAAAATTATTTAACAATTAATAACTAATATCATTCAGAATTTAAGTGGAATATAATATTATTATGTTATTATTCCCTTCATAATATTATTTTTCCCTACTAATGTTATTTATGGAGTAAATAAAAAAATAGTCAAAGGTAAGTCTTGTACATAATATACAACATTACAGAACAAGATTAAACATTAAAAAAATGAACAATATTATTTAAATATAATATACGTAGAATTGAGAAACCTCCTCCTTTTTGGAAGTCGGTAAAAATTATAAGAAAAGATATAAAATCAATATTTAATTCATCACTATTTCCTAATTTAATTTTATTTGATGCTTTTTAAACTTGTATTCGTTATAGTGCAGAATAATTCCTATCAAAAGGATCATAATATTATTATCTCTTATTGTTTGGACTCATACAGTAAATATTTGCATGCTGCAGCAGCAGCATGCAAATATTTACTGTTATCTACGTCTTACTAACTGCCGCAATTAAAATGAGCCCAAACACGAAACCTCTGCTCTAAGTTGGTGAGGAGTTGGGTATCCTATTATTACCAGGTTATGCTGCAGCACCAGGCCAACTTTTTATTAATGTATATTTATCCATAAATGTCACGAACTAGAATGCAAAATATTATAAAGCCCACCAAACGACTGCAAGTTGCTAATCGGCCCTTCAGAAACCAGATGAACCGCAATTTTCCAGCACTGAGCAGGCTGATGATGATGAACTATGACTAAAAACACTCTCAATCATATCAGCTTTCAAACAAAAAAAAACTGGATCAAAATCGGTCCACCCGTTTGCTACGATGCCACAGACAGACAGACCGACTGACAGACCGACATACATGCAGACAGACACGTCAAACTTATGACGCCCGCGCATCGACTAAGGTAACTTACCTGGGGTGTATGTAAGAAATTCTGGAATGTTCAACAAATTGCGGGACCTGTGACTCGTATTAAATACGATTGAGTTTATTTCTACCACCCATGTAATTGTAGTATCTAAGAAGTCATTATTTGTCCTTAGAAAAATCTGAACCGTTAAAATGTCGTAACATAGCAAGCATAAAAATTGCTTCCCGCAAAAATGTCGTAACATCTGGGACGCATCGAAACAGGAACGGCGTAAATAGGTTTTAATTAAAAACACAAACTTCTTCAAATCGTATCTCAAAAAAGTATAAATACGCAGTTTTGTGGGCAGTTACACCAAAAAAATTATCAAACTTTTTAAAATACTCACTTTTTTTTAAATTTCATGTCATCGTAGAGCAACCAGACCCAGACCTATCGACGCAGAAAAAAAAATGATAATGACCTTATACGTAGTCTAGTTACGACCTTTTAACGGGATACGCCCTTTCTGTTTTCCGTCGTCGATATATTTAGTCCGGTCTAATTAGACGCAAAATCCTCGGAATAATTCGTATAGAGCTGAAAATTGGTAGAGACGGTTAAATACGCCATTACAGATAAAACCTCAAAAGTCCCCGGCGATCCTCCTTGTGGGAGATTCTATCGCCACGGGTGGGACACTTGTACCTTAATTTCAGTATGTGTGACTAATTTATGCGAATTGTATCAATGATATCAAATTGGTTTATATAAAGAATAACAGAATATTTTGTATACTTTTATAATTATATTGGAGGCGGGGATAACACCGTGTAAAATGAAATCAAAATGACAGTAAATGTTTGCCACGGGTGGGACAAAAAATGGACATACTTGTTACACATGAATCATATTCAACAAAACTCTGCTTTCTTATTAAACTTTTTAATGCAAACTACAATATTTGTTTGAAACAATAAACTGAACTTAACATTTCAATAAAAAACAATGCCCTATTATTAAAACATATTTTACAAAAATTAAATAAAGAGTGTCACGGGTGGGACTAACAATGTCATATATATACTTTGATAATTAATAATAAAATTGAAACAATTTTTCGCATATTTACGTAAAGTTCGATCTAAGTCTATGTTTGAGAGTATATAAAAAATTTAAAAAATCAAAATATGCTAATAAGTATTATGTTCCGTGATATTCGAAGTATTTTGTATCGAAATATAATAATTTATAGCATAAAAACAACATGAAAAAAATTCATTCTAAAATTTCAAGGTTTACTTTCTCATAGAATCCCCCTTGTGCAAAAAATTTTTAATCAAGGTCAAAGGTATGAAAATGAGGTTTTTCCTGTTTTTTTTCCAAACTATACATTTTATCACAAAAATAACTACGACAAGAGTGTAGATCATAGAATTCTCTACAAAAAATATTCAGACACTTTTTTCATATGACTTACCATTCCTTATAAATGGCGGGCTCAAAGTTTGGGAAAATCATATCTATGCTTAAATTATAAAGCTTAAGAATTTGTGGAACTACTGCTTTGAATTAAAAAATCGTTTTTTTGATGGATAGTCTTATTTATCGAGGGAGACTTGAGCTACATAACATCACGTTGACACCAATAGGAGCAAAGAAACAGAGAAAAATGGGGAAAAACGGGGAAAATATTTTGAAAGAGCTTACTACACAAACGGCTGAAGCAATTTTTATGTTATTTGGCACAGATATAACAAATTTTTCAATTCAAATCTGTAGTTCCGCAAATTCTTTAGCTTTATAATTTAATCATAGATATGATTTTCCCAAACTTAAAGCCCGCCATTTATAAGGAATGGTAAGTCGTATGAAAAAAGTGTCTGAATATTTTTTGGAGAGAATTCTATGATCTGCACTCTTGCCCTACTTATTTTTGTGATAAAATGTATAGTTTGGAAAAAAAATAGGAAAAACCTTATTTTCATACCTTTGACCTTGAATAAAAAATTTTGCACAAGGAGGATCGCCGGGGACTTTTGATGTTTTATTTGTAATGGTGTATTTAACGTCTATACCAATTTTCATCTCTATGCGAGTTATTCGGAGGTCGAATGTTTAATTTTCCCGGGGTAATTTACAAACGTTACAAACTAACAAGCGTTATTAAAATTTTAATTAAAACTGGAGGCATATTCGTAATTCATATTTCATGCCAATATAGAGGTTCAGATCTCTACATTTGACTTGCCATTAGCACTGAAGAAGCTGCAAATGAATCTGGACAAAAACGGAGAAAACACTCGTCAGCCAAAGAACTTTATGACAGAGAAATCGTATTAACGTAACGTTTACGAATACCGGACATTAACCTAATTATAAATCTCTACGGTGGTCCACGGCATTGAAAGCGTCGTATTATGCCTTTCGAATTAATAACGACCGAGAGTTCACAACGTAAGTGCTTTTCGAAGCTTAACATCTGAAAAATAGAATAATCATAGATCGTGGAAAGATCGTGGAGTATAATTAGCTTATCTGTGGATCGGCTAACCGGGCCGTCGTGCGCCCGCGCATTGGTGCGCGATACACCAATCGTCGGCCATCCGAGATCGTTAGAATCATTCTTTTCGGTTATTACAATAATTCCGACACGATTCCGACTAATTGCGCCGGTTTCCAACGGAGGATCGACAGATAAAGCCTCGAACCTACTTCGCAATTATTGGGAATCGATCCTCGTCGATAGAATCACGTCGTAATCCTAATGCGAGTTATTATATTATTTTGCCGGACGTGTTTTCCTCGACTGTTAGTTTAATGAGACCTGTAACGAGAACTGGTAATTGTATGCGAACTCGCGGGCTAAGCGACGCGGACGACGCGCCTGCTAATTACAAACTTATAAGCAGAAGCTCGTAAGACGTAATACCTTGTAATCGCGTAAGCGAGACATCCTGGGAACCTTATAAGTGTTATACTATAACGTATAATGTATGTTGTTAATTAAATAAAATTATCAATATAATCTGCTAAGCTAAATCGTACTCATGAACTTGTGGTTTGGTATACATATTATCGTAAAAAATTTACGATTTTTTTAAACCTTTGTAGGTACGTATTACAGAGGTAACATTGACGTGTTTGACTAGCATTAGTAGAGGTACCTATATTTGATATCTGGCTCATGCCAAATGTTGGACATTGCTACGTGTAAGAACAGTTACAGACAAAAAACTAATGATTACAATGTAACAGTGTATTCTCGTGACTATAATTCAACTTAATTTGTAACAATAGCTCCTAATGTCAACGTCAATTTACCAACGGAAGCCTAAAAAGTTGCGGCAGAGGCTTCGGCGGTCGGCGGGGAGAGAGCGGGGCGAGAGCGGGCCGGCAGCGGAGGCGGGGGCGGCCGCTAGACAGAACGAAATCGTCGTACATAATCAAACCACATGCGGGGCGGTAATTGCCTCCACATTCAAAGCCTTCACATCACGCCGGATAATGACAAAAATAGTCCAAAAAACGGCCTCGCATATGAGATGTTTTTTTCCGAGTTCGCGCCGAGCTAAATTACGAAATAAAAGATTAACTTAAAAGATCAATAAACTTAATAAATGATCTCAATAATTGTTGCATTACGGACACAATGGAGCGGCGTCGGGAGACGTCATTAAGGCGCGAACATCATTAATTTTATTCGCGGCTCCGACGTTAAGGCGATGCGCGCCACCTGTTGGTAGCGGCTCACGCTGGGACTCGATACTGCCACCGGAATGACTCGCCGACACAATGGGACACCACAAAGCGAGCTAATTAAAAATTTAAACGTGGAACCGAATGACGATTCGATATCTGATTCGATATCATTAAAAGTTCGACTCTACAAAGATAGAGCTAAACTCCGACCCCTTTCCCGAATAATTTCGCAAGCAATTTCGACTCGATATTACGCTTACGCGTGAAATTAGTAATCCTACCCACATTAGCCGTCAAATAAGTTCCAAAAAGTCCGTGAGATTAGATTTGGTAGCTAATTGCGTTTATCAGATGAGGTGCGCCCGCGCCGCAATGATTGATCACCTACAGTCTACACTAACAGAATCACTCTCATTCCGAATCATCTGGATCATTCACATCAGTTTTTAATTAAATTAAATACATTAAAAGGTTTAGATCATTTAAATGAAGATGTCGGTTTAATTTTGTTAGAAAGAACAGAAAAATTAAATATGTTTCAGTGAAAACGCGACAGTTTCATATAACTTGAGAGGATGCGCTCTCAATGATTAAAGTTGATTCACATCTTATATTTATCGTTTCATAATAATTGTTTTAGTTAAACCGTTTGTTCAGAAATTAAAGTCATAATTTTGATTTCAAGCTTAAGCGTAGCCGGAGGCTTCGAGGCAGCTACCGGTGGCAATAAATAACATACAACCGCGCCGAGTGCCGACATATTGCTAATAAATAAATTTTATTATTCAATATTGTGACAAGAAGAAACCAAAAATCACAACACAAGATATTTAGTAAGCTGCTTCTGTGCGGTTAGTCTGTTTCTGTCGTTTTATTCATCCATTTGCTTAGCATTCCTGACGCTTTTAAGAGCTTTTAGATTGCAAAGCATTAAGCAGCAAAGACAGACACTTTATGCTAAAAGCGAAATCTGCATCTTTGCATTAAAAATCGCAAAAATCACAAACAGTAAACGCAGAAGTGAGAGTCAGGTGTAATTTTCGAATTACCAACTTCGATCGAGGTAAAAGTGATTAGTGGGTTCCATTACACGTTTCAATTTCACACAATCAGGGGCGTATTGTGAGTACAGTCGGGTACGTTTCATTAAGCGGTGTACTGGCGAGGGCATCCGTTTCAATCATTAGGGCGCGGGCGGCGGGCGGCGGGCGGCGGACTCAAAGCGATGATGGATGCGCGCGTTTACGGGCACAGTGGCGCGCCGTAAAAAACGACCGCTTAATTAACTCGTTTGGCACCGCACTCATTAGAAGTATTAATCAAAGCGAGGCGGAGATAGTGCGAGTATGATGTATCGAACTTTGATTACGTTAATGTAGCCGGGTAATTAAAAAACACCGGGACGTCCGCGAAACGCGAGATTTAATGGTTCGTATGATGTATCGCCGCCGGCAGGTGACCGAATCCAGGAAATTAGTAAATACTTTTTAAACGGTCGCACCTGTATTGTGATCGCAGTAATGACTGCAAAAACTCCTAGAGAATAATTGTAGAAACTCCTTATTTGGCCTGATTGATTCAACGCCGCCGTTTCCCCGACTCGCGGTCAACGATTACGAGAAATTGCATTCACTACAAATTATACGACACCGGGTTTTTGCGCGGCTCTTAATACTTAATACCTAATTGATTAACAATTGTTCCGTTCGATCTAAGCAGAAAAAGGTATAAGCAGGGCCGGATCTACCATATGGCTATTTGGGCTTAAGCCCAGGGCCCCATGAGTTCAAGGGCCTCCGCCGCCCAGCCAAGTCAAGTCAAAAATAGACGATAATGCGAAAGAATTCATAATTTTATTAATTGTTTGTTGGTTTCCCTGAGATTCCTACGATCAAGGATTATTATATAATTTAAGTGTTGGTACTACGAACTGACAGTTAAAATGTTGTAGCCCTAAATAGTTTCGGCCCATTGCCCCGTATAAGCTCACGGTCTGGCCCTGCAGTGTATAAGTTATTAGGTAGGTACGTATTACTCTTGTACGTATACGTATAGCTCTTGCTCCTAAACAGCGTTGAAATTTATATTTTTTGTATTCCAATTCCATAGTCATATCGGTCGAATATTGGCAGAAGCGTTGTCAAACGTCGAACAAAACTCTATGCATGTAAAGCAGTAATGTGGGATTCTATCGCCACTTGTACCTTAATTTCAGTATGTGTGACTAATTTATGCGAATTGTATCAATGCAATGGTATCAAATTGGTTTATATAAAGAATAACAGAATATTTTATATACTTTTATAATTATATTGGAGGCGGAGATAACACCGTGTAAAATGAAAACAAAATGACAGTAAATGTTTGCCACGGGTGGGACAAAAAATGGACATACTTGTAACACATGAATCATATTCAACAAAACTCTGCTTTCTTATTAAACTTTTAAATGCAAACTACAATATTTGTTTGAAACAATAAACTGAACGTAACATTTCAATAAAAAACAATGCCCTATTATTAAAACATATTTTACAAAAATTAAATAAAGAGTGTCACGGGTGGGACTAACAATGTCACCGGTGGGACACGTACGACTTATTCGGAAAAATACGCGCCTTGTAAGCTTTTTTAGGGTTCCGTGCCCAAAGGGTAAAAACGGGACCCTATTACTAAGACTTCGATGTCTGTCTGTCCCTTTGTCTGTCCGTTTGTCTGTCTGCCCGTCTGTCTGTCACCAAGCTGTATCTCAAGAACGACTATAGCTAGACATCTGAAATTTTCACAGATTGTGTATATATGTTGCCGATATAACAACAAATACTAAAAACAAAATAAATTAAATATTTAAGGGGGCTTCCATACAACAAACAAAATTTTTTTTGCAATTTTTTGCTCAATATCAATAATGGCAATAGCCTACCTATTGCCATTATTGATATTGAAATGTTGATAAAATACTTAGTCGTATTTATACTTTGATAATTAATAATAAAATTGAAACAATTTTTTGCATATTTACGTAAAGTTCGATCTCAGTCTATGTTTGCGAGTATATAAAAAATTTAAAAAATCAAAATATGCTAATAAGTATTATGTTACTGTGATATTCGAAGTATTTTGTATCGAAATATAATAATTTATAGCATAAAAACGACTTGAAAAAAATTCGTTCCAAAATTTCAAGGTCTATTTCTCATAGAATCCCCCTAATATATTCTATTAAACAATATCATTGAATGGTCTCACGAGTACATACATAAAGTGATAGGCGCAGAGTGTAGACAATCTACAACCTGACGTAAACGTAAAAGGAGCTGGCTACATGCTACGTAGAGCCTGGTAGACCGGTACAAATATGCATGTAAACTCTAAAATACACCTACATAAAAACATAAAAACAACTATTCCTTAGTTATTTATTGAAAATCTAGGGTAGTGTCAAAGAAATAGAATGATAAGCAGATGGCGGAACTATGTAGTTTGGTGGCCTAGCCACAGAATACGCCTAGCTGAAATAAACCCGATAACATTGACTGGAAATAATTCGAAAATGAAATATTTTGAGCAGTTCCTATCAAAAAGCAAAGTTTTATAAGCGGTCAGCAACTTCGTCGAGATTATAAGTACCTAAAACTTAAAATTTCTTAACTACAAAATATATTGCAATATTTCTTTAAGCGGGCCCCTAGACGATCAATTTTATTTCTCAATATCACGTATTGTGCAATATTATTGACCGCCTAGGCCCTAGGGAGTAGAATTAATATTACTACGCGCTACTACGCGCCCGCCTTTCAGTATTGTTGTCAAATAAGTTGTTCAATAATATTGTGCTGATGATGTCTAGGGGCTCGCTCAAAAAACAAATAAGTTCAGAAAGAGCATAGAAAGAGCATAATACTCGTAATAATGAGTGTCAGTCCACACTTTTAAGTCATTGCACCACATTATTTTAAGCACGGTGATTTCAAATTGAGAGTATGTAATTACATAGTAATACAGAGGAATTACATCCATTCATGCAATTGTGTAGGTACCTACCTACAAAACTATTTTAAACGGGAACCGTACATTTTTTCGGGATAAAAAGTATTCTATGTCAGGGACTCAAAATATCTCCATATGAAACTGCAGCAAAATCGGTTTGGGCGTGAAGAGGTAACAGATAAACACACTTTAGCATTTGTCATATTATTAGTATGGATAGCGCAGTACTTGTCTTGTCTATATCGCAGCCATCTGGTTTAAATTGCCGATCAATCAAACAGCTAGCCCTTTGACTGAACAACGCCATTCAATCACACGGCTATACGTCGTTTAGCCGACTTGTTGACTGCAACGTTCAACACTACAGCTAGGCGACGCTTAGCTAACTGGTTAAATGGCAAATTAACTAAGCTGGCCATTAGTTTGTTTTATTATTACAGAATCGCAATGATAATAAGCAGAATAATTAATTGTATTCTAACTCCATTTTGAACACAATTGCAGTTAATACCTTCGTGAATCGTGATGCATTTCACAATCCCGTAATTTCTCCACGAAATTCGAATATTTGTTTAAATTTTGATTCACTCGTAACTATGTGCCCCCATAATTTCTGTCACCTTATTAACACGTCTTGTAACGTATATTTACGAAAAATATCTTAATACACTCACAGTTGACGCCATATTGTAATCAAAACGCACCTAGCGCCGCGGTGGTGAGTGCTGAACTAATTCAATCAAACGGCGGCGGCTTGAATCAGCTGTAGTGTTGAACATTTCGAGTGACTAAAATATTCAATTAAAAAGTTAGCCGTGAGATTGAATGGCGTTGTTCAGTCAAAGGGCTAGCTGTTTGATTGAACGGCTATTTGAACCAGTCGGCTGCGATATCTACATTTCAATTTTTACTAGGTTACATTATATACTTACAGTTTACTTTACCTGATAGGTATAAGAGTCGATAGAGAGTAATTTGTTTATTTAAAAGAAGTTTAGTTTTAAGCGAATATAGCTATGCGCATGAAGACCAATGTTTGGACTGTATGTTTGTAACTTCTTCACGCAGAAACTACTAAAAAGATTGTGATCTTTGGTATGAGTTTGTGTAGTTGGGTTATTAGTTATTATAACGGGTAGGCTTTACACTGAAACCAGTAGCAGCGTTAGAGGGGGGGGGCGACGCTAGGCGACTGCCCTGGGTGCCACGCCGAAGAAACTCGTCCAGGACGCTGCCGCTTATAGTGCTGAAACCGGCACTGACTGAAACATTCTCTACTTTTTATTCCGAAAAAGTAAAGTATTCCGTAGGATACTTAACAGCTGGGTTTTGTCAGGTTAAGGCTACATTTTCTATAATCTCAGAAAACTTACGAATTGGTCCGCGGCCAGGCGTGGGGCGACAGTACTTGTAATTGTGTACACCAGACCTACAACTTCCTAATAAATATAGAAGTAGCGATACGGGTATAAATCGGGTACACGCTTCATAAAGCAACGTTTGCTTGTACTGGTGGGCGCCGAGATACCGCATATCGCTGATACCGTCCCCATCGTAAACCAACCGCTGACGAACACTGTTCACACTCATTCTACCTTTAATAACACCTTTATTACCAAGACATGTGGTTTAAGTCCGTGGCAACTGCAAGGTTCACTATTATTCCACCTCTAACACCACCTTTGTTACAAAGCCATAAGACTCGAGAACGTGGAAACTGAAAAGGAGAATAGCTCTGAATGGACCATACCGGCGTTTACCGATATCGTTTTCAGATAAACAAGAAATTGTTTTGTCACTTTACATAGTTTATAAATTTTATTGTTTTTTTATGTCGATATTTTACGAGCTGTAGATAGGAGTGCGAGTTTTGATTTTTGGGCGTCTCGGGTGGTACAATATGTTATATTAGATTGTGTAATGCGTTGCTTTGTTATGTAAACGCTAATTTACATAAAAATCAGCCAAGTGCAAGTTGGACTCGCGTACGAAGAGTTCCGTACCATTATAGAGCAAAAATAGAAAAAAAAGTGTTTTGTTGTATGGGAGCCTACCTTAATTATTTATTTTATTTAAATGTTATTATTAATAATTATTAAAGTATAAATACAGCTGAGTGTTTTGTGTACATTTCAAGTGCCTGCCTGTTGTCAACATTAATACTTACCGAGCAAAAAATGTTTGAAAAATCACGTTTGTTATAATTATGGGAGGCCCCCTTAAATTTTTAATTTGTTTTGTTTTTAGTGTTTGTTGTTATAGTGGCAACAGATATACATAATCTGTAAAAAAATATCTCTCTGGCTATTACCGTTCTTGAGTTACAGCCTGGAGACAGACGGACAGACGGACAGACAGACAGACGGACAGACATCGAAGTCTCAGTAATAGGGTCCCGTTTTTACCCTTTGGGTACGGAACCCTAAAAAGCAGCGGTATGTTGCTGACGCAGCATTTACCCGTTAATAATTCTTTAAATAGTAGTTCACCACCATATCATCATCGTCAGCCTACTGACGTTCACTGCTGGACTTGGGCGTTTTCTAAAGCTCGTCACCACACCCATTTCAATTAAGAAACGTACGTACGTTTCTGTATTGAAGTGGCCCTGAAACTATAGGGCGATTGTCGTACTTACGTACCTAAGTACGACAATCGTCCTTTAGTTTCAAGGGCCACCCAAAATCTACCCGCAACCCACCAGTGGGTCGCGACCTACATTTTAGGAAATACTACTCTAGGTCTAGGGACTCTAGTCATAAACAGAGAGGCGAAAATATAGTTCCTAATTGATTTTGATCTATTTTCTTTTGTTTGAAATTCATCGTGATCGAAGGTGTACCTAGCTTTGTTATCATAAATTGGTTTATTGACAATATCACCTAAAATACTAATTAAAAATTTTGTTTTCTTAAATACTAATTTAAATTTTTATTTTGTTTTCAGTATTTGTTGTTATAGCGGCAACAGATATTCACAATCTATGAAAACAAGCTATAGCGGTTCTTGAGATACAGCCTGGAGACAAACAGACGGACAGACAACGAAGTCTTAGTAATAGGGTCCCGTTTTAACCTTTTGGGTACGGAACCCTAAAAAACTAAAAAGCACCAAAGTACTTCGTTCGCCTCCTGTATATTAATATTCCTCCTTTCCTCCTATTTATATATATTAGGGTTTGGTATGATTCAAAATCGCTCCCTTTTCTATTAATCTTATACCTTAGCAAACTTTATCAAACATTGTTTTTTTTACAACAAGTTTACAACCTGCCTTGCAAACATAACACTAACAAAAACTTATCTCTATCCTGAACATCATCTACGTCTTAAATTTCGCTCGGTTACTGACCAGTTTAAAAAATACGCCTCGATTAATTAATACGACCTATTTAAATATCCGTATCGGAGGTGTTATGTTACGTATAATAGACCGCAGGGGTTTGAGCGTCCTGTGCGGTTGGGCTGCGCATTGTCAGTCTCAAGAAATCGTGCCCCAACCTTGGTGTTTACAAATGAAGACGTGGAAGAAGTGGGCAGCTAACATTTTCCAACATAAGAGCAATTACTCATTTTCCATTATATTTTGAACCAAACCTGTAACTTACTTCATCATCTGGCTAATAATATATCTGGCTGTACATAGAATCCACATTTTATTGATTTCAAATCATTTCCCCAGCCCCTACAGCCTCTATTTATGCAAAAACACAGTTTTCAAATTGTTAGTTACCCACTTCATCCACTGTCTTCAAATAAAAAGGCCGCGCGCAAAAAGTTTAAAAGTGAATTTTGTTAAGAAAATGCTCGAGTTGTTTAAAATAAAGGGGTTGCGGTTGCGGGCACGCGCGCTCCGAGCGTATTCGGTTGCGAATTGACAACCACCTGCCGTCTGCCGTCTCATCGTTACAATAACGGACGAAACGTAGATTAATTGTTACGAGCTTTGAATATTTAAATGTAATGTTAGGTGCCCACATAAAATACATTTTTGTTAGTTTAGAAGTTTAAAATAAGAAATACAAAGTCAGCCAATTACGAGTCTGACTCGCGCACGTAGGGTTTCGTTTCGTAATCCATAAGACCAATAGGCAAAAAATGTGTTTTGTATGAGAGCCCCCCCTTAAATTTTTATTTTATTTTGACCTAAAAAGTAAAATTGGCAATTTGTGACGTCACGCTATGGAAGGTTCACCAATGTGACCACCTCTCATCTCTGACAAGGGGACTGAGGAGGGGGTTTAAATGTCTTGAAAATAGTGTGACGTACTTTATGGATGGTCGGCCCTTACTACCTATGTATTATATTATTATAATTATTAATGGTAACATAACGTCCTGCAACTACTTTTTAAGAATTTCAAATTAAAATTCGTGAAAGCTATTACGCCAATACACTAGTAACATAGTAAGATAGTAACATAGTTGCTACAATAATTGTTTATTGATGTCGATAGCAGATTTTAATGCGACGCCTCACGTCATCGCCAGCAATTAGAGGACAGACAGTCGTTTTTGTAGACATTGTGTATGTCCGGCTACCGACTACATAGTAACTAACCTATCTACTGCAATTAGTAGTTAGCGTGTTAGGGACCAAGACAATAGTTGCCGACTCACTTGATAACAGGGCTTCAAATAACGTTATTTTTTCATAACGTTACTGCTTCAAGGGCATAGATAACGTTATGAAAATTTACCCGATATTAAAAATAACGTTAAAAATTGATATTAATAACGGTTAATGTTATAACGTTATATAGGATTTATAACGGTAAATATATGTTCTTTGATAACGTTATAGTCCGTCAAGAAAGTCATGACAAAACAATAACTATTATTTTTATTATTTCCCTATGCATTAAACTCCTAAAAGTAGGTAAGCACAAATCTCGCAAAAAAAGTGGGCTGCGAGTGAGATTTAGTGCACCGTGCACGATCGCATACCTGATACCAGAAAATAACGTTATATTTACCGTTATTATTATAACGATATTTGTTCGTTTATACATAACGAAATAATAACGGTAAATATAACGTTATTTTACTAGATATCGTTATAAAAAATAACGTTATCTAGCTACCATTATGAAAATAACGGTACGTAACGATATTTTTTCTGTTATTCGATAACGTTATGAAGCTCTGCTTGATAAGCAATTACATTTGTAAACGTTAACAAACGATAGAGCGAAAGAAGATATTACGGTGAACAATAGAGTTTACGACTATAAAGCTAACAACTGGCCCCTTTACTAAAACCTTTTTTTTTTAATTATCAAGATAAAGACAAGCAGGCCTTGTAGACAGTGCTGGCGTAGGACGGGAGTGCGAAGGCGTCGCTTTACGTACCTCCAATAACTTCCGTCCCATGGGGCTCCAGGTCAGGATGGGAACCAGCCCGGCTTAGCGTGTCCCGGCGCCGAGGGGAACGCTTTAATTTGCCTAAGCGTTCCCTAACTTGGTGGAAGTCCGGTCTCTTTTTTATGTAGACCAGCCGGTCGTGGAGGGAGTCCTATGTTAGACAGATCCAGGATATCCCTCCGTAAAGGCTGAAGGCAAACCGCAGGTGGTTTTAGTGGTTAAGCCCGGCGCTCCTCGCCAGGAGTCCCACATACCCCCGGGGCGCTTCAGCTTCAGGCCTTGTAGACAGTAGCGGGCAGCGGCATCACCCTGGGCGCCGAAGAAATCTCGCCTAGTGTTAAAACCGGCCCTGCTTGTAGAACTGTTTGCTGTGTAAATATTTTTAAGGATCACTACACTCAACTCCAAAGCACACCAATTCTTTATTCGCACGCGGGTTTTCTATTCATTTATCACTATGTATTCATTTTTCCGCTCTCCCTGCAGGACTCTAAGTATCTTCATACCTTTTGTCTTAGTCGGAAGAGGCCGGTGACTGACAGACAGACAAACATTCGCGTTTAATATATCAATATGAAATACTTCTCAACTCATAGCTAAAGCTTTTAACTAACTTTGATATTGCTCTAAGAATAAAGTTTTTAGGTACCTAATGTAATACTTTCAACTTATATGATTGAGCACTACCACTAGTCTGATTAACAAGTGCCATTTTCCTCGAAACCTGATCTCATTCACCGAAAATTATGATTTTGGTCTCATTCGATTCGGAATGGCATCTAGAACATTCTATCAAAATTTCAAGAGGTCAATCAATCAAAAAATTTCAATCTGCCACGCGAACTAAAAAATATATTTTAACTGATTAAATATTAATATAAAGAAATAAAAAAATTGGGTACTAAGTAGACATATCAATAAATAATAATCCGTCAACAAAAATAAATTATCACAGTTTGTTTAAATGTTATGCTTTTGTTCATTTGTTAATAGTCACCATTTTAAAGTTAACATAAAAACGTTGATTATTTCTAAACAAGAAATCTAGAAATTTTTATTATTCTTTTGAGATAATCTTAAAAGGGTTTAGAAGAGATATCCGGTGGAAAAATTAAATAATTTTCATTTTTAACTTTTTTATGATCAATCAAAGGCATTCATGAAATTTTCATGTAAATAAAGCAATTAGGGTTTTTTCATCAATAAAAATGATTATTTAAATTTTATTAGTTATAAATATAAAAATACTAGCTGTCCCGGCAAACGTTGTTTTGCCATATAAATAATTTTTGGGTTTTTTGGTATGAAAAATAGATGTTGGCCGATTCTCAGACCTACTGAATATGCATATAAAATTTCATAAAGATCGGTCAAGCCGTTTCGGAGGAGTACGGTAACTAACATTGTGACAGGGAAATTTTATATATAAGATATATTGTTATCTGGCTTCTAACAACTACAAAACAAAATAATAACAATAATTGGATATAAAATTACCGTAATTGCTTTATTTACATGAATAATTTTGGAATGCTTTTGAATGTTAATAAAAAAGTGAAAAATCAAAATTATTGAATTTTTCCACCGGATATCTTTTCTAAGACCTTTTAAGATTAGCTCAAAAGAATAATAAAGTTTCTAGATTTCTTGTTTAGAAATAATCAACGTTTTTATGTTAACATTAAAATGGTGACTATTACCAAATGAACAAAAGCATAACATTTAAACAAACTGTGATAATTTATTTTTGTTGACGGATTATTGTTTATTGATATGTCTACTTAGTACCCGATTTTTTTATTTTTTTATATTAATATTTAATCAGTTAAAATATATTTTTTAGTTCGCGTGGCAGATTGCGGCAATTCACGAGACACTCGAACTACGCGTTTTTACCATTACTTTCGCCGCTCATTTAAAGCTATAAGGATTATTGGTAAGGTTCCAGGATCAAAGATTTTTTTTAGGAAATTTCCTCTTCTTTAAGGATCTATTTTCAAATTTTGATTATCTTAAATAGTTTTCGAAATATTAAAAAAAAAACCAAACCCTTATTTTTATGTTTACTTAATTGTTTATAACTTTTGCATTTTTTTAGCCCGTCTTGGAATTTTGATAGAATGTTCTAGATGATATCCCAAATCGAATGAGACCAAAATCATAATTTTCGGTGCATGCGATCAGGTTTCGAGGAAAATGGCACTTGTTTACTAGTGTACACACCTTAGCATCAAGAAAAGAGGAATATTTTTTTTGCGTCATAATATTATGACTTATTAATATCTTTGTCCGAGCTTTAGACTTGAATTAATTGACTTTCAATCCCGATTTCAATTCTCATCCGTTACCTAACTTTCAATTTGCAGGCAATATCGACGAAGATGACTCCAACTATTGTTACACTCTACATAGAATCATAAATCATATATTGATTCAATTAAGCGCCTTATAGAACCTTCATGCTGGCTATATTGAATACTTCTAACGTTGCAAAAACGCAGCTGCGATTTTGCTGTGATTTTTGTAACTGCGCTTAAGATTTTTGATTTGCTCGCGGGCCGCGGCTTATGCATGAATACTTTAAAAAAACTCTATTTTTGCAGATACAAATGTAGCCTACAACATTCAGTTCAAAGTACTGTTTGATAGAAGACATTGGCTGGGGCCGCGGGGTACTTAAGAGTCCCCGCTCCCCACTTCCCACGCGATTCAAGCTACTATAACCATATTATGGTGCTCCATTCCCGCATATAAGCCAAAGACTCGGAACGATGAAACTCACCCAAACGCTAGCAACGTCTCTACTCTCTATGCGTCTAGTTGTCTCTCCGCAGTTGTTTATAAGCCCCCATAGTCCATACACTACAAGATTGATACGCTGATTCCTGACCTGTCGCGGTTAAGCCGCGAGTGTGAAAGACCCTACGTCTGATGACGCTGGCCGGCAAATGAGCACAGGACGCGGCTGATTATTCAGTTACGGTGCATTCATCTACTCAGCCACTCACAGACCGAGTGAAATCGTGGAAACACCACTTTCTAACATTATCACACCAATCATAATATTATTAATTACTCGTAATTACACTCAAATTAATTAGCCATCAAAGTAACAAATTAATTATCATTAATTTTGCTAATTTAATAGTTATTGAGTTTTAATATTATCGTGTGAAGTCATTTGTAAAGTTTATTAATAAATAATAAATTATTATGTTATAGTTAATATTAATTAATTATTATTTATTATTAGCCATAACACAACGTTTTTAAACTTGTCACGTAGTGCTCATTTATCTATAAAAATATAATTATATATCCTATGTCCTTTCCCAAGACTCGTATCTCAGGCCATTATTAACATTCCAACTTCTTTCTATCAATATCTGTTAAGTGGTTTTAGCTTGAAGAGGTCACGAACAGGGCACTGTGTTAGATGTTGTCGACTAATTACTATTAAGGATAGGCAGGAGGATAACTAATACCTAAGGATATAAGAATTATGGATCAATCAGGCAGTTAGACAAACAGCCAAAGTGACAATTTAATTATTTAATTAATAAATACATTTTTTCGCAACAAAACCCCTACGGTAATATTGTCTATATAGCAGACATTAATATTATATTTTTAAATTAATCGATTAATCCTTCAAGCCCCATAAGAGCACCGGTGATCGCGACAACAATAGAATACAATTACAATAGCATTTCCAAGAATCCGCGATCGAAGGATTAAATTACCTAAGGGGAGTTAAATAGGCCGATAAACAGACTGACAGACATGAAGACAGACACAATTTCGCATTTATAACTCTATAACTGAAGAATAGAGTAAGGATCAGTAAGTATGGATGTATTTAATCAGAGTTTCTGACGCCTATTCTTCTCGCCGGTTTTAGTTTTCGAAGTGGTGGTAGGCACCATGTAGACCTTCTGAAAATATTTGTTGCAAATTAGTTCAGAAATAAAACAATTTTATTTTATTTTAGCGGCATCTCTACGGTAGCCCTAGCCTGTGTCCTAATGAGCAGATTATCGTTTAGTCTCGCTCAATCAGCGTCAGTGTGTCAGCTCACAGTCACTCGCGGCCTCATCATGACTCCCCTATTACTCCTCGGATGTTTCGGTGAATATAATATTTTTATTTATTTGTTAGAGATTTGTTTATTTCTCGATGGTATAAAATGATTTGTACAAAGCGTAGGGTGAGTCACAAACTCTTCTTATTTACATACATTAAGACACAACTTTATACTATCAAATGATAAAGGGTGGTGAGTATAATAGTGACAACTGACTACAGCAGCTATAGCTCCGTCGTTTGCATCATATCTATCAATCCGTATAGTGCCTATAGTGTCTAATCATTTTCTTCGTTTTTTTTTTCGATCAGAAAAAGGGCTTCCGCTATTTCTTGTTTGTACCATATTGCAATTAAAAGTACAATAATTATACCGTTTTAATTAATAACTAGTAGAGTTATTAGAGTGTTTAAACTCTAGTCTGTAGACTCTGTACCTGAAAATATCCTGAAATTGTTAACTTTTATTTGATACTACTTGACAGCATTACTCGCTCCCGCTAGAGGCGGTGTCCCGAACTGCTACGAGTTTGCAGCCAACGTGACCTTCGATGAAACCCAGCCACTGGGCATCTGGCACCTCATACACTTCAGGAACAACAAGATCAACGGGACAGGCAACCCGCACTGCTTGGAGTTCTCTGCCGTTGATGAAGAGGTAAATATAAGACTCATACTTCCATACTTCTTATATATAAAATTCTCGTGTCACAATGTTAGTCCACGAACTCCTCCGAAACGGTTTTACCGATTTTTACCAAATTTTATATGCAGTGCATTTGTTGAATAAATAATAGTAAATTATTATAACCTGAGACTGACGGCGACCATTGTTTGTGCGACGGGATAGCGATCGACGTTGCCATGGCGACATACTTATTTAGTAACTTCAGTGGACCAAATTTTTTTTTTTTTTTTTTTTTTTTTTTTTTTTTTTTTTTTTTTTTTTTTTTTTTTTTTTGCAGTGGACCAAATACTTTATATAATGGCAAAGCAACGTTTGCCGGGACAGCTAGTAATATTATAAATGCGAAAGTCTGTCTTTCTGTTACCCCTTCACGCCCAAATCGCTTATACGATTTTGCTGAAATTTGGTATGGAGATACCTTGAGTCCAAGGAAAGGACATAGGATAATTTTCATCCCGGAAAAATTTACGGTTTCCCCGCGATAAACGAATTTTGGTACAATGGAGTTGCGGGCAGCATCGAGTAGAAAATATTATTATATTACATCTTATCGCTGGAATAGCAAGCTCCTTGCAAATTAAACCAGATTTTTTTTCGTTTAGTACTTAGCTTATCTATAAAGTTGTTTCTAAGTAGCGAGATAATTAACAATTATTATTTAAACAATGATGTTGCAAATAAACTGTGATGAAACAAATAATAATGCCAAGATTAGCGTGACGTCTGCGAATGTGCTGGCTCTATCTTATATATAAAATTATCGTGTCACAATGTTAGTCCACGAACTCCTCCGAAACGGCTTTACTGATTTTTACCATATTTTATATGCATATTCAGTAGGTCTGGGAATCGGCTACTCGGTACTTTATATACCTATTGATAAGTGCATTTGTTGAATAAATAACAGTAAATTATTACAAGCTGAGACTGACGGCGACCATTAAGAGGCCGGGTACACTTGGAATTTTTCATACAAACGTAATACCAAAATCATTTTCTCATACGAAAATATTTAACATGTTTGAGTTATTTTTCAGTTTAAGATAGTAATTACCTAGGTTCCTACACAAAAGTTTACTTCAAAATATTTAAACACAAAAAAAAATTTTTTTGTTTAAATTTTTTTTTAGTAAATTTACTACTCAATATTGAAACACTAAAAAATAGAGTAAAACACTAAAAAATATATAAATAAATAGTAAATTTACTACTAAATATTTAAATACTAAAAAATATTTTTTTAGAAATTAAATATTTTGTAGTAAATTTACTATTTATTTATATATTTTTTATTCCAAGGGTACCCGGCCCCTTAAGTTTGTGCGACGGGATAGCGATCGACGTTGCCATGGTGACATACTTATTTAGTCACTTCAATAAAATAATTTGGCAAATATATTATGGCAAAGCAACGTTTGCCGGGACAGCTAGTAGTCTATAATAATATGATATGCGCCATTAACAGTGTTTAGCTTTTTATAATGTTTATTATTAGTCCATTGTCTGTTATAGATTCTATTAAATCTCCTTAGACACAATTAATTCATAACTTTTTTATTGACTATCATAAACATGCACATTGTAAACACAATATTTACAGCCTCAGTTGTTAGGAACTTTATATTATTGAAATCTACGAATAATAAAAACTATTTATTATTCGTAGACGTAAGTGGATAAATAACATTTTAATAACATAAGTTTGACTACTCATTATTTCCCTTTGAACAAACCTTGTAACTTAAATACTTCATAATATAGCATATTTTTTATTTCGAATCATTTTCCCGGTCACAATTCACAAAGCTTGCATTTATACAAAAAACGAAAGCTTTCAAATTGTTAGTTAGTCACTTTATCCACTTACGTCTTCATTTCTCAAGTGAGCTGCGAGGTCCAAGGGCATGATCTCCCTTGAATATGATCTCAAATCCTAGGGCGCGGAATTTGAGGAGAGATACTGTCTCCCTTGAACCTTAAATCCTAGGTTGAGGAGAGATACTGGCTAGACGACCGCACTTGTTTCAGATAGGACAATAGGCTCTATTATTTTTATATTTTGTACCCGCTTTAGATAAAACGCACAACTACATTCGTAAGTAGCTGTGCGTTTTATGTAAAGCTGGTAGGTACAAAGTTTTTGGTCGTCCACAAAATCGAACTCTCTTTAAGTTTTAACATAAGA
Source organism: Polyommatus icarus (assembly GCA_937595015.1). NCBI lineage: Eukaryota > Metazoa > Arthropoda > Insecta > Lepidoptera > Lycaenidae > Polyommatus > Polyommatus icarus. The sequence continues at coordinate 6,614,887 of OW569328.1, read as the reverse complement.
AGCGAATAGGTACCTACAGAACTGTATCTTGGCATATTTATAGCTCTACATTAATATTATTTTCAATCAACCCCCATAAGGACACCGGCGACCGCGACCACAATAGAATAACAATAGATTTCCCAGAATTCACGATTTGAAGGATTAATGAACTAAAAGACTTTTTTTTTTGGTCAGGACCAAGATATCCTCAGAGACAGCGTAGGGAAGTTCGTAGACGGGGTGGAGTGGAGTAGCATCAGTCTGAAGATGACCATCCCCTGCCAGGATCTGCCTCACAAGAAGAAGAGACACTACTACTTGGAGAGGATACGAGGAGTCGGCGCGTATAGGACGATACTGTTCCCATCTTCTAGTAAGTGATTTTAATAGTATTCTGTTTTAGGTTCAATTTACACCGCCCCAGAATGGAATGGAAGCGACTTTTTGCAACAAAACTGTACATAGTAGTTAGCACAATGAACTCTATGTCAACAGTAAGTTCTATAGACTGTGGTAATACCTACACAAATTAAATACGATGCGATACGCGCGACTTCCGCGGATTTGTCGAGAAAAAGACGCGCGTCCCATTTTTCCGTTCGTATTTAATTTATTTTTTTTATTTGGTATGGCTAACAAAATCTTAATATTTTCGAAGGAATTCTTTAAATAACTATACTCTAGGCTGAACAGATAATACAAGAGTTATTTATAGTAAGTTCTCGTCACGAAGTTTATTACTCGAAATACTTAAATATTAACTTTGTTCAGGGATCGCCAACACATCCCATCTGAGCCGCTACGACCTGCGACTGAAACTGGTGCAGGACAGGTACCTGGTGATGATGGACTGCCACGAGAAGTACATCTTCGTGTTCGGCAAGCGGTTCCCCACCGGCACTGACACAGAGAAACAACTGGCGCAGATGGTTGAGGACTACTGGGCATTGTGACAGTTTCAAAATGGTGGCAAATATTCCAAATTCGAATGGTTTTGAATAAATTCAGATAAACGAACAAACAAGTTCGAGCAAAAATAATTTTGGTGGAATTTGTAAGTATCCTGCAAAAAAAAAGTATTGTTGTTATAGCCTTCTCCGTGGTCTACTTACGAAAAGCAAAGATGTAGAGTAGATGTAGACTCTATTTATCTACGCTTTTCATCAAATTATGTATGGTTTTATCGGAGCCTAATTTATAAAGCCAAGAAAACTTTCCTCTTTACAATATAAGTATAGATTATGAAGAATTAAGTGCAGAACTTTATATAAATTTGCCTACTCAGTCACTCAATAACAGTAAATAAATCAATTACATCAAAGCAGTAGTTTAACTTCTTGAAAGCTGTTGAAAATGCTACAACAGTAATGACACCAGCAGGGGCATTTATACACTCATTAATTTCTCATTTATCAGCACAAGTGCTGGAATTATCAGGCCATGATTTTATTGCCCCAAATGCCTCTAATACACGGCCTAATTGAAAAAGTTTTCGATCGAAAGTCACCAAATAGCCGAAAATTACCGGGAGATGGATATCACTCGGCCGTTGGCAATCCAAACTTTTAATTCGGAGTTTCTCTAATTGTATAGAATTTGACGTAATGACATTCCCGAATCGAGGCAATTTTACATACAATGTGAACACTTTGTATGGATGTAATGCGTGCTATATTTATTCGAAATCGATCAGTAATCGGCGCGCAATTAGTGACAATGTTATCGATTATGCCTCGTGAAATCATCAATTGCAGACATCAAACAATGAAATCGCTAGCGGTTAAAACTCGAACACGTCACTCGAGAATCGTTTTAACTTTTTGTAAAGTGCAACACTTTCCCAGCCCCACTGGAGGGTACTCAGGCTACTGCGTTTAGACAAATGAACAGCGTAGCGCCCTCGCCGGCACACGCCATGCCTGGCCACGATATAACAACTGCTAGAAGCGACATATTAACATAAAACTCGGCCAAGTGCGAGTCGGACTCGCGCACGAAGGGTTCCGTAATCCGTACCATTGTAGAGCAAAAATAGGCCAAAAATTGTGATTTTTGTATGGGAGCCCCCCTTAAATATTTAAATTATTTTAATTTTATTATTAATCATTAAAGTACACATAGAATAAAGGATTTTGTGAATATTTCAAGTACCTACTGGTTGCCATTATTGATAACGAGCAAAAAAGGGTGAAAAAATCACGTTTAATGTATGGGAGCGCCCCCCTTAAATATAAATTTTATTTTGTTTTTAGTATTTGCTGTTAAAGCGGCAACAGAAATACACAATCTGTGAAAATTTCAGAAGTCTAGCTTTAGCGGTTCTTGAGCTATACAGCCTGGAGATAGACAGACGGACAGACAAAGAAGTCTTAGTAATAGGGTCCCGTTTTTACCCTTTGGGTACGGAACCCTAAAAATTTATATGTGACACAGCTTCTAGTATCAAAAGCATTGTATTTTTATCGTGAAAATTCGAAATTTTGAATCCTCGAATTTGGCTTGTAAAAACCTGTCGGTGTTGGTATGAAAACCATGTCATTATTTCTTAAATGGTAAATGCATTATAAAGAGACGTAAATTACCCGTATTTACCCTACTTACAGCCAATTAATATTGCATGATTGTGAAAACAATGTAATGTGATAGTTACGTTATGCGTCGTCTGGTTACGTATTACCTTTACTTTTCATTGTACCCATAGTAACATACTTTGTCTCAGATTTAATTACATTTTTTGTAATGAAAATATAATACTTAGAATACGAGTATAGCACTCACATTTTGACAGAACTATGTACTTAACAAGAAAATTACTGGATGCTAATTATATTCTTTTCTATATTGTAGAATGTAGAGTTACAGTTTTTACTGCTACGGGCTGAGCGCCAAATTTTTATATTAAAATATTAGCTTTATTCTTTACAAGTACAACTATTAAATTGGTAACCCTAATAAAATAGACAACGCATCGCAATAACGTATTAAAGTAAGAAAGCAAAAATTTCGAAATCAATACAAGCGACAAAAATCAATTTTGTCATATCTAAAAAGTAATTACTTACAATATCGATGTAACACAAAAGTTACGTACAATGGAACTCGAAGGATACAATAAATCAATTGAAGTGGGTGGTTGACTTTTCACTCAAATGTGTGGTTAATTGTAACCGAAATGACTGTTGATCGAGCCACACTTAATTTGAGTGGTGCCGTGGGGCTGTGGGCTATGGGGCTGGGGCTGGGGATGGGGTGGCGTAATGGTTCAGTCGCTTTTATGATTATTTGATATTTGTATTTATCTTGTACGCCGGAACTTGCAGCAATTAAATTTTGATTTCGTTTACGACTGGTCACCTGTCCTAAACTCATGGCGGATTGTTGTGGGTGGATTTTTAGGTCTTTGAAAGCAAGTTTTTTTTAATTCCACGTTGCATTTTTTTAATACTTCGTTTTAATCTAGATAAATTTATTGAAATTAATCTTATAACAAGTAGGTAAGTATGCACTTAAAAATAAATGTTAACTCTATATACCCACACAGTTACGTAAAATGTACCTAAGTATATTGTCATAAAAGTTTGTTCGCACCACCTTTTTTCCAAAAAGTTTTATTTAAAGTACTCGTAAGTATGCAAAATAAACTTTTTTAACGTTGAGCCTACTTGATGCCTATACTATCGTAACAATGTATGTAATATGACTCAGTCTTGAACAAGGTCTCCCAGAAAATTCGACATAATTTTATTCTTTATAATGATGTTATTATTATTAAAGTATACTTATTAACGTACAATGTACGGGATTACTCGTAATTACGTAGACGCTAATTGTTGGGGAAAAGTGGGGAGTGGGGAGGGAGCGGGGAGGAAGGAGGGTGACTTGTGACGTGTGGGAACCCGCGTATTTCCAATTAAATTAGACAACTGTTTCATTATATCGACCTACAGATTTCCGCTGTACGCGCAGGGCTGACACCACGCCGCGCTGGCACATTTCGAGGGCTACTGTTTTAAAATATAAGTAACCGTGTTAATTTTTCTGACTTCATAGTGACTCAAAAAACTGTATGCCCAGAGCCCCTAGTCTCTATTAAGGGAGAAGACCTAATGGCAGACACTATAAGGAAACATGCAACATTTGAATGTTATAAAATATATAATTTATGAAAATAAAGGATTGATAACTTCTTCCATGTCTTCAGTAATTCTTACAAAATAAAACTATTATAATTGTTCTCTGACAAATCAATTAAAAAATATATTATTGGTCTTTTTGTAAACTTAGTCATAAGCACTAATAGATGACATCACAAAAAACGAACATCACTAATAGTAGACACCAATATGAACTAATAGTTGACATAGAACAATACATTACATTTTACATATTTTTTTCTATTAAATTAGGTCTTTATTTGCCATTTTTCAAAAGATTTAATTTACTTCATCATAGTCACTACATGCATCAGAAATATTATCCACGTTGTCTTCAGATTCTATTCATTCTTCTTCCATGCTGAAACCATCTTTCCTTTTATTTTTATTTTTCATATTTTTGAAGTGAAAACTTCTTTAGCGGCGTTGAGCACTTTTGTGGGATGGGTAAAAACTGTGAAACTCGCGTCAGATTCTCGTGCTGATCGAAAAACCTTGGAAAAACCGTAAGACGGTTGAAGAGTAGTGTTTTGTGTCGAACTCGAACTCGAATTCGAACTCGAATTGATTGTAAGGGTTTCGATTAAGTAATTAAAAAAAACCGGCCAAGTGCGTGTCGGGCCACGCGCAGTATAGGGTTCCGTAGTACCGCTAGTTTTTGTCAATTTTTATATGGTCAATGAACGTATATTATATAGCGTGTTTTATACTACTAACAACATCATCTCAGTTACTTTCAAAGGAATTTAAACGAAAAGTCCCATTTTTACTTCGCCGAATACATTTTTTTTAGTTGATCGACTTTTACTCAATTACTTATGAAGTCTTCTTAGCCGTGATAGTTTTCCTTTTAAATTCAGCATATTTCCTACTCCCGTGAATTTTTTCACATTTCCAGAACCCACCGTTTAGCTGGTAGAAGGGGGGGGGGGACACTGGACTCTAACGATTTTTTCCACCTTAAAACTTAATATTTCACAAACGGATCCCTAAATCGGAAAATGATCTATAAATACTCGCAATATTTTTAAAAAACCTATTCAACGACACCCCACACAATGGAGTGGGCGCGAAAAAAATTATCATCCCCGCTTGATGTGTAGGGGAGGTACCATAAAAAATATTTTGTTGCTATCATTAATATGTGTATTCATACCAAATGACAGCTTTGTAGGTCTCTGAGTAAAACCGCGGACAGACAGACAGACAGACAGACAGACAGACAGACAGACGGACAGACGGACAGACGGACGGACAGACCGAAACTATGAGGGTTCCTTATTGACTTCGGAACCCTAAAAACGATTTTTTAAAAATCGTTTTTCATAATAAATGGGTTAAAAATTTAATCCATTGTAAGGGTTTTGATTAATTAAAAAAAACGATTTTTAGTAATCGTTTTTCACAAAAAAAAGTTAAAAATTTAATCGATTGTAAGGGTTCCGATTAATAAAAATATCGAATTTTTAAAAATCGATTTTCATTAAAATTGGGTTAAAAATTTAAGCGATTGTAAGGGTTTCGAATAATTAAAAAGAACGATTTTTTAAAAATCGATCTTTTGAAAATCGATTTTATGAAAATCGATGTTTTAAAAATCGATTCTCATAAAAAATGGTTTAAAATTTTAATCGATTGTAAGGGTTTCGATTTATTAAAAAAATCGATTTTTTATTAATCGATTTTCATAAAAAATGGGTTAAAAAATGCACAACGTTAATAATTAAGTTTTCACTTCTGCCGGCACTCCCGGAGTGCAATCCGTCTTTTTTCCTAGCAAATTTATTTTCAGTCTTTAGTCTCCATGCTCCTTTTTCTTCTTTCTTTTCTCAGCTCTCCTTTTTCTTTTTTTTTTTACTGCTAAAAAACTAAAGCAATCGATTTTTAGATCAGTACAAGGTCTAATATTAGACACGTCCATTTTTAGGTGCAGTAGTTCTAAGTTCTTAGATTGTTAATAGAATTATATTTTCAGAGAATAGTGATGATTTTTGCAGTAGAAGTACAAAATAATTTGAGTATGTATTGCAAAACTCAAAGATGAGATCCATGTCATCTATTAGGTTTTTTTACATTTTCAAGAACTAATAGTAGACACCCTTTATATTGTTAGGGAAAATGGATAAAAGATCATAAATAAACATTAATTAGTGTAAACAACATGACCAATAATCCAATGAAGTCAATAGAAATTACAAAAAATCTAATAAATGTATTCAAAACTTACGTGCAAAATTTCGCCTTCCTTAACCTATTTGCTAAGAAATTGCCGGGTGCGTGTTGACGCGGTCACATCATTTACGAAAACTGATCCCATTTTAAAATTTTGTTCCCGAAGGCATCCCTAATATATTTTTTCACATCAACAGATAGCATAAGAAGCTTATAAAATTTACAGTGTTGAGAAATAATTAGAATAATTCTTATTTTTATGGCATTTTTGTCGTAAGTGTCTTCTATTAGTTCAGTGTCTACCATTAGCGCCTTTCCCTTATACATATTGTATTAAATATGGCTTCTGCATTACCTACATGTCTTGAATATCGACTTCATATTACTATCGAACGCTTCAGTTAATTTGAGTGTTAATTCCATACATTTCGGCATTTCTATAGAAACGATAAAGTGTTGGCTAGGATATTAATCAGATACAAAATATTAACAGAAAAATTATAATAAGTAATCGTGATATATTATTCTTCTGCCTTAATTTTTGTATTAAATAGGAACCTACAAATTGATTTTAAGAAAATGTTTCTCTAGTCATTTCTGGAAAAACCGATATAGTTGAAAGGGTTAGTTGAGTGATTGAAAGGTTAACCCGGACAAAATGTATAGGACGTGGTAAGTGGCTTGGTTAAATCTTGAATGGACCTCATTTTAAAAGAGGTTAAATGATTGGTTGTATGTGACCACACAACTTTTTGAATATAATATATAGCTTTTAATAGTGATAGTAGGCACACTTGCCTACTATCGCTGATAAAAGCAATGCTTACACCAATAGCAGTTACTACTTCTATAATCCACATAGGTATAGAGACTATAGACTTTACTTCTTTAATAGGGAACATGCAAATACAATATTTATGAAAATTTTGCTATTAAATTGTTAAAAAAATATAAAAGAAAGGCCACTGTAAGGTTATTATTTTATAAAATATTGTTTTTTTACAAAAAATATGAATTAAAAGTAGCTTGACACGGAACGTATTTCAAAACACCAATCAGCGTTCAGTGACGTCACACGTGCTTTTGACAACCATAGATAAATATAATACACACTACTCGACCAAGTCAACTAGACAAATGACAAAGCTTGCTCTCTCGCAGTTACGCACGTCGCAAGCAATGCATAACAGCGAGAGAGCATGATTTGACAGTCGCGACTGTCAAATCATGCTCTCTCGCTGTTACCAAGCCAACTAGTTTAGCCAACTAGACGACTAGTCGTCTAGTTGGCTTGGTCGTGTAGTACATAATAATATTATTATGTTTGACAACTTTTTGAGAGAGTTCACGAAAGTTTAATTGCATTTTTCCATTAAAAATGGAAGCTGGGTTTATCAAAGCAGATTCTACAAATCCAAAGAGAATGTAATCACTACGTTTTATAGAAATCTTCCAAAGTCACTGTTAACATTGCAGCATTGTAGTGCATAACATTTTTTGTCGAAAGTGCAGAGTACCTAAGTATTCCAGTGTAGAAATGAGAGGGACTTAAATATTATGTAATATCATTTATTTACCTTCATTCAGCGGCTTCTATATACATATAGCAGTTATTTTATTTCAGCTCAACAAGAGAATCTTATAGCAACAATGCCATCTGAATGTTCAACTCAAAAGAGAAGGAGAAACATGTACTTACATACAATAAAAAGTCGAGTTACCATTCGAGTTACTCCAGAACACAAAGTATATTGTATAGGAGGTTACGGTGTTATAGCTATTATAAATGAAACGCAAGGCTCGGTTCAGGCCTGCAAATGCGAGGTCCTGCAAAAGGAGCCTCCGATTACGTCCGTCACATGTTATTGGAAGAAGTCTAAATTATGATTTTACCTCTTTACAGTGGCAGTGAACACGCCTAGCGTGCTACGTAATTTCATCCTGCAGTGCCGAGAGCACACCTAGCATGTTTGCGTTTTTTATAGGGCGGCATCGCTGGGAACTACTTATTAGAAAATAGTGGTGGTAATGAATGTGTTAATAGACGATGCGGCTAGCAACCCATCACTATTCTGGTTTCATTTTCCAATTATATACACCACAAAATGCTAAATGTGGCCTTTGGGTCTTATAAACTTAGATACTGTCTAACCCGTACCTAAGTGATATAGACATGGTTTATGTACCTACATTATTTTCTAATATGTTTGAGATAATAAAACTGTATTGTTTTGTAAATACAGTTTTTTATATAATTTTAATTAGAGGTGATTGTAAATTGACAAGTGCACAGCAAATGATTCAGAAAAGCAAATTCGTTTTCTGATCACTCTTTCAATGTGAATTCGAAGACTCGCAATCTTCTTTGACCTGAGTACATCATCTCTTGAACTTTTCTTAGCCGAAAAATAATGCAAAATTAGGAAAGCAAAGCCACTGAGGACAAGTACGCAGGCCGCACAGCACGTAGTGATTAAATTATCTTTGGTGCACAGATTAAGGTAGTAAGATTGATCAGGTGGGACCATTCTTTCTTTTTCTTCTTTTTTGGCAACTTGACACAAAGGATGTGTATGTTGTGCCACAGACAAGGTAAAAAGGTAAGGAATATGGCGGGAAAACCATATTCCTCCTATTATATTTTTCATCAACGTTTTCATGTATCGTCAGGTCTAAAGTCTAGTCAAAGTCTAAGTAAAAGTCAATACAGTCAAGCGAGTCAAGTCGGTCGATTCAATAAAGTGGTAGACGCTTTACTGAAACTTTCGATGGAGTTTTGGAGGGAACACAAAATAGCACGTTTCTGGATATTACAATACCCGGCAATAAATATTGCACATCGACCTTTGGAAAGAGACATTCGGCTAATTTCGGTTTCATAGAGCGTTATCTTTGTAGCACACACCTATTTGACATTATGTCAGTCGTTGTTCAAATTCAATAGAGTGCGGTCGCGTCCAGTTCAAAATATATATCTAGAGTTGTTAACACCCCTAAATTTGCTACAGCTGTAATTTTCCAAAAGAATTTTAAATACGTATACATAATTTGAACACCCTCTTTTATTTTATTTTACCCGAACCTAAAGCCATAACTTATAGAAAATTTGGTGTATTTTATACAAAGAATAATAAAATTGTCAAAAGAAGAGAACCATTATTGTTTTAACAGCTCCTAATATATACCGGACTTTTTGTATTTCGTGCGTAAGAGATAACGCTCTACAAAACCGAAACTAGCCGACTGTCACTTTCCAAAGGTCGATGTGCAATATTTATCGCCGGGTACTGTACATCACTTTTCTACACTTGTGCATGAACACGAATATCTAATGGTTAATATTCTACCAATATTACACATTAAAAACCCAGCTAACACAATTTTAGGAAAATAATATAAAAACACAACAGCACACTTTACATTCCCGGCAAAACTCGTGGGGCCATTGTCAATAATTATTGTCAAACAGTAGTGACGTCATACAGACTATAGATCCGTTTTGGCGCCAAAATTTAAATTGACAATTTTAAACCGCATTTTTGTAGTAAATTCCAGTGTTTAAATTTTTTAAATATACTTGTGGTCTATTCAACATGGGGTTCTTTAAAATAAACACAAAAATAAAAATATCGCATCTTCCCTCTTTAATAACATACAATACACGCATAGTTAACAAAATACTCGCCTTTACAATATAATCAATTTTACGGTTAAGTATGACAGTTTTGTTTGGAAATCAAGCCTTAAAATAATTGTCAAATCCCAGGTCTCCATAAGTCTTATTAGAAATGTTATAACATTGAAAATAATAACGTCTGTAACTTATTGCGCGTCGACAGCCCTACACACAACTAGTAGCACTTACTACTTGTAATAACTAATTAGTGATTTATATAACGACGGCAACAGTTCTGTTGTAATTAGATTTTTTTCATAAAATTGGAAGTTAATTACATAATGAGCGGCTACGTACTACACTTATCATTCTTTAACACATTTGAGGCGGATTAAGAACTTTTTCAAATTAATTGTTTTACCTATTTCATTTAGGTTTGCGGTAAAAAAACACGAAATAAATGTGGGTTTAAGAGTGCAATTTTATGGAGGTTTTGGGCATCTTACAAAATATTAATAAGCTTATAATTTATAAAGTTTATAAAATTCTCGTGTCACAATGTTAGTCCGCGAACTCCTCCGAAACGGCTTTACTGATTTTTACCAAATTTTATATGCATATTCAGTAGGTATGAGAATCGGCTAGGCTGCTGCAGTGATGCGATGCCGGAAGCGGCAAGCGCTGCGGAGGACGCGGCGCGTTTTTGATCCCGCGTTCCTCCGCGTGTAGCGTTGACGAGGGCATGGGGGGGTTTTAGTCGGTAAGCCTCTGCAGAGGGAGTCCGACATACCCCTGCCCCCTTTCCCCCGAGGGTGCGGGGAATGCGTAATGCATTTCCCCTCCTAAAAAAAAAAAAAATGGTTGCCTGTAAAGTCGGTTTTACGGGCGAAGATTTTACGTGACAACGTCTTTTTCTCGGTAGAATATTTATTGATATGAATGCGCGCTGCGCGCGCGGCAGACCGATCATAGTTGAGTGGGAGAGAGACGCAAGGCATTCGGCGGGCCTCTCTCTCGTTCGGTGACTCATCGTAACGTTACCGAGCGTTACACTTTTTCATAAGTGACTCCCAGCCGCAACCTAATTTAAGACGTTGTCACGTCAAAATGGTATGAGAATCGGCTACTGGGTACTTTATATATTGATAAGTGCATTTGTTGAATAAATAATAGTCAATTATTACCACCTGAGACCATTGTTTATGCGACGGGATAGCGGTCGACGTTGCCATGGCGACATACTTATTTAGTCACTTCTATGGACGAAATATTATGGGCGAAATCATCAATGGGGCGAAATACTTTTATATTATGGCAAAGCAACGTTTGCCGGGAGAGGTAGTAAGCTTATAAAGTTTATTTTTTCGTGATAATAATTTCCCATATTTTTGACCCAGTGCCATTCTTACAGAAAAAAATCGCTCTATCCTAAGGGGATTTCCATGAATTTGCTCTTATAAGGATTTGCTTTAGTAAAGCTTTTCTGTTTGATGTTGGCAAAATGCAATCAGCAAATCAATGTAATTTAAAACAGCCTCCTCCACAAACCAGGCATATTTCCCTCTACATTTCTGCTCTACAATTGAAGAAATAGCCAGCTTTGCCCGATATGGTACAGAATATAGTTCGGCTGATTACAGCACAAGTCGAAATAGTCCGGAAGCTCATAACTAACACTACACAGTACTGTGTTCACGATAAGGGGACTGGCCAATGATTAATGTTCAAATTGCACCTATTAACTGTACTTGCCCTAAACAGGGAAACGTATCGTTAGGTCCATGTAAAACCGTGCAAGTTCCGACTGTAATGAACTATGAATGTGGGTAATGGTTTAAATTGCTCATAATGTGTTGTATTTGCATAATATGTTAATCAAGCCCCATAAGAGCACCGGTGATCGCGACAATATAATAACAATAGATTTCCAAGAATCCGCGATCGAAGGATTAATAGTAAGAATTGCTTTGTAGAAATTCTAAATCTAGATATTTTGTATTTATCATAGGTAAAGGTTTTGCCAGTACCAACTACCAAGTTAATACCTAACTAAATACATATTTTGTAGAACTTAACTAACTCGATTAATATCCCTTACCAGTTACCCTACAAAATAATTTTTCAACTTCTTAAATGGCAACAAACAGAAATAAATACCGCAGCAAATGGCAACGGCAGCTTAAAATGGTATTTTAGATGAATCCTCTTTTCGTTTTCTTAATAATATTTTTCATATTTCGCCACTTCGTCAATCCTTTATGCACACCTCTGGAACCTGTTGTGTGCAATTACTGGAGGTGTAGGTAATTAACTCAAGATATTTTCTAATGGCCGCCCTCTGCCCGCACATTATCCATCACACCGATCGCGGGTCAAATGCCACTTTATGTCGTTGGTAATGGATGTTATTAAAACACAGTAGCATAATATAATTGTGCCGCCGAGACTAAATGTGATCTTTAATAACATGTTTACCAGTCTAAAGTCTTCCTGGGTAATATAACCCTTGAACGAGGAATGAATAGGTACGCGCGGAAGTTATTAAAGTATAGTTCGGATAATGGTTTTAGAAGAAGTTTTTGAGTTTGATGCTTGACGGGTATTTAACTATCAATTATGAAAATCGATTTCTAATGTTTACGATGGTTTTAACACAGTATATATTATAAGTCTATGGTTTTAACGGGTACTACGTCCCAACAAAACAACTGCATAAATGCCATTAAAATAAACTCCGAACGAAAATAACAGCCTCAGACTTGAGTCAAGCGCTAAGCTTAATAGCGTTATAAAAGCAATATCCTCGCTTAATACGACCATTAAAACTGTAGTAGCAATCATTTTTTGTGACCGCCGCTTCATTACACGCCGACCACGGATCCGAATAACAAAAACAATGTCCATTATTACAATTTAATGAAGAGAGAAAGCCATTAGAAGTGCGACTTGATTAAATCGTCGGGCAAGGAGCTCGCGGCGTCCACTATCGGCGTAATGGAGGAAAAAGTTCTAAGCGCCAAGTAAAGTAAGGTAAAAAGGTTTATGTGTCATATCAAATGGATATCTATGATATCATAGCAAAATTGTTTAGAGAAGGCAACTGTTAAAATGTTTAGCATTAGATTGTCGCCTATCCGAATTCAAAATTAGTCTTGAGCCCACTAAAAAAAACAAAATATTATTACTTACTTGGTACATAATAATCATATGCACGCCAGTATTATAGTACTCTGTGATATGCATATCTACTGTAATTATTCAAAACTTAAATTATATCTAAGACTTCTTACAGACGAACGGCACGTGTCGGCGGCAGTCGACGGCAGACGACGGCACGTGTCGGCGGCAGTCAGCAGCAGTCGACACGTACCGTTCGTCTGTAAGCGCTCTAAGCTGTGAGTTGTGACTAACCCTGTGTGAAAAATCCTTAAACTAAGGTTTCAAAAGGTCCAGTCCACTCCCTCCGATCGTAAGCTTATAAAGGCCTCAAATCTCAACTCAATATGGCGCTTACACCGTTCCATACTCCAATCGATAGGTGTGATTCTATCAATCATTTCCCCTATCAAATTATTCAGTATAAATTCTCTCTCTGGCCGGCGGCCGCTCCGGGCGCGACGGAAACAGCTCGCACTTAGTCTCGGTTTGTTACGCGATAGATCTAATGCTATTACTGAAGAAAATTGGTGACGAAATTAGCTTTGTCATTGGTTATTACATTTCGAATTATGAAATTTGAGCTTCCGTTTCGAATGGAGTAGTTATCGTAAGTAGATAGTTTATACCGACGTTAACGGTACCTAATATGGGCGTAATGTTTCATTTTGTACAGGAAGTGTTAGATGCAGTACAAATGAGATGATCACTTAAGTATGTTTAAAAAGTTGAACAGTTACTTTCAATACGTACCTATTACGTAGATATTATTAACAAGGATCTTATTATTATCTACGGTTAAGGATATTATTATTTACGTGCAAATTTTACCTACCGACGTAGGTAAAATTAGCACCTAGACTATAACCTATCTACCATAATATTATACAGACGAACATAAAACCTCATACCTTTTCTCATACCTTGAATACCTTTTCTTTTTGGAAGTCGATCAAAATGTTTCTTAGGTTTACGCTGCGGTTTACGGGAATATTAGGTACACATGTATATAATACTAGCTGTTGCCCGCGAGTTCGTCCGCGTTAACATAGTATAATAGTTAAAGATGGATAGTTTTCCCCTTTTTGTGGTACCTTATACAAAGGGTAAAAATGGGACCCTATTTAAGCAAACGTCCATAAACTTTCATGTTTCTAACTCAAGAAATGACGGACTTTCATTGAAACTTTCTACCCCAATTTCACCCCCTTGGGGGTAGAATTACCAGAAACGCTTAAATATACGCATCCATTCATTTTTAATTAGTAGCACAAAAATAAAGTTTCATGATTCTAACTCAAGAAATGACGGACTTTCCTTAAAAAAAAGATTCTAGAGTAAGCTATAGTTTTATTTTTAAGTTTATCTTTAATCCAAAATTCGTTAAATATTATGTTTCGGCACTATAGGTCTATTGTTAAAAATTATATTATACTGTGTTGTCTTTGTATATATGTTACGCTCAAAGACCGAAATCGCTCAATGAGCGAAAAAATAGCTCACAACGCGTTGTGGTCACAGTGAAACAGCCACGACGCGAAATTCGCGTTGTGGCTTTAATGAAAACGGCCACGACGCGTTCTGGCAATCACAAAAAGACCATAACGCGAAATTCGTATCGTGGCTGATATGCTATTCGTTTTTCTTGATTTGTTCTTGATTGATTAATCGTCCATAGGTATGGAAGATTATATTTGAATTACCGCGCGTACTACAAAATATCTTTTTCTTTTACTAAATCACTGCATCACAACGCGAATTTCGCGTCGTGGCTGTTTCACTGTGACCACAACGCGTTGTGAGCTCTTTTTTCGCTCACTGAGCGTTTTCGGTCTTTGAGCGTAACATATACTTACATATATGACTGTTTGTTGCCAAAATAAAGGAAAAAAAAAACTTTCAACCCCTATTTCACCTCCTTGGGGGTAGAATTAGGGATTGCAATCCCGCACCTTATTCAATCCCGCGGGATTGATTTGCGGGATTGGGCAATCCCGCGGGATCCCGCATATTTTGAATTTATGTTATAAAATTGAATAAATTGAAAATACGTTTATGTTTTATTAAAAATCTACTTTATTATTATTATTGTCAGCCTACAGTGTCCCACTGCTGGGCAAAGGCCTCCCCTCTTTCTTTCCAAAGTTCACGATCCTGTGATATTACTGGCCACTCTTTATCGAACGCATCCAGTTCGTCGCGCCACGTTTTGGGTCGGCCTCAGGCTACTAAATCAACTTTATTAATAGAAAATATCCTCATATTATTATGCCACAAAAATATATTTGTTTTGTTAATTAAATCTTAAAATTAAAATGCCTCAGTAATCTTGAAGTCAGGGACCTCTCAACATTATGGCTCCGACGACCACTTTCGCGTCTATGCGTGCCTTTATAGGTCCCATAGTGGTGACCCCGAGACGAACTGACTCTTTGGACACCTGCAAGCTGCTTCAGATTTAGTGCAGCAGCAGTCTACCAGCTACCAAGCATCCATGACAGCACCACTTAGTTCATCGGATCATTGCCTTATTAGGACTTCTGTGCCACTTACGGCGGTATTGCGACAGCATGCTGTCAAATACCGTCGTGTGTGGCACTACAAGTTAGCGGACTGGGATAGGATGGGGTCGTTTTTTGTATCCTTTCCTTGGTGGCACTTGTGCTTCTCGCCAGATGATCCCAACACTGCCAACTTCGTAGCCAATGTTCGTGCGATGCAAGGGATGAAGCTTTTCATTCCGTCCTCTGTAGTGCCAACTTGCGTTAGATTTCGTCCCTAGTTTGGTTCATCCTCCAAAAAAGCTTTTCGCCGGAAGCAGAAAGCTTACCGATCCTGAGGCAATGCAGTGTCTGTTCGGGATTTAAATACCTGCAGCACATATAAAATGAAGTACTTACTCAAGAAAGAGATAACTCGGGCAAAGAAACAACACGTCAATAGAATTGGTGAGAGACTCGAGCGCCTCCCTTCGACAACCCGAGCATTCTGGTCTCTGGTCAAAGCTATTGAAGGGAATTGCTGCAAGCATTGTCTATCGTCTATCGTATCCCTATACGTCGAAAATGTATCGTTGGCCCAGGATGCAAAAGACAAAGCCGATCTTCTGGGTAAGTTCTTTGCTTCAAACTTGACACGAGATGACGGGGGACAGAAACTGCCGAAGCCCAAACATAAAATTTCATGTTTCTAACTCAAGAAATGACCGTGTAAATGACGGACTTTCATTCAAACTTTCAACCCCTATTTCACCCCCTTCGGGGTAAAATTTTCAAAATTACTTCCTTAGTGGGGTGTCTACTCAATAAAACAACCCTACTCACCAAATTCCGTGGCTGTAACTTTAACAGTTTTTGCTCAGCGATGATGAATCAGTCAGTCAGTCAGTCAGTCAGGACATGTAATTTTATATGTATAGATCAGTATAGATAATATATTTTTACTTACGGGTTTTATCGTGGAGCACTTTTCATTTTCCGACGTTTCGGCTGCGTTCCAGCGGCCAAGGTCACGGGGACACTGAGTTGACACTTGACAGACGTCCAACTATACCTATATCTGAATTTTTTCAACTACCCGAAGATTCAAAAAATTATATAGGTAGGTAATAAAGTATTTGTGTTTGTACTTTGTAGTACTACGCATAACGCAATCGGAACACAAAAAAAAGTTATGAACCGAACTTATTTATCGGTTATTTGTATTATAGTCGGTTAGGTAGTTTTATTTATAAGCAACGCATAGGAATGAATTTTTAAGTCACCAACCACCAAGAATATATTATGTGAAAACATTTAAATCCAAACAAACAAAATCAGTATTTATTGGTGGTTAATTTGTGTAAAATGGAGTCTTGTTTTCGGAAACGTTTCATATTGTTAAGTGCTCGGCCGTCATGCGATCTAACAATTAGCGGGGACCTTTCCCTTCGCCGGTTGTATTCACGAAAAAATTAACTTCTGTCAACCCTAAAGTACCAAATTGCCGACCGGTGTGTGAACTACGCGTTACAGTCAACATAATTACCTAAAACAATTTGAATTATTTCCCGTAGGGTATGATATACCCCATGCGTTTGTCGTGTTCAATCTAAACTAATGCGTTATGTATTTTTATCAGCATTTTTGTTTTATACAGATACTCAGCAGTAGGTAGCAGTAGCAAAATGTTTTCAATAAGTAGTGTAAGTATCACTAATTACACTATGGAAAACATTTTGCTACTGCTAGTGAGTCTCAAACACATTTTAGCATTTTATGTATTACAATGTTTAGTCTTCGAATAAAGTTTCGGCTTCAATTGAACGTGGCCGTGGTGGTGAGTGGTGACGCCTTAATTTAATAGGTTTCGGCTTAACCCAAAAATTTAAAATTTGTCGGACACTGACAACACTTTACCAAGATCTGTTGTAAAAGCTCCATCTCCATCCCTGCTAACCTCACCCAAAGTAATAGAAAACACACTCCTTGAGTACTAATAAAATAACTCCATTATGAATTACGATAATGACATTTGTTACAAGGATTTTTTCTTCGTTCGGTTTTATTGCGCAACTTTCGTCGTATAAGCAACCCTTTAAGAGGCCTCATAAAAATAAATTACGGGGTGATTCAGTTGATTCATGGACAGCGCGGGAAGTTGGAATAATAGAGGAGATATTTTATGTACATTTATTCAACTTGTATACATTGTAAAAACAGGTCGACGATTTATATATTTATATACACATATTAGGTACAAACAACCGACCTCGTCAACAACAAGCGGGGGAATGTGTATTTCAGGTCAAATTTACATTTAAAAACGCATGTGGTGTGGTAAAATGATTACATACTTAAAAATAGTGTAACATACAATTAAAATTGTTACTAGTAATTACAAATATGAAAATGGCAAAATCAATTCACGGAGATTGAGTAAAAAAAATGATATCAATATTATTCTGTTGTTTATATTAGCAAAAAATTAGTAAACATCTAACAATAAATTAGTAAATATACGAACACAACTAACACGCACTGTCGTTGACGAGGTAGGTTCAACTAAATGCAACGTAAGACTTCAACCTCAGACCGAATAAAATATAAGGACAGAGTTCTGCGCATCACATACAGAGGCTGGTAAAACTACGCCTCACTCGCCGTATAATAACACAACGTCACGCACACACATGCAACGAAACTACGTCTTATATTACTTTGTAAATCAAGCAGTTGCTTATGCGGTTACACACATAAGTACTACATACTTCAAAACCAGCCCAACTTTTCACAGAGCTCTACATTCACTTTATTCAGTCTGAAAATTTAACAGGGTTGGGGTGAAATATGAATTACTAATTAATAAAATACTCGATTCACATTAAATCAATGACATAATTTAGCGTAATTCTAATAATACACACTTACAGACCAAAACGTTACTGTATTTTCAAGGAAATAAGCAATTTTTTTGTAAATAAATACTTCACCTCAACCCCGTTAGTACATTATTTCAGGTGCTAGTGCATTATTCGATACAAATATAACAGCACCTTCCCTTCTACTCGGTACAGTAAACACTAAACATCAACTCCTTTATAAGGCTCACTTCGTACAATTTCGTTACATCTATTATTCTATTCGTTTTCCAACAATACTAAATAAGTTGCAATAAATTGACTAACTATACTCATTTATCACCTACTTAGTATATACAAAATACAGTTCATAATGTTGACATAAGCATTTTTTTCAATTCATTTTATTTAAATAATTTTAGTCTATTAGTCTCACATGTAGCGTGTAATAACGTAGAACCGTGATGTATAATTACTATACATCTATACAAAGCGCGGGTAATACCAATTCGTAATATTTACATGGCGACACGATCTCAAGATGGCGGACGGCGGGCGTTCAAAATGGCCGTCCGTTCTGCGGTCGGTTGGGCAGCGCCGGCGGCACGTTTGGCACGGGACGGCTGTACACAAAATATATATTAGTATTCGAATAGTTGACCACGAATATCTGGATGACTTTTCGAACAGGCGATTATTGGAAATACATAAATTATAAAAATAAGCTGACGGGTAACGTATTTATAATGATTGTGTTGCAGACAGAAAAGTGAAAGCTGATATGTATGTCGCAGCCAACTGGTTTAAATAGGCGTTTAATCAAACAGCTAGCCCTTTGACTGAACAACGCCATTCAATCTCACGGCTAGCTTTTTAATTGAATATTTCAGTCGCTCGAAATGTTTAACACTACAGCTGATTCAAGCCGCCGCCGTTTGATTGAATTAGTTCAGCGCTTACCACCGCGACGCTAGGTGAGTTTTGTTTACAATATGGCGTCAACTAGCCGGTGTTTTGTGATTGTATTAAGATATTTTTTGTAAATATACGTTACAAGTGTTATTAAAGTGACAGAAATTATGGGGCCACATACGAGTGAATCAAAGTTTAAACAAATATTCGAATTTCGAGGAGAAATTACGGGATTATGAAATGCATCACGAAGGTATTAATTGCAATTGTGTTCAAAATGAGTTAGAATACAATTTATTCTGCTTATAATCATTGCGCTTGTGTAATAATAAAACTAAAGTAATGGTCAGCTTGGTTGCCATTTAACCAGTTAGCTAAGCGTCGTCTAGCTGTAGTGTTGTACGTTGCAGTCAACAAGTCGGCTAAATGACGTATAGGCGTGTGATTGAATGGCGTTGTTCAGTCAAAGGGCTAGCTGTTTGATTGATCGGCTATTTAAACCAGTTGGCTGTACGACATGTACACAACGTTAAAGCTATATAAATACTTATACATACGTATATCTTAAATACTTGAGCATGCATTCCATCACAATTTTCCTTATATTTCTAGATTTCATACTCTTTACTTAATTAAGGAATTTTCATACGTTTCTTTGCAAGAAATAACTCTAATATGTACAACTTAGGTAAATGCAAATTTTGTTAAAGGTGAAATGTTTTGTACACAGAGTTTACATATTTAGGTAAACTCTGTGTACACTCGGGGAAGTTGATTCCTATGCAAATGGGGGATCTACGTAGTTTGGTCGCATTACGTCAAACTCAGCCGACAGATCACAATTAATATTGAATTGACATAATCGACCAAATGACGTTGGTCTCTCAACTGCATAGGAATCAACTTCCCCGATGGTACAAAAGATTTACTGATTTAAATGTTATGACACCAAAGTGATATTTGAAGCTAAAAATACATGCAATTTTCCAAAAAAAGCCAATTCTCTTAGCATATTTCAATAAAATAATTAATTCTAACTTGTAGTCGCAAAGAAAATCTATCATTTTACTGAAACATCTGTAGTAATGGAAATACTTCTTACCTATAAATCCTGACGATTATTGTTTTAGGGGGGAAAGCACACAAAATTAAGCTTAAAGCAATAATTGTGACCTGATCAATATTTTTCATTAGAAAGCTTTTTTAGTATTTTAATCATTAGATTATAATAAAAGAGTTATTTATAATACATAATATTTTTAGACGATATTGTTGCTGTAGCGTACATGGCAATTATAATTTTTTAAAGAAAAATATTACTCGAGCCACTGTGACGACATCGTATTAATTAAATCAAACGACCCGGTACACATATAGCTTTTAATTAATCTATTTATACAGAATAAGATTAACAATATTCATAAACTATATCAAATCCAACAAACTGTTCTATACCTTTTGTCGATGGTACTATCGCTATTAACAAGAGAGCAAAACTTATGATATCGAGATGAGCTAGCTACGGCGACTGTGTAGGAACTGTATAACGACGCCTATTGTTCAAAATACCTCCTAGTTGACATCACGATCTATAAGCGATCCCAAACAAGGGTACGTCAGAGCGCCTTCAAATTATGTCGCAAGCAGTGCGGCTGCCGCGCGGCTCGTTTTAGTATGGAAGTCGCGCGGCTGCCGCAACACTCGCGACGTAATGTGAAGGCAGCCTCAGGGTTGCCACCATACGCCATGTCATAAGCATAACATTATTTAGAATAAATTGTTAAATATAAAAATTAATATTCAGAGGATGTGGCAACACATGATGTGACGTATCCTTGTTCGCGACGATAGGGCGCAGTATATTTTTATAAAACGCCTGATATAATTTTTGTATGATACGAACTTTTTAATGAGAGCAGTGATCCTGAATCTTAGATGGACGTAATGTTGCACTGAAATGTATAGATCTGTTTTTTATGTCTCAAAAATTTTTCAAAGCACTAAGGCCTAAGTTATTTCTCAATATAATAATATGTACGACAGTTGAACTATTGTTCATTACTGGCCACCGTTTTAAACTTAAGTCAAGGAATATTCAAAATCGAATTTCTCATACGACAGTAATCGTAATTTTGTTGGGTTTTACGATTTTCAGTCTGTACTCTGTGGCCATATAACAACATTCCGTCCCTTTTATAAAGCCGGTCGAACATGAAACTAGAGAACGAATGTAACAGCTATAAGCATAGCCCCTACATGAACGTTTTAAGATTAATATTCAACGATTTATATTTCATCACCATTTTGAAATCTAATAATTGACCAAAGATATTGCTAACAGCAGCAATATAAGACATCGGCTTTGGTCTTACTCGTGATTACGAATACGATACAAACTGTAAACATTTTGGCTAGCGACCCGATACAGCGCGGTCGCGAAACGGTAAAGCCCGAATATATTTCAATATTACCTTATTCATACGTCACTACAAGACGGAAAAAAGTTTCGGGACGACGTAGGGTCCCTAAGCTACCGAAACACCTAGACATTGACGTGAAAATTTGTTTCATCTGCTACGTAGCTAAGAAAACTGGTCCCGATGCGTATGCACACGCACCGCGTACGCAACTCGTGTACGCAACTCGCATGCGCGTACGCACCGCAGACTCGAGTGCAACATCAACAAATATACTCGAAACGTTAGTGTAGATAATCCTAGAACACTTATAAACCAATATCCATGATATGCTGATTACAATCTGTCGCTAAAATCCAATCGCGGCACCGTGAAAGGCGACTCGTGAGCCTGCACCGAATGCATACTGCGATATGCAACGAATAGCTAACTCCTTTGTCAGTTC
Organism: Polyommatus icarus; assembly: GCA_937595015.1. Taxonomy (NCBI): domain Eukaryota; kingdom Metazoa; phylum Arthropoda; class Insecta; order Lepidoptera; family Lycaenidae; genus Polyommatus; species Polyommatus icarus. The sequence continues at coordinate 6,592,695 of OW569328.1, read as the reverse complement.
CAAACAGATATAAGACCCACAGCGCGTAAGTGGCGTAATCGGGACCTGATTATGCTTGGTAAAATATTTCACAGGCCGATTACGAGTATTGATAGCATCAGATGACAATATACGCCTGGACAAGTTCGTAGAAAAGCCTTGCTCTCGAATGTGAAAACTCACGGTAAGACCTCCTTGTGTTTTGATATTTTACAGTCATTCATTTTTAGGTCACTTGTGCGCTATCGGCTGCATCGAAAACCTAAACAGCCAAGCCGAGTCCCACACGCCTCATCTTAAGCCATTGAATCTTAACAACTTAAACTAACTAGTCCCATATTATAACAATAAACCACGACCCTCCACTGGATTAAACTTTACATCTTAAAGCGCCGCATAAGTATAATTCGCTGATAATACTGACATTTACAAAATATCATCTCTTTACCAATTTTAAACTAATAATATCTTTGACAGAAAAATAGAGATAGTCGTAGCAGCACTGCTATGCCGTGTGGTCTTCGTGTAGGCTCCAAATTACAAAACAAATAAATGCTAAGCGAACTTATATTTTAATTAATTCGTACATGGTAACACTCGCAATAAATACACAACTTAGGCGAGCCGCGTCGAAAATTACTAATGACTTAGCGCTAAAATAACTACTAAAAGTACATACTTATTCGAATTCTAAGCCTATCGATTATGATAATTCATTCATCTAATCAGTTCAGATTTAACATCCCGGGGGATTACAGTTAGTTTTATAATGTTAGTAAATTAAACAAACGACAAAATTACTGTGTCACAGAAAAAGGATTATTTTTTTAAATTAATTTAATAAGCAAACATTAGTTTGATAGAATTAATGGCTCCTAGTCGGCGTTCTCTAGTCACACGAGAAACAATCTCACAAAAAATGTGTTAAACCGATTAGTCATTAGATAACTTTCAAAGCGTTATATCGAAATAAAAAACAACATTAATTTTAAAGCAGAGATCGCTTAACTTAATGACCAATAAACTGTTACGGATTACAATCTCATTGAACATGTTTTATTTACACAGATAAAAGCCGCGACGTTAGGTGTTACGAACACGTTGCAGCAACATTCATTTCATCGACAGTTACAAAAGCGAACGTCACTCGTCACTGGTCCTTGTGGCCGCGGCGTGTCCCTTGTGACTTTTACGACCAAACAAGAGCTTTAACAAAGAGTTTAATAAAATTGTTTATTTGCCAAAAACTCTTCGCACGCAACTCCGTACGCTCACTGCGTGCACGCTCGCGTACGATACGCAACAATCACAAAGGGCAACGCCGAGTCGGTGTCTGTTTACTTGAATCTGGCGAAGGCCGAGCTGAGCTCGTTCATGGCGGCGTTGGTGACGGCCTGGCCGACGGCCTGGTTGATTTGTTGTCGCATGTGCGGGGGCAGTTGATTCATTGCCGCCGCCGCCGCGCTGCCTCCCCCCGGTCTCCTAGTTATATCACGCATGATGGATCATCACAAGTTCTCAATCTTTATAACATTTTAAAATATATTAACATCATCAGCCAGGTGTCGTATATTTGATTTTTGTTAACGAAATTACCTAGATTGTAGTTATAGAGAATACTATATGTTTTCGCGGTCATCAACCATCATAAAAATTTACTGTCGGCCTTTTATGGTCATTTAATGGCATATGACCCAATTTTAGGTGGCATGTGGGTTTTGTAAGTCGTATACTTTACAGTTAATATAACAAATCCTTCATTAAAAGCCTAGCCACACATGGTGTCAATAATTCTTTATTAACGTAAAGTCTAGCACTTAGCGAAGATCGCCAGCTAGATAAACTGTAAATTATATGACTTTATGTTAATACGTTCAAGACATTAAGATAATATTAATTGAGAAACTTTATTACATCTCAAATGTGTTATTTTATAGGTTAAATGATCTTAAAGCCTATTAAAATATTAGTTGGACGTAAATAGAAACAAAAAATCACTAGATTTGCTTAATTTTAAACACAGATAATGCTACAAAGAAACTATATTTCTCACAGCTTCTCTGTAAGAGCTATTCGTATAATGTAACTGCCATAATATTACACATCGGGCGTGTAAGCAAAATTATTCTTACAGGGCAACTGTGAAAGTTGAAAAACAGCGTCAGCACAAAAGACAAAAGATTTTTTTTATTATTTGAAGAAAAAGTAAAAGAAAATCTAACGAAGCTATGCTTTGTTCAAACCTACGCGACCAAGCGACTGCTTGACAACTTGACGCTCCCGCTTCGCAGTCGCTTGGTCGCGTAGGTTTGAACAAAGCATAATATAGGCATTTTAAGATATAATATGAAAATTTTGTTCATTTTGCGCTGACGATTTGACAAAAGATACAAAACGTTATTGATGTCATATTGAAGACCACACATTAGTGACAACTATACATGCAGTGCTTACACACGGATAAATTTAATATATGTATTCATAAATAACATATAAACATACTAACAAAATAGTTTCAATATGAGAAAAATAATTTACATCAAAATATATAGTGTGTCCCGGAATTGTCGAATGTGCATTACCAGAATTAAATTTATTTAGATAGAGGCCATATTTGTGCGTCTCTAAATTTTAATAATGATGAGTAGTTATTGCATATTATATTACAAAAAATACAATATTTAAGATTATAATTTCATAGAATTTGTATATAAGTAGACATAATAATTATTATGATCCAAAAAGTTGTTTGGAATAATAACTACAGTAACAAAAATATTTGAAGCAGTATGTGAAATAAAAAATATGCCCCTGGTTGATAAATATATGATAAATAAAATATGATACATAAAGGTAATGCACAAACGCCACATCATAGTGTTAGAAATTATTTCATACCACGTAAAGGAAATTTCGATGAGCGCACAACCCTATACTTATTGCCATAAAATATACGTAAGATGTGCATTATATCATCGTACATAACAATCTCATACAGAACCTCAATTTATCAGCGTATAAATCAACATAAAGTTTTATATGCTATGGGCTTTATGTGATATTTCAAAAATTGCTCAGATATATTATAGTAAGACAAAATTCATTCCTCAAAGTTCGTTATAACATCAATGTAATATAATAATTAAAATAATTTATACACTGATTCTGAAAGTTCCTGCATTTCTTTTCAATCCGTGTCCGGTCAAGCACTTATCGTACAATATCACTACTATAACTAGATTTAAATTTCCGCTATGTTTATATAGATTTGGAAGCAACATTTTTAATATATCATAAGTATTCATGTTTCATTAACTATACTTGTATATAACATATGTATAAATATTTATAGTTCTACTGGCCGTTGTTAACTTTAGACAATCATATTTTTCAAAAATGGAGATATCTGCGTACCTTTTAGTAAATTATAATTCGGTAGGGATTGAAATCATCAACATTAGCGCGCGCATACGTTCTAAAAAACATATTTAATCCTAAGAAAAATATAAATAATAAATGCGACAGGGATTAACTTATTATCGAATGGGGCGACTGCTTTACCGACCGAAACCTTATAGCATCGAATGTTAGATCACGCTTTTTATAGCACGTCGGTAAAACAGTCGCATGACACTATTCCTTCGACCGTATGTGTTACTCAAACCAATTGCACAAGTTAACAAGCACGCCAGAGTTAGTACCTTATGTTCGTATATAACTTATGTTAGTAACGCCGCCTCCGCACGCTTAGCGCCGTCTGCAAACAACCACACACTCACTCGCTTAGTTCACCAAAGCCCATCTATGTTACTACGGCCGGCAACGGGAAAACGCATAATATCTCTTTTACGTGCCGAAAATATTCAGGAATTGCTTACAATGGTATAATAGGTATAAATTACATGTTTTTCTATTAAAGCAATAAATTCATTAAAACGAGCAAGTAGTCTTTTCGATCATGCCGAGAACTATAATCATTTCAGTGACTATAAATAAAGCGCCGTACTGAGATTCAGAACGGTGCGCTGATTGCGAATTTTACGACTTCACGATATAAAGCATATTCAACAAGCGTGAACATCAAAATGCATTATTTAGCTTTTATAGATATTTTGTAAAACCTTATACGAATTCCCATTACCAGACCTACTTCTACTAGCATAATATAATATCAGTATGTTATATACTACCCAGATACATAGTATTTATTATATTTTGGCCCACACTAGATGCATATTATGGCTGTTACATCACCCAAACAACTCAAGATACTGTTATCTAAATCATAACAAATGTTAATAAATCTCATATTTTGTTAGTTTTTATTTGTTAGCAAATCACGTCAAAAACAAGTTGCGTTAAAAAGGCCGTTACTTTGAGTTATTACTCAGAATCATTAATTCATTACTCAATAGCTGTCATTAATATTTTTTTCTACTTTTGTCAAACTTTTTGGGTTTATTTCGCATGTTTATCAGTCTATAATTCTATAAAAATAAGTACTTAAATTATTATTTATTTACACATGATATATCATATATGTATATATATATCTCTGGAAATCAAGTTTTGTGTCAGCAATACCTTAAAAAACATTTGCAAGAAACTACATGCCGAAATAAATCCATAAATGTAAATTGTGTTTTTTAACTTTGCGCGTACGTGTATTTGTATTTGCCTTAGCGTGTAGTTATGCGTAAACGTACAAAGTACGCATGTGTGCGTTTGCTTACGCTTATACAGTATTTGCTGCGTGTACTTAAGTATACGCGTACATTACTGCGTGCACGTACGATCACGATATATGCACGTGAAACCACATGTGTGTATGTGCGTGTACCTGAGTATACACGTTAATATATGCACGTACGATCACGACATATACGCGTGAGACCACGTGACAATATTATGTATGTGTAATAATTGTGTTGTATCTTTTTATTTTTTATTGTAAGTGTGTACTCACGTGGGTATGAGGGGGGCGGGCAAGCCCTGCGCGGGGTTGGGTCGGCCGGCGGGGGGCGGGGGCGCGGCGCCGCCGGGACGCGACGGCAGTGGGGGCGCGGGCCGGCCCGCACCGCCGCCCGGCACCGGGGGCGCGCCTCGCTGACCTAACGAGGCTGGTAAACAAGTAATATTGTAAATAAATAGTATAAAAATAACGGGATTTTTCTTCAGAAAAGACGACGTCAATCTCATCATACTTTGTAAGTTGTACTATTAGAGAAGTTAGGCAGGCAGTTACATAGGCAGAACTAAGTAATTTGGTCGCACTTTTTTGGTCAAACCCATCCGAGTCCGACCTATCACACACAGCTAACGTTGATTTGACATAAGTCGACCAAATGAACTGTCCGTCACCGGCCTAAGAATCAATTTCCTCAATTGTACAAAATATAACAAAACTTACAATTGCGAGTTTAAATCAAAAGAATCACAAACGAGTATAATCGATATTAATATACGGATAACGGTAATAGCTTACAAGGACAAACAACAATATTTTCTTAATAACAGATAATAAACTATTACTCAGTACTCTTTGAACTTTGTTAGAATGACGTTCACATGTAACAAAGTTGTTTTGTAACCATTACCTACCAATACTTTATTTTTGTAATCATAGGTTATTATTTAATACAACATACAATAATAATAAATTATTATAATTATATTAAGATATATTCGCTCGTAAATTAAACATATTATCCGCTCATACTCGTAAAATAAACAAATCTACGTTTGACGTATATCTTGACATGTGAAAATTAAAAAAAAATGTATCCATAACCGAGCTGCGAGCATAAAACTGATCGCACATTTGCGAGCATAGTACACGAAATGCGGCGCGTACGGTGCCAAGTTTCATATCATTTCATACAACGAATTCTAAAATGCGGCGCGTTCGACGTGTGCGTGCTGATAAATGTGCCTTAACCTTAAAACCTAACACTTTTTCTGGAAGTCTATTGAAAAGTAATATGGTATTATACCTTGTTGAGCGGGCGCGGCGCGTCGCGGTCCGCCGGGCGAGGGCGGCGACAGGCGCGGGTTGGAGTCGAGCCGGCTCTCCAGCCAGTCGTTCTTGACGGGCGGCGGGACGGGCGTGCTCACCGTCGCCATGGAAACGTCACCGATGATGTGCAGCGCCTCCTTGCACGCGTGGTACATGCGCAACATCTCCTCGCGCTTTTGAGCCTCCTCCGGCGACTCCTCCATCATTTGCGACTGTGGAACAGAGAACACTTTTATTTTATTCGTATTTAGGCATGTAAGTATCAAAATACGACTTAGGGTCAATTCAGACCGCAACGCGACGAGGCGATGCATTTCGTATTGAATTGACAGACTTGCATGACGTCTCACGCAATTGAAGTCCATACAAATATAGAAATGCATCTAGTATCCACATGTCGCGTTGCGGTCTGAATTGACCCTTAAGGTCTCGATAAGTGACATAATATACGTAAAGCCGCACTCTTCTAGTTCCGTTGCGGTGCTTTATTTTAACTTTACGGCGATAGATATTCAGACGTACCCTATGTTCTTATTAACCCATTCAGTGCCGAGCCCGCCCATCGGCGGGCAATTTTTTTTAACTCACATGCCGACACCGCCCATGAGCGGGTTGATTTTAAACTGCACATACACGTTTTACGCACGATACAGTAAGTATATGTAAACAGAGCATTTGAAATTATTCATGTCGGAATCTGAAGCTTCATGCCGAAGACGCCAATGGGCGGGCAAGAATACATAATCCGGGAAAAATGCCGGGACCGCCGATGATGCGGCACCTGGGTAACATCGTTACCTTTCGGAAAGGTAGTGAATGAGTTAAGGAACCATGGAATTAATACGTGAATAGACTTCTTTCCTTTGTCTTCACTCTATATTGCACATTAAGTTTTATTCTGTAATAAAATATTACAGAACTAAATGATGCCCGCAACTCCATTGCGCTAAAATTCGTTTATGGCGTCGGAACCGTAAATTTTTCCAGGATAAAAAGTATCCTATGCCCTTTCCCCGGGACTCAAAGTATATCCATACCCAGCGAAATCGGTTCTGGGTTTTAGGCGTGAAGATGTAACAGACAGACAGACAGACACACTTTCGCAATGTGGTATTAGTATGGATATGGATTACAGTCCAGGGGTTCCCAAACTGTGCGCCGCGGCGCCCTGGTGCGCCATGGAAACGCAAGAGGGGCGCCGTGAGTCGATCCTCCATCACTTTCCAAAACCACAAATATTTTAAAATAAAATTATAATATGAATTATACAAAGCAGGCAGATGATTAAATATATGTTTATTAATATTTACTTGCTTAACCTAACTATAATCATTAAAGGTGTTTATTTATGTATATTTTTGTAATAGCTAAGTTGAGTAGGGCGCCGTGACAAAATATTGACTTAAAATTTAGTTTGTTATTTTTAGCAATATTCCGCGAAATAAACTTCCACCTTTAAATAAATGAGTGAGTGCACGCATAGGCATGCGTACAGCACCTCAGTTGACGGACGTTGTTCGCAGAGTCCACATCCTGAGGATGCTCCGGTGTTGGAGCGAAACGCGCGTCGAGGTTTTCAACCTGCATGGTGGTAAGGGGCCTTGCACGGATTTGCCAACATTATTGCTTGTGTGGTGGTGGTGTTTGCAAGTTCTTGCATGCGAGTGTACGCATAGGCAGTGTGGGAGGAGGGAGGTGCTGTACGCATGCCTATGCGTGCACAGATTGGGAACCCCTGGATTACACTAAGCATACATAAAATCAACTTATATACCTGATCGCCAGACGCGTACAGGTGCGCCAACAGCTCGCCGTTGATGAAGTCTTTGGCGTTGTTTATAATCAACATCATGATGGTCTTGGGCACGAGGTCTCGCGTGGTCTTGGTCACTATGCGCATGTAGGAGTCGACCAAGTTGCGGATGGTCTCGACTTGGCGCTCGAGCTGCGGGTCCATGCTGCTAGCGGCGGAGTTGTCGGAGCTCTGGAAATAACATACTCGATGCGTCAGCTCCTTGGTACTCGTTGAATGCTAGTTGAGTGAATTTGGGCCCGTCTGCTACCGATTCAATGCTTGTTGAGTGTAGTTCGGTGGTGAAACGCGTATAAATTCGGTGACCCATCGCTATCTCTTTCGTCCGGAAGTATACTGCTATCTATCACCTTTCCACAGCCTCACAGGCACGCAAAATACACAAGTAGCAATGGGTCAAAGAATTCTTACATGCCTCAGTACTAAAGATTTTACTGTTAACTTTTACGCGTTCTGTTTAGTGAAGTTGTATTGCTTTTGATGGCATATTTACGTAGAAAATCTATTTTATATACATTTACATAGATTTCATGTGAGCTCCAATCCTTGTCAAATATGTTGGACGAATATTCCAAAATTTTGTTTCAGTTGCTGATGTTGTCAAAGTATAATTTTTGTTCAGTATAATATTCTTGTATTATCATTGTTTTAAAGGCGTCGCTGTAATTTCATCTAAAAGCTAATATAAGCCTCTACTGCACTCTTTAACGCTAGGAACACAATGGGGTGAATGATCAATATTGTATGTATTATTTACTACATCAATAGACTTATTTAGTAGCTTCTTAGCTTATATTTAAGCTGGAGATATTTCATCTGCAGTAAATAAAATGTCATTTTTCATACACAAGTGGATGAGTAAAATATTTTGCCTCATTATAAAAAACGTGACACAGATGTATGAAAAATAGCTGTTTCATTGAAGTTTTAAAAGCATGCAACTACACTATTACATATTATATGATATATAGCCTCATTCAAGCCAGTATTCTCCCATACTCCTCTTATAAAATGAAATATCTCACTTGTCCACAGAGACAGAAAGAAAACTTACACAAGTTTTCTTTCTTCTACTCACCACCTCCAGAATTGGGCTAGGCAAACCGTAGGTATTTCTACTTAAACCAACTCCACATAAGTTAATGAACAAAACGGCACAGCTACATCAGAAAAATGAAACCAATCAGAAACATCAGTCATTTTTGTATGAAAAACTTTAAAGATTTTGTTCCTAAGCATCAACAGTTCCAAGAAAGCAGGAAAAAAGAAGCCAGAGACAGCCAGCTTTTGTAACGGACAGTGTTAAATATCTATACTTTTATTATGTCTTGTCAGCACATGTTACAGCAATTTTCTGCACAAGAAAATCGCAAGGAATACGCTGGACACACCCACTCATCCACAAAACCTCAATACAATCTGTTAGTAAAAATCACCAACTCCAATGCAGTTAGTTCATAAACTATGAATAACTTACTTCTTTATTTACACCAAACGATGGTAAAGGCAGAAATAACTAAAAATAGAGAAACACCGCTAAAACATACTGTTCAAGATTGTAGACGTAAAAACACAGCGAACACTTCAAGTATAAAATACTTAACAGCGAAGCTTGAATAGTTGTCGTAGTCTTCCGAAAAACAGCATAAAATGAATAACATACGAATGAGCAGAAGTGAATGACAGTCATGTAGTGTAAACCCTCAACAAGTGCAAGATGACACACTATAGCGAAGTAACTCTACATGCCATGCTACATATAACTTTGCATGTATTTCAAGAATTTCAGCTGAAAAACTTTTATATAATATTACTATAAGGCGTCAAGACGTGTAAATATTTTTCAATTGAATGTGTAAAGAAGAATTTTGAGGAGAAAGAATGTTTTTATTAATGTAAGAAGTATGTTCCAGTGAAAAATTATTTTAGAACTTGCTTTAAATAAAGTGTATGAGTTATTATAAGTGTAGGAAACAGCATATTAGTCAAAGAAAAAACTATTGAACAAATATTCACACGTCACATATAATAAATATACTATACATTAGTATCATATTTCTTGAAATTCACCCTGGATATTCACACATGATGTGTAGTGTGAGCTATGTGAACAGTAAGGGTATAATAAGCCTCCGACAAACCTCATGTCCTTCGCCCTGTATCGCATGGTAAAACAATATATTATTGGGTAACTCAAATATACAATGACATATCATAGATTATAGAATGGTGTCATGACCACAAACACTGCTTATATCATAAATATATTAGGAAAAAATATTAGCCAATGAGGGTAGTTGTGAAAGGGTTTTACCTCGTCGCCATTGGAGGCTTCGGAGGTCTTCTCAGGATAGACGCCGGCTCGGAGGAAGGACGCCTTCCAGGAGTCAACGTCGTCCTGGTTCTCGCAGGACAACTCCAGTTGTTTGTAGTCCTAAAACACATAACGATACTGATGAAATTTTGATCTTAAATGGCAACTGAATAACTGTATATCAAAATTAGTATATACCCCGCTCGCGCGTATAGCCCGCGGCTCTGTTACGCCGAAATTAGTGTATTTAACGAGTACCGTACATTTTCCGCAACAAAAACTATCCTACATCCTGTCCCGTCTCTTAGAGTATTTCATATCAATTTTCATCTAAATCAGTTCAGATAACAGACTGAACATTTTCGCATTTCAGAGGTATTAGTCTTAAGGCGCAGAGTCGAAGCGCATCGACAAGCGTAAGGCTTTGTCCACATCTGTATCATTTTCGCGATCAGATCTCCGTCGCGTAGCATCGAAGCGTATCATGATCGCAAGTGTGGACGCAAAATGATCGCGATCATCGGGGCGTATCATGGTACGAAGTGTATCATGATCGCGATCATTTTGCGTCCACACTAGCGATCATGATACGCTTCGATGCTACGCGACGGAGATCTGATCGCGAAAATGATACAGATGTGGACAAAGCCCAACTCGCGAACTCGCGCTACCAACGCTGATTGGTTCCGCGCAGATTCGCCGAAGTAATGTGTGCATTACGCTTTGAAATTAAGGTTGAATTTGTTATGTTCAATTTTGGTAAGTCGCTACGATGCGCTTCGACTCTGCGCTGGTATAAATTGATCCTAAGGGCCGGGACACAAAAACACGGCATGATGTCGTACGGCGCCGTGTCATAGAAATCCACGACGCGCGTCGTAAAAAACCACGGCACGACGTCGTACGATGCCGCACGGCGCCGTATCGTGGGAATCCACGACGCGCGTCGTAAAAAATCACTGCACGGCGCCGTACGGCGTCGTACGACGTCGCGTCGTAGAAACTCATCTTGAATTTCTAGGTGAGTTTCTACGACACGACGTCGTACGACGCCACACGACGTCGTACGACGCCGCACGGCGCCGTGTCGTAGTTTTTTACGACACGCGTCGTAGGCGACGACACATACGACGTCATGCCGTGTTTTTGTGTCCCGGCCCACCTTGTACACGTTGCGGCCCTCGGGGTTGAAGAGCGCGAACATGTGTCGGCGCGACATGAACCCCTGCTCGAGGTCCCGCAGCTTGAGCCCGTCCAGCGGCAGCATGTACTTCTTCTCGCGCTCCTCCTCGTCCTTGAACCACGAGATGCTCTCCGATGTCAGCACGAACCAGTAGTCGCGGGAACCACCTGTACACCAGGGCATAGTTAGCAAGGAGGTTTCTTAGGCAAATTAAAAGATAAAGTATTGCTTGCTTATAAATGCAGTTCCGCGTGCGCGAATACAGCATCTTATGAGAACAATACTTTTTGCACGCACACAATATGTCGCACGTCGCACGCACGCACGCACACTCGCCCGCACTCATACATATTCGCGTAAAAATTATATTTAATTTTATTTACACATAAAGTTGTAATCTTAACATACCTTTCATGATGCCCAGGTTGTGTATGCACATGAAACCTTTTCTTATGACTTGGTTTCCTAGAGTCGATCTCGTTTTGGTTGCGTTTTCAGACTGGTTCTGTGCACTGAAAAAAAAACGAACAATAATCATAGGACCCAAAAAATGTCAATGCCTGAACGCTGATCTACCAATAACGCCTCATCGACGGCGCACTCCCAAAATGCCAAACATACACACACACAATACAATTTAACGTCTTCACATAAATATGCCTGCGTCCGGATAGGCACCCCGCACGCACGCACACATTCAAATCAAACGCAGCGTCTCGGTGTGACCCACTGACCTCCTTTATACAAGTACACCGGATAGATGATAAGTGATAACCCAGCTGTTTTTGTGCCTATTTGAAGCGGAATCAGCGCCCCCAAAATCGGGGGAAGAGAACTAAATCTGACGTAACTTGCAAATGGCCGATCAATCGCTATTGGTTGTAGAAACCAAAGATAATAATAATCACTACGGTGGTAGAAACTAGTATGATAGTCCGCGCGGAACTAGTTGGCCGCTCTGCCCATATACCCACATACCGGCAGAGCGGCCAACGAGTTCCGCGCGGACTATAGTTCCGCGCGGACTATAGTTCCAAGTACTCCCACTACTGCTATCAGCGCCAATATGGCGACTTAAACGTCATGTTTACGTCAGATTTAGTTCTCTTCCTCCGATTTTGGGGACGCTGGTTCTGCTTCAAATAGGCACATAAAACAGCTGTCACTTCAAAGGGTATCATAGGTCCAGCGTACTTGTATAATTGAGGTCAGTGGTGTGAACATGTTATACTTTACACAGTAAAACAAACGTACTTGGCGAATCCGATGAAGTCCTCGTGGTTGGTGTTCATGTATGCGAGCTCGCAGTCAATGAGCAGTACTAGCTGGTCCTTGCACTGCTGCTCGCGCGACCGCACGTGCGACATGATGATGCGCTCCGTCTCCTCGCGGAGTCGGGGGTATCGCGACATCTGGGGAGGGGCATAAAATAATAATAAAATAACCTTTTACAAAAATAACGCCTCTTAAGCTGCGTTTCCAATGAAGCGGAGCGGAGCTTAGCGGTGCCGAATTGACCAATCACAATGCTCGAAATCTTCGCTCCGCTTCGCTGTCATTCCGCTGGAATAGCACGATTGGTCAATTCGGGCACCGCTAAGCTCAGCTCCAGTGGAAACACAGCCTTACACCGTTTTATTGAAAGTAGAAAAGCTACGCAGGAGTCATTTAATAGTGCCAAGTGTGTGTACTGCGTACACAAGAGAACCCTCTGTTCATTTACTATTGTATTTCGGATAACGGATGACCGACGCGACTGACGAGAGGACCAGGGACCGATTTTTTAGTCGCATTGATAACTCTTTTTGTCAAAAAATCTGGTGATAAGACTTGATTGTCCTGTCCAAACATTGATATAAAATCATTCCTAGCTTCAAACCACTGGGCCACAAAATTATTAAATTATAAAAGCTTTGATTGTGGCCACAGGCATCAAAATTGGAAAATATTGCACAACAATACAGCAACATTTTGTTCTAGCGTTTATCCGTTACCTTCGAAAAAATACTGTAGGACGTTACACGGCGAATTAATGCGATCTTATTCTAGTCTTTACTTACTCACCCTCTCAGTGCAAATGCGCACTACATTAGACAGTTCCTGCACGACCAAATCCACGCACTTCAGGCATGGCTCTTTTAGTCTGGCGATTTGTTTCTTTACTATAGCCTCGAACGCCATATCAGGTGTGAATAGACCGACCTGAAATAAGAAACAACAGTTAAAGCAAGTTTGTTAGGTACCATTTAAATGTAGTTTCCTTACGTAGTATTAAAGGCATTACAACTACTACTTATAGCACTATTAGATCCAACATTTATGTTACGTCAACTTCAAGTGACCCAAATAATGTGTCGTGGTATTTCTATATGGCCAGGCAAATAAGTGGCATGACTTGGTAGCATTGTGTTTTGTTTCTTTTCAGTGAAATAGATAGAATTTACAATGTTTTGTCCTTGTCTACATAGCACATTTTTAATGTGACACTAGGAGAGCACATTTTATAGCTTTAAATGATACTCCGACAAACGATTGTTCTGGTGCCAACGGCTTCTAACATAGTGAGTGTTGCTAAGCGCCATACATCTATAATTTCATACATGGAATTATAGCTATATTATATTATAGCTATAATAGCACACTTGTCAGGGTGGCGCAATTTGCCACACCCTCTATTAGTATATCAAACACAATAAGATGTATCCTTACCCTAATACCATGGATATTTCTTATGGCGAACGCGATCTCCCTGCGCAGTTCCTTCTCATCAAACTCCATCTTGACGATCTCGAATGGGAATCGCTCGTGGAACAGCCGGTTGATCTTGGCACCGCCGGACAGCTCGTTCGTGTTGATCTGCGCCGATCCTGAACCCTCGATGGTCCTCTCGAAGTCCGTTTGGAGCGTTTGGATCATCCTAGAAGACGGAGAATCATGATTAGTATAACACGACAAATGATTTGCTTAAAAACTAGCGGGGAATTAACTTAAAAACTGTACTCTGCAACACTATCCTTCGTATTTTATGCAACAATAATGCAGCCTATTATCCTCCCTGCATGCATCCTTGTGCATGCAATCCGTTTCTCTTAAACTACAAAATTATAACTAAATAAATAGCAAAAGACAACTAAAAAAATGTCTTCTGATTGGTCAAAACTTCAATATTGTGTCGTTTTACGTTTCGACTTCATGAAAATACTATTTTTCTGTTTGATAGGAATCTAGTCAGATACTGGAATATGTCAAAATAAAGCCTCATTTGGGCAATTCCTTGGAGCTCGCGTACGGATTAAATATTTCCTCAGCGCAAACATTCACGTTTAGGAGATCGCACACGTCACACTTTTTGTGTGATCGAGTCTGCGGCTTCCATACATTCTGATGGCGCGCGCCATGCATATTGTATGTAAGCCGCAGACTCGATCACACAAAAAGTGTGACGTGTGCGATCTCCCTTACCGTCAGATTCATATCTGCCTACATTTTCTACATATACTCACTGTAACATAGCCTTGGTCTTGATAGACGGGTCGTCGGGGCGGAAGTGCTTGTACTGGTCGACATCCTTCTCCAGGGTGAGCAGCTGCTTCTGCAGCTTGTCGCGGAGGCCGGGCAGCGTGTCGCGGATGTGGTTGGTGAGCTGCTGGTTCAGCACGCGCTGGAGGTACGGGGTGCCGAGCCGGTCGGCGATGTGACGGTACGAGGGGTGGCTGGAAAATATAATAATATAATATTACTAGCTGTTGCCCGCGACTTCGTCCGCGTGGACTTCAGTTTATAGCGCGCGATGTCAACAAAATTGGTGTCAAAAGCTTTTATAAAAAAATCCTGGTACCTACCCCTTAAATCAAAAGATCCAAAAACAGCTGTGCACTGTGCTTATTTCGTTTTTTAAAATTAAACTTTATTTATGCCAAATTTTAAAGTATATTTAGCCCCCCAATTACACAACTTTACCCATAAACTATTTATCATTGATAGGTTTAAGGTTACGTCACTGCATAGATAAAGTACTGAGTTATTTAATAACGTAAATAACAATCGAAAAAATCTAAAACCCAATATAATATGATACCACCTCTTATAGAAAGACGTTTGTGTAAGCAATAGCGCGATATAAGAGACGCACAGCGCCATCTATTATGAATTTTTGGAACTAAGTTACTTTGAAGAAATTTACGCGTTTTCTCCTCCTTACAACCCCTTTGTCTAGTTAAAAAGTAGCCTATGTCCTTTCTCAGACTTTAGACTATATCTGTACAAAATTTCATTACAATCGGTTCAGTAGTTTTGGCGTGAAAGCGAGACAGACAGACAGCCAGACAGACAGACAGAGATACTTTCGCATTTATAATATTAGTATAGATAATATAACCTGTAGAGTGTAGGCCTACTACGAAACCGTTTTGACTCAAACAGTCGAACGAGAATGCCGCGTCCTGCTCTAACAACGTCATTTCACGTTTGTTAGAGTAAGACGCGGCATTCTCGTACGAATGTTTGAGTCTCAAAATGGTTTCGTGATCGCTTAGCATGGCCACCAGAGAAAGGTTCATTCTTACGATATAGTAGACAAAGCGTTCATAACAAAGGAAATCTGTCAGTTTGTCCGCAAAACTGTTTTTTTTCCACGGGAAGGGCGCGGGCGGGAGAATCCTCATGGATTCCTTATGGGCCGGCCCATATTAGGGTATTATTCAATTTAATATGTTTGTCCTAATGGTCGACATTATCTGAATCTGGAAACATTTCATCGATAATAGAAAAGACAGTTGTACATCACTAGTATTAGTTCCAAATACTCCCACTACTGCTTGATAGCAGTAGTGGGAGTGGGAGTAGAAGTTTGAAATTTACCATATTGGCGCTGATGCGCCAATATGGTAAATTTCAAACTTCATTTTTACGTCAAATTTATTTCCTACCCCGAATAATGGGGGCGCTGATTCCGCTTCAAATAGGCACAAAAATCAAGTGGGTATCATCGATCCAGCGTACTTGTATAATAGAGATCAGTGGGTGTTGCCCAGTAACCTACGGACTGGGTAACAAAACCGTAATCGCAAAACTGTCAGCGTTTCTATTCTTTCGCATTCTACTGTGGCCGTGCTAAGCCTGCAGGTACTGTAGAAAGGTAAGGTTCTCTTTTTTGGTACGTAAATACGTACTACGTAGTAATGTTATTACACAAATTGGGACATATGAAGACTAAACGTCGTTTCTACACAGTTGAGTAATTATTCTTCTAGCAGCCGTAACATCATTCCAATACGTGACGCATGGGATTTTCTGTTTGATATTTATTTCAATATTTACGTAATACTTGTTTGAATTGGAGCGAAATATAAACAAAAGTAAAACAAGGAGCATTCAATCAAACATGAAAGCAGGTAAACAATTAGCGGGCAAGAATGTGTGACGTCATATAAACATTGAGCTCACCTTGTAACGAGAACATAATATTTTAATCCTTACGAGATTACCTACTGTATCAAATTCTTACGTATATGTACTTGGTACCTAAAAATAAATAATGACAATGTGGTTGTACGTAATTATTATGTAGTTTATAACAAAGTAATGACTGGTAGACTGAGTTTATTATTTGATTCTCCATTAAGGTTAGTCTATGATTAAGGTTAGCTAACGATTATCTCGGTTGAAATTCTTATACTTGAAATGGTGAATCAAACAAAACTTCATACCAAATACCAAAATGTTTACGAAATTATTTGCTTCGTTATTTTTAATATAATTACTTTAAATAAATAAAAAAATGGATATGGCGCTCTCCAAATGGCTTACACCATAACGAGATCGACTACATGCTTACAAATCAACCACGAAGCATAAAAAGTTTTGACATAATAAAAAGTCTGAATTTCAACATGACCATCGAATGATTAGATGTGAAATAATGTTAAATACAAAACCTCGTAGGAAATTTATAAAACCCCTCAACTACTCGAGAAATATACACACAAATATGTCAGAACAAGACTATACATACTGGGAAGAAAAATTTATAAATGCCATGAACTTACACAAAGAAGTACAAAACCAGTATGACAAACTAGAACAAGAAATAAAAGAGTTTTTGAAACAGTTGCCTAAAGAAAAGGAGAGCTTAAATGGATATATCAACGAAGAAACTAAGGAACTATTAAAACAAAGGAAAGAACTCTATGCGAAGGATAGAACGAAACAAATCTTGGCACGTATTAATAAATCGAAATATAAGACAAAATAAAAAAGAAATGAGGCAAAACACCTTAGAAAAATTTATAAATAAGGGGGGTGCTCTTCGTAGAGCCTATAAAGAGTTGAACGAGAAATCTGAATGGACAGGGCATTTAAAAGACCAAAAATGTATTGTAAAATCAAGACGCCCAGATATCATTAAAGAAGCGACAGAATTCTACAAAAGACTCCACACAGATACAAATAGCCCTTGTTCACTTAATAACAAAAGACTTAGAACAATAAACGCTAAAGATGAAAACAAAGATGTGCCAAAAATTCTTATGACAGAAATCGAAAACGCTATTAAAACACAGAAAAATGATAAAGCACCCGGAAACGACAACATTGTAAATGAAGTTTTAAAAACCTTATCTCCTGCACTGTTAAGACCCCTCCAAATGCTTTTTAACCACATCTTAGACACTGAAGAAACGCCCCACCAATTGTGGGAAGTGATCTCAGTAATTACAGAACAATAAGTCTAATGACAAACTTATATAAAATCTTCGCTAAGATCTTGCTGGGAATATTAACGAAAATACTTGAGGAAAACCAACCCCTTGAACAAGCAGGCTTTCGAAAAAACTACTCCACTATAGATCACATACACATACAATAACACAACTAATAGAAAAAACAAAAGAATATAAGAAAACTTTATACATTTGTTTTATAGATTATACAAAAGCTTTTGATTCTCTACATTTCGAAGCTATATGGACAGCACTTATTCAACAAGGTGTCGAAGAAAAATATGTCAACATTATTAAAAATATCTACAAAAAGTGTAAGTCCAAAATAAGACTAGAAAGTGAAGGTGAAGAATTCCCAATTCAAAAGGGGGTGAGACAAGGGGACCCTCTGTCCCCAAAAATATTTTCTGCTGTCCTCGAATCCATCTTTAGAGAACTGGACTGGGATAAGAGAGGAGTAAGGATTGATGGAGAACTGCTAAGCCACTTACGCTTTGCAGATGATATTGTCATTTTTGCAGAAAACCCTATTGAATTAGAAAGAATGATAACAGAACTGGCATTAGAAAGTCGAAAGAAAGGATTATCAATGAATAAATCAAAAACCAAAATTCTAACCAACGGGGAACCTTTTGAAATAATAGTAGAGAATGAAAAAATAGAATATGTATCAGAATATATTTACTTAGGGCAGCTAGTATCTTTCGAAAGTAACACAGAAAAGGAAATAAAAAGGAGAATTACTTTAAGCTGGAAGAAATATTGGTCACTAAAGGAAATCATGAAAAATAAAAATATGAACATAACAATAAAAAAAAAGTTTATGAAGTTGCAATACTGCCATGCTTAACATATGGTTGTGAGACGTGGTCCCTAAGAAAAGAAGACAAGGAAAGCATAGCCATCTGTCAGAGGAAAATGGAAAGAAGTATGCTTGGCCTCAAATTGTCAGACAAGGTCAATAATGCAAGCATAAGGAAGGCAACAAAGGTAATAGACGTGAGAAAAAGAACAAGACTACTTAAGTGGCACTGGGCAGGACACATATGCAGACAGGCAGGATACAAATGGACCAAACGTTTAACAGAGTGGGTACCAAGAGATAGGAAAAGGAAAAAAGGAAGACCAAATAAGAGATGGAGAGATATATTTAATGAGAGATGCGGACCCCTATGGATGAGATTGACACGGGATAGAAACTGCTGGAAGAATTTAGGAGAGGCCTACGCCATAGAGGCGACTACTACTTAAAATTAAATATAATTGTTAACTATAAACCATACTTGTAAAACTATAGCAGAAAATAAAGGCTATTTTTATTTTATTTAATTACTTTAAATAATTATATTACTTAGAGAAAAGGTAGAGATTTTATTAATTGATGAAGCTCACATAGCTCTCAGTCCTTAGAGTGTTGCTGTATTAGTCTTATCGATTATACAGAGCAATAAACTACAGGTAAAAGA
The DNA here is from genome assembly GCA_937595015.1 of Polyommatus icarus. Lineage (NCBI taxonomy): Eukaryota > Metazoa > Arthropoda > Insecta > Lepidoptera > Lycaenidae > Polyommatus > Polyommatus icarus. Next base: position 6,573,205 of record OW569328.1, on the reverse strand, counting down.
ATACTAGGTTTGTTAGCAGCTTTTTGACATTTACAGGGTCGGTATACAAACAGCCCAAGGCTACAACGCTGAATGCTGGTGCGGTAGAGGTGATTTAAGGTTTACCTTCCAACCGTTACACATCCATACTGTCTGTCTGTTACCTCTTCAAGCCCAAACTGAACCGATTTTGTTGAAATTTGGTATTTTGAGTCCCGGGAAAGGACATTAGATAGATTTTATCCCGAAAAAATGTACGGTTCCTGCGCGATAAACGACTTTTGGCGCAACGGAGATGTGGGCGTCATCTAGAAGTAAATTATAAAATTAATTAGTACCTGAGGAAGAACTTCCTCTCAGCGGCGAGTGCGGCGGAGATGTCCTTGCGGCCCTCGATGTCCTTCTGCGAGCGGTTGACGACGCCGATGTAGCCGCGCCGCAGCGGCAGCAGCTTGTTCTCAAGCACGTCGCGCGCGTCCGTGCCCTCGTCCATCAGGTCCAGCTTGGTGATCACGCCGATCGTGCGGAGACCTGTTGTCAAAAAGAAGTCAAAGTAGAGGCATTCTCAATACACTATTAAATATTGAACCTACGTCTCCCATATCGGTTGCAGGCGGGAATAACCGGTGAAAGAAAGCCAAACAAAATATAATATCTAGTTAAAAAAAACCGGCCAAGTGCATGTCGAGCCACGCGCAATATAGGGTTCCGTAGTACCGCTAGTTTCTTAAAATTTGTGTTTGGTTAATGAATGTACATTTATAGCGTGTTTTACACTCCTAACAACATCATCTCAGTTGCTTTCAAAGGAATTTGAACGACAAGTTCCTTTATATTCGCCAAAAACATTTTTTTTAGTTGATCGACTCTTACTCAATAACTTATGAAGTTTTCTTAGCCGTGATAGTTTTCCTTTTAAATTCAGCATATTTCCTACTCCCGTGAATTTTTTTACATTTCCAGAAACTACCGTTTAGCTGGTAGAAGGGGGGGGACACTGGACTCTAACGATTTTTTCCACTTTAAAACTTAATATTTCACAAACGGATCTCTAAATCGGAAAATGATCTATGGATACTCATAATATTTTTAAAAAACCTATCCAACGACACCGACATTTTTTTAAGATTTCATGTACCATTTTGTTGCCATCATTAATATGTGCATTCATGCCAAATTACAGCTTAGTAGGTCTTAGGGTGAAATTTATAGAGCGATCTTAGATTTAACTCAGACTTTACTTCAAACTTTACCCTAAAATATATTAGCTAAGCTTAAGCTTAGCAAAATCTTAAGTGAATAGGAGGACCTAACAATGGATGTTGGGTCCTCCTATTCACTAAAAGATTTTGGTAAGCTTAAGCTTAGCTAAGATTTTTTAAAGTAAAGTTTGAAGTAAAGTCTGAGTTAAGTCTAAGATCGCTCTATAGATTTCACCCTTACAGTCTCTGAGCAAAACCGCGGACAGACAGACAGACAGACGGACAGACGGACGGACAGACCGAAACTATAAGGGATTTTTTTTCTAAAACTTTTAACAAATTATTGCATTGCGTTACATACAAACAGCCCAAGCTTATAAAAGCGTGTTAAAAAGAAGTCTAAGTAAGTCATTTTTAATACATCATTTAAACATTCTACGTTTCCTTTCGGTTGACGGTGGCATCGCGAAACGTCGCTAAAAGAAAGTGAGAAAAAATAAAAATAGATAATAGTGATATTCTGTGGCCTTATTTTTCTACTAATTTCAGCTGATATAACTACGGAAAATAGCTTGAACTTGCTAGCCAGCCAGCTTGCCGTATCCGAATATTGGCTGTGTGAAGATCCATCCACTAATGACTAATCCATTATGCCCATAAAATTGTGGAATTTTCTGGTTTTTACTATTCACCGTTGTCGTACCATTGTCGGACACGCGTCGATGGTGAATTAGACAAGTGACTAATGATGGCGTGGATAATGTGAGAAAGTAAACTGGTTACGTCAACTCAGTTCCCCGATCAATGGAAGATGTGAATTAGACACAATCATATAAAAACTCCATCGATAACTCGGCCTGTCTGTTGTCTCCGCAGCATCATACAATAGCGTGATAATATGTTTGTAATAACTGAGAAAATATAATATATTCATAGGCAGACTATATAATTTAGTCGGGTTATGCCCATCTCCTGACAATCACATAAAATAAAAATAAAATAAAAGTCACGAGTAATATTGAATTAACATAGCCTGACCAAGTAACGTAGATCTGCCATTAGCCTATGGAACAACATTCGCTGATAGTAGGTTTTTGCTCTTACCTCAAATAGATAAGCCTATGAATAGGGCAGTCCTTGAGAAGTATAGTTAACACCTAGCTGAATAAAACAGCATTTTTTGCAATATATTCAAAACTGATTGATACCATTCATCGGGCGATTACACTTTTACCTAGACTCACAAAAAAACCCCATTTACTGGTCACTATTGTATCCCTCGTAACAATTTAACTAGCGCTTCTAGTCTCCTAGACCTTTGACGTAACGTAAGGAATATTTTCATTAAAAAAATACCATGTAAAGTAATCCACGGGGAAGAACATAGACTAGTTTTTTACGATTCCATCGGAATTCCTTTTTAACGCGGGTGGAGCCGTGCGGAACCTCTCAGTATAAGTCCTTGATCAGACACAGCGGAAACCGCGCGGTTTGGACCCGTGCGTTTAAACCGCTAGCAGCTTATTGCAAAGGCGTTGTATTACAACGTTCACACTTAACCACTCGGTTTCTACACGGGAAACGCGCGGTTCCCGCTGTGTCTGGTTCAAGCACTTAAATGCTAAGCGGCGTTCACATTTACCTTGCGGGTCCACCTCCTTGGCAAGCTTGAGAGCATCGCTGTTGGCCAAGTCAGTGTTGGCGGGCGTGACGGCCAGGATGAGGCAGGACTCGCGCCGGATGAACTGGAAGATCATGGCCTTGATCTGCTGCTCGATGTCCGCCGGCTGGTCACCGATCGGGACCTTCGTCAGACCCGGCAAGTCGATCAGCGTCAGATTGAGAACTGGGAACAAAGAGAAAGCGTAAGAAGGCATAGGTCTATACATTACAATAAAAGGGATCCACAATAGATCCTTGGGTCACTCCAGCGATGACAATAATAATGCTTTCGGTAAAAAATAAAAAAAATATGGTCAATTATTACGGATGGAAATTGAAACATTGGTAAACTGGATGTTGCTATAGTTTTACAGATTGCCCTCTTTTACGCACAAGGTGTAGACAATATCAATTAAACTTTTGTTTAGGCTACATCTTTAGAAGCTAAGACTACATACAATTTATTAGTGGCTGGGAATTTGTGTATTTTTAGTGCGATATTCCCAGGAAAAACACTCATTTCGTTCAATATAAACAGACATCGTGAGCGCTTGCGGCCATAAAAATCCATTAAGGGCGTTCCGTCCGGAGATTCCGTAATTGACCGTATTTAAAACCTTATAAACTCATAATCTGAAAGCTACAAAGTTATAATAAAAATACAGCAATAATCTCCAGTATATCAACATTCCTTTTGTCGTTTTAAATTTTCTATTTTTGTTTCTTAAACTCATGATATCAGCTTCCAAAGTAATACCAATTTGTTAAAATTCAAGCATACATTCAGCATCTCCTTAGGATTTACAAATTACTTTTATTTGAAACTCACGCCAATAGATCGACGATATCATAAACTACATATTCGCCGTTTTAAATTTTTTTTAGGACAATTTTGAACCAAGATAAGTAAAAATAATAGGGTTTTGGCGCGATCTCAGCAACGCGGCAAATGTATGGCCAAGGTCGTTTGCTCGGGGGACGACCTTAAATCAAGACGCGTTATAATGTGGAACGGAAAATGATCGTTGAAAATTGCAACACAACCTTGGCCTTAAAGTAGTACGCATCGGCATCGTGTACGCACGAGTACGCTAGAGCCGTGACGGCAATGTGAAGGAGCCGAAAATAATATTTTCGGCTGAAATTTTATCTCTATTCATAAGAATATAACATTATACCAGCTGTCCCGGTGAACTTTGCGTCACTTTAAAACCTTCCCTGGACTTTTACGAATATTTTAAGATTAAAATTAGCCCAATATCGACCTAATAAAAGTTAAGAATTAAGAATTACAAAATAGCATTATACTGTACGAGTACAATAATTATAGGGCCTAAACGTATTTTCCTGGGAGACAGGTAAGCATATCCCATCTCAGTATTTTTAGGATTCAAAGATGTTAATCTTCTACACTAGCCATCGCATCTCAGGGGCCAGAGCCCAGACGGCAGACCCCACTACAAAATGTACGGACTACATACTGCAATGTACTATAATGTAGGTTATAGCTAAAAAAGCGAAAATTAAAGAGTCAATTTTTACAACCTTATGCGGGTTACGATTCTATCGTTTAATGACTTTGACCATGGAACGTTCAATATAAGAGTGAAGAGTGTAGATTTAACAATGTACTCGATAGAGTTAATTTTGTTTTGTAACAAACCAGACTATGGAAATCATCTACACACATAGACTAACGAAGGCCCTTTCGAAACTTTTGATGCGATCAGTTTTAACAGTATGTATAATCTAATTAGAAAGATACGCAAGGTAACCACATAATTACGTTAACGTGCGTAAAAGAAAAGAAAGGAACTAATATTAAGTCAGCCATCCAAAAATTAAGTTGCTGCTCTACATTTGGCAAGTTTTAGTCGATATGATTTATTAATATGGCAACAAAATAATCTTGAACAAAAAAAAATCATATGCATACGGAGAGATTTTTTTAGAGATTTAAAAGTATGTATTTGCAGAAAATAGGGGCAGGCAGAGAATATATTTTTTGGCGCACAAACACAACAAAGGTCATCAAATAAAATTGCATAATTCACTTGATGGACTTTTGTAGGTTTACGCCTCACGGTCTTGTAGATAAGACGAATCTTCTTGTACACTACAGAAACGCTATACTTATATAAAGGATGAACAAACACAAAATCATTGTCCATCAAACGAAATTGCATACAATTTGTACAGTAACGGCTAACAAGCCGGGTCACGGTGGTGATAAGCCGCAGTCACCAGTCGTGGGCGGTGACAAGTTCAATGTCTTTTCCGCGCCGCTGACTCGTCAATCATGACGAACACAACCGCGAATTTCGTCTGCCGTGTAGCCGAATTACTGCATCATCCATACAAATGCGATTTAGTTAGATAACGTTAGAAAACTTAAAACTTTAAATTTTATACAACAACTAGCTATCCCGGCAAACGTTTCTTTGCCATATTATATAAAGTATATCGCCCGTATTATTTTATTGAATTAGTGACTAAATAAGTATGGCAATGTCACCATGACAACGTCCATCGCTATCCTGTGACCCGCGTCGCATAAACAGTGGTCGCTCTATATAGACAAATAATTTGCAATAAAATAAAATTGCGACTATAATTAAAGATCTAAGCTATCCTAACTCTCAAGTTGGAAAAAAGCACACATTAAAAAAAACAACATTAAAATCGGTTAAGTAGTTTAGGAATCCATCGCGGACAAACATCGTGACAGGAGATTTATTTAATATATATTAGATGTCGAAAGTGTATATATTATGTCGTGGCAAAAATTGGTCACCTGGAATACCCCACCATTGTCTATGGGTTGTGTTAAGGTCTATTTTGAAATTGGCATCCGTTCCATACAAACTATAATACCTAATTATAATTTGTAACATTTGTGGATGCACGCCTACTACTTACTAGTTACAAGTAACTATTGACTAAACTTTGGATAGAGTCCACGGCATAGGCACGAGGCTAGTCAAAATTTTTCATACCGACATATTTTAATATGACAATTTGTGACTGTACATCAGCCTTTCCCAAAGTGGGCGCCTATTGCCTAAGCCCGAAGGTCTAAAGGGAGGGCGGTGTGGGACCTACAAAAAAATGGGGGCGTTGCATTGCAGCATTGTGTAGAGGCTTCGGGGGTGATTTATTTCATGTAGATACATCTTCGATCAAATATATTAGTGATCGAAGAGATACATTTAGAATTGAAACAATGGGGGCGCTAAAACTTAACTTTGTTCTCGAAGTGGGCAGTAGACAAAATAAGTTTGGAAACCACTGCTGTACATGATTCTTGTACAGAATTAATCATCAAACATATTTAACGCTTCAACTCCCATACGGCCCAAGTGGGCCGCGAGAACAATAGATTTCCAAGAATCCGCGATCGTAGGACTAAAATCTGAACAAATCATCATCATCATCATCATCATCATCATATCAGCCTATATTCGTCCACTGCTGGACAAATGCCTACCAAAAATATTCAATTGATTAATCATTAATTATTATTGTAGTAGGCATATCCCTGTATCATTTATTATATTTATTTGTAGCCTGTTAGCTGCGTTAATCGACTTCAAAATATATTAATTAATATATATAATGTAATGACCATGTGACTCACTGCGTTATTAAATTTGGAGTATTGTTAAAAGATCGACGGATGTGAATAACAAATGACCAATGGGCAATGCCCACTGAGTTAGAGACTCAAAGTTACTAATACTAATACATATTATAAATGCGAAAGTTGATCGGTCTATCTATGCTTAATCTTAACTGATGAACTGAAGTTGCGTGTAACATAATTATAGTTATTAATATTTCAACTATTTATTTACTTTGTCTGTAAATTGTTACTATTAAATAGATAAATCATGTTCGATGCAAGCACGAAAATATTTACAATTCTTTGATACAATAGCAGCAAAGTATATGGACGATTGATAAGTATAATACACGGATGTATTGATAATAATTCGTGTCTGTTTCTCTAATCAATGATTATTTTTCCGCTGCTCATTGCTCTGATTTTGCTATTATTTACCGATTGTGGAGTGGTCAATACGAACGCGACTGATTTTACACTTGTATGAGTCAAACAAAGGATGTCTAGATAAGATAGGGCGTCGAGATTAAATTATCTCTATCGAGACTTGAAATTAGGGCGCTCCGCGCTAGGCAGCAATAGGCGCGTGAGGGCGCGGAGTTCGACAACAGAGTGACCACTATCCCACGGCTGGAAGGAGGGCATGGGGGGGTTTTAGTCGGTAAGCCTCCGGCGCACCGAGCCGGAGGGACTCCGACATACCCCCGTCGTCCACCCCCGTGCGCGGCGGGGGATACGTATTATGTAACGTATTTCCCCATTTCCCCCCTTAACAAAAAAAGGCCGCTGTAGGCGGAAGCTGGGTATGGATTTTGTTAATTTCTACGTAATAGGCATTCTGTTTGCTCTTACTCATCTCGATCCCACGCACATCATTTGGGAATCTCTATCATGATTTGCAAGTGATACGCGAAAAGCTAGCAGACCACGCACTTCGAGGAGCCGGAGACCAGTAATACCGTGAAGAGAAACACCGTAAACGAAACACCGCACCGTAAGGACAAACACCATGGTAGGAGGTGGTTACTGATCGATATAGGGAGTATGACTCTATCATCAGAATCATCGGTCATACTCCCTAGTCCCTATATCTTCTCTAGATCTTGTAGTGAAAAAAGCCCAGAAATTACGCTAACAGGAGTCGAGTTACCTTAACAATGAATATTAATATTTTAATAATATAAAACGTGGGTCACGTGTTCACAACAAACAATATATTATAATCTTTTATAATCGCATTATGTCGGCAAGATCGTCAGTACACCGGCAATGTTCAAGATTATATTACAAACACGTAAGTTGCTGAAATACTCTTGGTCACGCAAAGAACAGATTGGTTTTCTTGAAACTGTTGGTGGCTCATTAAATTTTTCGTTGCTACAAATTGTCGCCGCAAGCTTTACGGAGTAAACCATTCAAAATAATCCGTATGGATCCGGAAGCAGCAACCTATAGGCTATAATATACATGGTTTATAGCTTTATGTGGCTACTGGTCTAACCAACCTATAATAGTTGGGGTAAAAAGTGTTCGAAATTAGAATTAGTGAAAGTAGATATTCCATCTTTTTTTTTCCATCATAGGAATTTTTATTCCATCTAACTTACAAACTTTTAGTCATTGTATACATCTAATACGAATCAAGAAAAAAAACCTGCCAGAATCGCATCACAAATTTTTACCTGGATGACTCTATCTGGCTGTTCAATAATCAGGATACGGAGGTACCAAAAATTACAACTTCGAAACTACTGATGATTGCTGGACGTCCGAGGAATAATTGTCGGTAGATGGAGGTTTTTAACAACTTCCAGTAATCGTAAGTGTTCACGTCCGGCCAATCTGTGAGCTGACGTGAATGGCGAAAAAAATATTACAATGTAACTTGAGTCAGTTCTACGAAACACGACAATATATTTTGGCAATGACATTTAAAATTAGAAGTAGCAAGTCTGTGATCACCTGCATCCTTGGGCCTTAAAATTTCAGTACTTATTCCAGATGACTACTTCCCTATAGTCTACGACGGCTGAAATCATGAAGCTAATCATTTTTCAGGTGGTAACATTTCTTTGTCGTATCGACCTGTCTATGCCAATGCATATCTCTACAATATTAGTGTGATTATGGTGGTTTAGGGAGACAATTATAATTATATACAGAGTTGTGAGTACAGACTATGTACACTGTTAACGAGTGCGACAAATGATAAATATTATATATAATATGTAGCCGTCAGTATGGTTAATCAGACAGTTATCTCAGGCACTTGATCAACACTGACTCATTATCATAATTGCACTCATGCGGCATGCCTCATACGCAATGGCGTCATATATGGCATCAGGACTTTTCTTTAAAGCGTGCCTATTACCCTTTTAGGCTTTTTATACAGTAACTTGGCATGGGGTCATTAGCGGCTTAAGGTGCGACCTTGAGCGTTTGAGGCAGTTGGAAGTTATAAAGCAATCTGATATCTTGCAGGAAAATCGCCAAAAATCGCCCTGTGATCTTGCATTTTCCTTGAGTTTGGAACGCGGTATGGATAAGTTCATAATATCCATATGAGCTACACGTTGGCGTCGTTAGCACATATCTAATATATATAAATCTCCTATCACGATGTTTGTCCGCGATGGATTCCTAAACTACTTAACCGATTTTAATGTTTTTTCTTTTTATACGTGTTTTTTTCCAACTTGAGAGATAGGATAGCTTAGATCTTTAATTATAGTCGCAATTTTATTTTATTGCAAATTATTTGTCTATAAAGAGCGACCATTGTTTATGCGACGCGGGTCACGGGATAGCGATGGACGTTGCTATGGGGGCATACTTATTTAGTCACTAATTCTATAAAATAATACGGGCGTTATACTTTATATAATATGGCAAAGAAACGTTTGCCGGGACAGCTAGTACATAATAATATATCTGTGAAGTATCTTAGATATCTAAAGAATATCCCTTGAAAGATATAAAAAAGGTTCAAAAGCAAACCTTTGTCAACCTTTTGCGTTGGCGTATTGTACCGATTGCAGCGCACTTTCTATATCCCGTTTAAGCGATTCCGGAACTAAGCCGATTTGGATCTGAGCTCTTTGAACCGAAATCAGCACTTAACCAATAGATAGCGCAGAACAATCAGTAAACTCTGTACTTTAAAAATATTATATTAAAGTCTTTTTTTTTCAGATTTAAAGTACGTCTGTTACCACTTACCACTAGCCTAAACAGCCAAACCGATTGTTCTTATTATTTTTAACAAAAAATTAAAACCGACTTCCAAGGTAAAAACAATAATAACATTAATATGAACTAAAAAGTATTAAATAATTTTTACTATCTAATAGTGCCTTTTTCCGAATTCGGCTAAACCTCAACTATTTCTGTACTCAATCTTCATTATTTTGAAGTCGGTACCAGATAGCTGAATCTTCAGTCCTCTGACAGAATATTTAAAATTTTTGGAACTGGCACCGACTTCAAAATTATGAAGATTGAGTACAGAAATAGTTGAGGTTTAGCCGAATTCGGAAAAAGGCACTATTAGATAGTAAAAATTATTTAATACTTTTTAGTTCATATTAATGTTATTATTGTTTTTACCTTGGAAGTCGGTTTTAATTTTTTGTTAAAAATAATAATAATTTCACTCTTTTTAGTTACACTAGTAGATAAATCTTCGCGTATATTTTACGTATCTTATTACAATTTGTTAAGAGTCACAACTCACACTCACAAAATAATATAATATTATCAGTGAAGTGAACATATTGTGCTAAGTAATTTAACAATTTTAATACTTCAAGCCCGAAGCGGTCACCGGCGATTGCGATAACAATAGAAAGGCTATTGTGTCTCGTTTTTCCACGATCGAAGGATCTATCAGATAAAAAATTGTACAAACTTGCATAGGATGTAGCGTAGCATAATATTTAATCTATATATATAAAAGAAAGTCGTGTTAGTTACTTCACTTATAACTCAAGAACGGCTGAACCGATTTAGCTGAAAATTGGCAGGGAGGTAGTTTAGAGCCAGGAGAAGGACATAGGATACATTTTGTCCCGGAAAAATGTACGGTTACTGCACAATATACTTTTATGATTTGCGCGTAAACTATTCAATCGATTTTGATGAATTTTGGTATGGAGATACTTAGAGTCTCGGGAAAGGACAAGGGATACTTTTGGTCCCGGAAAAATGTACGGTTACTGCACAATATACTTTTATGATTTGCGCGTAAACTATTCAATCGATTTTGATGAATTTTGGTATGGAGATACTTAGAGTCTCGGGAAAGGACAAGGGATACTTTTGGTCCCGGAAAAATGTACGGTTACTGCACAATATACTTTTATGATTTGCGCGTAAACTATTCAATCGATTTTGACGAAATTTGGTATGGAGATACTTTAAGTCTCGGGAAAGGACAAGGGATACTTTTTGTCCCGGAAAATGTACGGTTCCCGCACAATAAACTTTTATGATTTTTGCCTAAACTATTGAATCTATTTTGATGAAATTTGGTATGGAAATACTATGGGTCTCGGGAAAGGACAAGAGATACTTTTTGTCTCGGAAAATGTACGGTTCCCACACAATAAACTTTTATGATTTTTCGCCTAAACTAAACTATTCAGTCTATTTTTATGAAATTTGGCATGGAGATACTTTGAGTCTCGGGAAAGGACAAGAGATTCTTTTTGTCCCGGAAAATGTACGGTTCCCGCACATTAAACTTTTATGATTTTTCGCCTAAACTATTCAGTCTATTTTTATTAAATTTGGTATGGAGATACTTTGAGTCTCGGGAAAGGACAAGGGATACTTTTTGTCCCGGAAAATGTACGGTTCCCGCACAATAAACTTTTATGATTTTTGCCTAAACTATTCAGTCTATTTTTATGAAATTTGGCATGGAGATACCTTGAGTCTCGGGAAAGGATTAGGGATATTTTTTGTCTCGGAAAATGTATGGTTCCTGCACAATAAACTTTTGTGATTTTCGCTTAAACTATTTAATTTATTTTGATAAAATTTGGCATGGAGATACTAATTTCAATCTATTGTTTTCTTAATTATACCAATTCTAATAATTAAGTAATCATCATTAAGACAGGACAACGTCTGTCGGGTCAGCTAGTATTATCATAATTATTGACAGCTGTTCTTGTTATCAAGAATTCAAATCGATAGGTACTTAGTGCACCATCTATCGATTAATAAGTATAACTAATTAAAAAGACACTTAATGACTTTGTTTTGTTTAAATGCTCTTTTTAAAATTAAAATAACTTTATTTTAATTCTATTTGTCTATTAACATTTTATATAAAGTAGTAAAGTATTCGATCTGTATATAAAGTAGTTAGTAAAGTATTCGATATTCTATCTTCCGCCACGCGCCGCGCGGCGGCGCTGTAGCCTAAGAAAATTAAGCCGAAAATGGACGATCAGCGGAAATAATTCGTGTAGTTTTGAAAATCGCTACAGTTATTCCTTGAGATATCCAGATAAACATATCGAAAATCCCCAAGGGTGGGGGGTGAGCTAAAGGTGTAGGGGGGGGTCAAAGGACCCTTTTTTTAGATTTTAGCTCATAAGTCTAAAACCTGCAGAAATAGCGTAACGGTTACTTCTAGAATAACATTCTACATAAAATTTCCTTTAAATTTGATCCTATAATTTTTTTGTATGGTCGATACTTTAGAAGTTACAGAGTGTTCAACTTTATATAGGTATAAAAAATGAGACGGTTTTATAAATAAAATAAAATTGGTATGTTTTCAAAATGTATTCAAAACTAGAAAATAAAAATAAGACAGTCTTAATTAAATCAATAATTTTCTTCTACTACATCATCATCATCTTCACCTTCTATATCTATCAAATCTACAGGTACGCCATTTGTACACGAACCCAAGCAGCCGTTGCATACTAGACTGCACGTGATACCAGCTTTTCGGCATCCACAATGGGGATTGTCCATTTTTTTTTAATTTTGCTCATTACAAAAACATTTCGAGGAATAAGGTCAGTGATCGTTTTTCTGTATATAAACGAAAAAAATACCCATTAGTTACTTATATTTTTGAACAAATATGTTTAACCTTAGTTTGACCTTCAATGGCGTTAAATTAGCAATAAATTTGACCAACGTTACGTTTCGAACTTTTGGTAAGCTTCTCGTATCAGCTTTCACATAATGAGAACTTGCTTTTGACGAACCAGCCATTATAAATAAGATTGAAAGGAAATAAAACATACTGCAGAGGTCAATTGGCCGCCGATGATGACGTCACAGCGAAACTTTAAAAATTTATTGAGAAAAAACTAGCCAATGAATTTCAAAATTATTTAATTTATATTCTTAAAATACCCTATTTTAACGAAAAAAAATATAAAAAGTACATGTGATTTTTTTTGGACAATGCCCATTACCAGTGCAATCACTTTTGCAGCGACAAAATATTGACTTCAGCACGGTGTCAGGAGCTGGAGGATCATGAGTGGTAACAGGCTCGAGGTTTCCATCAGCTCCTCGCTTCCATCCCCACATTTCAGGAGGCAGTGCGTTACCTAACCACTCTTGTACTTGGTGGAACACTCGGAATGAGTGAAATTTTGCTGATCCTTTTGTAGGTGGGAGAGAGGAAAGATCTGGTTTGGATTTGGTGCTGGATTTGACAAAAACTGAGTATCGATGTCTGTTAAGATCAAGCTGATCAGTGGCTGCACGATACATCGTCAAAAACATCCTTTCTCCTGACTCTGCTATTTCTTCAGATGTTGATGTTGGATTGTAGAAGATGGCGGCAATATCCTTGATTTTTGGTTTTTGATCAAATAGCTTAACAACTGACACTTTGCCTTTCCTGTAAATAGCTGAAGTTGTGTCGCAACCGCTGAAGCTATGTAGGAAAAGAATGGAAGAGCAAAATGAGAGTTTTTGGAGTTCTTGTGAGCAAAATATTTGCATTTCCACTTTACCTCTTCCTGGCTTCACAAAGAATATTTGCTTATCTGGTGGTGACAGAGCCATAAGAAGGACTATTAAATCTATATCTTCACCAACAACAGCAACCTCAGGATAGTTTGCGACTTTTTCAATTGCACTTTTTATAATTGTACAATCAGCATCACTATGTGCCACTCGTGTTTCAATTTGCTCTGCCTGCATTTTTTCTGTGAGGAGTTGTATAAGTCGAGACTTGTTTTTCGCATTAGCTAGGAAATGCTCTTGTTGAACTGTAACTTTCATATCAAGACTGAAATTATGTATTATCGTATATTTTACATGGCAATTGTGCGAAAGGGACAAACCAAGAAAATCGATTTCTCGCTCGTGCTCGCTACTATAAGGAGATATTAGTTAATAAAAATAATACTTTAGCACATGGAAGTAAGGTTCATTTTAATATTTCAAAATGATGAAGTAAGCCTTCCAGCTGTATAGTACTTCCTAATTCCATGGTGACTAGTCTAACGTTTTGTAATAATAGCAGCTAGGACATATAATTATCTGTGAATAGCAGGTATTTGAATCAGAATAAGTTGTTTTCTTAGTCTCGGACGTTCGATGCGTGTTATTTTCGCGATTTGCACTTTTGAGGAATTTGACCCCCCCTGTAGTTCCTAAAGTATCGACCGTACAAAAAAATTTATAGGACATAATTTAGAGGAAATTTTATGTAGAAAATTTTCCTAGAAGTAACCGTAATGCTATTTGTGCAGGTTTTTTACTTATGAGCAAAAACCTAAAAAAAGGGTCCTTTGACCCCCCCCTACACTCTTAGCTCACCCCCCACCCTTGAGGACTTTTGACATGTTCATCTGGATATCACAAGGAATAACTGTAGCGATTTTCAAAACTACACGAAATATTTCCGCTGATTTTATTAATTTGATCGTATTACTGGGCGGCGACGCCGACCGCCGTGTATTAAAAACAAACAGGTGTTGTTAATTATTATACAGTACATCATTATTATTATTAGTATATCCATACCTATGCCTTGTACTATTATCTATTCTGTGCCATGAGACATTGGTGGCCTTAACACGACGTGGTAATGATGATGATGACGATGATGATGATGATGATGATTATGATGATGAATATGAATTGCATAGTAGTTTATGCTTTCTGTTCTTAAAACAACGCCGAAACTCCCAAACGTGTATCTATAAGGAATCAGGAGTTCTCTCAGCATCATCGAAACCATGGTATACCTTGACCCAATATTTGACTTTTTGGTAGCGTATTCTTAGTACACTTCACATAAAACCAAAATCACCATATGTTTCCATATAAATTTCGAGGAGTTCCCTCGATTACTCAAGGATCCCATCATCAGGTCACCACCTTTGTGAAAATGGGACCAAATTGGAGTGAAACCTAATACAACAAAACAAAAATTTCGAAAATCGGTTCACAAACGGCGGAGTAATCGTTGAACATACAAAAAAAAAAAATAAAAAAAAAAAAAAAAATCCACAGCCGAACATATAACCTCCTCGTTTTTTGGAAGTCGGTTAAAAAGAGATATTTTTTATACCGGAAAAAATGTACATGAGTAAAGTGTTTAATTGTCTAGACGTTTTCGCGTGACAAGCGAATTTCGGCGCGAGCAAGTTGTGGGCTACTTTGAAAAGCAATATAATAAGGCAGATAACATAAGATGGTTTATTGATTATATCATCGATTGTACCTTTGACCTTTCTTCTAAATTGAGAACAAACAACCAATCCGACTTTACTATTCCAGACGTCTGGGTCCTCTTATGTAAATCAATACTTATCGTTTGAAGTCGTTTACGGATTAAAGCTTACTTTGGGATAATCACTTATTTACCCATCGGCTTAATGCTGTAAGTAGATATCATATATCTCCTTGAACGTGTCTTAACGTTTACACCGATTCTGATATTCTAATCCTACTTTAATACAGATTCGATACGGTTTCGATGCAGTCTCGAAATAATAAAACAAAATTCTTATGAAAATAGATATTCTTATGAAAACTTCAAACGCTTGACTGGTTATAACTCCGAAAGTCAGTTTGACCGTTTGACGTACCCACATGAGAAGACTATTTTGTTGTCTCCAGTAGCGGCCTTACGGGGGGGGGCTAGGCGACCGCCGACGACTTACAAAGGAAAAGAGCCATCGCAGGCGCCTCTTTTTTAAGCAAGAAATTTTGTCGAGGGCGTTGGTTACTGGTAGTGAGTACTAAAACCGGCACTCGCTGTCTCTTTGGATCCGAAAAAAAACAAAAATATATTGATATTGGAATAAAATATCAGAATATAAGCATTCTAGATATCTTCGTGTATTATTCTACTTTAAACGACGTCTTTTACATAGCTAGTTTTAAAGCACTAGCGAATATTACGACTTACAGATCTTGAATGGGACCTAATGACTCCATCTCAAAACAAAGAGATTTTAGATAGGTCTATCAGCGTTCGTGCTCCACTCCTCTGTGCTGGCTTATTCATTCAACCTTCGCTATTTTTCCTCAAATGATACGCATAATTATAGCCGTCATTAACAGACAGACACATTAGACTCATCGGCACGGGAAGGTCGCTTATCACTGTAACATCTTTCTATTTACAAATATTATGTTTTAAACAATAATACAATTGAAATCGATGTTCGCAGTTGTGGCTTCCAGTCTTGATAGTATTAATACTAATATTCTAAGTATCTGTTTCACTACAGTTTCTTGAATCTTGAGAAAGTGCCCGATAGGCTATCCACAACGTATGTGACAGATTCTCCATACTTTATTTGTCAAGTTAAGTGGTGGACAGCCTATCCGGCACTTATCAGGAAATGGTGAAACAGGCCCTTAATATTATGTCTATTCTCTATCCCTCTGTCCGTTTCGCGCTTGAACCGCTGAACTGACTCAAGAAATTTTGTATATGATATAATATGAGTACTTTAAAGCCATCCTATGAGCTGTTCCGGGAAAAGCTTATATTATGATAGTTTTTATACCAGAAAAATTCAATGTTTTCGCGCTATAAAATATATAGCGAATTGGAGCAACCAAGTTACGGGGAAAGCCTAATCCAATACTGCAGCCATCATCCATGCCAAAAATATATATTATACTCTTTCTTCCCTAGCAATGACCGCTACCATATATGCAATGTGTGCAATGCACACGGACGCATCTTTAGGGGCGCCGGGCGCCAAAACTAAGGTCTCAAAAAATTTGCCTAAAGGGGCGCCAAAATCTTTATTTTGCACCCAGGCGCCAGTAGCCCTTACGGGGGCCCTGGACCAAGTTATAATTTATAGTCTATATGACACACATTAGGGCTATAAAACACAACCCTAATTACTATAACACTCGGTACTCAGCAGCCAATATGCAGCGCCGGCGCAGAGGTCAATAAGCTAACGTGTTCTTAATTTGATTGGAGGGGGATCGTGTTGACAGCACACGATTTGCGCAGATACGTGTTATGAAGGTATCTGATACGCATGTGCTTAACTAGTTGTGCCTTGCGTCTCTGTTCTCATTCTTCCTTCTGACTGAAAACGTGCTGATCTAGTGGCACTAGCTATATAGAATATCTTGATACTGGCGCCAGCCACGGTATACAATATCTACCAACATACACAATTCACTAGCTACTATTACCATATCACCGTCTGATCGCGATCCACCAAAAAGGGAGTTGAACCCTCCCGCCCCCTCACTCCTCGTCTCGCCAGAGAGTAGAGACTTATCAAATCCAAGGCGTAGTCACCTCCCACTTTTGCCAAGCGATGACATTATACTCTGCTAGACTCTACATAATATTATAACATTACTAGCTGTCCCGGCAATCGTTGCTTTGCCATAATATAAAGTATTTCGCCCATATTATTTTATTGAAGTGACTAAATAAGTATGTCGCCATGGCAACGTAGATCGCTACCTCGTCGCACAAACAATGGTCGCCGTCAGTCTCAGGTTGTAATAATTTACTATTATTTATTCAACAAATACACTTATCAATATATTAAGTACCGAGTAGCCGATTCTCAGACCTACTGAATATGCATATAAAATTTGGTAAAAATCAGTACCTAAAGCCGTTTCGGAGGAGTTCGTGGACTAACATTGTGACACGAGAATTTTATATATATACTAGCTGTCCCGGCAAACGTTGCTTTGCCATAACATATATTTGCCATATTATTTTATTGAAGTGACTAAATAAGTATGTCACCATGGCAACGTCGATCGCTATCCCGTCGCACAAACTTAATGGTCGCCGTCAGTCTCAGATTGTAATAATTTACTATTATTTATTCAACAAATGCACTTATCAATATATAAAGTACCCAGTAGCCGATTGTGAGACCTACTGAATATGCATATAAAATTTGGTTAAAATCAGTAAAGCCGTTTCGGAGGAGTTCGTGGACTAACATTGTGACACGAGAATTTTATATATTAGAAGATAATAAAAAAAAGTTACCATTGGGTGAGTAGACGCGCAGATTGATGGGCACGGGAGAGATGCCCTTGTTGGATCCCGTGATGCGGTCCGTCTCCGCTTCAATTTCCTGCCGCACCTCGTTGAAGTCGACAAACTTTTTCCCCTTGCAGTGCAGAAACTCGGCATACTCTGCAACAAACAATATTTATTAACGTTCCTCATCGTTATTATTCAGATATTTTAAACATCTATACTTATTATAAAATGAAGTCACTTTTTTTCCCTCATGTCCCTTTGTTCCCTTTAATCTTTAAAACTACGCAACGGATTTTGATGATTCTTTCAGTGTTAGATAGCCCATTTATCGAGGAAGGTTATAGGCTATATTTTATCACGCTAAAATTAATAGAAGCGAAGAAATAGAGGAAAATGTGGAAAAAACGGGGGAAATTATTTGAAAGGGCTAACTTGAACGCGCTAATCTCAGGAACTACTGGTCCGATTTGAAAAATTCTTTCTAATAAACTACTGGAGCAATTTTTATGTTATTTGGAGATAAGAAGTAGACCACATGAAGGATTGTGATGGGCTATCGATTTTAATCATTTTTTCAGTGGCTATATATTTTATTCCCGTGCGACGCCGGGGCGGGTCGCTAGTTATATATAAAGGTGCTCACTCACCGGGTGTATTCGCGTGTATTGTAACATTATAGATTCGACTTTGAGCATTACCTTCATTACAATACTACCTCCCTAGTCCCTGACCCTGAGCATTCTCGTGTAATGTCAAAGTATAGGTGACAAGTTATGTCAAAATATTATGACGTATTATTTCAAGGTGCGCATTGTAATGCCCGGCTCTCCTCCTTCACTGATTGGGAATGCTCTGAGGGAGCACCTTAATGTTCTATTGCTTATGTAGAGACGTTACATTAACATTACGCTCTTTTTGACCGACTTCCAAAAAGGAGGAGGTAATACGTTCGGCTGTATGTATTTTTATTTTTTTTTATGTATGTTCAACAATTACTCAGCCGTTTGTGGTCCGATTTTCAAAATTCTTTTTGTGTTGTATAGGGTTTGATTCGAATTTGGTACCATGTTCATAAAAGTGGTGATCTGATGATGGGATCCATGAGTAATCGAGGGGACTTCTTGAAATTTGTATGGAAACATATTATAGTGATTTCGATTTTTCTGAAGCATTCAAGGTAAATGCTACCAAAAACTAAGACTTCGCACCAGGTTATACACTGGATCCGAAGGTACCGAACAGAACTTTAGAATGCTTATAGGTACAGGTTCGGGGATTTCGCCGTTGTTTAAACAACTGAAAGCATAAGCCAACACATCAATTTGATTAATCATCATCATCACAACCATAATTATACCATGGGTCATCACACTATGACCCAATTATTGGTACTTTTCGCGATATTTTGCATCGAAGCAGTTGTTTTTGATGATGATTTCGCTGTTTGTGGACCGATTTTCAAAATTCTCGTGTTGTTGTATAGGATATAATCTTAATTTTGTATAGCAATTACGAAAATGGTGAGCTGATGATGGGATATATGAGCAATCGAAGGAAATCCTTGAAATTTGTCAAAACACTCATAGTGGTTAAAATGTTGTTTTTAGTAAGTCAAACATATTATGTTACGAATAAGAGAAATTTCATACGAAGGTGTCTTTTGGTCCAAAGGCACTGAATAGAACTCCTGAACCTTTTAAAGATAAAAGTTTTGAAATTGCAGCATCGCTTAGATAACTGCAAGCATTTACCACAATTTCGCTTACAGTAACATAATGTGAATAGTTAACTTTCGTATTGGAGCCTTATTTTGTAGATACCTAAAAAGAGTGAAATTATTATTTTTAACAAAAAATTAAAACCGACTTCCAAGGTAAAAACAATATAGTAATAAAAACTAAAAAGTATAAAATAACTCTTACTCTGTGCCTTTTTCAGAATTCGTCTAAATCTAAACTATTTCTGTACATACTACAAACTTCATTACTTTGAAGTCGGTACCAGTCCCAAAAGTTTCAGATATTCTAAGTTCTGACATTACTGAACTCACGAATAAATTAGCTGGTACCGACTTCAAAATAATGAAGACTGTAGTATGTACAGAAATAGTTTAGAATTAGACGAATTCTGAAAAAGGCACTATTAAAGAGTAAGAGTTATTTTATACTTTTTAGTTTATATTATCTTTACGCATATTTATTTACGTCGTGTAAAATTTTGGGTAAAATAACATGACAAGTATTCTCTTTTTTACAGACTTAAAATTACAAAAACATCTTTACCGCGGCAGCGCTATGAATTTTTTTACGTGTTTGAAAAATTTTAACGAAGTCTCAGTTCAAGTATTTGTTATAATTTATTAAGTATATATTTATAATATACTTTAATCTTTTCATTAACCTTGAAATCACTGTTTTTGTGAGGTTGTTGATCTCAGCGCCATAGATAGAGCAATATATGATTTTGTTTAGAATGTTTCAAGTAAGTAAGTATCTTTACCTAAATATTACAATTTACATACTTAGTACATACTTAGATGATATGATGCTCGAATTATTCGTAGTTAATTTAAAAATGCATTAATTGTATTTAATTTCAGATGATATTGTAATAATAATTTCGAGAATTGTCATTTTTCATATTTTAAAATATAAATTATTATTCCTGTAGAAAAGTGGCAGAAAACCCGTAGGTATACTATATATTATACAGTAATACAAATTTTGGGGGCGATACCGGTCCGTCCACGTCGTGTCCCTGGGCACCTCCCCCGTGCCATCGTGAGCTTCTTCACGGTGACACGGGAGGGGTGGCTGAACGCCGGTATTTGTCCGTGGGAGAGCCATGCTTCGGCACGAGTGGGCCGGCTCGACCGGAGAAATACCACGGCCTCACAGAAAACCGGCGTGAAACAGCGCTCGCGCTGTGTTTCGCCGAGTGAGTGAGTTTACCGGAGGCCCAATCCCCTACCCCCCTAGAAATGCCGCAGTTGAAAGACAGTTTGTTACCCCAGGAGGGTACCAACTGCGTTGGAGAATCCCTCTCTGGACGTCCATGCTCAGGAACCCCTGGAACTGAACATGGACGTCCAGGCTGCCCCTCGTATTCTGGGGAGGGCAAAACTGCGCTCCAATCTGCTCGGGGCAAGAGCAAACACTCTAAGGCACCCCCCTCGATATTAAACATGGACTTTTGTAATATCAGGGGATTACACTCCAACCTTAATGCCGTCCATTACCACCTGGAGACGGCAAAGCCGGCTTTGCTCTTTTTAACCGAGACGCAGATATCATCTCCGAGTGACACATCATACCTTTCCCACCCAGGGTATTATCTCGAGCACTCCTTCCTACCCAAAGCTGGAGTGTGTGTGTACATCAGAGATGATATCAGCTCTCGCCGCCTCAGCAATCTTGAGGTCATGGACCTGTCCATCTTATGGCTCCGCATAGATTGCGACGACCACCCTCGCGTCTACGCGTGCCTATACAGGTCCCACAGTGGTGACCCCGAGACGGAGCGACTCGTCGAGCACCTGCAAGCTGCTTCAGATTTTGTGCAGCGGCAGATCCCATCCGCAGAGATCATAATACTTGGCGACTTTAATGCCCACCACGCCGACTGGCTGAACTCCAGTAAAACTGATCATGCGGGGAGATCTGTCTGCAACTTTGCCCTTGCGAACGACTTGACACAACTGGTTACTACGCCTACGCGAATCCCAGATGTGGATGGTCAGAATCCTTCCTTGTTGGACCTCCTGCTGACTTCAAATCCTGACGGCTACCAAATATCCGTAACCGCACCACTGGGTACATCGGATCATTGCCTTGTCAGAAGTTCTGTGCCACTTACGACGGTGTTAAGACAGCGTGCTGTCAAATACCGTCGTGTGTGGCACTACAAGTCAGCAGACTGGGATGGGATGCGGTCGTTTTTTGCATCCTATCCTTGGGGGCACGTGTGCTTCTCGCCGGATGATCCCGACAACACTGCCAACTCTGTTGCCGATGTGGTAGTGCAGGGGATGGAACTTTTCATTCCATCCTTTGTAGTGCCAACTGGCGGCAGATTTCGTCCCTGGTTTGGTTCATCCCCCAAAAAAGCTTCTCGCCGGAAGCAGGAGGCTTACCAATCCTGGGCCAACGCAGTGTCTGCTCGGGATTTAAATACCAGCGCATATAAAAAGGAGTACAACCTTGCTTCTAGGTCCCTCAAGAAAGAGATTACTCGGGCAAAGCAACAGCACGTCAATAGAATTGGCAAGAGACTTGAGCGCCTCCCCTCGGGAACCCGTGCATTCTGGTCTCTGGCCAAAGCTATTGAAGGAAATTTCTGCAAGCCAACCCTACCATCCCTACACGTAGGAAATGGGTCATTGGCCCAGGACGCAAAAGACAAAGCCGATCTTCTGGGCAAGCTCTTTGCGTCAAACTCGACCCTGGATGACGGGGGGCAGCAACCGCCGACCATACCGCGATGCACGAGCATCATGTCGGATATTCGGTTTCATCAGCGCTCAGTGCGAAAAGCCCTCCGTTCCCTTGATATCCAAAAGTCGAGTGGGCCTGACGGGATCCCGCCTATTGTGTTGAAAAAGTGTGCTCCAGAGTTGGCTCCGGTCTTGACGCGTCTTTTTCGGCTCTCCTATTCCACTGGCATCGTCCCGGCTTCCTGGAAGACAGCCTTGGTGCACCCGATCCCCAAAAAAGGTGATCGCTCAAATCCTTCCAACTACAGGCCAATCGCTATAACCTCTCTCTTTTCGAAGATAATGGAATCCATTATCAATAGCCAGCTTCTTCGATACTTGGACGGCCAGGGATTACTAAGCGACAAACAATACGGGTTCCGTAAGGGTCGCTCGGCTGGTGATCTCTTAGCGTACCTGACTCATCGTTGGGCTCAGGCAATTGAGTCGAAGGGAGAGGCATTGGCTGTTAGTTTGGACATTGCGAAGGCCTTTGATCGGGTTTGGCATAAAGCGCTGCTATCAAAGCTTCCATCATACGGGCTGCCTGAAAAATTATGTAAGTGGGTCACTGGTTTCTTGGCAGACAGAAGCATAAAGGTCGTAGTTGACGGCGAATGCTCGGAAACTCAGTCTGTTGATGCTGGTGTGCCTCAGGGCTGTGTGCTATCGCCTACTCTATTCTTACTGCATATCAATGACATGTTGCAGACCAGCGGCATTCATTGCTATGCGGATGACAGTACAGGTGATGCTGTCTATACCGGCTCCCCTAATATTTCTCGGCAAAATGTCACTGAGAGTCGAAACAAACTTGTGTCTAAGGTGGAGAATTCATTGGAGAAGGTCTCTGAATGGGGTAGACGTAACTTGGTCCAATTCAACCCCGCCAAGACACAAGTCTGCGCGTTCACCACTAAAAAGTCACCAATGGTCGTATATCCTCGCTTCGAGGGCACATCTTTAACCATCTCTCCTAGCATTGAGATACTTGGCGTCAACATATCGAGCGAAGTTCAGTTCCGATATCATCTAGAGGGTAAGGCCAAATTAGCCTCGAAGAAGCTTGGTGTTCTTAACAGAGCGAGACAGTACTTCAGTCCGGACCAACGCCTACAACTCTACAAGGCGCAAGTTCGGCCTCATATGGAATACTGTTCTCATCTCTGGGCAGGGGCGCCAAAATACCAACTGCTCCCTCTGGATCGTATCCAACGTAGGGCCGCTCGAATTGTTGATTGCCATAGTGTTTCAAACAGCTTGGACCCCTTGGAATTGCGCCGAGATGTAGCTTCGCTCTGCATCCTCTATCGGTTATATCACGGGGAGTGCTCTGAGGAATTGTTCGGAATCATACCACCTGCAACTTTTCGCCATCGTCCCACGCGAAAAACATACCATCCTCATCACCTTGATGAGTGGCAGTCTTCCACAGTGCGTTTCTCGCGTAACTTTCTACCGCGCACTGTAAAACTCTGGAACGAACTGTCACCAGCAGTATTTCCGGACCTATACGACCTGCAAACCTTCAAGAAAAGAGCGTATTCCCTCTTAAAAGGCCGGCAACGCTCCTGCAGCTCTTCTGATGTTGCAAGTGTCCATGGGCGACGGTAGTTGCTTACCATCAGGTGACCCGTCTGCTCGTTTGCCCCCTTATTTAATAAAAAAAAAAAAAAAAAAAAATCGGTTTGACCATACGTGCATCTCTCATTTAGTTTGACGGGGAAGTTCTAGTGATATCCAGATTGGGCGGCGCTGGAAAGTTGACTGATTAAGGGCACATTCAACTTCCTATTTTTTATAATTTAATTATTATGGTCCATAACTATTGGATATGAAAGCTACTTATATTTTTACAAATCTACATTACAATATTAAAAGTCGGAAACCCCATATAATATTTTAGCGAGCTTCATTGTTAGGGTTAGGCAAAATGTGGTCCAATCAAAAACTGACCCTACGACTTCATTTTAATCTTTAAATTAACAGTAAATTTATATACAATTAGATTTTAAGCACTATGTATTTTTAAGGCAACCTAATTTATCCGGTGCCTCTTCTTAATGCAGCCGTGTAGACTTAAGTTGTTAAGTCTTTCGACATAACTTTTTTATATTTTGTTAATTTTTGACGACCTCTGTGGCTCAATTGGTTGAGTGTGTGGCAGCTCAAGCCGGGTGTCGTCAACAGAACAAAAAGTTTTCAATGTTCCCGGGTCCGGATGTGTATAAAATATGTGTATGATATAATAAAAATCTTCAATATATGTACAATTGTATAGTATAAAAGTATTAAATATATTTCCTTTGTCTGTATCTATAACACAAGTCCTTCAGGTACTTAGCACGGAGCCAGGCTGACGTGGTGTGAAACTATTATTATTATTTAACTGACAAGATGCATCCATGATAAATCAGATTATTATATTATGTCATGTAGGTTAATGTGTATTATTCTATTTGCTCGGTTATCAGTTGTATTTTTGTGTCAGACATATTAATTAATAAATCTATGTCATAGGTTGATTACACTATCTTTTTTAGGTGTGTCAAATCCAATATACCGATCGATAAGGAATCAAAACCAACACTGTAAAGTTGCAATACCCTTGCACAAAATTAAAGCATCAATTATTAAATTAAAACAATAATACTGTTTTCATAAACAGATTTAAAACATTATAATATTGGGCATCTTTTTTTTTAATTATAATGTATTTAGTCTACTTTTAACATAATTATACCAAGGAAATCCTAATTTATTACTGGCGTAAAATTTTAAAATTCAATTTTAATTTTAAAATTAAAAAAGCAAGTTGAAAAATATTACCTGCTTGGCCATTGATGAGTTGCAAAATAAGTGGGCGTCGAGTCACAATTCCCGATCCTCTTGGAAGGAAATCTCTGAAACAAAAATGTTCAGTGAGTTCTTAGTAATAAATGACATTCAAACTTTAGGCAACATTAATATTTATGTATTATCCAAGTTAAAGTTACAATTAATCAAGCCCCATAAGGACACCGGTGACCGCGACTACAATAGTATAACAATAGATTTCCAAGAATCCGCAATCGAAGGTTAAAAATTAGCGGAGTTTGAATCAAGTGAAAATTTAGTTTTTAATACTAGTAACATTTTTCTATTCATCAATAGTCCTTAATTCCTATATGGAATGGTTCATATTATGTCAAAATTTGAATGAATTCTGTTTTTACCGGCTTACAGCTTCATTTTGGGCACCTGAAAATATTTGAATATAAAGACTGCAAATAGCAATCACTACAGACATATAGTTGAAGTGTTTAGTTTAGAGCTTCAGTGCACACAAATTAATCCTTCAGGTCCAGCGCGATCACCGGTGATCGCGAGAACAAAATAATACAATGGGAATTCCTAGAACCTCCGATTGAAGGATTAACAGCACTGTTAGGAGATGTGTATTGTTATGTGCCTGGTTAAACTAGTAGTTGGGAGACCAATCCCATATGCCACTTTTAATCCTTATCAGCAAAAGGTAAGGTTAAAAAGTTGTATATAAAATCATGCCATGTCAGAACTTTTTAATCTATATTTGACTTGACTTGATTTGATTGACTGACTGACTGACTGATTCATCATTGCTGAGCAAAAACTGTTAAAGTTACAGCCACGAAATTTGGTGAGTAGGGTTGTTTTATTCAGTAGACTAAGGAAGGAATTTTGAAAATTTTACCCCGTAGGGGGTGAAATAGGGGTTGAAAGTTTGAATGAAAGTCCGTCATTTCTTGAGTTAGAAACATGAAACTTTGAATAAATGAATGGATACGTATTTCATCGTTTTTGGAAATTCTACCCCCAAAGGGGTGAAATTGGGGTTGAAAGTTTGAATGAAAGTCCGTTATTTCTTGAGTTAGAAACATGAAATTTTATATTTGAGCTACTGATTAAAAATGATTGGATACGTGTTTAAGCGTTTTGGTGAATTCTACCCCCAAGGGGGTGAAATTGGGGTTGAAAGTTTGAATGAAAGTCCGTCATTTCTTGAGTTAGAAACATGAAACTTTATTTTTGTGCTACTGATTTAAAATGAATGGATACGTAATTGGGGTAGAAAGTTTCAATGAAAGTTCACCATTTCTTGAGATAGAAACATGAAAGTTTATTGACGTTTGTGTTTGACGTTTGCTTAAATGCCTGTTTTTACCCTTTGTATAAGTAACCACAAAAAGGGGAAAACTATCCATCTTTGTTTTTATACTATGTTAATGCGGATGAAGTCATGGGCAACAGCTAGTAATGCATATTTTAATTATTTTGATGAAAACTTATAGTTTTCTTTCATTAAAAAGCATAATGTATTAAACATAAAAAAAGGTTTTCCCTTGTTATCAAATATAAGAAAGATAAATAATAATTACTAAATCATTCATATATAGGAAACAAACATGTTTCATTCATACAACTATGACTCATAACTTAAACCAGCCAGTCAAACCACTGTATGTTAAAAACCAAACATGGCCTTTGGCTTTCAAGTCAATTTACCAGTTACCTTTAGTTTAAATTATCAGCCTGTTACATTCTGTTTCTATCTACTATTTCAAAATACCTCATTCATAGTATGGTACACTTTTACATAACAAAACAAATACTACTTTTTATGTTATACCTATCAGCCGTGTTTTATTCTAATATAATATCCACATGTACAGCACACAATTAATGTGAATTTAGTAAACTTGTATATTATCACTGATTTCTGAACCATAACTTTGTATGTTTATAGTGAGTCTTTGTTTAAATATACTCTGTAGACTGTACTAAATGTTATAATAGCTAACACAAGGTGATAGTAATCATAGTTGTTGTTTTGCATTCTTAAATATTCAAAGTTCATAAGGGCTATTATTTGCCTAATAGCCCTTATGATTATCAGCACGACTATGATATAAACAATAAATATTTCTCAAATAATGAGACTATGGCTCTCATACCTATAAAAATAAACATAAAAACTGAGTATGGGCCCTTATTATTCCCGTAATGAGCTAGAGATAGTTGGGTTACTTGCCTGCCGACAAAATTTTCCAGTACCGAACTTTTTCCAGCAGATTGACTACCTAAAACTGCAATTTGTGGTAAGTCCAAAGACATATGTACGCCCATTTGCACAAATGCATCTTGTAATTTGTTTACGATGGGAATCAATTGTTGCATCCCATAATTTCCTGCCATTTTGTGTGATATACATTAAATTAACACCGCAAATCACTATAAATGCACTGTTTTTTGTCTGTACTTCACATCATCAATACACTACTTTATTTTTCAATATGGTGGTTGACTGGTTGGTGATCGGGGGATCGCCAGACGCCAAATGTCAAAAAAATTACGTTCCGTTCCGTTGTCTACAGACTTGTCGAAATAACGTGGGTGAAAATAAAATAAATGTATTAAAAAAATTATTAGATGTAAAAATTACGCATAGTATTTTAAAAATTAGGATGATAATAATAATTGAATTTATTCTTATTTGCAAATTTGTTCTACATTCTATTACATGTACCACATTCGATTAGACATAGTCGAACGTCTGCCTACAAAATAATATATAATTAATTTGTCCCAATTTTTAAGATTATTTTGAAGTTTTTGATCCATTACAATTATTTTTTGCGATTAAATATAAATTTCTAACTTTTGCATTTATATTACGTGTCTATTTCACATTATAATAATTTGATGTCTCTACATGATATTATGTTCTTTTTTTAATAATTATAAACTATAATTATTATTATAAATTATAATGATAAAATAACTTCTGATACAGATTTATTATAGCGATGTGTTGGCCTGTTGAGTGGGATCTACCCACTCAAGGATTACGTTGCGAATTATTACGTGCTGGTTCTTGGGTTACTTGAACCAATAATTACCAAAGGGAAACAATGATTTTATTTTATGTTAAATTTAAAAAATATTGGGGTTTTATTTTAGTTTTGTATTCAAAATCAAGAATACGTTAAAATATAAATACAAGTTGGCTAGATAACAAGATCAATACAGCGTGACATGCGCAATAAATGTGGGCCATTTTCACTATGTTGGTGTCGTTAAAAAACACATATTTTATGACCCTTTCAAAGACAAAATTATCGTTTATCTTGTTGAAATTTTAATTATATTTTTTTACTAAAGTAGTACCCAGTTTTGTTTACGTTATACAGTTATCCAATAGTACTTACAAGGTTTTTCAGACACAATGATTAGTATTTAAAATTAGGTCAATCTGATACGTAATATCAATTATTCATACCTGTTAAAAAGCTTCAACAGGTATGAATAATTGATATTACGTATTTTAAAAATTGTTGTTATGTAAGCACATAACAACAATTTTTATGCTTATAAATGTACCTAAATATTATAACCACATACCTACATTACTTTTAAAATATTCTTATAAGTAAATATTATTTTCATAAATAACTTTTTGGCTGTATTGAAATGCAAAATTACAAATCTCTCTTACCTGCCGACGAAATTTTCGAGAACGGAACTCTTCCCTGCTGATTGGCCACCTACGACTGCAATTTGAGGCAGATCCAACTGCATATGAACACCCAATTGTGTAAATGCATCTTGCAGCTTATTTACAATTGGGATCAATTGTTCCATCCCCATGTTCCCGGCCATGGCTGCCGGTTTTCTCTCGTACTCTTCTTCTTATGAACTACTTCACCGATCGTCGCTTACTGATTTCTGTTCATCAATATCATCCGTAATAATATTGCGCAGGCGTGAACGAGACTAGCACCATACTATAACTATCTCAGATAAAACAGAAATACACATAGCTAAGAGTTAAATGTTAGTACTTATAAAACATACCATTTTTACTTTTTCTTAGCGTATAATATAAAACTATTAATAGGAATACTATTAAGTTTGCGTCGTGGCGTTGAAAGTAATTGATTAAAGTTGTAAATATTATAATAATGTAATGAAAATTGGAAATAAATTATCTCAATCAATTTTACCTGACTAGTTGTCCTTTTAAAAAAAAGACCTGAAAAGTATTCCTCAAAGGCGAGTACACGTACCAACTCGTATTTCGTATAATAATATACGTCTATAAATTGTATCTTTCAATCGAGCATGAAAGTATTAAAACGGTAAGCATAGTATATTAAGTGCGTGTCTCGTGCGTGTGTATGTTAAAGATTTTTTGATGTTTTTTTTTTTTACCAAAAAATATGGGAATAATGAATACATATTTTACCATCGTAATTTATCGATTAATTAAAGAAGGAGTCTAATATTTCTATACTAAGCCCCAATTTCACCAATGTCTGTTAGTGTTAACAGCTTGATAAAATGTCATGTCTTCTTTTTCATACATAAGAAAAACGAAAGAGGTAACGTGATACTAATTCGAGCGTTAACTTTAACAGTCGTTGGTGAAATCGGGGCTAAATTTAAAATATTTAACAAAATTGTTGGTTAAAAGGTGTGTCCACATAATTCTTTCTTCGACTTTTTGTGTAATTTTAGATATTAAAACGCCGGAATTCCCGATCTCTCTTCATAAGTCATAATTGAGCATACTTGATACTGGTACTTCAAATTCTGAGATCGTCTTATAATTCGATATGGGCTGCGCGCACGAAATAACATGACGCAATATGCGGCGTTACCTCGCTCTGAGGCGTTCCATTTAAGGCTATGACGTTGTCACGTTCAACTATCGTCAGTAAACCGACCGAACCGAGTCGAGTTCGAGTCGAGTTCGAGTCGAGTTCGAGTAACAACAAAAGTTTGGCAGGGGATCGGGCCCCAAAGCTAAGAAGGTCCTGGATCAAGAGGCCACGAGCTCAGAAATATTTTCGTACATTGATTTTTATTATTTAATTATTTCTGTGATTAAAACAAAGAATATTAATTATTGTAATTTACGGATAAAATTAATGGACCCCTTGGGCCTTGGCCCTTTACTTCAATCTATCATCCAAAACAATAGTCCAAAAATTCTGTCAAAATAACGTGAAATGGAACGCTACATATATGTCATTTATTGGATATGTGAATGCGTTCAATTTAAAGTTTTGCTTGGAAAGCTAACTTGCACATATAAATAGATTATTGTTACAGTTTAATTTTGTTAAAAATAACATGGTAATTTGCAAAACACCTGTGAAGCACAATTACAAACGTACATTTTATATGTAAAACCAGCTATATATTTTTATTATTTATGAACGCATTTGTTTTCCTTTTCTTATTCCTCAATAGATGGCTCTGTCAAAATTGAAGTCGCGTCTTTTGTGAGTTTTGTCATTTGTGACGTCACACTATTGATTGTAGAAGAGATAGTCGTCTCAGACGCCATCTTAAAACAAAGTGATATAAGTTTTGGTAGAGTAGATTAGGAAATAAATCTAAAGTAATCTTCAAAAATACATTAGCTTACAAGCTTAGATATTTATAAAATCAATTCATTAAATTTAACGGACCGAGGTATTGATTTATTTTGTTTTTAAGACTTTATAAATGGGGAAAAAAGTTACTTTGTTATTTACCGTTCTTTACTATATTTTGTTTGTACCGTTATTGTGCCACAAATAATACAAGAAGATATAAAGTGTTGTGAATAAAGTGTTCAAATTAAAAGTTTTAAATGCTAACAATCGCTCCAGCGTCCCTCAGCCTACGGATGTAACACGTCAATATAATTCAGAGGGCAGGGCTAGTTTCTGTTAAAACATCAAGTTTTTTTATGGATTACTCGATATTTTACGAGACTACGCGGTCAATGAGTGTGCAACATACGTGTCAGAGTGAAAAGCAGCTACTAAAATAGTCTGTGCGAAGTGAAATTACCGTGCAAATGAAATCTGTGAGAAAAGTGGTTGTGTAATGCATAGATTGTAATGGTTGCAGTTGGTGGTCGGTGCGAGGGTGAACTCCTGATGGTGTGTATATCGCAGCATGTCTGCACTCTCGACGCCGAGCGGCGGAGGCACTACGGCGCAGAGCAAGCCGACGTCCGGCAAGCAAAAATATCAAAAGTTGGACATCAATAGTCTGTACTGCGCTAATCGGGTAAGTTTTGCATAAAACATGACTAACTAATATAATAAGAATGTAACTTAGACACTCCACCAACTTCTTAGTTCATCAGACCTCAAACAAACAATTTAGACCTACTTGTACTGGTACATAAGTAGTAAATGACCCAGTAAAATATTGTGGCGGTACCCACAATTCGCCTAACAATCCTACATCGCGCTATCAAAGTTTTGGAGAACGGCAAGATATATACAACGTCTGAAATGACATCAGTGGGCTTTGGCCTGACCGAGCATGCTATCTCGCTCGGTCGGAAGATCTTCCTTTTCGGCCGCCACTAACAACGCTAAATTGGTGACCACCGACAAGAACACACATCCTTCTGGACATCAATCATCATCAACACTCCCCGCCCCTCCGCACCACGTCAGCAGACATCAAGCACAACCTGGTCGCCTCAACCATAAGCTGCGTTGGGCGTCCGCCCCGGTCGAACCCGTGTCCAGCTTGAACGGGGCAGCCATATGCTACAACGACCGGTCAACAAGCAGAGCACGGGAACCTCTCCTGGTCATTGCACAAGTAGCTTCGGCCCGCACCTGACAACAAGCGCATTGAAGAATATCACTGGTCTTCGGGGGGGAGTGATGTGGCGGTACCAGCGTTGCCAGACGTCCCGATTTTTAAACCAAAATTCAATGTCCCGCGCGGGACAGGCTCAGTTCGGGGATATTAGAGTATGGAAGATTATAGAGGGGTGGATTTTTTGGGGCTACTTTTGTTATCTACTGTCAGATAAACGTAATTTTAAGTCAATTGAAAAAATAAAAATTCGAAAACGTTTAATTTCATATGTTTTTAGGGTTCCATACCCAAAGAGTAAAAACGGGAACCTATTACTGAGACTTCGATGTCTGTCCGTCTGTCTCCAGGCTGTAACTCAGAACTGCTATAGCTAGACTTCTGACATTTTCACAGATTGTGTGTTTCTGTTGCCGCTATAACAGCAAGTACTAAAAACGCAATAAAAATAATATTTAAGGGGGGCTCCCATACAACAAACGTGATTTTTTTCTGTTTTTTCGCTCGTAATCAATAATGGTAACAGAAGGCACTTGAAATTTTCACAAAATCTTGAATTTTATTTGGGCTTTAATAATTTATAATAAAAAATTAATTAAGTAAATATTTAAGGGGGCTCCCATACAAGAAAGAAGGAACACAATTTTTTGCCTACTTTCGCTCTATACACCGGTACGGAACCCTTTGTGTGCGAGTCCGACTCGCACTTGGCCGATTTTTTTACGATGTCCCACTTTTGACAGAAGAATCCCGCTTTTTTCACTCAAAAGCTGCCTAAGTCCCGACGTGGCAGAAAAAAATCTGGCAACGCTGGGCGGTACCCACATTTCGCCGAACAACCCTACATCGCGCTATCGAAGTTTCGGAGAACGGCAAGATATATACAACGTCTGAAATGATGCCAGTGGGCTTCGGCCTGACGGAGCATGCTATCTCGCTCGGTCGGAAGATCTTCCTTTTCGGCCGCCACTAACAATGTTAAAATATTATTGACTGATTTTCAGCAATAATGCAATATTATATTGTATTAAAATTCTCATTTATTTCATTGATTCCTCATTTCGCTGCTTAACTTCTAGTTTCTTATAGTGACTGGATATTAATTCTGTACTATGATTATGTGTTAAAAAGTGATATTTAAAAGTGAAAATAACAAAAACATTGGTTTAAAGCTGAATAGACCCATCTGGATATTCTTTGTTTCAAAACTAGAGTTCGTTTACCTTTCTAGACATTCATTCACCTTTGTTTTAACAAGTGAAGATGATGTGTTTTGTAAATTATGGTCATTACTAGACATCGGATTATATGCACGATCAAAGTGCCGAAATATGCATGCAAGTATGCACGAAATAATGGCCGAAATATGCACAATCAAAAGTCACTTAATATCTCTCGATCGCGGATTCCTGGAAATCTATTGTTATGCTATTGTTATCGCGGTCGAATTCAATCGCTGGGGGCTTGACATGTTAAAATTTATTACTTTTTTGAAGAGTTTTCCGGTGGTGCCGTTAATAAAAGCGCCAATTTTTACAATTTCATCAAATCCAGAATTTTTAATTTATCATGCAGCACCAATGAGAATTTTCTGATTGTAATCTTAATTCGTAATGCCCATGGAAGTTTATTAAATCGTTAACTACTTTATTAAATTTTTTTTGTTGCCAACTATAATGAAAAATTTGTTTCTAGAAAGATAATGTACCTATTGGATTTGAAGTGATTTGATCTATCGTACCTCTTTGTGCTTTGTGCTTGTTTGGAGACTACAAGGCATCTACAAGGGCATAAAACTACCGAAATATGCACTTTCAATGAAAAATTGCCAAAATATGCACTGTCGCCTAAAACGTGCCATTATATGCATTTGCATATGCAAGTATGCAAATGCATATAATCCGATGTCTAGTCATTACTCTACAATCTACATTATGATCCTTTTTCCATTATAAAAATTAAACGATAATGTTCCTTAACCTATCAATCCGTGTAAGGCCCAAGTGGCCTCGATAACAATAGATTTCCAAGAACTGGTGATCGAAGGATTAAACATAACAACTTATTCTGTTTATGAAAAGAAATTCAGTGCTTTTATTTTTAATAAATATAAAAATCTCACATCATTCATTTTAAAGCTTGTTGTTTTTGTAGGAGATTAAACAACAACTTGATCTAGAAACTGAATTTAATGTTTGTTTGATAACAATGTTTAATAATAATATTAATGTATATATTTATTGTTAATGATCTAACAGCATTTAGATTTTAGCTGATATGACCATATCACACAGTGTTGTGATTCATACACTCGTTATTAATTTCTTTTGCAGGACTTATATTTTGTCATCAACCATTTGTCAAGTCCATTTTTAAAGCTGTTAACAGTTGGTGCAGACATTACATAAACTAATGATAAAATTGTTACAAATCCAGCATATTATATTATGTTACAGTAATAAAATAACTTAAACATTTTTAGAACGAGAATTCGGAACCGTCCTCAGTAAAATCTCAACTAAGCCGTAAACATGGAATGCAAAGTCTTGGAAAAGTTCCCTCCGCAAGACGTCCACCAGCAAATCTTCCATCTTTAAAAACTGAAACTGGTCAAGATTCTAATGCTAAGTATGTTGTGTTTTACTTGTTAAAATTCTGCTGTGTTGTTATTATATTTTCTTTTTCATAACACTAGTTATGGAGGACAGCATGGTACAGACAAATGTTGAAGTTGATAAATAAAAAATTAAAGTAGGGCATTTCGAAATTTAAGATAGTAATATGTAGCCAAGCTTGACTGCCTTCTTGATGGAAACTGGCATTTGTTATATATTTTTCTAATGTATTTTTATATTTTCAGCTCTGTTTCTACTACAACAACAACTGTATCTGCACCAGTAACATGCATTTCTCAGACAATAGTAAGTTCTGTTTGTTTTATTATTGCGTGTGCTTCTGATATTGAAACAATAGATTATGTAAATGTAACCAAAGCAATTATATAACACATTCCTTTATAATGCGCAGCACATTCTTATAATAAATAATTTTATTTGTTCAAAATGTGACATTTATAAAATACTTATGAAAAATTAGTTGATTACATTAATTATGTCAATTCATTAGTATTGAAAAACAGTTTCCCTAAAATAATATCAAAATGTCAATGATTTTCAGACTACAACACCAAACAGCAGTGTGGTTGCGGGAGCCGGGTCTGGAGGATGGGTTCCCCTGCCGCCACCCACATCCCCGCACTTCCGCACAGAGTTCCCCTCATTGGAGGCTGCGGCACAGCCATCACATCGGTCTGCGGAGCACAATCCTACCCAGCCCCAACTCAGACCACAAAGTATGTGTTTTTAAAGTGTTGTAAAATTAATAATTTATTCAGCTCATCAGTAAGAGCGATCCCCCCTGTTTTGATACAATGCTGTTGCGTCATAGGACTGGAATGACTTATGTTGTCGAACATAGTTGCGTTGTGGCTATGGACGTCAACGCAAAACATGACGACGACAGCGCAGCGCGTCATTCATCCTCCCACCTCTACTATCGGTTCCAGTAAAACACCATGTTCAATGACGCAACGTATCAATGTTGCATATCCTGAAATGTGTATGTTAAATGACTAAACAATGCCGCTGTGGCAACAGCATCGCAGTACAGATTTGAAAAAACATTAATCCAAAATATTGATTTATCCATTTGGAAACTAAGATGTCATACCAAAGATTATAACACTAACTTAACATAAATTATCTGATGACATATTTTACACAGAGAGGAAGGACTTACTATCCTTCCCTTTTTATAAAGGGCTAATGATGAGAAATAAAAATGGGATATATTATAATCAGAGGTATTATAGATTATTATATTTTATTCATAATATTATTGACCACACGAGATTTTACATCCACTGTCAGGGGGCAGATCACTAGGGCCTCAAAAGCGAGCGGTGACGCACGCGCAAGATTTTTTCGTCGCATATATCTACATACTGATTTTACCGCTGTGACCGAATCGTTATTAATCTGATAAAATATATGAACTACGAATAACAAAACCACAGGAAAAGTAACTCCCATACTTCAACCGTTTTAAATTTGGCTCCTTTTCGAACACTAAAATATGACAATTCAGATTTTCGCCAAGGTCGTTTCCCAGGTAATCATAATATTGCGCGCCGGACGACAGAATGCGCGGTTATTGTCATTGTCATAGTTACGAAACAAAGCCGTTAACAATAATTATCAAAAGCGGATAGTATCATGCAGTATACACCAAGCACACCTATACTATCCCAAAAAAAATGAGCTGTATAATTATTATTTTAAAATCAAACATTTTCCTCTGACCTTAAGGGTGAAACCAAACGAGCGTAATTTGTGACTTGTGAGTCGCAGAATTTCGGCTGGCAGAAATTTTGTTGCATTCAGATTCATACAAAAGTCCTGCAGAGCAATCGCGTTATTTTTAAACGTTTCAATTCAGGTTCACATCTGCTTTGGTTCAGTTACGGTTCGGTTCCGCTGCGTCTGAGCAAATTTCAGTATCGTGCTATTGTTCCAACCGTAACTCAACCTTAGATGGAACTCGAACGAAGCGCAACGTTTGACCTTTAGACAGACAATGCAGCGGACCAATTAGCGCCCTTCTGATTTAATTTTTAAATTGGCTTAAATATGAACATTTTTTTTTCGATGCGTTAATTGGTCAATACTCAATTGACAAATTGTTTATTTATTTATGGGTGAATATGACACGAGTGAAGTAATTGTTTTGGTACTTTGTAGTTATGAATTATGATGATCAATGATGTGAATGATTATTACTTGGAGTTTTTAATTTCCGTAGTTGAATTCATAATATTGTTTTACTATATTTTACAAACGCCATATAAGTGTTGAATAGTGACTTGTAACTTTGTGAGTTGTGACTTGTGACAAAAGTTTTTTGTGGCACAGAAAACATTTACGTAAAGAAGTAATGTCAAAATTCAATTCACTTTAACAAACTCAAATAACAAAACATAGTCCGTAGTATTATTTTACAGCTTTGAAGTAAAACATAAGCTTATATTATTATAATTTAATTATAGCCTATTTTATATTTTTCCATCGATTTTTGTCAATTTAACACACCAAAATAAGAAACGTTTCAGAAACGTGCGAGTAGAAGTTGCATTGTATCAACTTTTTGTTTTGACAGCGTTTGGGCTGAGGTTCAGTAACGTCTCAACTTGCTGTCAAAACGGTAGCGCGATACCGGATCGTTTCAAAAGTCGATCAACGTCCGAGTTTCACTTGCGGTTCAGTTGAATAAATTTAGCGCGATTGCCCTGCTCTTTGATTCACACGAGCGTAATTTTGTGAGTCATGATTTGTATGAAAAGATATTTACGCGACCGAAATTCTGCGACTTATAACTCACAAATTACACTCGTTTGGCTTCACCCTAAGTCATCGATAAAAAACTCTGGTTTTCAGATAACAAAAAACTATGTCCTACGTTATAAAATTGAAATAAAAAAACTTACAGTGCAAATAGGCAATGCGGATTTTCGTAATCTCTTTAATTTACGGTTTTTACAACAAATATCAGGACTATTGAAATGTACATAAACGAGTATTCTGGCTCGGCATCCAATTCGGATCGTTTCTTTCCAAACGAACGGCAGTAATCCACTTTTTTCGTTGGATTGCATTCTTAGGAAATCTGTCAAAATAAAATACATACTTCATACTAATGCCAGCCAAACCCTTAGATTTCGTTTATGATTAAATTGTTACATCTTGCATAACACTGTCCATGGCGACTTTGTAAAAATTTTGTAATTATATTATTTTTGGATTATTGCACTTTTATAATAACATGTAAACAACTAATAAGACAAACACAAAGAGACTGCTTAATTTTACGCAAAAACCCTAACATCCAACTCAAAAAACCAACTATTTGGGTTGGAAAAAATACAAGAATATTTTAGCCAATTTTAGCATAATTTTTAAAAATTTACTTACAGATGATACGATAATCCTGTATTATAAGTACTCTCTGTATGACTTCTACACCATTTCACAGGGCATTTAGGCATTTTAACAATAAAAATATTTGAAAAAAGCTACGTAAAAAGTAAGTAAGCAAATTGTAAATTTATGAGTTTGACAATAACTATCATGTCAACCTGGTTGAATGTCACTCGAGTATATATACACGAAAAATGTGTACCGAACACATGCATAAATATGCATGTATTCGGGTCACATTTTGTAGCCTTTTGGTGCTCTTTTTGACGGAGTTACTCTTCCTGTAGTTTAAAGTTCACTGTATATGAACAATGGAGAAAAGGTCAAAGAAATATTTCATTTAAATAAGGTAATTTAAGTTTTAAAATACAAAAAAAGAAAAAAACAACAAACATAGCTAACTTAACCAATTTGTTACAAACAAACCACATACTACACAGAAATAAACACGTTATTATGTTTAAGACTAAGTTATAAAAAATTCCTGACCAGCTCCTGCACCATAATAGAATATATAGGTTGAGTTACTAGAATTGGATTATCACTATAAAAAAGTTTGCTATTAGTAGATATAGTATGTAGTTAAAAGATTTTATTTTCTAAAAGGTGACAATCTTGATTTCGTCAGAAAGGGTACCTCTTACGCGATAGAAAGAGAGCGCAAATGTAGATGAATATAATTATTATTGTATGCACCTAGCACTGCGCGGTCGGAATTTGAACTTTATAGTATCGTAGCATGAGTCGTTATTTCTTTAAACCGGTTTCGCGAGTGGCAATTCTGTTAGTACTGCTAATATATTATTATATTCTGTTACTCTACCTATTTCCGACGTCAGCTTATAATTAAGAGACAAGAAGTATTTCTTATTGTCATTAATAATTATTTTTTCTTGTATAGCGGAAGGCAGTTGGACGTGCGGTGGGACAGCCGGCGTTCGGCCAGAAACTTCATCGTCTCCCGCCGCCGCTCCCGCCTCCACGCCCGCCTCACAGCAAACACCCGCCTACCGTGCTATTCTGCCATCCTTCGTACGTTAAATGTTTTATTTCATACAACATTTTGCATTATGTTCTAAAATTATCATTTATTACTTTCGTTTTTCTTAAAGCTGATGAAAGGTAGCAATGGAGCTGGCCTCGGATTGGGAACATTGAGTACTCTTCGTGACAATAGAAGCAATACAGGAGGTAGCAACTCGAACAGTAACTCGAGTCAGAGACCAACGCCCCGGCAGCCCGTCACACCCAGAGCGGTGGAGGTGCTCACCGCTCGCCCCATACTGCGTGAGGAGCAAATATCTTCACTTGATGACATCTCACGGGATGCAGGATGGGCACAGCATGACGACATTGATTATGAGTAAGTATTTTTTAAATGTTGTAAAATAGCCGATGTTGTAAAAAAGAAGACTCTTACCTTACCCTAAATAATACTTCCACTCTGTTATAAATATAACCTAAGCAACAAACTATAACTAAGGCTATGTTATTTCCAGTCAAAAGTTGGACTTTTCGGATGGCGAATCGTCGACGCCGGCTAGTAAAACGGTAAAAAATAATAATCGTTCCAATGTTGAGAGCGAGCGCGGTGAATCTAAAATAGAAACCGGCGATGAGGAGCAGCTATGGGCCGAAAGACGGCAAAAACAGAGTAACGAAGTGGCACAAGCGGTCGCGAGAGCTCGCCAGAGGAAGGAGGAGGAGCAACGCCGGCAAATGAGAGACGCGTCTACACAAAAAGACAGGTCCGATAGAGGCCGCAATGATAACAGGGAACGTGATATTGACAGCCGGGAAAAAGATAGGAATCCTCCTAGGGACCGGGATCATGCAGAAAGCGACAAGGAGCGAAATGACGTAAGGGAACGGTCGTTAAGGGAAAAAGACGTCGACAATAGAGACCGGGACCGCATGGACAATAGAGATAGGTTTGAAAATAGGGACCGTGATCGCGATCGTGACCGTGATCGTGACAGAGACAGGCCGAGCGAGCGGGATAGAGGTAGATTAGATAATAGAGAACGTCAAGATGACAAGGAGCGCGATGTACGCGAGAGGGACAGGAACGATAACCGCGATCGAATGGACCGCGAGAGGTTCAACAGGGATAAAGATCGTAACGAGAGAGACCGCGAGAGAGACAGAATGGATCGCGATCGTGACTTTAGGGAGAGAGACTACGGCCGTGATAGGGACAGGGACCGCGATCAATCTAATCCAGCCTTCTCGAAACCGTTCAATGCCAACTTACCCCCGCGCTTTTTGAGGCAGCAACAGAATCGGCAGCAAGAGGAACAGCATAAAGGTGGATGGGCATTTACTGGCAACAAACCAGCGCCCAGAAGACAAGACCCACCCCCATATAATGCTCCGAGGCATGCAAATGGTCGCCGATCCTATTCTAGGTATGTCATTTTTGAATTATGATTAAATCTATTTTATTTTTTTTACTTTTTAATTTTTATTTTTATTTGTTATTATTTTCAGGGATTATTCTGATCGCGAAGATGATGTACGCAGGGACAAAGATGCATCGTCGGGCCCCCAGTGGCGATCTGAAATGCAAGACTACGAACGATCTGGGCGTGAGCTGGACAGATCTAATTCTAAAGATTCGAATGATTACAAGGATCGACGTAGTGACGACAGAAAACCATCGGAAGCGACACCTATAGATCCACTACAACAAAGCCGAACTGCTGCGGATAAGTTAACAGAAGTGTTTGAGAGAAAAAGTATTGGTTTAGCTGAGCCCTTCGCTTCTAGCGATACCTCGCCACAAGTTGCAGTTGCCGAAAGACGAGTCACTCCCCCATCTAACACAGTGCCGAGTGACTCATTTGAAAAAGATTTCGGCAAGTCTTCGTGGGCAGAAGTCGCGCAAGAAGAACAAAATGCGCTTTCAAGGACGGAAAAAGAGCCATCACCGAGGCGTAACTTAGAAGAGTCAAAAGAAATTGAAAAATCTGAGAATAAGGCAGTTCATAATCCTCCACCCGCATTTAACACGCATCAGAATGCAAGCAATAATTCTTCCAACTTATCGACCCAATCCCACTCCAATATGTATAGTAATGTTGCGAGTTCAAATAGTTCAAGCAATGCCCAAATTTCATCACATCCACAAGTTCATGTGCAAAATATTTCATCATCCACTTCAGTTATTCAAGTAAAAGAAAACATTGAAACACAACCCACCATTGCAACAAGCATGCAGGCAACTAAATCCATGTCATCCTCAGAAGTTTCGTCTAATATACACCTTAACGTAAAACAGCAAGCACCAGAAAGTATTCAACAAAACAAGCAATTCAGTAATCAAAAATCCGAAAGAGATCTATCAGAGTCCGAGTCATTGGCATCTAAATCGAGCACAGACCCCACTAATGCAGGAGGGCATATTTCCAGTTCTTTAGATAATACTTCTGGTCTGGATCAAAAACGTGCCCTCGAAGATAAGAGAAATTTCAGTAATGAACAACTAAATAAGATGAAAGATCCTATTCAACGAAAATCGAGCGGTTCAGGGTCTGAGAAGAAAGGACGACCATACAATAGTGGTGGTTACAACGTGTATGTCAGGGGATGGGGAGCGAGGGACTCCAGAGGCCGCCGTACGCATCGTAGTTCTAGGTCTAACAATAGAGCGAGCGAGTCAGATGGTTCGACAGAAAGTTCAAACGTGGAACGCAAGGAAAGGCGCAAAGCGCCGCGAAGTCCTAGAGGTGGAAAGAAACAGGACAGACCTGAAGATGCAGCTCAACCTTCCTCGGAACCGATAGTTCCTCAGACTGATGGCTTAGAAAATAGAGAACCGTTTGCTCCTAGAGGTCAGCCTTCTCGTAGAGGTAGAGGTGGATTCCAAGGTACGTCTCGGCCACCGGCGCCAGCGAAAAGGCTAGCTGGATATGGACCTCCGAATATGAAGAGTCCATTCGGTCAAGCCAATAGAGCCGTCAAAGACGGCGAGGACGGCAAGGACAACCTGGAAGATAGGGAAAAATCTAATAAATCTCGTGCAAACTCCTCCAATCGGAGAGGTCGAGACAGACGTTTGAAAGGTGCTGGTGGCCCACAGAGTGGAGAAGACGAAAATTGGGAAACGACTTCTGAACATTCTGAGGGTGGAACGAGTGGTCGTCGACGTTCCGGCGGCAGACAGAGTTCTCAATCCCAGAAAGGTCCACATGGCGGACGTAATCAAAACGCTAACAACCGCCAAAACAACTCGCGCAATCAACAAACGACTAAAAAAGATATGGGAGAAAATAAGGCCATTGAAATCACTGAAGGTTTCATTGATCTTAAAATTTCTAGCAATAAGAAAGACGAAGAAATTGTTGATGACGGTTTTCAAGAAGTTCGTAATAAGAAAACCTCTAAAGACGCAAGGGGCACCCCTAATACAGGTAAAGAGGAGAAGCAACCGAGATCTCGGTCTAACCAAGGTGGAGGAAGGAATGGGTCCTCAACGAGAAGTGGAAATGATAAGTCCAACTCGCGTGGTTCTGCTCCCGTTAGTGGCAAACCGAATGCTCAGTATGATAGGCCTCGGCAAGCTAATTTGGCACCTCGATTTGTAAAACAAAGGCAGAAGCAACAGATGGGATTGACGAGCAGCTTCGGACCGGAGACTGGCAATGCACCTCCTCCTCCAGCTGTCAATGCTTGGGACAAGCCTATCGCTCAAACATTGCGAGGAAACGTGGAGGAGCCTACTGAAGTTGCTGTCGACGCCAAGTCGAGTCAATCGAGCCAGCGTAGCAGTCCCGGCGAGAATGCAGCGGAAGCCAAAGCGGCTATTGTGGCACCTTCTCCTCTAGGACCTGAAAAAGCGGGAGTGCTAGATGGAGCGACTCCTCCAGTAGAGACTATTATCTTTGAGAATACCAATTACAAAACTGCACCGCCTGCAGAGGCTTTGAAACAAAAATATCAACCAAATTCAGCAGGACCGAAGCCGCAAGGGGAGGAAGTATCCGGTGAAATGGAGTCGAGATCTATGTCATTCAATGGCGACGTGAGGGCGAGGCCGAGGTCCATTCAAGAATTAATGATCAAGGCTGAGACCGGACGACCCGTGTCCGAGGCCGAAGGGTCCCTCGGATTGCAAATGTCTTTTGACTCGTCGCAAAAACCTGAGGACTCCTCGGACATGAAACTAGACTTCGCATTCGACTCTGATCTCGGTCAACTCACGGAAGACAAAACTAGCAAGTCACTGGGGCTTCCGAGGGGTACACATATGAGCACCTCTAACACAATCTCACCACTGGCGGCGGATCTCAATTTAAAAATCGCTAGTGTTAAAAAGGTGTGGGAAATGCCCGCCGTGGCTGAAGGTAGCGAGGAGTTGCAGTTCGCTGGGTTCGAGGAGAATAACACGGAGACGGGTGCTCCACCGAATGTGTGCAAAGTGAAACCGACTCAACAGCTCCAGTCGCCGCCGCCGCAGCATTACAATCACGTGAGCTACCAGGGCGGGTACGGCGGGCTGTCTGTGCCCTCGCCTCCCGCTGTGTTGTTCAATTCGTCGCAGCAATTGCTGGGCTCATCTCAACAGCTGCCCCAGCAGGGTGGACTATATGGCGCATTTTTGGATCAAACTCGAGGACAATTTGGAGGATTCCCTGGAAACCCGTACGGTGCTGGCTCTGCTACTCCATATAATTACCAGCCTCCTCCAGATATGTTCCAAAGCCTTCCGAGTCAATATCGCATGGTAAGCCCATTTATATATTTTTGTAAATTATGGTTTTCTTTATTACCTGAAAGTTAAGTGTTTAAAATTTTAATCTGTTTTAAATAAATAATCGTCGAAATAGTGTTACAAGTATAATATGTATTTTTTAGGCGGCAGCTGCAGGAGGCGGGGCGGCTTTCGGTCAATCCGGACAACTGGGTAACAGTCCAAGCACTGTCCTTATTTCGAGCACCTCAAATTCCCTCATGTCGGCTACAGTCAAGCCTTCAACTCAACAAATTGGTGCCATTGGTATATATTTTTTAGTAATGTTGAAAACTTGAAAAACTAATTTAAAAATTAAGAAGCATACAATATGTTTATTGTTTACCTATTCTTGTCTGCCAAATGACATTTCCAATGTATGAGACAAAGGCATCTGTCGATAAGCCATGTAAAAAATATAGATAGATAACTCTTTATTGCTCACAAATTGGTATTATAACTAGTTCGACTAACTTAACATGTTTACAATAAAATGTGGGCAAGGGCGGCCTTATCGCTCAAGCGATCGCTTCCAGGCAACCCTGCGTTATTTATTAGTAAAGTGTTGATGCGTTTCTTACATTATCTAGAGCAGCCTTTCCCAAAGTGGGCGATAACGCCCCCTTGTGGGCTCTAAAGGTGGTGAACGGGGGTGGTGTGGGACCCAGAAAAAAAATGGGACTTGTTTAGAGGCTTGGGGGTTGATTTATGTCATCTGGATGCATTTTAAATTGAAACAATGGGGGCGCTAAAACGATTTTTTCTCAAAGTTCGACAGTCAAGAGTCGACAAAA
Source organism: Polyommatus icarus (assembly GCA_937595015.1). NCBI lineage: Eukaryota > Metazoa > Arthropoda > Insecta > Lepidoptera > Lycaenidae > Polyommatus > Polyommatus icarus. The sequence continues at coordinate 6,528,591 of OW569328.1, read as the reverse complement.
TAAGTTAACCTCTGATCTAGAGTCACAATAAACAACTTTCTGACATGATTTTCGTAACACATTCTTATTCAACAGGCAGTAAAGGCGGTGCAGTGGGTGGGGTCGGCGGAGTGGGCGGGGTGGGCGGTGTCAACACGTTCCAACAGCAGTTTCTCGGCTACTCGGCGCCGGTGGGCGACGCGTCGTACTCCCTGCCCGGCCTGATGCCCCGCCCCGCGCCCCCCGCCTCCTCCTACTACTCGCCCTACCAGCCGCCCACCGCGCCGGCGCCCACATACCCGCTCCAGTTCACGCAGCAGGCCCAGTCCAACGCATTCAACTCGCCATTCCTCTCATCTCAAATACACGTCGCGGCCGCCGTACAGCAGATGCAAGTGAGTTTAAACAATGAAGACGTGAGTGGAAGAATCGAACAAACTTGTAACTTATCTACTTCATGACCTAGCTAATACAATATATATCTGGCTACAAATATACTCCACAGTTTTTCTATTTCAAATATTTTTTCCGACCCTAAAGCCTCCATTTAAGCAAAAAAACGGGAAGTTTTTCATGTTACTTACCTTATTCTTCCACTCACGCTTGAAATAACTCATAAAAATATGTATAATATAATATATAATGTACTAACAAGGCCGAACTAGGTCAAAATGGACCTGCCTAAAATGCACCAACCCTCTTACTAATAAAGTTATACAATAAAATATAAGTTACACTAATATGCTTCGTGATCTATAAAGTGAAGATTCTAATTTATCAGACAAGGAGAAAACATTGTAAATAATATTTATTGTGTAAATATTTTCATTAGTAAGGATGTACAATGTACACGTACATATAAGTCGGCCAATCTGTTCCCGAATTTAGTAGCAAGAATTGTATGTATAATATTTTAACTAAACTTATTTACTTTTATTTTCCCCAGCAACAATACCGCGCGCCGCCCCTGCAGCAGCAGTACGCGCCGCAGCCGCGCCCGCCGCCGCAGCTCAAGAGCCCGCTGCACGAGCACGCCAACGGCTTCGCGCAGCTGTGCGACTCCGCCTCCCCCACGCCCAAGGGCGCCAAGCAGCAGAAGCCGCCGCACTCCCCCCCGCACAAGTACCACCCGCAGCACCCGCCGCCCGCCCACACGCCGCACCAGCACCACCAACACCCGCACCAGCACCAGCAACACCAGCACCAACAACACCAACACCAACAACACCAGCAACACCAACAGGTAATAACTTGAAAGATACATGTATAATAAATAAAAAAACTTGCCACCCGGATGGAACGAAGTTATAAAAAAACGCCATCTAGTTGACGCCCAGGAATACTAACAACGACACTTTAGTGAAATTGTAATAAAATTTATAGTTAACTAACGTCCGGTAGATGTCGCTGTTATTCTCAAAAACGTCACCTAGTTGACGCCTAGGAATAATATCAACGCCCTCTGCCTCTACAACGCAGGAACTAATGAAAATGTGTCGTTACAACTTTTTCCGTCTAGCCCCCTTTCGCAACGCGCGATAAGAAACTTCGTTCCAATAAAATGGAAACTGCTTCTTAAAACGTCAAAGACGAAAAAGTGAAAGAGAAAGATTTATACAAGGTTGTTATAGTTTTGGAGTCCAATATTAACATTAGTATTCGGACTCTTGGAATCAGTAGAAAATACATTAACGCACACATTCGCTTTTTTTCGAGTGCAAGCGCCAAGCCGTTGCGTTAGCGCGTAAAGATATACGTTTGCGCTAGTCTCACGGAATTGCAATTCAAAATTCCATAATACATAATATTAGGAAATCGAATACGGAAAACATGCGTATGCGGTCAAACTAAAGTATTTACGATTTTCTTTTGGATAAAGTTACTTCAAACTGGCACCAATAGCAAATTATACCTGCGTTTTCAGATGGTAGGCGGTGGTAACAACGGGAGGGGCGGTAACAACGGTAACGCGATGAACCGCGGCGGCATGGTGGCCCCGCGGTACCCGGCGCCGATACAGCGGCCGCACGCGCCCGCGCTGCCCATGTACCGCGCGCCGCCCGCGCCCGCCCCTCGCCAGCATCACGCGCCACGACACAACCTCTACTACCATCATCATCAGCGTAGTGAGTGTCCCCTGAATTCTGCTCCATTCTTGAACTCGACCTCGTAAAGCAACATTATTCTTTTTTCTTCGACAATCTAAGACGTAGGTTACACGATCAGCTTTTCATGAATCTGATTGACGGAATTTAAAAAATTATCAATCCGTGGGTAGACGATCATCAATTTTCCGTCAATCTTTACCGTACTGATGGATCAGATTGATGAAAAACTGATTGTGTAACCTACGTCTAAGTTTTTATCGTGGATATAGAAATGATGAAATATCTATAGTTCTATACTAATGTTATAAATTATACTCGTGTTTCGTCCGAAGAGATTAGTATAATTAGAATATGAACACATTTGTAGAAACGCCAGTGACTCCACTCCAAAAAGCACTATGTTTAGAGACTTATAACTCTAAAAAATACAAATAAAAAACTTACAGTTGCTCTCTGGTATATACTCTATAATCCGCGGCTTCCTGTTCCGGTGTCTTACCTCGGCCAACCTTGATTCGACTTCTTTGAGCGTTTAGTGCCCGTCCACTCCATGTAATTCCGCGTTCGTACACAAAACTATTTAAAATGCCAAAAAGGTGAAATCAAGATAAATTGGTTTTAATAATCAGAAAGTACGTAAGTTGGAAAAACATAATATAAAGCGGGATCGCCATTACGGACAACAAGATTCTTCTAGCTTCAGTTACAGCTCTTCGCCCAGTTTTTCTAAGTCTACGATGGATGAAATGAACCACCTGAAGTATCGGATGGTACTCGTATGCATTTATACACAATATTAATAAGCCTAACGCCCTTCGGGGCATAATTTGTTCCAGCATCCACGTGTTGCTTTGACAGGTGGAAATATTTTCAGCATACATAAATTGGATATATTTTTACGAAAGAACCGATTTCTCGCGTCACAATAGTCGCTTGGGCTGTATAGACGTGTTGATTTATAACGGATTCTTGCAAAACAGCGCTTTTCAATCGCATGAAATTTAATGGAGCACGTGGTCGGTCTTCCCGACAGCAACAGCATGCAATAGCCTATACCTATAGCCGGTTTGTCGCGTCAAAACAGTGTTTTTTTTCGCTGTATGGACGTGGTGTGTCCGCTTACGGCGGTTTTCAGATAATAATATGGCTTTAACCGGTTCTCACGTCACAGCAGTCGCTTGCAAAGACGTGGTGTTTTACCGTTTACGACGGTTTTCAGATAATAATATGGCTATAAGCGATACACACGTCACAAAAGCTCCGCCAGGAGTATAAGTGTTCTGTGCACAAAAGTCGCTTGGACTTGTAAAGACGTGGTGTTTTACCGTTTACGACGGTTTTGACTTATTTCAGATAATATGGCTTATGATCTTATCCAAAACGTGCTTCCTCAGTCGTCTTACGCCTGCTTTAGCGCCTCAGTTAGAGGTGTAAATAAATTTCGATGCAAATTTGCTTCAGAGTAAAAATTTACCTATACTTACAGCCCGAAAGGGCTAGATATAAAAGCTCAAAAATGTAGTAGAAAATTTGCAAATGCCCAATAATAGTAAAATCATAGCAGCACAAAGCTCAAAGCTGAAGGTCATAATCAAAAGGGCAGTAAAATGTGACAAGTCAATTAAATTTAGACAATGTGAAATAGCAACAGATATCTCATTGCTGGGGACTATTATTTCTAACAATAATGAGAGCCTATACAAAGTATATGATGGACCTGGGCTGGCTATTGTGTGATAATCAACACAGCAGTCCATAATATTATGTAAAATACCTTATTTTAAATCATGTAAGAAAGGTAATAATAATAATAATAATCTTTATTGTACACCACGAATATATATATATATACAGTTATACATACACATAAGTTAAATACAATGTTGGCGGCCTTATCGCTAAAAGCGATGTCTTCCAGGCAACCATCAAAACGTTTCAGAGAGCGTCACATTAAGAAAATAACAATTAGGGTGGACAAATAAGTAATCATTAAACTAAAAAATAATGTAATTATTTACACAGATTGTTGACTAAGATTGTCGGTCAGATAGAATTCTTTGAGTACTCTTTTGAAATTGCTAAGAGATGGCGCTTTTCTTATATTATTGGGTAATGAATTCCATAGACGAACGGCAACGGACGCAAAAGAATTACCATAGTATTTAGTCTTTTGAGTGGGTATATCTAATTTGAAAGCTAGACGAGTATTCTCATCTTCAGACGAGAATGTAAATACCTCCTTAAGGTAGGGTGGAGCCTTAGGGTCAAAAAGAACATTGTACAATAAGTGCAGCACGGTTCACGGTAACGGATCGGGAGCCACTTCAATTTAGTCCTGAACTCCGAGACATGGTCATATTTGCGTAATCCGAAAATGAAACGTATGCAAAAGTTTTGAATAGGTTCCAGCCTATTTAGTTGGTCTTCGGTCAGGTTTATGTAACTTACGTCAGCATAATCCAAAATTGAGAGCAATAAAGTCTGAGCAAGCATAACCTTAGTTGGTATAGGCAGGACATTCTTAAGACGTTTAAGGGACGCAGAAGCCGCAAAAACTTTTTTACTGACGGAATCGATTTGACATGACCAAGACATAGTTGTATCAAAAAGCACACCTAGATTCTTAACCGTGTTAGAATAATTTATCTTTGTGTTATTCATCACGACATTAGGGACATCAGACTGATCAAGTCTGAGCAACATGCCCTGACTACCGATCATAATGGCTTGAGTTTTATTAAGATTCAGCTGTAGACCGTGATTACTTGCCCAATCCCAAATGTGTGACAGGTCTTCTTTTAATTGCGCAATCGCGGCTGCTAGATTTTCAATGCAAGAGTGTACTTAAATTTGAAAATCATCAGCGTACATGTGATAAAATGATGATATGTTTTTGCCAATCGTATTTATGAATATACAGAAAAGTAGAGGGGAGAGCACACCTCCTTGGGGGACGCCAGCAGAAATGTAAGCCCAGTCAGAAAATAGTCAATTCTGATTCTTTGCCGACGTCCTTTAACTGGATAACCAGTTTAAAACAGATGGGGATACATTTAGAAACACGGCCAGTAGCTGAAGTAGGACATCAAAATCTACACAGTTAAAGGCATTTGAAAAATCTAGTAAAACTAAAATAGTAACTTTCTTGTTGTCCATCGCCAGTCTTATGTCGTCAGTTATTTTAGTTAGTGCCGTTACCGTACTATGACCTCTCCTAAACCCCGATTGATATTTATCAAGTAGGCAATTGTCATTAATAAATGTATTAAGTTGGCGGTAAACTAATTTTTCAAAAACTTTAGAGAGGAAAGGTAAAATAGATATTGGTCGATAATGTGAATAGTTGCGAGGATTGGGTTTTTTGGGGATTGGTATTATTAACGCGTCCTTCCATTTGGAAGGAAACACTACGCTAGAAATAGAATGATTGAAGATATGTGTGAAAATAGGAAGAATGTTTTCGAGGATGGGAAGAATCATAATTCCGGCTAATAGAGTCATCACCGACAGCATTTGAGGCGATGGACAACACAGTGGTCTTTATATCATGGATTTTAAACTCGCTAAAGACAAACTGTTCGTTTGTGAGAGTAGGTAGGCTTAGAGATAGGCTCTGTAGAGTTTTAAGCTTGACGGCATTATCATAGTAACAAGAATTGGTGGCAAAATGAGTGATCAAATTATTTACATCGTCAGCCTTTAAGGGACAGTTGTCTCGTTTTTTACCAACTCCCATCGAATTCAAAAATTTCCAAACCTTACTGGCGTCCCCATTCTGGACAGAAGAATGTATATGTCTCCTTTGTGCGTCTCTACATAATTTGTTACACACAAATATGGAGAATCTCTTGACTAAAACTTTGAAGAAACCATAAAAACTGCAAACGCAGTGCCTTATTCAAGCTCCGATTTGAAACCAGAAGCATGGAGACTTCCTTAAATTTGTTTCAGCAAGTTCCTTATGAGGTAATGTTAAACTTCAAGGCGAGGCCCATTGCTAGTAAGCAGCATACTAGGAAAAATACCGCACCAACAACAGCCTGCTGCGGCCAGGGCCAGACCCGTGCCAAAGGACTGGTCAACCTTACTCAGGGACATCCAATCAGTACTGCATCCAGTCAAGGCCCATTATGCAGGTACACTCACTCAATTTTATAAGCAGTGGAGTTTAATCCCCTTTATTAGTACTTTAGTATCAGTTTTATCAACAAAAAATATTTTAAAACTTCTTCAATTTATACATGCTAGATGTAAAAGTGTTAGAAGAACATGATAATTAAATAGTTAACATCAATGAGTGCTGCTGACGAACTAGAATGAAATGTAAAACCCATCAAATGACTACAAGTTGCTAACGGCCTTTCATGAACCAGATAAACCCTGATTGTCCAGCACTGAGCAGGCTGATGATGATGAACTATAGCTAAGAACACTCTCGATCATGTCAGCTTTCAAACAAAAAAAACTAGATCAAAATCGGTCCACCCGTTTGGATGCTACGATGCCACGGACAGATACACACACAGACAAACAGACAGACAGACACGTCAAACTTATAACACCCCTCTTTTTTGTCGGGGGTTAATGACTCTTATCTAGCAATGTTACACTTGAAGGATGCATATTTAATATTTTTTAATCACTTATACATAATTGTTCACCATTCTTTTATATATTAAACTTATATCTATGTTGGCCAACAATGAGTTCAATGTTTTGATATTGAACTCATTGTTGGCCAACATAGAGGTTTATTGTATATAATTTAAAATATAATATACCACATATTATTTTCACAACAATAATGAAGCCTTTGGATCTAATGGTAACTGTCCTCGATTTATCTCGATATTTAGCTGATGGGGGCTAATTATGACGACGCGACGGTATTTAATTAGAAACATGGATATTACACGAAAGTTACTTGTGAACCTATTACCTACTGGGGTTTATTATAATCATGTCTATAGACAAAGAGGTAAAAGGGTTAAATATATCCATCAAAGACAGTAAAGATATTTATAATCACAGATTAAGGTATTAGGTATATGTTTATAATACACACACTGGCAAAATTAGCGGAACATAGGTAAAAAGGGCCACAACTTGAATTAAAGTGGGTTGGGCTGTGTGAAATCCTTTTTTATAGTTTCTAATCTCATTTAAGAAATAAAATATTGAACAAAACTGGCAAGTTGACAGATTTTTATTGCAATTATGCCCTACTAAGTGTTTTTCGATGATTGACGTTGTAAGTGTTTCTGATAAGAATGTCGTTTTTAGCAGGGGCGTGCACAAGATTTTGACACTGGTAATGCAGCGATATCGGTTCAGTAGATTTGGTGTGAAAGCAAAACAGACAGACAAACGGACAAAAAGAGATATTTTCGCATAAATTAATATATACTTCCTTAATTAATTATTATTAATTAATATATACTACTATATTAATATAATAATAATAGTGTGGATATACATTGAAAACTATTTTCTAAACTAATTAGTATAATTACGTACTGTTATGAAGAAATAAAAAACACCATCTGTTGTCACGCGTTGGAACTACAATGAGAGTTTATTTCATCGATGTATACCAATTACCATACAACATAATATTGTGCGCTAAGCAATCTATTGTTACGTATTAGAAATACAATGTGAATTTATTTTCATCGATATTTCCATGGAAATTAGATAATATATCTTTGCCTCATCAAAATGTAGCCTATGGCTCTCTCAGGCTCTAGACTAACTGTGTTCAAAATTTTATTACAATCGGTTCATTAGTTTTGGCGTGAAACAAAACAAAACAAAAACTTTTTCTTTTACAAACTTTTTCATTTTTGTATCTAGTATATTTTAAGTACTCACCTAATCAGCTTAACTTTTGTCTTTTCACATAATCAAGGTTCCGGTTACTTGAGATCCGATCCATAATACGATGTAAATAAATGCAAAATTTCGGCCACCACAAATTATCTTATCCAAGTGAGTGATACTTTATGAATGTACGCAATTATTAATGTTAAACTGTTAAATATTATACAAACTTTCGTATATTAAAATCTAAAATATTCTTAGAAAACTATAAAACCAAAAATAATAATATAATATAGTAACAGTTCTCGATCACATGAAAAAAGCAAATGGCCTCCCAAAACACTAAAAATTTCAGCTATGTAAAATGTAAACAAATATTATAAACCTCACAAAACAAAAATGCATAATGTACATATTGTACGTAATTAGTTAGATTAATTGCGTCTATTCATTTTACTCGGATTATATCCGATTGCTCACGACTATAATTCACGAGTAGTTCCGATCGCCGTCAGCAAGGCGCGCGCCCGCGCCGGCCGCGGCGCCAGTGATGCCAACTGTTCAAAAATTTCCCCCTTAAATTAACTTGAAAACACATTGAATTTCAACCAGAACTCCCCAACTATTATTTAAATATATTATTTATTACGTGGGGTACTTTCCACTGAGAGATCAAAACGCTGAAAATACTACTTCAGCCGACCGCAATTATTGTGTTTGCGGCAAAAACGTCACTCATGATATCATTATTTATATAAAAACAGTAATAAAAACCAAATAAATATACATTTTTGCTTAAAAAATTTCATGCCCATGAATATAATATGATATTTTTACTCCTTAAAATACGCACTATATATTTAATTTTTCCCTATTAAAAGTGGGATATCCCCATAGTTGGCAACACTGCTGGTGTCTGCCGCAGAGCTTGCAGTACACAATCGCATTCGATATTAATGGTTGTGTGCGTTTTCGGCTGTGCACGGACACACTCACACATACGCGCAAGGCAGGCACCTCAACACTGAGCCTATCTTGACCTCTCGTGAACCCGTTCGCGCGTGTACCTGATTACATGTTGCTATTTTATAAATTGAGGCGTTTTAAATGTGTATATTTATTTTTTTACTATATTTTTTACTATTATGTATTATTAAAAAATTAACGTCATGAGTCATTTATCTGTGAATGGCAAGCACTGCCTTTTTGCCTATAAAGACCGCACGCGCATGGTTTTTAGCGGGGTGCAAGGTATGCCAGCTCATTTGATTGTTTGGTTTTTGCAAGAACACATTGCTTAGATACAAAATTAGTGATTTTCCAGCATTTACGACAGCTAGAGCTGTAACCACGATAGAGAAAGGTCACACCTACCGATCGGTCAGTCAGGCCTTAGGTGTGTCGGCTTTCGTGGTCCATCGTAACTTTCAACGCTACAGAGAGACTGGATCTTACGTTCGGAGACAAGAACAAGGCAGATATCAGGTGGCAAAGGTTCAGGATAACTGTTTTGTAAGGGTACAAGCCTTAAGAAATCGACCTCAAACTGCTTTGCAGAGACGAAACCTATCGGAACAGGTCCGAGATGTACCTGTAAGTGATTGTACAGTAAGAAAAAGACTCAAAGAAGTAAAATTAAACTCGAAATTGCCAGCAAAGGCACCAAAACTTGAGACAGGGCAAAGAGCCAGGCTAAGATTTGCGCGTGAACATCAAAATTTGACAAGTGAGTGAAATCGTGTGATGTGCAGTGAGGGGATTAAATTCTGTGTAAATTTTGTTGACATGTGATAAAAAATGTGGATAATTTTAACCCCAAACCATTACGAAGCCTGCATGATAGGCCATTGCCTATCATGCAGGCTTGGCATGGGGTGGCATATAATTTTGAGCCCGCACAGAGCTGATGATTGTTAATGATGGTACTTTGACAGTTCAGGGCTATAGCACAGTTTTAGGCAGTAACTTCAATTTTATGCGCGTCCATAGAGAAAAAAAATCGGGCATTATGACCTAAATGATGCTAGCGTAGCCCATGTGGAGAGGTCAGCACGGTCTACGGATGTGGATCCGATTGAGAACGTGTGGCACATCAATGGGTGAACGGTACGAGTTAAAACTTCAGCTCCAAAATGTGTTCAGGAGCTCGAGTTGGCGCTACTGGAGGAGTACTACTAGAAGAATATCCCACAGGAAATGATTGACAATCAAAATGCAAACATGTAATGGCGTATCCAGATTCTCTTCAGATCCATAGAAGGCATTACACGCTTTTAACATGGCATTTCTTAAGTAAAAATGAAGAATTTAACTTAAAAACTTACTACTGAAATTTCAAAGATTTTTCTTAATTTTTGATTTTTGCAGATTTTTTCTATTTTACACGTTTTTATGCCCTAAATTTATATAAGTTTTATTTTTTAATCATTAATTATTAAATTAATAAATAAATATATTAAAAACCGCGAATAATTTTCAAAAAAAATTAAATTTTGTTATGTTCTGCTAATTTTGCCGGTGTGTTTATGTGATTGACACACGCAACTGTAATTTAAGTTCGCTTTAAATAAATAAAAATATACTTTTAATAAGTAAAACAAACAATAAGTAACTAATCCGTTATGCAGTTTACAGATGTAAAATAAGGGCCGATTCACACCGGATCGGCAGCGGTCGGCAGAGGCGCGATCGGCAGCGGCCGGCAGCGGCGCGAAGAGCACTTTTAGTGTGAAATAATTTTAAACTTTATTTACATACTTATAACTACTAGTATCGCTTGAAAACTTCTAAAAGAGCTCGAGGCGCCGTCGGCTGCCGACGGCGCCTCGAGCCCTGCTGATCCGGTGTGAATCGGCTCTAAGTTTGAAAACTGCAAAGAGTAATTTGTATTCTGTGCTACAAAGTTATTAAAGGGTTAATATATAAGTACCTACCTTAATCTGTGTTGATTAATGGTTTCTTACTTTTAGCATCTCCAGCCATAGAATATGTCATAAACTAAGTATAATATTATTTTAGTAGAATGACAAATACCTACATGACAAGTCTACTATGTATAACTTAATCTGTGATAAGTTCACTTTTGCTGAATTTGTATTGAGTTTTGATTAGGTACATAATTTATTCAAATAACAGTATCAAAGGTGACAATAACTGCGGTCCAGAAATATCTCTGACGCCTCAACTATGGGGTGTTATTAAGGTTCCAGCTGTGGAGATCAAAGAGGCTAGCAGCAGTTGACCTCAAGATAGGATTTGACTTTCATATAAATCATTTAAAACTTTTTGCAGCTTATTTTGCCTTCAAGATAATTTATTTGCAAAAAATTACAATAACGGATAAATTTTATTGAAAATAGGCTTGATGACTAATTTCTTTTCTTATTGGTAATTGAAAGACCTTTAAAAAATAGAAACATCGCTGAAAGAATGACTGATAGCTTAAAAATTCACCAAGATATGACAATTCAAACATCTCATAAAATAGACCTGCCCGAAACGCTTCATACAAAGTGCTACGAAAGACTGACGTCACTCTTTCGTAGTTTGTAGGGATCGGGAGAGAACTTTGTTCGATAGGTATATTAAATATAGCGTTTATGAAAGTAGTTCCATAACTAAAGTTGCTTTTAATTGCATAAGTTATCGAATGGTATACAAATATTAAGAAATTTAATTGAAAAAAAAAATCGACTTGATTATTGACCTTGATTAAATGCTATCGAGCTGAAATTTTGGGAATACTTATTATACGTAGAGTACTTATTAGACGTAGAGCCTTAGAACCTCTTTCTTGGGATTAAAATTACATTAAATGATAGTGAAATTGACGTTTTCAGGTTTAACTCTAATAGTACAAGGCATACAGCAACTTTTATGGCCAAGAAAAAAGGCATTAACATTAATAATATCAGACAATCTGCTGGATGAACCGGCAAGTCTTCTACCTTTGCTAAGTCTATGATAGACCTATTGTTAACAACATAACCTGGCTTTTACGTATAAATTGAGGTTCTATAAAAATAATGACAAATAAATTAATTAATTGTTTATTGTTCATTAAAATGTATTTATTTTATTAGGTATAACAAAGTATTGATAATTATTATTATTTTTAACAAAAAATTAAAACCGACTTCCAAGGTAAAAACAATAATAACATTAATATGAACTAAAAAGTATTAAATAAAAAGCGTAAAAGACCTTGGTTTACATATTGATTCCTCCCTGACTTGGCAATCCCATATTTCTAATGTGTCAAGTAAAGTCACAAATACGCTACGATCCCTTTATCGACACAAAAATTTCCTTCCTACTCCGATCAAGACTTTGCTGGTCCAGACCCTCATTTTCCCTATAATCGACTATGGTGACGTGTGCTGTTTTGATCTTAATGCCGACAAACTCAACAAACTCGATCGATTATTTAACAACTGTCTTCGATTCATATTCAACCTTCGGAAATACGATCACGTTTCTTCGTACCGCTCTAAGCTGCACTGGTTACCAGTACGCCAGCGCCGCTCTGTGCGGGCGCTATGTGTGCTATATTCACTGCTGCATCATCCCCATACTCCCGAATATCTCGCCCCTCATTTTCAGTACCTTTGCAGCACGCACGATAAAAACCTCCGATCCACTTCAAATCAGCTTTTAAGTTGCCCTTCCCACAAGTCTAATTCCGTCCACTCTTCTTTTAATATCCAGGTTGTTCTTCTCTGGAATGCTCTTCCTCCGGAAATCAGGATGTCAAAAACAAGAGACACTTTTAAGCGCAGAGTTCGTGACTTCTACTTGAAGCAATTGGCGGACTCTTAGTTTTAATAATCTATAGTAAGCTGTTAAGTATATCAAATCTAATTTAATACCCATTATATCTTGGCAAATATTAAATACTTATTACTATTGACTATAATAATGTATATTATATTAATATATATTTATAATATATTATAAGTACATATATAATTATATGTAGTTTTATTTATATATCTTATATATCAGTGTATTTATGATAAGTATAGTTTAATATATATTTTATTTGTATAATTTATAAGTTATATTTACATGTTGTTAGTTTTTTTTAGTTCTATTTTTCTTATTCTGGTAACTTGACTGGCACCTATACAATTTTGTTTCTGTATCGCCCAAAGGTTGACTGGTAGATAATGCCATTAGGCATTAAGTCCACCTTTGTACTTGTATGTGCATAAAGTTTTTAATAAATAAATAAATAAATAAAATAAATAATTTTTACTATCTAATAGTGCCTTTTTCCGAATTCGGCTAAACCTCAACTATTTCTGTACTCAATCTTCATTATTTTGAAGTCGGTACCAGATAGCTGAATCTTCAGTCCTCTGACAGAATATTTGAAACTTTTGGAACTGGCACCGACTTCAAAATTATGAAGATTGAGTACAGAAATAGTTGAGGTTTAGCCGAATTCGGAAAAAGGCACTATTAGATAGTAAAAATTATTTAATACTTTTTAGTTCATATTAATGTTATTATTGTTTTTACCTTGGAAGTCGGTTTTAATTTTTTGTTAAAAATAATAATAATTTCCATGTATAATTTCACTCTTTTTAGTTACACTAGTAGGTAAACCTTCGCGTATATTTTACGTATCTTGTTACAATTTGTTAAGAGTCACAATTCACACTCACAAAATAATATATTATCAGTGAAGTGAACATATTGTGCTAAGTAATTTAACAATTTTAATGCTTCAAGCCCCAAGCGGTCACCGGCGATTGCGATAACAATAGAAAGGCTATTGTGTCTCGTTTTTCCACGATTGAAGGATCTATCAGATAAAAAATTGTATAAACTTGCATAGGATGTAGCGTAGCTAGGTAGGGTAGACTGGGTACGGATGTGACAATTTTGGTTTGGAGGACAATAATTTTGTTAGTTTTACAGTTACCTGGGAAAATTTTGTCACAAACCATAGTTTATTTATTTGGCTACATAAAAATACCACTATATCATGCCAAAATACGATGTATTAGTCATGGAATCAAATTTTAAAGAAAGAGGGAACTTGTCACAACCGACCACAACCCAAGGTCGGTTGTGACAGTGGTTGGGGTCAGTAGTGACATCTACAAAAAATGATTGATATAATTTTTATTTCAATAAAATTGTACCATAAAACACCATAAACATTATTCTAAACAAATTCATCTAGCGTATCAAAACATATTCTATTTTGAAACATATTTATCGACCAAAACAACGACATCCGATTAATTTGATGAATTTCGCCGTTCTCTGTAAATAAGTCCTACATTTGACTTTTTCGTAAGTATTTTCGTATTGACTGATAATAGTCTGCGCTCATTTGGCCTTCTGTAAGCATTTTTAGGACATCTAAGAAAAAAGATAGGATAAATGTATGTCACAACCGTACCCAACACAGAATTTCAATTACTAAACAATCGCCACGAATCGGCTACACGATTTACGTAACAAATAATCACTCGCAGTCAACTACTAATGATCAACTTATCACAAGAAAATAAGCGACATAGGTTATTTGTACACAAAAAATAGTAAACATAAAAATAAACCAAGCAAGAAAACCTACTTTTGACTGTTAAAAAGCAATGTAGGCCCCTGATAACGTTATCGTCAAGTGCTGGCAAAAGCAATGCTAGGAGAAGCATTCAGACTTGCAAGACGCGTCTTTCTCTCTTAGCACCCATCCCCATATTCCGTATAGTTTCGCTGTTATGACGACTGTCACAACCGTAACCTGGCACAAACGTACCCAGTCTACCCTACTCATAATATGTATGTAATATTATCATAATATAATATTATCAAACAGCTGTTCTTGTAATCAAGAATTCAATTCCACATCGATACTTAGTGCGCCATCTATCGATTAATAAGTAAGTATAACTAATTAAAAAGACACTTAATGACTTTGTTTTGTTTTTTTTAAATAACTTTATTTTAATTCTATTTGTCTATTAAAATTTTATAAAGTAGTTAGTAAAGTATTCGATCTGTATGTAAAGTAGTAAAGTACTCGATCTGTCGTCTCACGTCTGCCGCCGCGCCTCCGCGGCGCTGACCGCCGTGTATTAAACTAACAGATGTTGTTATACAGTACCTTTGCCTTGTACTATTATCTATTCTGTGCCATGAGACGTTGGTGACCTTAAGGCTTAACACGACGTGGTAATGATGATGACGATGATGATGATGATGATGATTATGATGATGAATATGAATTGCATAGTAGCATATGCTTTCTGTTCTTAAAACAACGCCGAAACTCCCAAACGTGTATCTATAAGGAGTCAGGAGTTCTCTCAGCATCTTCGAAACCATGGTATAACTTGACCCAATATTTGACTTTTTGGTAGCATATTCTTAGTACACTTCACATAAAACCAAAATCACCATATGTTTCCATATAAATTTCGAGGAGTTCCCTCGATAACTCCTGGATCCCATCATCAGGTCACCACTTTTGTGAACATGGTACCAAATTGAAGTGAAACCAAATACAACAAAACAAAAATTTCGAAAATCGGTTCGCAAACGGCGGATTAATTGTTGAACATACAAAAAAAAATATCCAAAGCCGAACATATAACCTCCTCGTTTTTTGGAAGTCGGTTAAAAATAATGTTATAAGGTATGGACTATGGTACATTATAATCAATAATGGACATCATTTGTGATATTTCTTACTCTAAACATCTACAAATGTGTTCATATTCTAATTATACTAATCTCTTCGGACGAAACACTCGTATAATTACGATCTAACTTCACGTACAGGTAAGTTCGTTTGATCGTTAAATATTCGAAAGTATGTCTGTTACCTCTTAGGTAACACCCAAACCGCTAAATCGATTTTACTGATATTTGGTATGGAGATACTTTGAGTCCCGGGAAAGGACATAGGATACTTTTTATCCCGGCAAAGTGTACGGTTCGCGCGCGATAATCTTAATTTTGGCGCAACAGAGTTACGTGCTTCATCTAGTGATGTCTACGAAAATAAAAACTAAGGAAGAGTAACTCCGTCAAAAAACATGCTCCAAAATACTTGTCAAAAAAGTGTACAATATTTAGGTGACCTTGAGCGGTATAAATGCTGACGTTACATGACAGTTCGAATGGAACCAAATTTAAAACGGTAATAGTATGGGAGTTACGTTTCCTTAGGTTTTATTATTCGTAGAGTGATGTAGAAAACTAGGATTGACAAGGACATGAGTCCTTGTCAATCCTAGTTTTCTACATCACTACATAGTTTTCTACATCACTACATAACAAAATGGTAATATTAAAAGTAAATGTCACATTACTATAGTTTTAATTTCTCTTTAATTGTAGATGGAGGAGGAGGCAACGACCGTCCCAACGAGGGGACCGAAGTGCCGACCAGCGTAGAGGACACCAACGACGCCGCGCCCGTGAGCGAGGCGACCCCCGTAGCGGAGGTGAAGGCCGAGTGAGCGCGACCTGCGCCCGGCCCCCGCCCCCACCCCGACTCGCCAGTGCTCGGTTTCACGAGTGGAGCCCGACCCGAGCGGCCCGGCTCCACCACGGATTCGACCGTGCTGGGCACACGTGCGCCCGAACACACTCGCCAGTGCCCAGTTTCACGAGTGGAGCCCGACCCGAGCGGCCCGGCTCTACCACGGACTCGACCGTGCTTGGCACACGTGCGCCCGACCACACTCGCGAGTGCTCGGCTCGACCCGTCTCCGGCGGCGACCAAGTGTTTAAAGCACGAACTATTTTTGGCAATAACGTCATAAGACTTAGGTTCTCGGTATTTTCGTCGTAAATTATAAAAAAAGTGATTTAATATTATTCAAAAACCATACAAGTCAGTGCGCCCGCGACGCGTCATGTCGTCGGTAAAATTGGCCCTGGAGGCCGCGATCGCGTCTGCGTGGTGTCTGTTAGTATGTAAATATAATGATTGGACGGACATTCGGCTGTCTATTTGACTGTTATTATTTAAGTATATGTACGAAGAGGCCGACGGACGCGCTCCGTGCGGCCGACTGCACTGCGAGGACCTCGCGTCCATATGACCGATGCTGCCTCGAGACTTCTCACTAGTAAATATGTAGCCACGTTTTTGCATAACGAATGTCGATGCAATATAAATAATTTAATTTGGAGCGGAAATGTCTGAGAGGTGATCCGCGTCTACGGCGGACCGGTTTCCGTTGTTCTCCATGTATCATAATCAATTATAATATGCGAATAAAATTATTATGACGGATATGGTTATTCTTTCCCCTCCTTTTATTATCCTCAATTGACGTGGAAGTTGGGAGTCCAGGAGATAAGTATGTTGTTATAATTATTATTAATTAAGTATGTCAATAATAATTATTATTCTTTTAACTTTGTTATTTACTGTGTGTAGCACTGACAATAAAGGATTATAGAATATTCTTTTGAATTTGGGCTCAATGCCCACATTTAACACAGAAACGACCTTACAAATTAGTAAAATCGCCCTAAGCCAATTATTTCATTAACCCCACAAAGTTGAAGGACCGAACTTCGAAGCGTGGTCACACAGCCAAATTTTTTTTTCGGCGATCGTCACTCATTTCATATTGAAACAATTATAGACGTACCTCAACTGAGGTGCGTTTATTATTTTAACATTAATTGAAGTAAGAGTACGATTTTCGGGGGTTCATGTCCCCTGGGCTGTGAACCCAACTCCAATGTAGCTATACAGACACCAAGAAGTGACAGTACATACAATATCGTGTATACAGATAAAGACCTAAATTTCAAAATATTCGGCGTTAGCATTTTTCCAATTCGCCCTTCTTAATTCTCGTCGCAAAAAAGGGGTTTTATCAGTCTCCTTGACATACAATTTTAATTTATAATTTTTCAATACATGCGGGTGAAATCGCACCGATTCGAAACGAGGTCGACGGTCGTCCATCAAAATAGATATTGGTATTACCGGATGGGTACGAGTTGGGTTATTCCGAGATAAGTTAAAAGGTCGATGACGAAGTATGAATAATATGATAGAGAATACGACTACGAGTAACAAAAGATAACAAATATGTTGGTATTAAACTTATACAAAATATGTGGATGCATACGCGGTCTAAGGTGGAGGTAGAGCTTGTCTAACTTAAAATGACGCGCCCCTCCCTCGTATACACACTTCGATCACTGTATATATTTGATCGAAGTATACACAGTATAAAAATGTTTCATTTATATCAACTTTGAAGTGGTGGGGCGCGTCATTTCAAATTAGACAAGCTTTAACGTGGTCACGACCCCAGCTCCCTCCCTCCTCTCAAAATAAGGAAGTTTTGCTTAAATGTATAATATCTTAGGCTCATATACACTGCCACTTGTATACTTACCGATTCCTTGTATTGTGTACCTCTTGTACCTTTCCGTATACCGTATACAGCGTTGCCAGATTTTTTTCGTGCCAAGTCGGGACTTGGGAATTTTTTGAGTGAAAAAGCGGGATTCTTCAGTAAAAAGCGGGACAAAGTAAAAAAATGTATTAAATCAAAAGTTTTTGAATTTTTATCTTATTTTTTAGCGTTAAAATAACGTTTACGTGACAATAGATAGCAAAAGTAGCCAAAGAAAGGATTTTCTTTGGCTACTTTTGCTATCTATTACCCCTCTACCTTCC
Source organism: Polyommatus icarus (assembly GCA_937595015.1). Taxonomy (NCBI): domain Eukaryota; kingdom Metazoa; phylum Arthropoda; class Insecta; order Lepidoptera; family Lycaenidae; genus Polyommatus; species Polyommatus icarus. The sequence continues at coordinate 6,510,009 of OW569328.1, read as the reverse complement.
ACACTCTTGTCTTCATTATGCACCGTTCTTTCTCAGCACGCTGCACGTACTTATCTACGTTCTGACTTTCCCCGAAAAGCGGGACTGAGCCTGTCCCGCGCGGGATATTTAATTTTGATAAAAAAATCGGGACGTCCCGCCAAAATCGGGACGTCTGGCAACGCTGACCGTATGGCGTATACCACAATAACTGATAAATAAAACTTCCATAATTACATACCTACTTACTTATTATATTTTGTTGAAACTAATCTAAGCGAGTCTAAAGGCAGTTTCCGCTTGGCCGATAGCCAAAAGCACCCCCTTGCCTTGGTTATTCGTCTGGACGAGAGCGCGGCGCCACTTCGGCGCCAATAACAATAGTACCTACCTAACTCCGTAAACAAAACTTGGTCCTATACTCTATAGTTGCGTCAGGAGAGGAATTCTATTTGAGAGGTCACTATAGTGAATAGTCGCTACCTCTACCAACATAAATTACTCAATATTGCTTCAAGCCCCAAGCGGTCGCGATAACAATAGAAATCTATTGTGTCTCTTTTTTTCCACGATCGAGGGAATATATCATTAACCGCTGCTTCTTCGAAATGTTTTCAGGATTTGGCAAGCATAAAAATAATAATCGGTCCTCTTAGAAATTGTACATAGCACGAGTCATTATAGTTTAATCGTCCCACACTAAATACAACGGAAGCAACTTATTAGAATCTTAAATTACGTAGGATATCTTCTCTACCATCATGAATTCATGACCTTTCAATTAGGTGGGTGGTAGCCGGTAGGTTAGGTGCATAGTGCATACATTGTTCCGCAGTAAAATATTTTATCTTACTTTTTAAATTAAAATAGATTAATTAGGTATCTAATTAATTCCTAAATACAATTAAGTCCTAAAAATTGAAAGGCTATGAAGTATTCAGAACACATTATTACGGCCTCATTATAAGGAACTAAGATAGGCAGGACATAACATATTGTTCTTTTCGTCGAATGGTTTTACCAACGCACAAAACATAGGCATAATTAGCAACATCGTTATACTCAGCGATCGACAAATCTAGTCTGACCTATGTTCAAGGTCATATTTGGTGCAGGTGCATCGGAGTTCGAGTAGGTACGAGGTCAATAGCCTGCCTGGGGATGCTTTGTTCCTCTGACGCGACGGACCGGGCGTTTACCTCCAGCTTACTCATACCGTAGTGCATACGGCGCACTACGTCTATCCTTCTCGACCAACGACATATATAATCGCATAACGATAATCGCATAATATTTTATTAAAGAAGGTACTTAACTACTCTTTAGTGTTAGCATAGGTACGTTGGGTTTGCTGTTTAAAAAAAAACTAATGGTCGTATATCCGCACAAACTCCTATCTCTTGCCAGTGTTTTGTTTTAGGTATATTTGTTTTCTTATGCCAAGAAAGGAAGTTACACAAAATTATCGATTGTGAAATCAATTTTAACTGGAAAACAAATGATAAAGTTAATAGGAATTCATTACTAGCGCACAAAGGAAATACGATATTATCTTTAGGTAACTATATTGATTAAAATAATGTCTGGTAATGTCAATAATTTACGAACCGGTACCTATTCCAGCTTTCTATTTTCCAGAGGTGCGACCTGCGGGACTTATGACTTATCTGTACATTTGAATACCAGTGGGGGCAGTGCCGGATTTAATTTTTTATGATTGTAGGCTAATTTAATTTCTGCTGCCTCATGTACCTACGTAATCTGCACCCCCCTAGGTCACTAGACCCCCCGGATAGAGGCCAGCGGCCTGTTTATAAATCCAGGGCTGTTGAAGACCGTCAACCCAATTCATACTAATATTATAAATGCGAAAGTGTGTATGTCTGTCTGTCACCTCTTCACGCCCAAACCGCTGAACCGATTTTGCTGAAAGAAGATACTTTGAGTCCCGGGAAAGTACGTCTAAGGATACTTTATGTCCCAGGAAAATGTACGGTTCCCGCGCAAAAAACGAGTTGCGGGCGTCATCTAGTGTCATTATTAAAGCTCGACCATCCCTGATCCCCCAAAGAAGATCCAGCTTTCACTACTGCAGCCTTCCCAGGGACACAGGACGACGCAAGCAGATAGTTCACCTGATGGTAAGCTATTCTATTTTACATATTGTATCTAAGTACCTATATCATATAATCATAGCCTTCTGCTTATTATTATTGGTAGGTTAACGCCTTACGCCAGTCGCTATGTCCCAACTGCCAAACAATAACATACTTATAAGCATACATAAGCGTACTAATATCTACAAAGTTTGTCGTTGACTCCCGTATTTCGTTTATTAATTAATACCTATTATATGTACTTGTCATTTTAGAGAAAGCTACCATGACAAAAACGTTGTTATTATTAAAAAACCGGCCAAGTGCATGTCGAGCCACGCGCAATATAGGGTTTCGTAGTACCGCTAGTTTCTTAAAATTTGTGTACGGTTAATGAATGTACATTTATATTTTATAACGTGTTTTACGTTACGTTATTTAGACAGACAGACAGACGGATAGACGGATGGACAGACCGAAACTATAAGGGTTCCTTGTTGACTACGGAACCCTAAAAACGTAGCGCTATCCCACAGAGATATCCCACAATCGAGTCGCATAAAATAGAAGACACCGTGTAAATATAGTTCGTCACGTCACGTTTTAAATTAAATAATGTTTAACTGTCTACGAACTCCCATACTCTGTACTCGGGCGTTTACGCTAGCAGGAATTCGTTAATTAAGCCTGTTTGCTCTAGATAAGTCATAAGATGCGTTTTAACTCGTACATGTAGAATAGTCAACTGTTGTATCTTTGTATGCTTTGTATTCGTTGGACTGTTCAGTGTTCACTGTCTACAATAATTTACAACAATGAACAATCACATTGAATGAATCAGTCATTCTCGCAACATGAACCGTGGCGGACGTACGCGCGGGAAACAGTGTTGTCGCACGTAAACTTATTTAACTTTCACTTATGTTGTAACTTGTAAACATTGTCCAAGGCTCTTTTATAAAATTTAATATACAAGTTCATAAAATCATTCCAATCAAATTACAAAGTGAATGAATAAAACAGGAATCAGTGCAGTTTAAAGTGAAGACTGTGACAGTGAAAATAGTTGTTCTGTTTTATTGCCAGTGTTTATCAATTTTCATATTGGACTCTTCTTAATTTAACTGGGAGTTTACCCAAAACAATGGGTAAAGATTATGGTGAGTTTTGACTTATTGTTTGAGTTTTCCCACACGTATTTTTTTAAATCCCTTCCGTTTGGTGAAGTTCTTTTCATTGTGAATTGCTTTGTGCTTTAAACAGTGAATGTAAGTACATACATTCATAGCCGCATAATGGCTTAACCACATAATAATATCATTATTATAGGTACCTACCTATTTATTGATTGCATAAAAATTTTGATAAAACAAGGCATTTAAATTCTTGCAGCAACAACAATAGGGTAGGTCTAAGTACCTACCTGCAATGATTTTTGTTAATTGAAGACATGAGTGGAAGAAGCAGGTAACTAAGTATCAGTTAAAAAAAGAGTTTTTTTTTGCATAAATGAAGGCTTTAAGTCCGGGAAAATTATTTGTAATCAAAAAAAAAATCAGCCAAGTGCGAGTTAGACTCGCGCACGAAAGGTTCCGTACCATAAGGTATAGAGCAAAAATAGGTAAAATATATTGTTTTTTTATGGGAGCCCTTAATAATTATTTATTTTATATAAATTTTATTATTAAATTATAAATACAACTGAGTATTTTGTAAACATTTCAAGTGCCTATCTAAATTGCCATTATTGATATCGAGAAAAAATATCAAAAAAATTACGTTTGTTGTGTGGGAGCCCCCCTTAAATATTTAATGTATTTTGTTTTTAGTATTTGTTGTTATAGCGGCAATAGATAGGTAAGTATACAGTTATACACATTACACAATCTGAGAAAATTTCAGAAATATAGATAGAGCCGTTCTTGAGATACAGCCTGGAGACAGACAGACATCAAAGTCTTGTAATAGGGTCCCGTTCTTACTCTTTGCGTACGGAACCCTAAAAATGTGGATTTTGTGATAATATACACATACTTACCCAGATGATGAATCACAATTCACAAGATTTTTTTAAATTATAAGGGAAAATGTATGTTATAAAATGTTACTTAACTGGTTCTTCCACTCACGTCTTTAATTTTATTGTGCCTAACGTCTGCATACAATACTATGAAACATTTCAAACATTCACTTTTAATTTGATGTATTATTTTGTCCGCTGATACAGGCTCATCGGACCAGACGCTCTGGAGTCTGGTCCGATGAGCCTGTCAGGCTACAGCCCTATACAACTCAATAACAAAAAATATTGCGACAGGGTTTCTCAACCTTTTTTTGTGCCTCCCAAGTCCCAACTTGAGACAGCAAAAAATGTTCGGCCGCATTCTCGGCTACAATTTTTTTGTTGCTATTTAGGGTTCCGTACCCAAAGGGTAAAAACGGGACCCTATTACCGAGACTTCGATGTCTGTCTGTCTGTCCGTCTGTCTCCAGGCTGTAACTCAAGAACGGTAATAGCTAGAGAGTTGAAATTTTCACAGATTATGTAAGTATTTCTGTTGCCGCTATAACAACAAATACTAAAAACAAAATAAATTAAATATAAACGAAAATTGTATTAAAATTGTTAAACAGTGCCTCTAGGCTAGTAGGTAGCATTCTTGTTAGATAGCAGGTAATAACTATTCTTTGCCATAAGGTAGGTATAACTTTAAAAGATATACTTAATTATTTATTTAAAATTATTTACCGATCATTCTAGAGAATTTGGCTAAAAAGGTATAAGAGATAACCAACTAAGTATAAAATTCGTTTTAAACGTGCCTCATCTTAAAACATTTCCGTGGACTGAGGTATAAATATTTTAACCGCCACGTTTATGTTACGTACTATTTATTACGTAGGTATCGATACTACTGGAAAGGCATTTCGTGTGTGAAATACTTGCAAGATCTCAATTCTCACATTATTACATCGATTATAAGGGTGGGTTGCACGGTGCACCAGAGGCGTGGTTTAAGTTGAAGTTATGGTTATAGTTAAGGCTAACTTAACTTTATCCTTAACTTTCACCACGGAATTTGACAGATATGTCTGTTGCATTTATTTTTTTATTAAAGCTACAGTTACAGTATAAAATATGAATTATCTGTAAAAAGGTCCCGTTTTTTGTTTTTTTGCTTACTCATCAAAAACGGTGCTTCGTACGAAATTCTCTTGTACTACATAATAAAAGCTAATTAATTTCTCTACAACTTTATCCTTTACACTTTGTATCTATCTCCAATCATTGCCTCACTATGAGCTTGTAGTCGAGTGTGTGTTTTTAGGGTTTCGTACCCAAAGGGGAAAAACGGGACCCTATACTGAGACTTTGATGACTGTCCGTCTTCTTGACCGTATGTCTGCCCATCTATCTGTTCGTATGTTTGTCCGTCTGTCTGTCCTTCTGTCTGTCCGTCTGTCTGTCTCCGGCTATAACTCAAAAACGATAATAGCTAGAGAGTTGAAATTTTCAGAGATTATGTGTTTCTTTTGCCGCTATAACAATAAATACTAAAAACAAAAGAAATTAAATATTTTAGGGGGGCTCTCATACAACAAACTAGATTTTTTTGTTTTTTTGATTGCTCGATATCTATCATAGCATAAGGTAGGCTGAAATGTTCACAAATACTTAGTTGTATAATGTATTTATACTTTAATAATTAAAAATAAATTTTAAATAAAATAAATAATTAATAATTAATTATTAAAGAAGGAGGGGCATATCGTCTAGGAATGACTTCTGGAAAGTAATCGTATATGGCAAACTTGAGGAAAGTGTAGTATTTTTAGTATATTGTTTCATATTTTTAAGAAACGTATGGGAAAACAATAAAAGCTTAAAAATCTAACCTTTCCTGGATTTAACCGTACATCGTTACCTTGGAGAATTTGTTTATAATAAGCAATACTAGCGAATGGTGCAATAATACAGGGTGTATTATTTTTCCTAAGAAATAAAAAAACACCCTTTATTATTGCACCATGCGCTAGTTTTGCTAATTATAAACAATTTCTCCAAAGTGATATTAAACGAAAAAGTCAGGCAAAGGTTCGATATTCAACATTTTATTGTTTTTTGTATGAGAAAAATCAAGTTTGTTGTATGATAGCCCCCCTAAAATATTTGATTTATTTTGTTTTTAGTATTTATTGTTATAGCGGCAACAGAAATACATAATCTCTGAAAATTTCAACTCTCTAGCTATTATCGTTCTTGAGTTACAGCCTGGAGACAGACAGACGGACAGACAGAAGGACAGACAGACGGACAAACAGACGAACTGACAGATGGACAGACAGACGGTCAGGAAGACGGACAGACATCAAAGTCTCAGTATAGGGTCCCGTTTTTACCCTTTGGGTACGAAACCCAAAAAAACACACTTTTGAAAATCGGCCAATTTCAGAAGCTGATAGCGAGGCAATGATTGGAGATAGATACAAAGTGTAAAGGATAAAGTTGTAGAGAATTTAATTAGCTTTTACTATCTCCTAACTAGTCTTAACAAAGTACCCAAGTCAAAATTTCTGCTTTCGACTTTTCCAAGCAGACCCCCATTTTGGGCATTCGTTTACTAGGCTATAATAGTTCCTAAACCGGGTTTCACCTATCTCTGTGTGTAATTTGTGCATAAAATGGTTTTATAGCTTTAAACAGGAACTATGCATTGTGTATAGGTATGCTGTAGCCAAGATTAACAGTAGGTATAGCGTCTCAGAATATCTCAGATTAAAACATCTACAGCGGCCTAAAACAAAACCTTTGTCACAGTATAGCAATTTTATTGTTATAAATTATGATATCTCAGGGTTGTAAACGATTTTACCGAGTAGTTAAATAAAGTATTATGCAAGTTTCTAATTATTTAAAAATATCGAGTACTTTAAAAAACTAACAAAACCCGCTGTCTTTTAATTTCTTTTTTCAAAAATTTTAACCAATTGTCATTTGCTATTAAGGGCGTTCCGTCCGGAGATTCCGTAATTGACCGTATTTAAAACCTTATAAACTCATAATCTGAAAGCTACAAAGTTATAATAAAAATACAGCAATAATCTTCAGTATATCAACATTCCTTTTGTCGTTTTAAATTTTCTATTTTTGTTTCTTATACTCATGATATCAGCTTCCAAAGTAACACCAATTTGTTAAAATTCAAGCATACATTCAGCATCTCCTTAGGATTTACAAATTACTTTTATTTGAAACTCACGCCAATAGATGGACAATATCATAAACTACATATTCGCCGTTTAAATTTTTTTTTAGGACAATTTTGAACTAAGATAAGTAAAAATAATAGGGTTTTGGCGCGATCTCGGCAACGCGGCAAATGTATGGCCAAGGTCGTTTGCTCGGGGGACGGCCTTAATACGGCCTACGTTTGCAAAATTTAGAATTATATAATTAAGACTACTGGAGATGGGTAAAAAGCGTGCTTATACTGCTTAAATATTCCATTACATACAAAGTATAAAACTATAACCGGACTTAGTAAAAAATACAAAATTTCGAAAAAAAAAATTATAACCTATATACGTCCCGAGGAGTATTAGTTTAAAATTTATTCTGTTGACACCTCAATTGTTAAAGTTGTACTTAGTAGTTCAATCGCTACAAAAGCACTTACATAATATTTGATATTACATAAACTGTACACAGACTGCTAAAATCATCATCTCTTTGGCTTCGCGCTCAGAATATGGGAAAAACTTCGCGATACTCGAGCAAAAGTGTATTGCGACAATACCTCCAATTAAAACTAATCGCAGCCGTTCGTTGATAATGTTCGTCGTGTTATTTTCCCGTGACTCATCAGGAATTGCCTTTCTCGTAAAGTTGCGTCAGTACTCAGTACTCATATTCGCTAGTTACTAGGCAAGGCACAGCACGTTAATTTGGATTTAACATCATTATCAACGACTATGGTATCCAATCTTTATATTATGGTCGATTGGGTCTCGTTTTTGTGAGTTAACATAATAAGTTAAAAGTTTTGCATTCAAATAAATCCTTGCATCTAAGGCTATTGATATTTCTCACAATAAACAAATATTAGAATATTATTATTAACTTGTTTATGCAGGTATAGAATTTCACGACCGTCGTAAAGATAAGTAAGTATGATAAAGTTACCGCTATAATAAGATTTCAGTTCACTTGCCGCAATCCTGTTACTATGCAAGTATGCAACCTGTGAGGATTTACAAGCTTAGCTCAATTTTCTAGTTAAAACTGTTTAACACAATATTGCTTGTAAACTTAGAGATAAAAAAGAAACAGCCAAAAGTTAAAAGACAATTGCGCAAAGGTAAACAGGAAAGCGGTAAGTACGGCAGCGATAATTATGTGTAACGAGGTATTCTTTGTGTTCTAATATCAAACAGATATGCTATCATAGTGAAAATAAACATGTAATTCCCCTCAACTAGATAACTTATCTCTAAAGCCTCCTTTTAACGAGCGAGTAGCCATAAAAGGGGTTGTGATTGTAAAAATATACTACAATACTTTTTATTTAGTGCATAACCCATGAAATGAAAAAAAAAATAACCACATCCCGCTTTTACATCCCACTTCTGATGTAGACTTTATAAGTTATAATACACTATCCTTGGCTATTACATTTCGCAAATCGTTTACTTATTATATTTAATGATATTGGATCCGCGATAAACTTTGACCTAGACCAGCACAAGCGCATCTATTTCTCCCTATTTATGCAATTTGACTATTGCTCGAGATGCATCATGCGGAGTTTATCACTTTGTTATTTCAGATTTCATATCAAAATATATTTACTCAGGTTAACATACTCCATCAAGGTTTCAAAGGTCACACATACAACAGGTATGTGAATTATTACATCAGTACGTGTTAGACGTAGTGAGAACACTGCCGTGTTGTCGCAAACTGTTGATTTTTCACGGCTCTTTCGTGTTCTTAACTTCGTTAGTGCATGTGAACATTGCAACTTATATTGTTTGTATTATTTTGCAATAGTGATAGTGATTATACTTATTTTACTGTGTCGGATTCTATAAAGGATATTAGCACTTTGTATTTATTATTGCAACTGGAACTAGTGACTCTAATGTTGATTTTACTGACGTAATACTTGATTATGATAGGCATCTACACTCTACAGTTATAGGTTCACAGTTTTTTTGTTTGTTTTTATGAGTGACCTTAATGGCACTGTTGGTAAAGGATCTTTAGTTCTCTCAGAGGAAAAATAATTGATATTATTATGGTCCACTTACGACAGTCAGCCCAGTTATATTCATGTTACGCTCAAAGACCGAAATCGCTCAGTGAGCAAAAAAATAGCTCACAACGCGTTGTGGTCACAGTGAAACAGCCACGACGCGTTCTGGCAATCACAAAAAGGCCATAACGCGAAACGTGTCGTGGCTAATATGCTATTCATTTTTCTTGATTTGTTCTTGATTGATTAACCATCCATAGGTATCGAAGATTATATTTAAATTACCACGCGTACTACAAAATATTTTTTCTTTTACTGAATCACTGCATAACGTGCTTGTAATTATATTATTTATAAAATATCCATAGTTCCATACTATCCGTACTAATATTATTTGTCTGTCTGTCTGGTGCAACGTGTTGTTGTTTTTTTTTAATATATGTATAAGTAAAGTAATCTGATTTCAATAAATAATAAAAATATAGTTTTATTATAATTAATATACTTAATTTAAATATTATAATACTACTAGTTGAACAGAGAGACAGACCATAATAATAATAAAATATACATAGCATATTACTATGGATACTTATTTTATAATTAATATTAAAGATAATGCTAAACACGTTATGCAGGGATTTAGTAAAAGAAAAATATGTTGTAGTACGCGTGGTAATTCAAATAATATAATATAATCTTCCATACCTATGGATGATTAATCAATCAAGAACAAATCAAGAAAAACGAATAGCATATCAGCCACGACACAAATTTCGCGTTATGGCCTTTTTGTGATTGCCAGAACGCATCGTGGCCGTTTTGATTAGATTAGCCACGACGCGAAATTCGCGTCGTGGCTGTTTCACTGTGACCACAACGCGTTGTGAGCTATTTTTTCGCTCACTGAGCGATTTCGGTCTTTGAGCGTAACATTCATACTACATAATTATTAATTACACTTAATTAAATGTAATTTTATCTCTCTTATTATTATTTATTAATCCTTCGATCGCGGATTTTTGGAAATCTATTATTTTTCTATTGTTGTCGCGATCACCGGTGCTCTTATGGGGCTTGATAGGTACAATATTTTTAAAAGAAATAATTAAGTACTTACAATATTCATGTGAATTTTTATAAAAACTTAACAGTATCCCGATATGAATGTTTGATATTTATGACTGTTGTATAAAGTTTAGCATTTATGTAGGTGACTATGAATAATTAATATTATATTATATTTATTTAGAGCTCTGGCTTTATGATAAGCAAAAGCTGATAACATCGATATATCAGTAACTTTCATGACGTCACTAATTCCATTAAAAAGTAGGTTTTGAGTGGCTTTGTTAATTGTTATGAATAATACAATTTGAGCTTGTGAACATGATAAGTCAAATATTAGTACTACGTTAGCATAGTACAATATTGTAAATACTTAAATTGGTGCAATTTCAATTTTAAAATGTTAGTAGTTAGCGCCTACCACATTGGGACCCTAGTCTGGACTCTGGCGTATGCAGGCATTTGAAAGTAATCTTTTTGAGTGTAGACTGTAGATTTTAGAAAGCATTATAATAATACGCTGACAACTCGAGCCCAATAGCTTTATCCACATTGTGCCGTTTTCCTTTCATCAAGGGCATGCGTTATAGCGCAGTCAACAGCGAATGTGAGGCATGCCCGTCACGCGCGTTGAAATCGTAGCGCGAGCTATGACACTTTTCTTTCAACGCGGCCGTGGATTTTTACGCGCGTCACGGGCATGCCACACGTTCACTGTTGACATCGCTATAAGGCATGACCTTGTTGGACAGAAAAAAGGCATAATGTGGACAAAGCTAATGGTTTCAATCACCTCACTATATTTCGCACGTATACATACTAAATATATGAAATTATCCTCCATCCTTCGTACAAGGTTGTGGAAGAAACTGTTTATTGCGTGCCTATTAACGACTAATTAGTAATAAAAAATATAATTCAATATTTATTGTTATTTCAGTTTTTTTGTATTCTATTTGTCTGGTCAATAATCTTTTCAGTCTACATTAGGTCCAGGGCGTTCTTAACCCTATTAGGCTCATCTACAAAAAAAACATAGCTACTCTATTGAGTCTATTCAGGAGGGATGGGCTAGTAAAGCGCCCCACTGGTTGGGAATTCCTGATCTACACCCAGACTCTATGGCCCGTATTTTTGGTCAGTACTTAAGATGCGACCCGGTCTCAAGACGCGGTTCGGCTCTGTAATTGGTCCAAATTTTGACAGCCAACCAATCACAGAGCCTGAACCGTGTCTTGACTCACTTGAGACCGAGATGCATCTTGAGTACTGACCAAAAATACGGGCCTATAAGAGACAGGTAGAGCTAAGAGCTATAAACACATTTAGGAGATAAGCCAGCAATTACATTAGGTGTATTCATGTACATACCTAGTACTTATATTATTTACATTCGCATTAGAAAATATTATATAATTACGATGTATTTAGATTTTACAGAAAAACCAGCGTGAAATGCGATTTCATAATAATTTATTTCCTCCCAACTAGCAAAAAGTGCTCTTATAATTATCTCAAGACAAAAAATTTTTTACACTTAGAAAACACTAAATCCTATCTCCACGACCCCAAAAGGGCCCTTTTTACTAGACTATTTGCTCTTATACCATGCTAATAGAATACTTGGTCAATCCGATTTACACTTGTAATGACCTTGTATAACCAAAAACTAGTGTGTTATAAAACTGAATCGGACTATAACAAACTTAGGCAAGCGAGTGATAAAACTAAATGAGAATATTTTGCACTTGTCAAGTGGAACGGGATTAAAATTTAGATACATTTCAAAGGTTACAATATTATGTATTATTAATTAATAATATTTTTATTTTCTTTTGTATTGTCGATAGTTGCTTTACATTAAATGTGTTCGTAGGGGAACGGGAAATTATTGTAAAGTATATAAGGGTATAGCCCAAAATTTTAATGCGCCTCGCTAATTCGAAATATTTACAATAAATATTTATTCAATTATTCAGAATCAATTGCATTATCAGCCATATTGTTTCTACTATCATTTTGAAGAGTGTTATAAGTATATTATCAGAAAAACTAGTTCTATAGGGACTTACTCAAGTGTCTTACAAAACTGTCTCCCGCCATGTTGCGAATTAGCGATTGATTAGGGTTCTGCAGTAAATATCTACGAAACAACTCATGTCTCTGTATTGTAAGTAAAATATGGAAATCAAGTAATAAAATATCTATACCTATTATAAAAAAGTCGCTTTTTTCCCTCATGTCCCTTTGTTTGCCTTTAATCTTAAAAATCTTCCATGTAAAAGATCATAGGCTATCGATTTTAATAATTTGTTCAGTGGCTATATATTTAATACCCGTGCGACCCCTGGGCAGTTCGCTAGTAAGTAATAAAATATAAGTATACTAGCTCTCCCGGCAAACGTTTCTTTGCCATATTAAGTATATAAAGTATTATTATTTTTTAATTTGATCGCAGCGCTAAATGTCGGGACAGACTAAAATTAAAATTCGAATATTATTTAAAATTTAAATTAAAATTAAAATTCGAATATTATTTAAAGACTAAAATTAAAATTAGAATATTATTTAAAATTTGACACTGCAATGGTAGCGCCGTCTGTCGGATCCAATGTAAAACATTCCAAAATCAACAACTACTAATAAATTAAAAATTAATTAAAAAAACATTGTCCAGCGGACAAAATTGTCAATCTAAACCCTTCCCAGATCCCCTTGAACACACACAAAAAATTTCATCAAAATCGGTCCAGTCGTTTGAGAGAAGTTCAGTGACATACACACTCACAGAAGAATTATATATATGAAGATAAGTAAATATTAGTATTGTTTATAGTTCTTTCACAATTTTCACTCATATTATAATTTTGTACAGAACCCTCATCACTTCGAACGATTTGTGCTTGCTAGATCCACTTGTCAGATGAGAACTCCTGATTTGACAAGTGGATCTAGCAAGCACAATTGAAGATTAAATAACCTTATAAGAGTATTGGTGGAGACGATCAAAGATAAATTGTACTAATAATACTATCGCATAATGCTCTTACCAATACAGCTGATGGAACTTATAAAGGCCTAAACATGTTGTCTTATAATAGCTAACAAGCACAAATAACTAGAGTAAGTACTCTTAAGTCTACATGTATGTAACTGTCATCTTATAAGCTACTACAAGAGCTTATTATAGGAGTAACTGTACTTCAGTATGTTTACTAATAAGGGTTAGAATGTTCATACTCATAAAGGCTTATAAGTGTAATTGTAAGAATAAACTGACTTGAGCATAAAATGCATTTTTCAAAACTATTAATAGTGCAAACAGCATATGTCAAAACTACTCTAAGTAATCTACAAGTGCAGTACTCTTATAACGTACGTAGGTTGAGAGAAATTTGCTAGTTGGGCTGTATTTATTAATTATTATGATAACTGTGACAAGGAATACGTTTGATAATATTTTGATTTTAATATGATTTTAATCTAGTAGGCGGCCCTTCTTAAGCAAATATTTTTCATTATCACTTTTATAGATAAAGTCGATTCGATAGAGTATTGACTCAGGAGAGCCTAAAATTTTGAGATAACAAAATTTTCGTACAATTCAGGTGTATGTTGCTCGTATTGTGATTTATTAAACAAAAAACTAAATTACTTGTGGTGTATTACATGTAGTTGTATTGAAAATGTAAAGAAATTCTTTGTGTGAAGTTGTACGGAATGGGTTGTTGCGATGACTGCGTTGTTTCGCCGAAAGAATCGAGTAAGTTTTGAGGTTAAGTTTGAGTCATGTTGAATAACTAACACTCCGCTGGCTCAGCGACCCAAAGTGGATCTTGGCCTCCGAAATGAGCTTCCGCCATTGAGCCCTGTCCTGCGCTACCTCCTGCCAGTTACTGACTTGAAGGTCTCGCAGGTCAGCCTCAACAGCATCTCATGTCATGTCATGTTGAATAATAATAAGAAATTGTGACTTAATATGAGGAACGTCGATGTTGTTAGCGCCAGCCGGCAAGAGCTTTTCTCTGTACCTATCTACTAAGTCAATATTAAAAATTATAATATCTGTCAAAAGAAAAATATTGGAGTTGTTGGGTTATCAATTTGAAAGATTGGTAAAGCAGATAAAGGCTAGCAATTAGCATTCAATTTGAAATTAAAAACGCATCATCTAATTAGTATAGAATATCTAAGATATACGTAATGCCAATGCCAAATAAAAATTTATTCCATTTAAAGTGATAGGGACAAAATGAGAGGAAATTGCTCTTCTATCTGCTACTTTCCAAAAAATTTGGTGCTTTACTTTTATACACCCAGCTGCCGCACAACAATTGAAAATCTATTGTGTCTGCGATTCCCACGATCGAGGTATAATCCTTCGATCGCGGATTCTTGGAAATCTATTGTTGTCGCGGTCGCCGGTGTCCTTACTCCTTATGGGGGTTGATAGCGGTTAGAGCAATAAATATAATATTATTGTGACCATTAAAGACTTAGATTATAGTAATTACATCAATGTACCTAACAATATTCAGGACCGGATTTATATTTTTAGGGTTCCGTACCCAAAGGGGATAAAAACGGGACCCTATTACTGAGACTTCGATGTCTGTCCGTCTGTCCGTCTGTCTCCAGGCTGTTAAACTCAATAACGGCAATAGCTAGAGAGTTGGAAGGACAAGATCCAACGTCTATATAATTTTGGCCTAATTTTAAAAGTGCGGCCAACGCAAATAAACCCATTATTTAAATAGAACATAATCTCAAAAGAGAAAATAATCTCATAGAATAAAAAAATCTCAAAAAAAAACTCAAAGGAAGGAGGATATTCTACGTGCTTGGGGTACGCACGGCATTTGCCTAGTATTCTAAGTAAGCAATGGTACGTAGAGGTTCCCTGTTCCTTTGAATTTTTCCAAATCATTTGTAGGTATTTGGCCTCTAATCTGTTCTATGACTCGGATAGGGACGTTGGGTTCGATTACATGCGTTTAATTAATAAATTAAGTTTCATTACATGTTATAAAAGAAAAGTTTGACTTTGAATAACAACTCGGAGACTTGACTTAGAGCTTTGGTGTAATAATAAAAATTATTATTCCTTAGATTACGTTCTATTTAAATAATGGATTTACTTGCGTTGGCCGGCACTTTTAAAATTAGCCCAATTTGGACCTTATCCTTTTCACAGATTATGTATTTCTGTTGTCGCTATAACAACAAATACTAAAAATAAAATAAATTAAATATTTAAAATAAATTAAATACAACAAACGTGATTTTTCAAACATTATCTGCTCGGTATCAGTCATGACAACAGGTAGGCACTTGAAATTTTCACAAAAGCCTTAATTATATGTGTACCTACTTTAATAATCAATAATAATATTTATATAAAATAAAAATTTAAGTGGGGTTCCCATACAAAAAACACAATTTTTGGCCTATTTTTGCTGTATAACGATACGGAACCCTTCGTGCGCAGGTTCGACTCGCACTTGGCCGATTTTTTTTTATGAGTATGCTGTATGGCCTGGGGCCTGGGACACTTTAATTTTGCCGCCCCTACGTACGAACTCTGCCGCCATTGTAGGCAGCTGCCGGCAATAGGCCATGGCCTATACTGTCTAAAGTACAAATATCCCAGAGCTGACAATATTTGTATTTTCAGGAGAGCCGATAAGATACGACCCCGACTTCAACGGACCTATTCACAACCGTTCCTGCACTGACATCATCTGGCTAATCATCTTCATCCTATTCCTAGGAGGATGGGGTTACGTCGGCTATTACAGTGAGTTCAACTATAAAGGGCGGAATTTAATACATACATACAAGCATTGAACCTGAACAGAAGAAGAAACTTTGGAAGTTGGCTAAAGATAGATGCAATCAGCAACTAACGAAAAGTCCACTATTTTTTTAAATGAAAAAATGGGCCAATTTATCTTCATGATAATGTTTGCATTGCAATGATGTATGAGTACAACTAGTGGCGTAACTATAACATCCGGGGCCTTTGGCAAATTCATAGGCCCTGTCAGTAAAAATCGTCACGTTAATAATAAAATTATGTATAAAAAATTTCTGACCTCACGGCCTCCTGGGCCGGGGCCCTTTTGAGTCGGGGGCTCGTGGCATTTTGCCAGCCCTGCCACCCTATAGTTACGCCACTGAGTACAACACCACATCATTGTAATCGGACTGTACCCTCACCATGCGATATCACAAGTTTTGTCTGTTTCAGGCATAAAGCACGGCAACGTCGAGAACTTATTAGCGCCAATAGACACCGAAGGTCGACGGTGTGGGCTCGACGCTGGCCTTGAGAATCGCAGGAACCTACTGTTTTTCAACATTGTGAAGTGTCTGGCACCGGGGACACCTATTACGGGATGTGCGACGAGACAGGTATTTATCGAAGATTTCTTTAGGGCTGGCGCTTACTGGAGTTTTGAGACAGACTGTTGCAATACGAACGAAGGATATGAAGCTGCGCCCACCCGTAGACGAAACTGCCTCGAAGTGTCGCCTTACGCCAAGCCTAACATAATTTTCTATTTCAGTTTTTAATGTGTACCTACTAAATGTAATTTTCTATTCCAGGTCTGCGTTTCACAATGTCCCACCGAAACAATTTTATTCCAGAAAGACATAAAGACCAATCCTTCGTTAATCAACACACTGAGATCGAAAATGGTGTGTACATATGACATAGACGTCCAGACTCTTACTGCTGACAAAGCTTTGGAATACATAGAACAGGAGAAATGCGCCAGTTTCGTAATACCAAGTCAACCAGGTAATTTCATTTTAATTTATTTATATGCTGTCGAAGTACGACGGGATTAACTATTTTGAACATCCCCAAAACAAGTGTGAAAACTAACACGTGGTTTTTAATCAAAGCTAGTGTGTTAAGCGTGTGGCATGACGGTGTTCCTAGATCGCTAATTGTGCCGCATGGTCTAATAGAATGTGAATAGTGAAATCCCGCTGCAGTTCTGTTCCGCTGCATCGGCGACCTATCACCGCTGCAGTGCAAAGACACGACGGGCAAAAGCAAATGGACAGGGAATAGCGACACGTGCGTTCGCAATCCAGAGGAGGCCCAAAAGTCCCTGCTCAATCGGGCCACGGCCCTCGACTCGTACGTCGGCTGGATCGCGGCCAGCTGGGTGACCTTCTTTACGAGGGACGAACGAGAGACCCATGTAGTACGTACGCTGCACAGCACGAAAATCTTTTGCACGTATAACTGCATGTGCATCGTGCTTCGACTAACATTGGACAGACACGCCGTCGTATCAGAATTTTAAATCCGAAAGTCTCGAGACAGTACTATACTGGTATAAACTGGTGTCTTAGTTAAGAAATAGGGGATTTATCTTCATAGGAACGGGGGTTCATTTGGGAAAGAATCCTATGTTACTTTTCTAAAACTTCTAGTTCTTACCAGATACGAGATCGAAACAATCCATAGTTTCAAGTCTTTTTACTTTCACTTCACAAACTTTGCATAATATTTTCTGACCTGAAATTCTGAATGGCGGAAGATGTCTGACCAAAACTAACAAATCTATCTACTACTCGTATACGAGTATACTATCATTGATTCAACTTTTCACACAACGCCGCATGTATATATTTACTCACTATTCACTATTGATAAAATGAAATTATGGAACAGTGTTGGGTCGGTGCTTTCCAAATGCCACGGAAGTAGTAAATGTGGCGGAACAACTGTACGAAGCTGCAGAGGGTGCCTTGAACTCCACCGGAGTGTCCGAAAAACTGGCAGGAATATTAAATTTACAGCAGGTACAATTAATTTTCTTTTCAATTAAAGAGTGTAGAAGCCATAATATTATAATTATTATTATTGTAGGTACCAAAATTGATGTGCCTACTGCAGGTTTTGTTTTTCAATTATTAATATTAAATTTAATATATTATGTCTACAGTCATTGATAAACCTACAGTTCCTTGCATTACTAATGATAAATTAGTCGCTTTCAAAAAAAGGTTAAAGGTTAATAAAGGCTTATAAAAAATTTCTAACAAACTAAATAAAAGACGTTTGCAGCTGGCTTGACCGTGCCTGCCTATTAAACAGTCATATTTATCATTGTAAAAATCATAATTCATAATGCACTGTATATTATTATATTATAACGCAAGCACTTTTTGCAATATAATATTAGTAACGCATGCCACATTATAGCACCTAAGTAGCTAAGTACTAAGTCCAATTGAGAATCACTTAGAAATTTGTACAATGACCTTATCTCAATATTTTGCACAGGAAATATCGCTATTTCGTTTCCACAATTTTATGTGAGTAAATGTGATAGCAATATTTCAAAAAATAATTTTAATTTCCCCTTTATTCGCGACTACATATACCTAATAGCACGAATTATGTAAACTTATTAGTTATTACTATCTACCTACAATCTACATATTATTGTTTTTGTTTGGTTAGATACATGTATGTAGAAACACAATAATTTTTAAAAGCATAGATATATAATATCTAATTAAGAGTTAATTTGGGAGTTAAAACTAAATAAATGTCACCCTGACTTATCTTTGGAAGCGGAAACTGATATAAATATTCACGGTCACAAAATATTAATATTTTAACGTTAGCTTTTAGCGAAATGACAACCAAAACGAACGCACAGTCGCTAAACAATCACTGAAAATATTTTTTAGTTCACGTAGCAGATTGCGGCAAATCACGCAAAACCTAAACCACGCGGTTTCACCGTTACTTTCGCCGCTCAATTAAAGCTATAAGGATAATTGGCAAGGTTCCAGGATCTAGGATTTTTTTAGGAAATTTCCTGCTCTTTAAGGATCTATTTTCAAATTTTGATTATCTCAAATAGTTTTTGAAATATTAAAAAAACCAAACCCTTATTTTTATGTTTACTTAATTGTTTATAACTTTTGCATTTTTTTTCAGCCCGTCTTGGAATTTTGATAGAATGTTCTAGATGGTATTCCAAATCGAATGATACCAAAATCATAATTTTCGGTGTATGCGATCAGTAGGCCTACCACGAAATTGTTTTGAGACTCAAATAATCGGACGAGAATGCCACGTCCTGCTCTAAAACGTCATTTCACGTTTATTAGAGTAGGACGCGGCATTCTCGTCCGATTGTTTGAGTCTCAAAACTGTTTCATGGTACAAGGCCAGGTTTCGAGGAAAATGGCACTTGCTTACTAGAGTAATTGGCCGAATTTCGCTCTGTCCGACGACTCTACTTAAGCAACTAATTACTAATACATGGTCTTCGTCAAAGCAATATCAGGATATCTGCAATGTGTCGCCATTTTTAGGGTTCCGTACCCAAAAGGTAAAAACGGGACCCTATTACTAAGACTTCGTTGTCTTTCACCAGGCTGTAACTCGAGAACGGTAATAGCTAGAGAGTTGAAATTTTCACAGAATGTGTATATCTGGTCGCTACAACAACAAATACTAAAAACAAAATAAAATTAATATTTAAGGGGGGCTCCCATACAACAAACGTGATTTTTTGGCCTTTTTTAGGTAGTTACTTATTTAGTAGTTGGTAGGTACTTGACTTTTTCACAGAATCCTTAGTTATATGTGTACTTTCATATCTAATAATAGTATTCAAATAAAATAAAAAATTTAGGGGGGCTCCCATTAGGGTGTCCCTTAAATTTCAAGTTCGATATATTTTCACGCATACCGTCTCAAAAGTTTCGTAATGACCCTATGATATCTAGAAATAAGTATAAGTTCGATTCCTAAACTATAACCCGTGCCGACTTGAGATTAAACTTCTTCATACAAGTTACGTATAAGTACTGCGATTGTGACTTGAAAGTAAATGTTTTTTAGGCATATTTTATACGTGATTTTTGAGATTATTAATGCTCCATTATTTAGTGCGTAAACATGTCAGTTTATTTACTCCTAACCGCGTGAAGAAATTTATTGATTTATATCATGTTTGGAGAGAGTGACAAAAAAAAGCAAACTATCGTTTAAAATTTCTTTACTATAGTCGCTATTCACAATAACTGCGAAGGACAAAAAGGCTCTACAAGATGTTTGCTTATTATTTTCGAATGCAGAGTGGTAACTAAAGCATATTACTAAAATTTGTGCTTCTTGAAGATGTTAAAAGAGTACGGAAAAACAACAACAACAAACAATTTTTAAGGCCTCTCTAAGAAGGCTTAGCCATAATTTATGGTATTTATGTGAAGAGTCATTATATCACTGTCATTATATCACTGTTTGATGATGAATGTTGGTAACCAAACTAAAAAGCAGATGATTTTCAACTTCAACGGGGACACTGGATATAATCACAAATTTTAGCAAACGTCGAAGGAAGAATTGTCTCAAAAGTTGTTTCGTTTTATCTTCTTGGAGCAATAATTATTTTCTGGAATTTTAAAGAAAATAAGTCATTTAAGAGATGTAAATTCAACTGCCGAAAGGGCTGTTAAATTGTTGCACGGCTGAAGATGAACATAAACAGTTGTTGCTGCGCTGAATGCAGGACCATAGAAAAGTGTATCTTAACTGTAAAAAACACTACTCTAAAAAGAAGTTACCCTGTCTGATTGTAAGAAATGTATGTTATTTATTAAAGATAAATGTTCATCTTGTTGAATTGTTCCATTTTCACTTACTTTTATTGCAGTTCTAGTGATTTAATGTAGACCGACATATTAGGACAAAATTACGTTTCATACTAAACTTTTAGGCTCGGTCGGCACGGGTTGCAATTGTGCTAGGAAGGCGAAATTTTATATTTGAGTATCTTATAACGTTAGTAAAAAATATACAGGGTATGCATTTTGAAATTCTGAAAAAAAAATTTTTTTTGTCATATAAGGGACACCCTAGCTCCCATACAAAAACACAATTTTTGACTTAATTTTGCTCTATAACGGTACGGAACCCTTCGTGCGCAAGTCCAACTCGCACTTGGCCGATTATTACCGAATAATAAATAAACCGAAATACAATAGGTGGTAAATCATAAGTACAAATAACTAATAAGCTGTATTCACATTACCAAATATAGGTTTTCAAGAAAGAGGAAGCTGCTTTGATTACGCCAGAGCCCAGAACACATTGCCTTCCTGGTTCGACCAGACTAGAATTCTAGATCTTTTAAAAGTTTTTATTTTCATCACAGCTATCAGCACAGATCGTGCAGGATCTTGTGCAGTCGCGATGGTTCATGGCCGGGGCTCTGGTGGCCGTGGTGATAGTCTGCTTCATCTACATCCTGCTGCTGCGGTACGTCATTACACCCGTGGTGTGGAGCAGCATCGCTGGACTGTTCGCTTTACTTGGATTTTGTAAGTTACTACATGTACTCACTACTCACGTCTAATATGTAGTACGAGCTTCAGCGTGTAGTCGTCGTCACATAGATGTCCAACTTGGTACACTAAATGACTAAACAGTAAACTTAGTCGAGTTGCACTCAATTTTTCTCACGAATTTAGAAATAGGATTTTAGAATTTGATAGACTAACATCCATACTAATATTATAAATGCGAAAGTGTGTCTGTCTGTCTATCTGTCTGTCTGTTACCTCTTCACGCCCAAACCGCTGAACCGATTTTGCTAAAATTTGGTATGGAGATACTTTGAGTCCCGGGAAAGGACATAGGATACTTTTTATCCCGGAAAAATGTACGGTTCCCGCGCGATAAACGAATCTTGGCGCAACGGAGTTGCGGGCGTCATCTAGTATTATATCGTTATGTGACATGGTTGCGAGGTTGTTTGTGAAATCCCTTCGGGAGATCGCACACGTCACACTTTTTGTGTGATCGAGTCTGCGGCTTCCATACATTCTGATGGCGCGCGCCATGCAGATTGTATGTAAGCCGCAGACTAGATCACACAAAAAGTGTGACGTGTTCGATCTCCCTTCATCTTGCTGACTGAATAATGGAATGCAACTTGAATGAGTAGTGAGTACCCTGACCTGTTGCTGACGGAACCAATTAGGTGCATGATAATAAAGCCATTTTGCCACGCCTCAAACGAAATCATCTACAAAACAATAGCCTCAATATAGCCACTGACAATGGTTACGTGGCAGAACATTTGACGGTAATCGGCATACATAACATTATTAATTGTATTGTGTGCATAATTTCTCATCATTGTATGGGTGAAATTCAATTGTTAATGCTTGTTACCCGACTTGGGATAAAAAGAGAGAAATAACCCACTACAGTCTGAGAGGCGAAGGATTCAAGCTAAAAATAAGAGTTCTTAAAGGACTAGCTATTTTAGTCCTGGCATAAACATTTCAATCCTCTATTTAAACTCCTTATGGGTGGAATTTTGAAATATCCTTTTAGTGGATGCCCACTGCATAATATATTATTATGTGGAATATGTGCGCGACAATTCATGTTTCTATGAGTAAATTGGAATATCTTGACTTCGTATTTTATGACGATTATACCTAATAGGTGTTATAATTTTCAGGTATATATATGTCGTATAAACAGTACGAGTACTTCAAAGCGAATCCGGTGGGCCTGTACCAAACGACCAACTTGAAGGGCTACGTTCAGTCCATATTTTCGAAGCACGAGACATGGATGGTCATTCTTATCGCTCTTGCGGTATTCTTTGTCATTCTGTTGCTGGTTATTGTGTTTCTCAGAAGCCGCATTACTATTGCAATTGCTTTGATAAGAGAAGGAAGCAAGTGAGTAATCTACCACTGTTTTGTTGATATTTTTGTTTGCCTCAGTTATTGATCAAATTCTTGTTTGTAAATTAGTAATCCCTTGGTAATATTATGTATTTGTCTTCATAGCGTTTTATGAATAATTACATAATTTTTAACCTACGCAGAAAAGCATTAGGCCGATCTAGCGGCTAGCAGCATAATAGCCTAACATCTAAGTATGTATACAAAACTTGAGAAATCTACAATTTTGTACTTATTAATGTTTTCAGAGCGGTGACCTCCATCAAGTCAACAGTTATTTTCCCAATATTTCCCTGGTTACTGCAATGTG
The DNA here is from genome assembly GCA_937595015.1 of Polyommatus icarus. Lineage (NCBI taxonomy): Eukaryota > Metazoa > Arthropoda > Insecta > Lepidoptera > Lycaenidae > Polyommatus > Polyommatus icarus. The sequence continues at coordinate 6,486,550 of OW569328.1, read as the reverse complement.
CTGTTATCGCCTATGGTGTACTAGTACTCATGTACTTGTTGTCTATTGGAGATTCTACATTCCGAATTGTGAATATCAGAAACGATACCAGTTGCACCTGTAATGGCGTTTACACAGAGGTAATTTGGAACTTTCGGCAGATTAAACAAAAGCTAGATATGAAACGAAATGCTTCGATGCGTAATAGAAATTCCAATGTAAAACGGCTAAATGGTATTTGAAGTTTCAGTGATGTTTTACTTATGAATCGTCAAATTACGCATCATTTAATTTTTGTGTGAGTTGTGACAGACCCTTAGGGTCAATTCATACCGCTACGCGACGCGTTGCGGTCTGAATTGACCCTAAGATGTCATTGGCAGAAGTTTGCAAGTTTACAAGGTCGCTAATTTGAAGAATACCCTTTACTTTTGCTAAACGAATGATCTAGTTAGCAGAGCATCGCATGTAAGGAAGCATCAACATATTGACTTGCTCGCGTGCATAGGTATTAATTACTCTCAAACCGCATTTTGCGCCTTTGTCTTGAGTCTAGATTATTCTAAAACTTGTTTGTTTTATTATTGCTAAATGACCTAGCTTAAACGTAAGAGAGACGTTGAAATTAGCCTTATTACGTCACAATTTAACTAGTTTCGTCGTTATGCATGACTAAAGAATAATGCGCGAAATACGACTTCTCGCACATAAAAACCTACTGAATATTACGTAAACTGCTGCTAAGCATTTAGTAAACACTAAACGCTGGTAAATACATAAGGACATTTTTAAAAACTATCAAAATATAATATTATCATGGTACAATAATAGATACCTAATATCTAATTGTAACAAATTATATAACGTACATACGGTTTCATACTGAAAATTAAAAGGAAAACATACTTTAGAAACTACCTACTCATTAAATTACTTTTACAGTTAGGTATATTATTAGCTACAAATTATACCAACGTTATTTTATCCTTATGTATAAATGCAAACATGGACTATGTTTTGAATTACTTAAAGTATTAGTTTCAATTGGACTGCAAATGATTTTTTGATGAAGATTGAATCTTAAGCATACGTACAATCTGGATGAAATGGACCAAAATAGAATGATCTTAATTGTATAATTTTCTTGACGCCCCCTTACAAATAACTTGTCCCGATGTTTAATCCTTGTCACTCAGTATTATCTAAATAAGAGACAGAATTCCCGAATAAGCTATTCGTTGCTACCTAATTACTAGAGGGCCCTTGAGCATAATTTTAATTTTTTAAATATAACTAAAATGACTCTGGCCTAGAAAATTGTTAGTTTTAACGTATACGTTTTTTTAATTTCAGGAAGGACAATCGTGTGTTCCAGCCACATTCATCGATAAGTGTCACGGCATAAGCAGCAAATTAAAGCCGTGTAGTTTAGCAACTTGTCATTTTACCGGCATCGAGAATCCTACAACCGTGAATTTGATGCTTTGTAAGTGTTTTATACCTTGGCGGTGCGCCCTCTCTCCGACGGCGGAGAGCTGCGGTCGCGGCGTACGACACCGCGACCGCAGCTCCACCAGCGTAGTGGTCGACAGACCCCTCTTCGGAGGGGCGATTACTCGCCCCCCAGGCCAAACAGAGGCCCCAGTGAGGGCTTGTCTAGGCCATTCCTCTCGTTTTCGTCGCGATGCGCGGGAGCACGTTGCGCATCACGACTCTCGCGGGGGCTCGGTGCAATGGGTGACGGCTTCCCCTTGCCGTCACCCTGAGCTCCCCGTAAGTGTTTTATACCTATTACTCGTACCTACACCGTTTTTAAAAAACATGAAGCCAGATTTGCTCAATGCTCAAATATGAGCATTGAGCAAATCTGGCTATTATGCATACCCAGATACTTTTGAAGCGTTAGTTGGTACTACTATCAAGTATATATATTCTGTAGCGTTAGTAAGGAGACTTTATTTTTTCATATCATCAATACTCTATAGTCTATTTGTTTCTGATTAGTTATACTTATTAGCATTTCAAAATTATCACAACTAGAAGCTTTTTTTTTACTTATACTTCGGATACTCATGATTCACTGCTTCGCTAAATAGAATATATTATTTAGCTAAAACTGCACAACTCATTATAACACTTTTTATGAGTAGCAAATCACGAGCATAAAACTTGTAGAACAGCAATATAGGTCTACCAGAATCTGAAAGTAAAAAATGGAAAAAAGAAATTGACGCTACTAATACTGGGGAAATTGGAGAAAAACGTTTGATACTTTTTTTCCTTATAGCGGCTGATTCTGTGTGTGATACGTGCAAATGTAAAAAAATATCCAATGAATAAGGATATTTTTTGAAAATCTCTCATCCTGCCATGAGATTCTGGTAGACCTATTCTTACTAAATTTAAATCAATAACATTTTATTCGTTACCTTGATCACTTAAAAACTGTTCTTCTGCAGTCGTCAACTTACTGGGCTTCTTCTGGCTGATGTTCTTCATCAGTGGCGTGGCGGACATGATGCTGGCCAGCACCTTCTCCACGTGGTACTGGACCTTCCGCAAGAAAGACCTCCCCTTCTTCACACTCACCTCAGGGATCTATAGGACGATTAGGTAAGACTTCTAATTCTACATCCATACTAATATTATAAATGCGAAAGTGTGTCTGTCTGTTAACTCTTCACGCCCAAACCGCTGAACCGATTTTGCTGAAATGATGCTTTGAGTCCCGCGAAAGGACATATAATACTTTTAATCCCGGTACGGTTCCCGCGCGATTAACGAATTTAGGCGCAACGGAGTTGCGGGCATCATCTATTTCTACATAATGAAAATGCAAAGAAGCAGATTAAATGCTAAGCTAATAAGTATCAAGTTTGTAACGTATGTGAAGATAGAATATAAAAGATAAAAGCAAAATAAAGATTTAACATCCCTTAACGATGCACTACAAGCAAAAGCTCAAATGTCCACTTCCATAAAGATGGTAAAAAAGCAGCAAGCTACAGAAAAGTACAACCATACATAATTAAAAGCTAGCACAAGAAAATTAGGTATTTTTATAACAAATATCCTTACGTGGCAAGCTAGGCAATACAGTCATAAAAGCAAATAAACACCTTGATGCAATACAAAACAAAATCTAAATATTTTTCAGGTATCATCTCGGCACAGTCGCTTTTGGAGCGCTCATCATAGCAATAGTGCGGGTCATTCGAGTCATATTGGAGTACATAGATAGAAAAGTGAAAAAATTCGACAACCCATTCACCAGAGCCATCATGTGCTGCTGCAAATGCTTCTTTTGGTGCTTGGAGAGTTTCCTCAAGTTCATAAACAAGAACGCTTACATAATGTGCGCGATACACGGCAAGAACTTCTGTAGGAGTGCCAGCGATGCGTTTTCATTGCTCATGAGAAACATTGTCAGGGTCGTTGTACTAGATAAGGTAATTGTTTAAAGCCTCTACTTTCTTGCAGGTAAAAATATTTACACTGCAAATAAAATGTTTGTATTTGTCTGGCATATTTTAAAAGTCACAATATGACAGAAAATCCTAGTTTTAGGCTGTCTTCACAGTTCACACTAGCGTTTGTCCAGCGGAGGCGTTCGATGAACGTATGCGCAGTGCAGACGCCGCGACAAAGCGGCGCGTACGTCGCGTTGTCGCTGCTTCTCTACTGGAACAATCACTACGCTGCGCTAGCGCCGCGTGTGCGCGACGCACACGCCATACGCCAGGTGACTGCGGTGTCATGTAATGTACCTACCCCTTACCCCGGTGCATGCGTTGATTCTTTCATTCGTAGACAAGCGCCGGAAATAATACGACGTAAAATGAGTAAAATCAACAACAGAAAGTACTTTTGACATCGAAATGATTGTACATGACACCGCAGTAACGCGGCGCTAGCGCAGCGCGGCGGCGTACTGATTGTTCCAGTAGAGAAGCGGCGACAACGCGACGTACGCGCCGTCTGCGCTGCGCATACGTTCATCGAACGCCTACGCTGGACAAACGCTAGTGTGAAGGCAGCCTTATATTGCGGGCTACGAGTAGAAATTTTTAGGACGAAATATTACTTGTCTTCTGAATTTAATTGTCCACGATACCCGCGGAGCACCGCGGCCGAAGTTAAGACTAGTTTTCTACGGTTATGTATTATAAGAACCAATTCATTAGAAAATACATACCTATACTATCCCACTCCCGGGCAAAGGCTTCTCCAAGGGTATTCCATCGCGCTTGCTCCGGAATTATACATACCACTCATCCATTTCAGGTTGCAGATTTCCTATTCTTCCTGTCGAAACTGTTAATATCTATCGGGGTGGGAGTGGCTGTGTACTATCTCCTGCAGTGGAACTACGTCTACGAGATAACAGAGGGCCAGCGGTTACACTACAACTACGTACCAGCCATCATACTCGGTATCGCCACGTACCTCATATGCACGATATTCTTCAACGTCTACTCCATGGCTGTAGACACATTGTTCCTGTGCTTCCGTAAGTATACCTGTGTTATTTTCTAGTAAATTCTTGGCAATCTCAGTTATTGTTTCCCTCAATGGTTTCCCTAAACAATAACTGACCTGACCTGACCTGACCCCCCTGGATATTAGATTATCATTTATATTGGATCCTAGATCATTGAGTCATTTAAATTGGATAATGTAATATAGATAAATGATTCATTTCTTCCTTGATCATATATTTTTGACATTTGCTGAGAGATTGGATCCAATACGATCATAGAAATTGGTGTTGCCAGTTATTTAATATAAAAAATGAGTTTTTAATTTCTTGTTCGTTAATGTTTCAAATAATGTAATGTAAATCTTTTTTTAGGGTTCCGTACCTCAAAAGGAAAAAAACGGAACCCTTATAGGATCACTTTGTTGTCCGTCTGTCCGTCTGTCAAGACCCTTTTTCTCAGGAACGCGTGGAGGTATGAAGCTGAAATTTATATCAATTACTCAGGTCTACTGTCCCTTGAAGCTGTGAAAAAATCAAACTTCTAAGCCAACGCAATCAAAAGATACAGCCGTTTATGCCGCAAATTTTCGACACTTGCAAGGGAATCAAAACCTACAGGGTGCTTCCCGTGAACTCAGAATCTTGAAATTTGGTACGAAGCAACGTCTTATAGCATAGATAAAGGAAAAATTACGAAAACCATAAATTTTTAGTTACATCACATAATATATTTTTTTAATAATTTTAAACTTACTACCCATTTCCTCATACTCGATTGTCGTAATGAACGAACTTTGTAAACCTTGCAGGTTTGTACGGAACCCTCGGTGCGCGAGTCCGACTCGCACTTGGCCGGTTTTATTCTAATTATATACTTGATTAATCTTGCTGAAATAACAAAAAACAAGCCATCAGTCTTTTGACAAATCGAATTCTCTGAGATCTAGTAACACTGATGTCAATACCTGTCAGCGTTAGCGCTCCCCATTGGGTATTGAAACCACATATGACGTAAAATAGGATCAATGATATATGTTAATGTAATATGCAGATATGATCAAATGATCATTTTTATTGGATCCTATATAATATGATCCTTTAAATGATCCAATATAAATGATAATGTAATACCCCCCTTAGAATTTATGAAAAATAACGTTACCAGAAAGAATTAATGAGGATTGTACGTATACCGCGCGCGAGCTCCGAAAAATTATAGGGACTTCTTAGATGCCAGCCTCCATATCTTAAAATCTTGTGCGTGGAGCCTGGCCCGTATTTTTGGTCAGTACTCAAGATGCATCTCGGTCTCAAGACCCGGTTCAGGCTCTGTGATTGGTTGGCTGTCAAAATTTGGACCAATCACAGAGCCGAACCGCGTCTTGAGACCGGGTCGCATCTTAAGTACTGACCAAAAATACGGGCCTAAATAGTTATTATTATGATCATAATAAATTAACTACTTAAACAGAAAATGATCTCAATATTTATTTTATAAATTAATAATTAACATTGAGGCCATACGGTTCTAAATGTAAACTGCAAACACTTTCCTGTTGCATAACAAGTGATCGTCGAATCGCTAAAATTATAATGTAACTTATGATATTATAAGTTTAAACACTTACGGATTTTGTCGCGGAGCACTTATATTAATCCCGACGTTTCGGCTGCCTTACAGCTGCCGTGGTCACGGGTGGACTGAGGTGACAGGTGTCCAATCTCTTGAAGTTATTCAACTACCCTACGATTCATCTTTTTTGTTTGCGTTCCGATCTACGCAGAACGAACTCACAGTGTCTTGAAGCCGAGGTGTCATGGATTTGTGCTTGAGTTTGTTTATTTCTGGATCCCAACTAGATGGCAGCACCCAACCATCTTCACGGTTAAAATTAGGGTGTTTTTTAATTTCTATGGCCTCGCGTATCATTCTTGGGCGGTATCGTGCTTCTTTTGCCAGTACTTGTGGCTTATCAAATCTTATGTAATGGCGAGGTTGATCCAGTGTGTGTTCACAAATCGCGGACTTGGTGTTTCTACGGTGTTTGACATCTGCAATGTGTTCCTTGATCCGGGTTTTGATGGACCTTTTGGTTTGCCCTATATAAGAGAGGCCACAATCACAGTCGAGTTTGTAGATTCCTGCATCTTGACGGGGTAAGTTGCATTTCACTAATGGTAAACATTGACTGATCTTTTTGGGCGGCTTAAAGTATGTTTTTATTGAAGCTTTCCTTAGAATGTAGCTCACTTTATCAGTGACTCCCTTTATAAATGGTAACACTGCAGGTAATCTTTTCACTGTTGCCGGCTTCACTCGGTTGCTGCTCTGTTTGCGTGGTACCCGAAGCTTATTGTGGCGTAAAACTTGTGTAACATGATGAAGTTCGGTATCCACATGCTGTTCATCGCAGATTCCTCGCGCTCTTTGAAATACCTAAAGATTTTCCAACAGTACTTAACTGTGCTGGGTGGTGATGGGAATCACCATTTAATATCTGTTTGTGTGTGTAGGTTTGCGATACACCGTATGACCTAATGTGCCATCAGGATTCCTTATTACTAATACGTCCAAGAAAGCTAAGGATCATGAGTGATACTCGCGAAAACTTAAGAAGTCATTATATAATGTAACCTCATTATTTTCTTTTCTAATTTTCAGTTGAGGACTGCGAGAGGAACGATGGATCACCAGAAAAACCATATTTTATGTCCAAAAATCTAATGAAAATATTGGGCAAGAGAAATTCGAAACCCATAGCGCATAGTAAATAATGTACTATACTGCAGCACTGTGCCAAGCAAGACTTCAAGTCAATTTGCCAAAAGATTTTACTAAACTAGCTTTAAGGGCTCAATTTTTATAAATGTTTACTAAATTATTTGATAAATGTTTTAACACAAAATACAGTATTTTAGAGTAAGATTTTTATCTCTGTTTTGTAACCACATTTTCTACTAGTATTTCAATATTTTTATAATATAATTATTATACTTGTTAGATTTCGAACGATCAAGTTGCCGGATCACAAAATTCTAAAATTGAATACATCTACAAAAAAAAAAAAAAAGAATAACGGTGCCCGACATTATTTGTTTTCTATAAAAAATAAAAGACGACGTACATATGGAAAACGATTATTGTCAGGCATCAAGAGTAAAATAGTTTTACTGTAATATTAATATTATAAAACTAACTGCTCAACAAGATAATAATAAAAATTGCATTTTCATGTCTGGAGTTTCCACAGACTATAAATGGGGTATTCATTCCTATTATGTATGTGATAAAATCAAACACTTCAGTAATAATAAATCACCTTTTAATTTCTCACTTCCAATTTATTCACAACACTCTATTTATAGTTATTTAAAACTACACTTATAATTCACAGTGACAGTTCTACAGTGATGTTCACTCTATTGCTGCTCTAAGAAGAATGCCCCTTCCAAATCAAGAATCGACTATTTATTGATCTTTCACCGGAAATAATATTTTAAAAATATATTTTATTAAACACAGTTCCGGCTACAGTTCAGACCGGAAATACACCCACAAATTTTAATTGAATAATGAATTGGCATTCTCCTTAGTTAAATAATTCATTACAAATAAAAATATAATTATAGAAGCCTTAACATTAATTTTAAAGCATAACAATAATAATTTACTAACAATATAAAAAATGTAAACTTAAAATTAATTTGACTTCCTATAAACTCATGCAATAAATAATATTGATTAATCATAAAATGTAAATATAAAATAATTTGATTTATCATTTTTAATTTAATAAATAATCTTGAATAACAATAAATTCACACTTCTCCAAATTAACATTAAATAATTATTTTAAATATTCGAAATTCATTACATTCGGCCATCCTACTGCGTGCTGTCTCCTGACGCACGTAAAATAAATTTAACATTGCATTACTATAACTGAACAAAATATTCTATATTAATATGTAATAAATTATGACATATTATTAACAATATTATTATCTAATTATAATTAACGTGATCAACATTTTATATTATATTTTATTCATTACATTCGGTCATTATTTGGACTCAGATTGACTATGTGATAGTTCACAGCCACTTTTATTGTTTTCATTATCTGACGAGCTGCTACTAGCACTTGAAATTCTTTTATCATCGTTTTGATCTAAGGCATTTACATTAATCCATGGTCGTATTCGATCAATTGCTACTACACTATCAAACTTATTCTTTCTCTGACTAAAGCCGGGTATTTCAGCAACTTTATATCGGTCATTACTTAAAACTTCTTCTATCCTAAAGGGACCTATAAATTTTGACATTAATTTTGTGCTGTTACCTTTGTTGTTAAAATTGGTTCTAGTTATTTTTATTAAGTCCCCTTCCTTATAAACTGGAGCGGGTACTCTATTTCTATCATAGGATTCTTTCTGTTTTAATTGACTGGACTCTATATTTGTACTTGCTTCATCTCTTACTTCTGCAAAGCTTAGACGCGACTCATTATCAATATCCAACATGTTAGTTAGGCTGTCTCGCAATCTGGTTCCAAATAGTACTTCTGTCGCAGTTTTTTGGGTGGTAGAATTAATGGCGTTATTAATTCTCCACTGAACTTTACCTAAATACATGTCCCAGTTCCGTTCGTCCTCACCGTCGGTATATTTTGCTAGCGATTCTAAAATTGTTTTGTTATACCTTTCGGCTTGGCCGTTGGCTCTGGGACATGCAACGGCATTAAGAGTATGTTTAATCCCGTGAGTTTCACAAAAAGTTTTAAAAGCTGTTGAAGTGAAAGAAGTACCTCTATCCGATACTATTCTAGATGGTATTCCAAAGTCATAAAAAATGTTAAGTAAGACTTTTATCGTACTTTTAGTCTTTGTATCTCTAACGCCTCTTACAAACAAATATTTAGTAAAACCATCGACAATAGTAAGAATATAAGCATTACCATTTTTGCTTTTGACAAACGGACCTAAATGGTCTACATGGATAGTATGAAAAGGAATGCTTATCTTCTCAATCGGAAACAATTGCCCACTCTTACGTTGTAATGAATCGTCTTTATTATTATTATTATATACATTTGATGCAAGATTTAACATACTTCTTAACGAACTTCCTTAATTTCGGGAACTAATAATTACATTGAATTCTCTCAGTTGTTTTAGCAACACCCAAATGACCTGCATCATCGTGGTTAGACACATACATTTGCCAACGAGCACTGCGAGGTACAACTAAACAAAGTTTTTCGCCTACTCTTCTGTATACTCTATTATTCTTAACAACATAATGTTTCTTTATTTCTTTACTTTCTTCATCACATTCAGGTTTTAGAGTCTTAAATATTCGCGCAATATCAGGATCAGTCATTTGCAATGTTAAAAGCCAATTACTTGTTTCAATGCTATACACTGTTAACTCCGAATTATCAACTACTTCAGATGATTGTTTTGTATTACGGCTTAACGCGTCTACGTGAGCCATACGTGCTCCAGGTCGATATTCAATACTAAAATTAAATTCACTAATTAAAAGCCACCATCTCGCTATCCGGGGAACAAGATCGCGCTTAGTGAGTGTGGTCCTCAGTGCGTTACAGTCCGTCACAATCTTAAATTTTAAACCTAATAAGTAGACTCTAAATTTTTTTAAGGAACAAACAATTGCGAGTGTTTCTAATTCATAAGAATGTAAATGACGTTCTTCAGGTGTGGTCTGTCTACTGAAATATGCTACCGGTTTAAGAGCCTCGGATCCAGGTTGCCACTGCATTAATATTCCTCCTATGCCTAAAGAGCTTGCATCCGTGTGTAACTCGGTTTGGAACTTAGGGTTATATAAAGCTAGGATAGGTCTATCAACTATTTTTTCTTTTAATGTATTGAAAGCGTCAACTTCGTCATTTGTCCATTTAAAATAGTTGCCCTTTTTTAATAAATTAGTTAAAGGCCTAGCGATTTCCCCGAATCCTTTAATAAATTTTCTAAAATACCCTGCTAAACCCAAAAATTGGCGTATTTCATGTACGTTTTGTGGTGTAGGGAATTCTTTGACAGCTATAATTTTATTTTTATTTGGACGTATGTCGTCAGCACAAATTTCATACCCCAAATAATCTAGCGAACTATCAAGAAAACAACACTTGGACAATTTTAAAGTTAAACCATTTAACCGTAATAATTTCAGAACTTCTTCTAGCTTTACAAATCCTTCCTCTATCGTAACCGATGGCACAAGAATGTCGTCCAAATAAGCTAGAGCTGTATCATGACGCTTATCACCAAGCATAGAATTCATTACACGTTGGAACGCAGCTGGAGCATTTGCAAGCCCAAAAGGCATCCTTTTAAATTCATAATGCCCATCAGGCGTTACAAATGCTGTCAATAGACGACTTTCTTCTGCCATGGGTATCTGATAGTACCCATAAGCTAAATCTAAGGACGTGAAAAACTTATTACCACTTAAATTCGTCAGCTGGTCATCGATTATGGGTAAAGGGAAACAGTCTTTTCTAGTTTTATTATTTAGGGCTCTATAATCCACGCAAAGACGTTGCTCACCAGTTTTCTTCTTAACCATAAGAATAGGACTCGCATAATTAGAATTGGACTCACAAATAATATCATTCTCTAATAATTCGTTAACAATTTCACGGACTTGATTTCTTTCAGAAAATGATAGTCTGTATGGTCTATATACGACAGGCCTGTCATCTAATAAATCAATTTTCATTTCGGTGGTATTAATGCAGCCTATTTCACTAAGATTAAATGCAAAACAGTCCCGATAACTAAGTAAAAGAGAGTGAAGCCTATTTAAATTTTCTTTATCCACATCAGGACCAACTTTAATATCTGTAATCAGTAGGGGCTCTAGTTTAGAATTAGCACTATTTATATTATTTGTATGTGTAATCTGCCTTTCGACAAAAGGAAATGCTCTAGCTAAGATATATTTTTCTGGAAATTCTATGATTTTTTTAGACAAGTTAGTTACTCCTAGAGAACATTTACCTTCATTGATATGGTAAGCACCTTGCTGCACTTGGAATTCTCGTCTAGGCTCAGTACTACAGTATCCATCGACATACACATCCCCACTAAATGTTGGGTCTGACGACAAGACTTCAACTAAACCCGACTTTAAAATGTTAGACTTGTTAACTAAATTCAACTTGAGGCAATGCATTGGCGAAATATTATCAAAAATTTCAGGACTTTTATAAAATAATAACCTACTATTATCTTTAAAAACAGTTACACAGGGAAGTTCAGTAACATTTTGACCGATCAGCATTGATGACTGCAGGAACTCGTCATTGACCACCAACAACTCCACATTAGCTTCAATTTCATCTAATTTTAATTCCACGGTAGTTTTAAATAAAGGTAAAACGTTAGAATTACCAAATCCTTTGATCACAGGCAAATTATTAAAATCTTTTTATAAACAAAGATTCTTAGCATTAGACTCGCGTATTAAAGTGCACTCGCTGCCAAAGTCAATAAAAGCTACAAAGGTCCTATCGTTAACTTTGACATTTTTATAAAATTTATCACCACCTTTATTCAAGGTCAAAATATTTAAAGTCTTTCGATCCGCCGAAACGTTACTATCAGACAGCTTCGATTCGTTACGTAAAGTCAAGGGTTCCAGCTTACAATTGTCGCTATTATGTCCTACTCGATTACACTTCATGCATTTTATAAGAGGCTTGGGGCATCTAAAGTAAGGGTGTCCCCTTGAGCGGCAATTAAAACAAGTAATTGAATTATCAGTTGAAGACGACGCAACGTTATTCATACGATTTGGCAATATGTTGTCACCACGTTTTCTAATGTTAATCAAAGTGTTATTATCAAAAACAGGACGTTGAGAACTGAGAAAATTCAATAAGTCTTCCGGTTCATCACACGTTAATGCCTGGGCACTACTTCTTATAGATTTGTCTAATATTCCGTGAATTACACAATCTACGGCCTTTTACCTCTAATTTCACATCTATTTAACAAAGTTAATTTATCATAAAAATATTCGCGTAGATTTTCGTTATTCCTAGTAGTTCGAGCTAACATTTCTTCAAGTAGTCGACCATAGTTCTGCTCATTTGGAAATGCCCTTTTCAATTTCGTTTGCCAATCTTGCCAACTAAATACGACGCTTGGAAGAGCCTCAAACCATCTCTTTGCTAGCCCAGAAAGTTTTTGTAAAGCAAAGTGTATGGTTTGCTTCTCGTCCCATTCGTAAATGACAGAACACTCATTGAATTTTCTTATCCAGCTATCTATATTCTGAGTTTTGCTAGCTGGATCGAATTCCGGTATAACATTATTATAATGGTTATTGCTAAGATTTTGCGACCTACTTTTGTTTTCTTGAAGAGAGTTAAAAAGATCCAGTACCTCTTTCGTGGACCAACTGCCAGCTTCTCTACGTCTTGCCCTTTTACGTCGTCGCCTGGTAGTAGAACCTTCATCACTGGACAATGACAGACTGCGTGATCGACTGCGTCGCCTTTTTGACTTTTTCTTAGATCGCTTGGCCTTATTGGTCTTTGATAAAAGATTCTGATTACGCCTTGGAGGTTCTTCCTCCGGTGTCATTGCTCCGTCGGAGTTCATACCCTCAAATTTAAAAGAGAAAAATAAATCATTAGTTCATATAATAATAATATAGAAAAAAAATGTAAAAACTTTAAATAATCATCATAAAACTTTTATTCACTAGATATCACCGTTAACTAGAGCACACTTGGCTTAATACACTCAAGGCTGGAGCACACCTGGCTCAATAGGTACACATGACCTCTAATAACAAGCACACTTGGCTTGATTGGCACACATAACCACTCAATAAGCACACTTGGCTTTGTAGGCACACATAACCTTTATCAACAAGCACACTTGGCTTGGTAGGCACACATTACCTCTATCAACAAGCACACTTGGCTTTGTAGGCACACATAACCTTTATCAACAAGCACACTTGGCTTGGTAGGCACACATAGCCTTAGATCTAGTAAATTGCTAAAGCTCACTTGGCTCACTAACATTTTGCTAAAATTATTTCTTTATCTAATTCTTTATTAAAACTTCAAACTTTTCATCATAAAATCAATAAGCCATTTATTTCAAAATTCATTATAAAGATACATACCTTAACTCGGGCCCTTATCCCACTTCTGAAATGTGATAAAATCAAACACTTCAGTAATAATAAATCACCTTTTAATTTCTCACTTCCAATTTATTCACAACACTCTATTTATAGTTATTTAAAACTACACTTATAATTCACAGTGACAGTTCTACAGTGATGTTCACTCTATTGCTGCTCTAAGAAGAATGCCCCTTCCAAATCAAGAATCGACTATTTATTGATCTTTCACCGGAAATAATATTTTAAAAATATATTTTATTAAACACAGTTCCGGCTACAGTTCAGACCGGAAATACACCCACAAATTTTAATTGAATAATGAATTGGCATTCTCCTTAGTTAAATAATTCATTACAAATAAAAATATAATTATAGAAGCCTTAACATTAATTTTAAAGCATAACAATAATAATTTACTAACAATATAAAAAATGTAAACTTAAAATTAATTTGACTTCCTATAAACTCATGCAATAAATAATATTGATTAATCATAAAATGTAAATATAAAATAATTTGATTTATCATTTTTAATTTAATAAATAATCTTGAATAACAATAAATTCACACTTCTCCAAATTAACATTAAATAATTATTTTAAATATTCGAAATTCATTACATGTATTTAAAAAATTGTTTCAGACTTTAGAGTAATAAAGGCTAAAAGATCTGTTGGAAGTACTGGAAACAATTTTGAAACAACTGTGTTCACCCATTGTTCACCAAAGAAACCTCATGAAGTTGAGTTGTAAATATTATTAATAAATATTTTCCTATTTATCAAATATCAATAACAATAAAATAATTATTGTTATGTTATTATTTCTTAAACTTTTTACTAAAGAAAAACTTTCCTATCTCTATTTAAACATTATAGTTAAGGTCTTTTAATCTTTATTTAATATTTTGATTATGATAATGAATAAATATAGGGGCCGGCCTGCCACCAGGTTGAAATTTTAATAAAGAGTACTGTAACAAACATTTTGCTAAAAATTTACTTTAAATAATGTTCACTTATTGTCGCAACCACCTCAGTGGAGGCGAAAACTATAACTATATTAATAACTATGCTGCGTCCACCTGTGTGAGCACACGTGACAATTTCGCCTATGCGGCTAGTCCGCACTAGAATATGGCATTCTATATCGTGATGGCCTAGCAGGTCAATGACCGCGTAGGCTGCCAACTAAACTATACACACGTGTCCATCTGGTAATCACCACAAACGATGAACACGGTTTCTATACTATACTATACTGTGCAGTCGCCTCCAACCACCCCTTACAGCGACCCCTTACCACACGGCCCAACCGAGCGTTCTATAGCTAAGGTCTAAATCAAACCCACTCAACAGTAGGCAGTAATCACTGGATGTGACCAACCGGCCACAAACTGCCACACGGCTCAACCGAGCCTTCTATAGCTAAGGTCTAAATCAAACCCACTCCGCAGTAGGCAGTAAACACTAGATGTGACCAACCGGCCACAAACTACTACAACACCTCGTATAATAAGATAACTAAACGAATCGACTCATTGTTCGCAATATAAATACAGTATCAACATGTTACATAAGACGATTATAATATTATTGTACATAACAGTTTCGAGGCGTTGGATATCCTCGATGAACTGAACACACAGCCTAAATAATAACGTTCAAGATACCAATATTTAAATAATGATAATAATGACTCACTGATAAGACTGCGCCGCGTGCTCGCTCGCCTGCGGTTCTCGATCGTCTGTCTCACAGGTCTGTCCGAGAGCAGCTGAGAGAATGTAGAATCCTCCGAACACTGGTATGTGGAATCCCCAGAACACTGGCTCACTAACACACCCAGTACCACTTGCGGAGCGCACGTCTATTCACTGTCACTGCCACTTACAACTGAACTCTGTGACTACTTGACAACGACTTATATAGACTGCCCCCACTACTGGTGTGCATGAGATAATGTAGTATCTACTTTTATATGTAGATACACTGCACATACACTACAGAGAATATTACAACTACTCTCCTATAATTATATATGAATACCGTTGTTTACCTTTTTTACCTACAAGTTCGCGCGATTCGCGACACTCCCCACCGCAAAGAAAATACAAGCTACGAAATAGGTATCCTGACTCTAATTAATACAAAACTTTTATATAAAACTTCGCTTATGACCTGTACCATTGGTACATTGTCGCTGAAGGAGCAAATCAAACACAGAACACTGTATCTCTGCACACTCTACTCTCGGCTGCGGCTCTAGAGAGCAAGTGAGCGCCAGGCGCCAGCTCTCAATTCTGGCGACCATCTTGCCTTGCCCTGATTGGTAGTAAGCGGCCATCTTTATCCATCAACACCCCATATCTACCTTTCACAACATATATATTATATATATTTTTATTACACAATTACTACTAATTTTTTTTACAAAGTTAACATTTTAGAACGTTATCTACATGAGGCCCACCACCGGTCCGGAAACCAACCCGGCGAGAAGAACCGGCGTAAGAAACTTTTTACTTTACCGGGCCACCGGGCCACCTCTACCAAAAAGGTAGAAAACTACAACAACAGCATAAGCTAAATCACACAGTGTGGAGAAATGTGGCACATCTATATAGAAGCGGCCTATGGTTTGCCAGCCTATTCCCTCCAAGATGTGCTATCATTGAGAAAAGAAACTACCTTATAGTAAGCCTAAGCACACAAACGCCCTCTGGGATTCCATTGTATAGGCGTATACAAATTAAATCAAATGAGCCAAGATATCAAAACTGAAAATATGCAATACAATTTGCAATCAATCACAAGTTAACCGCTTTCAAACCATCACTTCCTCTCTTGTTTAATAATATATTATCTTTTATTTCAGAGTCCATTTCACCAAGCTCCATAATATCAATCATTATATATTAAATTGATGACAACTTATCTCTAAACAGCTGACACCTATAAAACAATTCCGCCGGACACTCCCGCGCAACTAAAAGAGGTGAACTACTTCACCAAATCATTTCGCCAATAAAATTTCTCAATTACACTGATACAAAGCTTTTATATTTAGCGACTCTGCACTTCAACCTTGCCATCCTGTCGAGGCCCATAAGGCACACTATGGAACAACTGAATACTAAAATCTTTACAAAAATTCACAAACCATAAACACCCACAAACCTCGGACCATTGTCAGCTGTTATACCCACTGCCCCCCTAACTATGGTAAACATTTCCTTTAGTGTGTCTGCCACTCAAGTGGCATCCATAGTCCAAGCAACCTCTTACTTTGAATACCAGTACGTATTAAGACACTATGCGTCGGCTTGATCTCCACGCCAAAAGCATGTCATGCGTATATCCGTTCGTCTGTCACGACTCACGCTGCACGCACAGCTGTCAAATCATTTTCGAAAATATTCCAACCTTCAATCACTCTTATTAAACTGAATATATTATTATCTAAACAAACTACCATGAAAGCAATATACAACCTTTATATAATTCGAATCTTCAATAAATAAGCCATTAGTGGCGCAAACACACAGTTTTATATTTTAAACAAAATACTAAATTGGTGGTCAAAGCAGAAATAGCCACCCTTAAATGGTTCCAGAGTAAGACGCCCATTTTGGGCGCTTGGCAGACGAGCTAATATACACAAGAAGTTTTACTGGGCTTTAGCTTTATAAATTCGATCCATGATGCTAAGCTAGTGATTCATTCACCTACATAGTTCACCAGTCCCAAAAACTCTTAAGCTCTTCAAACGTTAAAAGCTGGCAATTTATAGTTTCTAAACTGGCTTCTGAAATTATTTTATTATAAGTAACATAGTTGCCAAGACCATTTTTCCTCTTTTCATTCAATAGATTATTCTAAACCACACGGCCTTTTAGGATAAAAGTAATCATCTAATAATTGCCCTACAGACTACAGCACTCAAACTTTGCCATCCACTGCTCTGCCAGGTCAACTATAATAGGCCTCCTTTTGCCCATTTACTTTTGCGAGGGTCTCACGAGTAGTAGCAGTGACACACGATTTCAGCCCTCGTTTTATTTTACTAGTGTAGACTTTATACATTGGAACTATAGCCGACCGATCCTTTCAACTATTAGCAACGGTACCCGTTTGAATTTTAACCAAACTTCATCTTAATTTACCTTTAAACCCTCTAACCATTTGTAGGTATCTTTATTTTAACCCAACTACGTATTTAATCAGCAGGTATCGTTTGTCTATCCAACGACCTCTAAACATTTTTTGGTATCTTTATTTTAACTAAACCTCGTCTTATAATCAGCAGGCACCATACGGCCCCCACCAAATTACCTCTAAACTTCTCATTTTCGATAGGAAGCAATTTTATTTCCACTTTGTTACCACAAAATAATACATATGAACCATGAGCTCTCCCGCTATGGCGAGACATTTGGTAAAGAAGAGCAAAATCATCAATCTCACAATAATAATATGACATGATAATTTCATTACAAAGTTTATATATGCCACTTTACTGACTTGAGCAGATTAAATTCATTAGGATTATGCAATAATATTTTAGTAATTAAAAATTATTAAATTAATTAATTTCAATAAAGTAAATTAAAGGGTGCGATGATAGCAACACCGAGCGTATACACTCGTAACGGCTACGCTAGACAACAGGACGCCGCCGTCCATCCATCATCAACACTATCGGTTATCGGTTACTAAAAGATCGTATTATATCATAGTGAATTTGGCGCCTGTGAAGGCGTTAATATAGACTCAAGAGACACTGAGCGCAGTGTGATGAGAAAATCAGGCTCATCAACACCAGCCAACTATCAGGCACCCACTTTACAGCTGCCACACCAATATTCAGGCCTTGTCACTTCCTATCCTCCACAATATACCCTCTTCGTACACAGAAAAATTACAGCATGTTATTCTATGAACAATTCCGACTATAGTGTGTGGTTCACTGCTGCACAATGTATTTGCTATGGCAACATAAGCAAGCCCACTGTAGCAAATCAACGAAACCAGCGCCATTTTATGCATATTTAGCAGGTCTAAGAATCCGCTACTGTCTACATATTTTTATATTGCATTTGTTGAACAAGCGATAGTAAACAATAAATTACGAACTTCAACTCGAGACCGACGGCGACCATTGCCTGTGCATTTCGCAAAGGGACAGCTCGACGCCGCGCCCCGCGCCGCCGCAACGGCGTCCCGCGCCACATAGTTATCTAGTCACTTCAACAAAATAACATTCTTTACAAACAAAGAAATACGTTACAACTTCAAATACTTTAAATGGCAACAGAACGTTTGCCGGGACAACTAGTTTAGGAAGGCACTTCCGTTTCAATAGTGCTCGTTAAATGTTATTTCAAGTTTTGTACCAAACCTCCAGCCATATCTAATTTTTCAAATGTTATTAAACTAAATTTTGATTTTGTTATTATTCTCGGAAATTAAAATTTAACTTTAAGGGAAAACAAAATTAGCCGATGATATTAGGTTACAAACACAAATAACGCCCCCAATCCATCATTTTCCAAATTTTGTTTCCCTCTGCTTCGAAATTACCAAGCTTTGGCTGGCTCTGTCAAACTACCTCTAAAATTCTAAGTGAAAATCATTTTCACACTACCTTCGGCCGGTTCCGAGCCGGGTTCGATCCCAGCATCTCCACCATGTCGCAACCACCTCAGTGGAGGCGAAAACTATAACTATATTAATAACTATGCTGCGTCCACCTGTGTGAGCACACGTGACAATTTCGCCTATGCGGCTAGTCCGCACTAGAATATGGCATTCTATATCGTGATGGCCTAGCAGGTCAATGACCGCGTAGGCTGCCAACTAAACTATACACACGTGTCCATCTGGTAATCACCACAAACGATGAACACGGTTTCTATACTATACTATACTGTGCAGTCGCCTCCAACCACCCCTTACAGCGACCCCTTACCACACGGCCCAACCGAGCGTTCTATAGCTAAGGTCTAAATCAAACCCACTCAACAGTAGGCAGTAATCACTGGATGTGACCAACCGGCCACAAACTGCCACACGGCTCAACCGAGCCTTCTATAGCTAAGGTCTAAATCAAACCCACTCCGCAGTAGGCAGTAAACACTAGATGTGACCAACCGGCCACAAACTACTACAACACCTCGTATAATAAGATAACTAAACGAATCGACTCATTGTTCGCAATATAAATACAGTATCAACATGTTACATAAGACGATTATAATATTATTGTACATAACAGTTTCGAGGCGTTGGATATCCTCGATGAACTGAACACACAGCCTAAATAATAACGTTCAAGATACCAATATTTAAATAATGATAATAATGACTCACTGATAAGACTGCGCCGCGTGCTCGCTCGCCTGCGGTTCTCGATCGTCTGTCTCACAGGTCTGTCCGAGAGCAGCTGAGAGAATGTAGAATCCTCCGAACACTGGTATGTGGAATCCCCAGAACACTGGCTCACTAACACACCCAGTACCACTTGCGGAGCGCACGTCTATTCACTGTCACTGCCACTTACAACTGAACTCTGTGACTACTTGACAACGACTTATATAGACTGCCCCCACTACTGGTGTGCATGAGATAATGTAGTATCTACTTTTATATGTAGATACACTGCACATACACTACAGAGAATATTACAACTACTCTCCTATAATTATATATGAATACCGTTGTTTACCTTTTTTACCTACAAGTTCGCGCGATTCGCGACACTTATAGTATAACATTGTTTATTATACAATGTGTCCCGACACCAGTGTCCGATCCTTTAATGTCATGATCTATGGCATATTTTATCGACGAATTGGCTTTAAAAAAATTTCTCTCTCTCACGGTTGTAAAACGGCACGGCAGCCATTTTAATTTTTCTCGGGCTTTCACACTAATCTGACCAGTACTTCTCATGTAAATATCCTATGAAGATAAAAAAGGTCTCATTTGATAGCTGAATTTGTGGACTACGCTTACATAGGCAATATGTTATAAATTTTGTGGAATTAAACATAGAAAAACCCAAGTTTAAGAAAAAAAAATGTGTATTTTTTATTAATGGCTTTTTGTGCAAAATCTAACAAATTAAACTGGTTCTTTTTTATGTTAAAAAGATAGAAGAGGTTTTCATCTTCTAAAATTATTTTACTTCAATGCTCTAAGTCAGATAGTTTAGAAGTTATAACGATTTTCTTATGATGAGGTGGTCAGATTAGTATGAAGCCACAGAAAATTTTTTTTTTTGCTTGTTGGAGAAAAAAATAATTTGAAAGCCAATTTGTCACTAATATATGCCAAACATCATGAGTTAAATTTTTTTTTCTTCAACTTTTGAAAAAAAATTTCTCTGGCTTTATACTAATCTGACCACCTCATCATAAGAAAATCGTTATAACTTCTAAACTATCTGACTTAGAGCATTGAAATAAAAGAATTGTAGAAGATGAAAACTTCTTCTATCTTTTAAAAATAAAAAACATTAATAAAAAATACACAATTTTTTATCTTAAACTTGGGTTTTTCTATGTTTAATTCCACGAAATTTATAACATGTAACATGTTGCCTGTGTAAGCGTAGTCCACAAATTTAGCTATCAAATGAGACGTTTTTTATCTTCATAGAATATTTACAAGAGCAGTTCTGGTCAGATTAGTGTGAAAGCCCGAGAAAAACTAAAATGGCTGCCATTTTACAACCTTGAGAGAGAAAAAAAATTTGAGGGCCAATTTGTCGATAAAATATGCACTAGATCATGACATTAAAGGATCGGACACCGGTGTCGGGACACATTGTATATTCAGGAGTTTTATAAATACGGGTCAAAATCGTACCATTAACTTACATTGTTAAAAAAAATGAGGAATCCATAAACTCTTTGTGCATAAGGTTTTTAGAAAAGTTTCTATACTAAATTTGTAATTGAACATTTTTAAAATTAATAAATACTATAAAAAGTGCTTGTTGTTTTGTGTTGTGCCCCAAAAATTCCAACATCAAAATGATAATATATCGTGGATGGACTTACCATTTAGTATTTTATTTCATTCTTAATATTGTTTTCAAACTTGCTTGTATAATATTTTAATATTATGTTGTTTTACCCTGTGGGAAAAGTTTACTAGCATAGAATAAATAAAATAAAAGTAATACTTGCCACTGGTGTCTTATATATAGCTTTTCAATAAAGTAACACAGTTTTGTTTCTTAAAGCTTGTATTTGCTTCATTCTTTAACTTACTCTTCCATAGCAATATGAAGCCTATGTTGAGTTAAAAATGCAACATCTAACATTGCTTCTGGATCGAGGAGGTCTTTAACAAATTCATATTTTAGACTTTCCTCGTATGCAAACATGATGCTTGTGTCATCTAACATCATCTTGGAAGCAACCAATGCAGCTATACAGTTTTTTAATCTTGCTACAACTTCACGATCGGAACGACTTACAACCTGAAAAATTAGCATTGTAAAAACTATAATAGATATTACATATAGTAAGAAGCACTAAACTTACATAAATACTAGTCTAAGGCCTTGTTCACACCAAACCGACTGTGAGCCACCGAATGTGAGCGAATGTTACGCTAGTTTATTGTATTTCTATACATATTCACTTTTTCGTTCACACCTAACCGACAATACGCCATTACGCTAGGCGTAGGCGCGGTCATTCGATACCATATATTTTCACGTTCACACTGGGGCTCACTGTGAGCCTGCTCGTATATGTAGTCAGTTTGGTCTGAACACGCACTAAAGACCCAATCTACTTACTTGAAGCTCATAATTTTCCACTTCTTCCTTGTTATCTTCAAATGACACATCTTGCTTTTGAGGGCTGAGCCATATGTAGCCATTGTTACCAATAATGATAGAAATGCCACACGGTAAATTGTGGAAATGATTTTTCCTTCTACGAATTAGTGATGGAAATACTTTGACCAATATTCCTTGTGACAACTGAAAAAAAGATAAAATTGATAAGTTTAAAATTTAACCGATTCGTTGCCACCTTCATTTCAACAAATTCTTACGACAGGCCAAGTACTTTGTTCGATGACGCACCATAAGCGTCATCGGCCCTGCTAAACGATGACGCGCCACGTGCGGCATTGGCCACTGGTTGTGTTTTATGCATATTTTATTGTAAATAGGCGTAAATCAGAGAGGGAAAAGATAAATTTTGTGTGCAGTGTTCGTATTAGTTGTAATTCAAAGCTGATATGGCGTATAAAAGTAGTAATTCATACTGTTAACAAAATGTGTAAGTAGTCGTCAACCTTTGGCACAAATTTTGCTCATACGAGTATGTAGGTATTGTTACGGATACGGACACGTGGTGCCATCTAGCGTCGGACCAGCGAACTTACCAAGGGAACACAGGCAACGTAAATCCCCTACTCGCTACTAGATGACGCTAGGTGTATGTACCTACGAGTACTTTCTAGAAATATCTCATATTTGTTTACGCATATCGGGTTTATTCTGGGATGTTCCGGAATTTTCTGAGATTCGATCCGGCCCGTATAAATAGTCGCAGACAGTCCGGCCGGCAATTCAGTTTTATCTGAGCTATCTTCAAGGCGACTTCGGAGCGAAAACAAGTGATCAATAGTGAGTGATTGTGATTGTGATAGTGACTCGGCTACGACCTAGGACAGTGATAGTGCTCAGTGATTTGGATCTAGTGCTTAGTGTTTGGACTCAGTGTGAGCTAGTGATTAGTGATTAGTGTGAGCTAGTGTTTGTGAATAAAGTCTTCCAGAGAGTCACCAGGTCTTTCTCTCCGAATCTTCGAACCATAGCACGTAACAACTGGTGTCAGAAGTGAGATTTGGAGATGCCATTGACTCCGAGAGAGGACTTCAAGGGGAGTGTCAGGACAAGGGCGCAGCGAGCTGCTGCCATTGACTCCGAGAGAGGAGTTGGCGGTGGAGCTGCAGAGGCCACACCCACTGGGGACCAAGCTCCGCCCACTGCGGGGCAGGCCCTACCCGCTGGCCCCGCCCACCAGGCTCCGCCCACTGACCACGCCCCCCAGGCTCCACCCACTTCGGGTGAAGCCACGCCCACTGGCTCCGCCCACCGGGACCCGCCCACTGACCACGCCCCCCAGGCCCCGCCCACTCTGGACATGGCCACGCCCACTAGCTCCGCCCACCAGGCCACGCCCACTCAGGCCACGCCCACTGGCCCCGCCCACTGGGCCCTGCCTGCTCAGGCTCCGTCGACTAGCTCCATCCATCCTGCCACGTCCGTAGTTTCTACGGCCCCTCAAATGGCTCTTCAATTGGAAAGTTTAATTAAATTAATGGAGCTGCAAAGAGCTGATATTCAGGCTTTGCAAGAGGCACAAGATCGCAAGCTCGGCGCTTTGCAGGAGTCCCAAAAAGCTGAAAGTCAGGCCTTGCAAGATTCTCAAAAGGCTGAAATTCAGGCAATGAGGGAGTCACAAGACCGCAAACTTGGCGCTTTACAAGAGTCACAAGAGCAACAAAAGGACCTCCAAGAGAAAGCGCTTCTGGCTATAAAGGATGTCAGTGACACGGTGACTAAGCTTCGGAAAGATGTCGATGTAATGAAAGAACGAGTTACCGGGTTAGAATCGGTTGTGGAAAATTTGAAAACCGGATTCACTGAACTGCAGAAGAGAGTAGTGCGCCTTGAAACTACGGGAGTTACAGTGTCTAGTGGAGCCACTGGAGTGATGCAAGGGCCAAGAGTAAAGGTGCCGCCGTACGATGGCACTACTTCTTGGAACGCTTATCGTCGGCAATTTCAGACTGTTGCTACCGTAAACGGATGGACGGAAGAGCAATGCCTGACCGCTCTCATTGTGGCACTCAGAGGGCAAGCTTTGTCGGTCCTGGAGGCACTGCCACATACGGGAAATGGGTTCCAAGACCTGATGGAGGCACTGGAATCCAGATACGGGGAGCGACACCTGGAGCACGTGTTCCGTGCCCAACTGCGTGATAGAGTCCAACGCTCAGAAGAAGGGCTTCAACAATGGGCGTTGGAAATTGAAAAACACGTCAGGAAGGCATACCCAGGAGCTGACACCAAGATGGTCGACACAAATATTGTTCAAGGATTTGTCGACGGAATCAAAGACCTGGAGGTCAGAGCTGCAGTAAGGCTTGGTCATCATACCTCGCTGAAGGAAGCGTTAGCGCATGCACTGGAGGTCGAGGCTGTTCGGCGTGACATACGGCAGACCCATAATATCCGCGAGGTCGCTGCGGAAGTCAGGGAGGGTAGGGCTCCTACGAAGAAAAGATTTGAAGCTATATGCTATAAGTGCGGTGAGAGGGGCCATCTTCAGCTCAACTGCCCGCAGAAGAAGACCCAGATGGCAAGGATGGAAAGGATCGAGGAACAGATAGAGGAGCTGAGGAAGCAAGCAGTTTCGTTCCCTGCCCGGGATAAGGGGAAACGAATAGAATCCAGGACTAGGTGGCGAGTATTGGACAATGTGGAGAGAGCCCCAATAACTGTTACTTCCCAGGCACGGAGCGGAAGAACAAAGACAAATACTTTGGGTCTCTTGGAAAATGATGCTATGAGGAAGGCTCAGGAAAGAGATGACGACCTTCGGCACATCATCACATGGAAGAAACGCGGTGACGTAAAACCAAACTGGAGTGAGGTTGCACCCACTGGCGCTGTCACTAAGGCGTACTGGGAGCAATGGGACAGTCTGATACTTCAAAATGGAATACTTTACCGGAAATGGGAGAAGACTAACGGCAGAGAATTCCATCTTCAGATAGTTGTCCCAAGGACGAGAGTACCAGATGTTCTCCGTGAAATTCACGATGGCGTATCAGGAGGTCATCTAGGTGTCAAGAGGACGTTAACAAAAGTGCGAGAACGATTCTACTGGTTGCATTGTCGAGATGATGTGCAGGATTGGTGCCGCAAATGTACTACTTGCGCTGCAGTGAAGGGACCACAGACAAGGAGCCGTGGGAACCTGCGCTTGTATAACGTTGGCGCACCGTGGGAACGAATTGCAGTTGACGTAGCTGGGCCATTTCCTGTAACGGAATCGGGAAACAAGTATTTTATGGTGGTCATGGATTACTTCACAAAATGGCCCGAAGTGTTCGCCATACCAAATCAGGAAGCTACAACAGTTGCTTCTAAGCTAGTCGAAGAAGTGATATCTCGCTTTGGTGTGCCTCTAGAAATCCATTCCGATCAGGGCCGGAATTTCGAATCGCAGGTCTTCCAGGAAGTGTGCAGGATTTTGGGAATGCATAAGACGAGGACCACCGCGTACCATCCACAATCTGATGGAATGGTTGAGAGATTTAACCAGACCCTTGAGAGGCATTTGGCGAAATTGGTAGATGACAAACAAAAGGATTGGGACAAGTATATACCGCTCTTCCTTCTGTCGTACCGTACCGCCGAGCATGAGGGCATAAAAGCTACCCCGGCGTATGTCAATTACGGTAGAGAACTACGAGTGCCAGTAGACCTCTTGACGGGAGGGTCACCGGAGGAACCAAAGACCGTACAAGACTATGTCTGCGATTCAAGGGAAAAGATGCGTTATATACACGCAACGGTTCGGGAAAATGGGTTACAGTCAAGTGAGAAAATGAAGACCAGATACGACCGGAAAGCGAACACGAGCGGCTTCGAAGAAGGGTCACTGGTGTGGCTGCATAACCCAACTCGCCGAAAAGGGAAATCTCCAAAGTTGCAGACCAAGTGGGACGGCCCATACAAAGTGGTTACCCGATTGAATGACGTGACTTACAGGATCCAAAAGCAACCAAGAGGGACATTCAAAGTGGTACACAAAGACCGTCTGGCGCGTTACCATGGCAGTAACAACGATGCTCGGGACGAGCATCTCTAAGAGGGGAGTAGTGTTACGGATACGGACACGTGGTGCCATCTAGCGTCGGACCAGCGAACTTACCAAGGGAACACAGGCAACGTAAATCCCCTACTCGCTACTAGATGACGCTAGGTGTATGTACCTACGAGTACTTTCTAGAAATATCTCATATTTGTTTACGCATATCGGGTTTATTCTGGGATGTTCCGGAATTTTCTGAGATTCGATCCGGCCCGTATAAATAGTCGCAGACAGTCCGGCCGGCAATTCAGTTTTATCTGAGCTATCTTCAAGGCGACTTCGGAGCGAAAACAAGTGATCAATAGTGAGTGATTGTGATTGTGATAGTGACTCGGCTACGACCTAGGACAGTGATAGTGCTCAGTGATTTGGATCTAGTGCTTAGTGTTTGGACTCAGTGTGAGCTAGTGATTAGTGATTAGTGTGAGCTAGTGTTTGTGAATAAAGTCTTCCAGAGAGTCACCAGGTCTTTCTCTCCGAATCTTCGAACCATAGCACGTAACAGTATTAATGATTTTAATTAGTGCTGGTTACTAAAAGCCGAGCTTTGTGAGGGCTCACGTCGTCACACCTTGACTGACTGATGATAACACACGGACTCGCGCACGAAGGGTTCCGTACCATTATAGAGCAAAATTATGCCGAAAATTACGTTTTTGTATGGGAGCTACCCTTCATTTTTTATTTTATTTATTTAATTTAATTTTGTTTTTAGTATTTGTTATTATAGCGGCAACAGATATTCATAATCCGTGAAAATTTCAATTCTATTACCGTTCTTGAGTTGCGGCCTGGAGACAGACAGACAGACAGACAGACAGACAGACAGACGGACAGACAACGAAGTCTTAGGCTGGCCTCACACAGCCGGAATGTCTTTCTGAATTCATATTATTAATTCAGAAAGACTGGAATTCCATATAATATCAGTAAGTATGCTCCACGTACATATTCTGATTTTTTCAGATTATGTTTCTCAGATCGATCTGTAAGAATGATACTGACGAGCGTTCTGAATTCCGGATCGATAAATTTAAGATTATTATTTCATAACGCGCGTATTCCCATACATTTTAATAGAGCGGCACACACATACTGGAATCAGATTATGAATTATTTCAGTTGACACTGCAAGAAGCTAACCCCTGGACGTGTTGTGACCTGCTGGCGTGATGTCTGACACGGAAAATTTAATCTTAAGCATTGAAATATAGGACACATCCATTGAAGATTACCATGACAGGGAAAAAACATAGCGTGGTTGGAAATTCTTAAAAGTTTAATTCCAAATTGGGAAACATTAAGTGAAAACGAAAGTAAAAGAAAAATAATATTTATTAGTATTAATTCTTCTTCCATAAAGACGTTTAAATATGTGCCAGGAATCATGAGACTACTGATCAATCTTATTTTCAAAGATGTGTGTGAGGCAAGGTGCCGAAATTTAGATTATGAATTTCCGATTATGAATTATTCAGAGAGACGTTCCGGCTGTGTGAGGCCAGCCTTAGTAATAGGGTCCCGTTTTTATCTTTTGGGTACGGAAGTTAGAACCCTAATTACATGTTAAAGTACAAATCAATAGGCATGATAGTTTTTCCGTAAAGGTTGTGGGATTTATTATGACTAGCAACGTCATCTATTTTAGTTGAAGAATAAATAACTTAGAGTAGTTGTGTAGCTATGACAATATAAATTTGTATTAACATTTAAGAGCTCTCAGAAAATCGTTTATTTAAACAAATGAAATACGTTTGTTTTGGATAATCAGCAGGAATATAATGACTTTCCTGAATATAGCCAGCCACGATTTACAAATATACTCAAATGAAAATTGCCTGGAAAACGACAATAAGGAGAATGAAAGTTTTCCAGAATATAGTCACTCAATATTGCAAAACTTTACATTGAAAAGGATATTAAGTAATTGAAAGTTCTCGTATTTGTCATGACGCAAAAAATAACTCAATAGACAGTAGCATCGAAGCTAAATTACTGACGCTGATGAAGATGAGTGTTAATAAGAAAAAAAAGTTTCATAAATACGCTAATCGCAGAAAAGTAGTCTTCGAGTGAACCAATGATTGACGATCTCTGACTAGTAGCCTTTAATTCTAAAATAAACGGCCACGCATAAAATTGAGTTCAACATGTATATTTAGACAAGGGAATTGTAATTACAGTATAATAAATTAGTTTTAACGTGTTTTTTAACAATTCTTATATGCCGCGTCTGGCGCGTCATCGGCCTCACTAAAACTTTTTGAATGACGCGCTGGGCGCGGCATTGGCCACGAATCGGTTAATCCTTCGATCGTGGATTCTTGGAAATCTATTGTTATTCTATTGTCTCGCTCACCAGTGACCTTATGGGGCTTTATGCGTAATAATACCTTGTTCGTGGATTCTTGGAAATCTATTGTTATCGCCGTTGCATGCGACCGCTTGGGGCTTGAGGGATTAAGGCTGCGTTTCCACTCAAGCGGAGCGGAGTCCGAATTGACCAATCAATTGAATGACAGCGAAGCGGAGCGAATATTTCGAGCATGGTGATAGGCCAATTTGGCACCGCTAAGCTCCGCTCTGCTCCGCTCCGCTTCAGTGGAAACGCAGCCTTAGAGCTGATTAGTATTATGATCATACTTTTAAAGCATTACTATGTTCTTAATCCTAGGGTATTAATAAAAAATTATTTATAATCAACCTTGCCATATTTTAAGCTCCTGGTATGTAGAGATAGTGATCCATCTGAGAAAACACTTTGTACTTCTGCACTGATGAGGTCCCCTTCCTGAAGGTGCTTTCTCATCATTTGCTCATCCTCTGCTGATCTCCTGCGCTGAAAAGAAAAGAGAAGATATGCCTTGTCTTTAATTTTTATCTCTAAAGGTAAGTAAGTTTCTTTGATGTGTTGTTTTAAACCAAGTTTTGAAGCTAGAGAGAAATACCAACCAATTCACCACCAGGAAGATTAACAGATGAAAGTTGAAGTACAGAGTCCAAGCGAGAGTTTGTCTCCACCTTCCATCTCTTTTGCTGCACTTCTAACACCCTGCCGACTATCACATCACCAATTTCACCCACATACCGACTCTTGAGAGGTCTTACACATATTAGTTTATTAACTTTCTGCATTACTCCAGCAACTGAGGACTTGAGACAATCATCCTCTGTGTAAGTTCCATGGCCACTGAAAATCATACGGAAGTACATTAAAATTTCTAAAACTAATCTCGCCCTTATAGAATTATGAAAATACGAACCGCATAAAGTCTTGCATCCCACAAATAACTTCTCCTGGAGTATAGAACCTTGGTAGTTCGTTATTTGCGGCCACAGAATGGTTTACTCGCTCTGAAGCTAACCTTATAGATACATGACCCGTCATTTTCGGTATTATAATAATATGCACTAGGTTTGTAGTAATTTATTATTAATTCATCAATTTTAAAACTATTTAAATAAAATTAAACTTAATTTTCACATAACAAGAAAATTACAAAATATTTTTTGTAAACAATGCTCGAGACGTGAATTTGACAGTATTCTTCCTTCGTCTTCGTTTTGCATTTTTTGAAAAGAATTTTCATCCAAAATGGCGAACAATGAACGTGACTGTACTAGTCATTGGACAGTACTATAATAGTCATTGGGCAGAACACAAAAACACTATATTTATTGAGGTTGCTTTAAAACTACCTGCTTTTCTTTAAAATCAGGCGTTTTATTACTTTAAAAACATGCGGTACAACAATAAAATTATAAAATATGTTGTGCTTTGTCCAATGATTTGTACTGTCCAATCCATATCCAATCACTATTCATTTGTGTGTGGCTTTATGAAAATAGTAAGAAGTGGAAGAAGCCAAAGGGTTTTCTGACTTTGACAGCTTTGATTTGTGACTTGACAGTTGACACTTGACATCACGGTTGTTGCTTTCAAATTTCAATATATACTAGTAATCTGTGTCAATAATCATTGGTTTCCGATAAATGTTTTGTTATTAAAATGTTTGTTTAATAATATAGCTTACTTTTCTTCCAAATAGGTTGCAAAACGTTCTTAAAATGTCTCTTAATGCTGCACCTATCACAGCAACGGACAGTTTGTCCCAAGCTTTGAAAGCAAACATAATTCCTAACCAAGAATACTTGCTGCAGGTACGGCTAAAAGACTTTTATAGAACTGGTATACGGAACAGTGGATAATTATTAACAAATTTCAGGGCTCGGTCTTGGATTCAGCGGTTGAAGTGCTTCTTCATAGACTTCGAGGTCTGTGTGACAACGTAGATGCTGGACCCGAAACTTTCGACGATCAAGAAGTCTGCTTTAGTTTACGAGATCCTAATCAACAGGTATGTAAACAATATATTGTGTATGTGGTAAATTATAAAAAGCATAGAACATTTTGTTAATTTCAAATATTATACTGACGAGCTTTTGCCCGCGGCTTCGCTCGCGTTAAAGAAATGTTATTATATACAAACTTTCATCCCCTATTTGAACCCCTTGTGGTGGGAATTTATCAAAATCCTTTCTTAGCGGATGCCTACGTCATAACATCTACCTGCATAGCAAATATCAGCCCGATCCGTCCAGTAGTTTGGGCTGTGCGTTGATAGATCACCATGTCAGTCAGTCACCTTTGAGTTTTAAATATCTATATGTGATAAATTATAAATAGCATAGAACATTTCGTTAATTTCAAATATATTGATTACAGGCAGCACCATTGATGTTGAGAGTTCGAAAAGCACTAGATGCGCGTGATATGCCTTACCAATTGAGATACATTGGACAGCCAGACTTAGGTGATAAGAACAGACCTACTGTTGTACGCTCCAGTCTGGATATAGCATGCAGTGGAATGCTGATTGACTTTCTAACTGAACTTGGATGCAGGATTGAATTTGAATATAGTGTGAAAGGTATTAACTACGGTCAAAATACATTTAATGTATGAAAAGCAGTGTTACCAGATTTTTTTTGTGTTTAAATTTGTGTTAAAATAATGTTTACGTGACAATACATATCAAAAGTAGCCAAAGAAAATCTACCCTCTACCTCCCACACTCTTATCTCCATTACGCACCTTTCTTTCTCAGCATGCTGCACCTACGTTCGGGCATTCCCTGAAAAGCGGGGCTGTACCTGTCCCGCGCAGGACATTTAATTTTGATGAAAAAATCGGGATGTCTGGCAATGCCGTTCAGAAGTTTCTTAAATGTCAAATACCTTTTCCTGTTTTTTGTAATAAAACTAATAAAATTAATCTGTTGTAGGTTACATGTTCAGAAAAGGAAGAATGAAGATTACTGTGGCTAAAGTGTTTAAGATTTCACAGACTTCCATGCCCCCTGAACCAATATCTCAGAGCTACCTCGTTGAACTATCAGTAAGTGATTTTTACTTCTTTTTAGCACTAAATTTAATATAGCAACTGCAATGATAAGTGTCATAAATAAGTGTAATAAATCACATGCTTAAAATGTTATGTTTGCTTTAAATGGTACCCAGTATGGTGCAACTTCAATATTATTTTAACATTGCAGGTGCTAGCACCACAGGGTCAGGATGCTATTGGAGAAGATATGAGGACTTTTGCCGACCAACTCCGACCTTTAGTACAACTCGACAAAATTGACTACAAAAGACTAGGTCACATGTCTGTCCCATAACAAATGTTTTCCCTCTATGATAATATGTAATTATTTATTTACAATAATGCTTGGGACACACTAATGAGAAATGCCATGAATTATTGCGATAATGCTAAAACGTGTTATAGCATTCTCACCTTTATATGCCATCAATTATTATCTAGGTGATAATGCTACAACATGTTTTAGCATTATCGCAATAATTCATGGCATTTCTCGTTAGTGTGACCGGAGCATAACAAAAAACCGCAATGTTAAATGGTCAGTGCAAAATTTTAGAACAGGTTTTTCAAATACTTTTATAACAAGTTAAGATCATGGCAGTTGTAGTTTTCATTCTATAGATGTTCATATTAATAATTAGGTCAAAAATATTTTTAACAATAAAACATTTTTCAACTTTCAAGATGTAGAAATACTTCCTAACCCTAGGTTCTAGAGTGCAAAGAACAGAGAACTTAAGGTACAGAACCTAAGTACTCAGTGCTATTCACATATTATATAATATAATTATTTTATAGCATAAGGTAAAGTAATTATGTATTTCCAATTAAATGATTTTTCTTACACATAATGTTACAAAGTTTTAAAATACATAATATTATTTTACAAAGTCTAGGTTTTTCTTGACATATTTTACTGTGACATGCTCTCCGTAATCATAATCGTCATTATTCAGTCCTTGAAGATGTGCAAAATTACCAAAGAACAGACACCTTTCATAATTTACTCTTACAAATTCTGAAAATATAATGTAAATTAGGTACTATATAATAAAAAAAAAACCTTTTAGTTACTACCTAAATACCTATATTTTGAGTTTGAACTTACTAAATACACAAACACTTTACAGCTTAAAATCCAGACATACTTACTTACTTACTTACTAATATTATAAATGCGAAAGTGTGTCTGTCTGTCTGTCTGTTACCTCTTCACGCCCAAACCCCTGAACCGATTTCGCTGAAATTTGGCATGGAGATACTTTGAGTCCCGGGAAAGGACATAGGATACTTTTTATCCCGGCAAAGTGTACGGTTCCTCCGCGATAAACGAACATTTGGCGCAACGGAGTTGCGGGCGTCATTTAGTAATTTATAATTTATAAGACTTGCAGTTATATTTGGCCACTCGTCAACAGATGGCACTGTGTGACGCATTTCCAATCAATTACATATTTTAGTTACTCAAGTGAAAAAAGTGATCTCTAATTTTATAATTTTGACGTACGTACCTGTTTCATGCTTACAATTATAAAGGTCCATGACACATTCGTTGTCAAATATAAATGTAGAGCTTGTTGTAAAATCTTGAGCGCATATTTTCTGAAAATACGCCGGACACGTACCGCAACTGCAATAACATTAATTATGCAACAACATCAACATACAAATTTATTTATTATTTATTTAATTATTTATTTTTAAAGGGTTTTTTCTAAACGAAAATGACACTAGTGTTGCAATTAAATGAACTTACATACTATCTGTGATTCTGCGACTTAAACCTAAGTTAACAATTTTATACCAATGTTTGGCAGATTCAGAATTAGTACAGGACAAAACAGTGTTACATAAGCCTACATCAAAATAATTAAAATTATAATCAGAAAAGAAAGATTTCCCGCTCAGCTGCGTTACGGTCACACTCAACTGTGTGTGTGACCGTAACGCAGCTGAGCGGGAAATCTTTCTTTTCTGATTATAATTTTAATGGAGGATGCTTACCAATTGCTAATGAGCAAGTGGTAAGCATCCTCCACCCGCGCACATCGCAAACAATTAGGGGACTCCTATTTTCCCATCATGTGCGCAAAACAGTTACATGGAATGTGGCCGGACCGCAGGCTGAGCGCCAGTACAACCTCATCCCTGCTCATATTGGTCACATCAATCCAGGAGTTACTTGGAACTACAGGTTGCACTGTTTTGAACCATATATTTACTGCAAGACCTTTCATCAAAGTACTCCTTCCAAATTTTGCTACATCTGTCTTTCGGTATATACACACACCGGCAAAATTAGCGGAACATAGGTAAAAAGGGCCACAACTTGAATTCAAGTGGGTCGGGCTGTGTGAAATCCTTTTTTATAGTTTCTAAGCTCATTTAAGAAATAAAATATTGAACACAACTGGGAAGCTAACAGATTTTTATTGCAATTATGCCCTACTAAGTATTTTTCGATGATTGACGTTGTAAGTGTTTCTGATAAGAATGGCGTTTTTAGCGGGGTGCAAGGTATGCCAACTCATTTGATTATTTGATTTTTGGAAGAACACATTGCTTAGATACAAAATTAGTGATTTTCCAGCATCTACGACTGCTAGAGCTGTAACCACGATAGAGAAAGGTCACACCTACCGTTCGGTCAGTCAGGCCTTAGGTGTGTCGGCTTTCGTGGTCCATCGTAACTTTCAACGCTACAGAGAGACTGGATCTTACGTTTGGAGACGAGAACAAGGCAGACTTCGGGTGGCAATGGTTCAGGATGACCGTTTTGTAAGGGTACAAGCCTTAAGAAATCGACCTCAAACTGCTTTGCAGAGACGAAACCTGTCGGAACAGGTCCGAGATTGACGTGTAAGTGATTGTACAGTAAGAAGAAGAATCAAAGAAGTTAAATTAAACTCAAAAGTGCCAGCAAGGGCACCAAAACTTGAGACAGGACCGCAAAGAGCCAGGCTAAGATTTGCGCGTGAACATCAAAATTTAACAAGTGAGTGAAATCGTGTGCTGTACAGTGATGGGAGCAAACTCTGTGTAAATTTTGTTGACAGGCGATAAAGAATGTGGATAAATCGTAAGGAACGCTATAGCCCATCAAACTTAACGGACACAGTGGCCTATCATGCAGGCTTCGTAATGGTTTGGGGTGGCATATGATTTGGAGCCCGCACGGAGCTGATGATTGTTCATGATGGTACTTTGACAGTACAGGGCTATAGCACAAACATCCTAGAACTGCATGTTGTGCCTTTTACACAGTTTTAGGCAGTAACTTCAATTTTATGCGCGTCCATAGAGTAAAAACATCGGGTATTATTACCTAAATGATGCTGGCGTAGCCCAGGTGGAGAGGTCAGCACGGTCTACGGATGTGGATCCGATTGAGGACGTATGGCACATCAATGGGTGAACGGTACGAGTTAAAACTCCAGCTCCAAAATGTGTTCAAAAGCTCGAGTTGGCGCTACTGGAGGAGTAGAAGAATATCCCACAGGAAATGATCGACAATCAAAATGCAAGCATGGAATGGCGTATCCAGACCCTCTTGAGATCCATAGAAGGCATTACACGCTTTAAACATGGCATTTCTTAAGTAAAAATGAAGAATTTAACTTAAAAACTTACTACTGAAATTTCAAAGATTTTTCTTAATTTTTGATTTTTGCAGATTTTTTCTATTTTACACGTTTTTATGCCCTAAATTTATATAAGTTTTATTTTTTAATCGTCAATTATTTAATAAATAAATAAATATATAAGAAACAGCGAATAATTTTCAAAAAAAAAAAATTTTGTTGTGTTCCTCTAATTTTGCCGGTGTGTATAGAACAAATCAGTAAAATAAGGTGTCTGCCTGTTGTATGGGTTTCCATTGACCGCGGCCTGCTTTGCTAAAACACCTACCCGTTCATTGTTAACTATACCAATATGAGCAGGGATCCACTGTAAAAAAAAATAATTCCGTTACGTTGCAGTCGATGAATATTGTCTATTATTGTATAATGTATAGGCTAACGGCATCAACATACAATAATTATTAGTCGTGTACGTTTGGTTTTCAATGCACATTGCGCATGCGCAAAGTTATAAATTATAATAATAATAGCTCCCACACCGGTTTCGGTGACGGTGGCCGGTTTCATTGAAACCAAGACAGGTACGCAGGAGTAATTTTATAGTGCCCAAGTGTGTGCGCAGTACACAAGAGCACTCTCTATTCCTTTACTCTCTCATAACCCAGTGGGACGCCAGACCGACACGACTGGCGAGAGATCAGGCGCAGGACCGACTTTTTACATGCCCATCCGACGCATGGATCATCTTACTTGTCAGACAATGAGGTGATCAGCCTGCATTTGCATTGTCCTAACCAAACTTGGAAATAACATGTTTCCAACGCGGGAATCGAACCTACGACCTCCGAGTCAAGAGCCGAGTTCTGAACCACTGGACCACGGAGGCGTTTGCAAAGTTATAAATTGGTGTCATTGTGAGTGTCATGTTCTAAAATACCTAAAATCTGACATAAATTGATCGGTATTTTAGAATATGACACTCACACTGACACTCAAAAAAGCCGCGCATGCGCAGTTGAAAAACCAAGCGAACACGACTATTAAATATCCCTATGCAGAGGTCGGAGCAGAGGGCGCTACTAGCACATATAGTAAATAACCCGACCAAAATCCAACATGTTGCACACGCCATAATAATTACTATTATCAGAATGTCGACAGAAACGTTGTCAAACTTTTTATTTACTGTCTCTGCTGGAGATGCCGCCTAGTTTGAAAACGTTTATCCTATTTCTGCAATAATTTTTAATTCGCTTCAGTCATTTAACTCATTTTTCTCACCTCCGGGCGGAAAACATCAAGTGGAAGGCCAGGGATTTACTAAGCGACAAACAATACGGGTTCCGTAAGGGTCGCTCGGCTGGCGATCTCTTGGCGTACCTGACTCATCGTTGGGCTCAGGCAATTGAGTCGAAGGGAGAGGCATTGGCTGTTAGTTTGGACATTGCGAAGGCCTTTGATCGGGTTTGGCATAAAGCGCTGCTATCAAAGCTTCCATCATACGGGCTGCCCGAGAAATTATGTAAGTGGGTCACTGGTTTCTTAGCAGACTGAAGCATAAATGTCGTAGTTGACGGCGAATGCTCGGAGACTCACTCTGTTGATGCTGATGTCCCTCAGGGCTGTGTGCTATCGCCTACTCTATTCTTAATGTTGCAGACCAGCAGTATTAATTGCTATGCAGATGACAGTACAGGTGATGCTGTGTATACCGGCTCCCCCAATTTCTCGGCAAAATGTCACTGAGAGTCGAAATCTCCCCTAGCATTGAGATACTTGGCGTCAACATATCGAGCGAAGTCCAGTTCCGATATCATCTAGAGGGTAAGGCCAAATTAGCCTCGAAGAAGCTTGGTGTTCTTAACAGAGCGAGACAGTACTTCAGTCCGGACCAACGCCTACAACTCTACAAGGCGCAGGTTCGGCCTCATATGGAATATTGTTCTCATCTCTGGGCAGGGGCGCCAAAATACCAACTGCTCCCTCTGGATCGTATCCAACGAAGGGCCGCTCGAATTGTTGATAGCCATAGTGTTTCAAACAGCTTGGAACCCTTGGAATTACGCCGAGATGTAGCCTCGCTCTGCATCCTCTATCGGTTGTATCACGGGGAGTGCTCTGAGGAATTGTTCGGAATCATACCACCTGGCACCTGCATCTTTTCGCCATCGACCCACGCGAAAAACATACCATCCTCATCACCTTGATGAGTGGCAGTCTTCCACAGTGCGTTTTTCGCGTAACTTTTTGCCGCGCACTGTAAAACTCTGGAACGAACTGTCACCAGCAGATTTTCCGGACCTATACGACCTGCAAACCTTCAAGAAAAGAGCGTATTCCCTCTTAAAAGGCCGGCAACGCACCTGCAGCTACGGTAGTTGCTTACCATCAGGTGACCCGTTTGCTCGTTTGCCCCCTTATTCAATTAAAAATAAAAAAAAATTCTTCCCGCTGCTTGCCGATGTTGCCGTTTTCCGCCTCCGTCGATGAGAAAAATAGTATACGCACCATGGGCAGTAAATAAGGAAGCCTCAGATCACATGTTTGTTACATGTGATCTGAGGCATTTCTTATTTTCCTACCCTAGATGCGTAATGTACTGGATCACCACCCGCGCAATGGGCCCCGAGAAGAAAGCTCCCTAGATGCCCGGGGAGCTCTCGGTGAAGAAGCAGAGGCAGAACACCAGCCGCCGAAACGGAAATGTGCCGGACGCGGCAAGCGCCGTGAGGACGCGGAGTTCGCCAGAGGTCCCGTGTCCCACGGCTGGAAGGAGGGCATGGGGGGGTTTTAGTCGTATATATATATATAGCTTCCAGCCGTGGGACACGGGACCTCTGGCGAACTACAACAGAATAGCACAATATATATAACTATATATTGTGCTATTCTGTTATGTAAACATAATAGAACTAATATCATGTAAATTCTTACTCTGATTCCTCCGTTGAATTCGTTTCTGTCGAATTGCTTATTTCTGTAGAACTACTTTCGTCCATCGTATCTTTGCTTTGCAATTTTTCAGATTCGTTCTGCGCATTCGTTAAAATAGGCAGTAAATTATATAAACCTAAAATAAATTAAGGGATAACTTATAAGGTTTCTTCAGACGAGAAAATATAAAACTAACTGCCTATTATACAATACTAGCGAACCGCCCCGGCGTCGCACGGGTATAAAATATATAGCCACTAAAAAAAAAGACGGTTGGAGAGTAGTGTTTTGTGTCGAACTCGAATTCGTACTCGACTCGAACTCGGTTGTCCGTAAAGTCGGTTTACTGACGATAGTTGAACGTGACAACGTCATAGCCTTAAATGGAACGCCTCAGAGCGAGGTAACGTCGCATATTGCGTCATGTTTTTTCGTGCGCGCAGACCATATCGAATTATAAGACGTTGTCACGTCAAAAATTATGCCTATAGCCTTCCTCAATAAATGGGCTATCTAACACTGAAAGAATTTTTCAAATCGGACCAGTAGTTCCTGATATTAGAGCATTCAAGTTAGCCCTTTCAAATAATTTCCCCCGTTTTTTCCACATTTTCCTCTATTTCTTCGCTCCTATTAGTCTTAGCGTGATAAAATATAGCCTATAACCTTCCTCGATAAATGGGCTATCTAACACTGAAAGAATCATCAAAATCCGTTGCGTAGTTTTAAAAGAAAAAAATCGACTTTGTTTTATAATAAGTATAGATATAGATAGATTATAACTATTCCATCCTTCTGTCATACTTGCTAAAGGACCAAGTATGCTGTTATATGTACTGCAGATTCTTCAGTACTTTTGTTTCTTAACCTACTTCAAAAAAAGAAGGTTATCAATTCGACGCGTATGTGTTATATGTATTATTTTTAGAACTGCCCAGTTTTCGTATATTATGTTAGTCTATATCAGCGTCTGAACAAATGTAGGTATGTTTTAAATTTTTATGTTTTGCTAGCATATCTCAGGAACAACAAGTCCGATTTAAGTGATTCTTTTTTTGTTATACTCTTTTATCAACTTAGGGAATACTGCAAGTTTCATCAAAATCGGTTCAGTAGCTTTTGGAATAGAGAATTTTAATTCTTAATTACGTAGGTACAATTTTGAAGTCGGTTCTATTTTTTTATTAAAATACTATTATTTATTTCATGCTTACAAATTACAAAACATATTAAAAGTTAAACATTATAAAAGGAAATACTTACATAATATTAAATAAGCTTGCTGGAGAGGATTAAACATGATCAAGAAGTAATACCTACGAAAGAGAGAATATAATTCCTTATCTCTTAATTAAAACTTCGAAGTCATGCTTAGCGTGAGTATGTTTTTAAATTGATTTTTAGTTGCCTTCTATTGATTTGTAAATTTTATTGTAGCTTGCACATATTGAATATTTCGTTTGAATTTTCATTATTAAACGACGGTAGCCAGATTCGCAGACGTTCTGCGCGGCTTCGCTCGCGTAAATTAGATATTTCACAGACGAATTAGTCCACAAAAAATAGCCTTTGGTCCTTCACGTCGTCTACTTCTTATCTGTGCCAAATAACAGAAAAAATGCTCCAGTAGTTCGTGAGATAAGCCCTTTCCAATAATTTCCCCCCTATTTTCCACATTTTTCTCTATTTCTTCGCTCCTATTAGTCTTAGCGTGATAAAATATAACCTATAGCCTTCCTCGATAAATGGGCTATCTAACACTGTAAGAATTTTTCAAATGGACCAGTTGTTCCTGAGATTAGCGCGTTCAAACAAACAAATAAGCAAACAAACTCTTCCGCTTTAGAAAGACTGTGCGACATCGCCGCTATTTAAATAAATCATTATGTACCATCGAGGAAATTGATTCCTAGGCAGTTGACAGACCAACGTAATTTGGTCGGATCATAGCATTTTAATGTTAATTGTGATCTGCCGGCTCGCCGCTCGGTTTAACCGTTCACGTAACGCGACCAAATTACGTAGGTCCCCCTAATCGACTTCTCTGATGCTGCTTGTAAGTTGTACTATCAGAGAAATTGATTGGGGGACCTCTCGGCGTTGACTGTAGCGGCCAAACCGCGCGTATGCACCTCCTCATTTGAATCCAACCTTATCAGATTTAATGGCGCACTCCTGTGACCGCTGACCTGTCAAAACTGTTTTATCTCTGACGGTCCTTTGCACTTCAAAAGGATCATTTTGAATTTTCATAGTAATTCCGATGTATAAAATAATGGCCAGACTGTAAATTGTAACGTCCAGTGCGTAGTCTGCTCACGCAACAACGCGCTCACCTTGGGAAAGCAAACCCATTCACCTAGTAATGACGATTAAAAAGGAAAATTTAGTTCAATTAACAAATTAGCACCTTCGATCGTACCACCCGTTTTATGTTGAGTGATTTGTGTCTCGTATAAATAAATACACGTTGGAGTATTTGTTCAATCACAACGCACTACTTGTTACTAATGTATTCTGTGGCACTACGCAGGGCTTAACTGTTTACAATTTTAGATTGATTAATGCGTTATACATTTGTAACAAGGAGTTATACAAAACAAACAATAATAATGACTAAAAAGTAATAAAATTTATTTAAACATTAGTTGACATTTCGGTCAAGCACGCCATCTAGCGACGAAAAGCCTAAACAATTTGCAAGAAGATAGAGCAAGGACAGAGTAAATGTTACGCCAGTATTAGAGTACTCTATGGTAAATGCAAGAAAGTGATTTTATGTTGTACTTTTCTGGATTTAAGTACTTTATATTCTCGTCTCAGTGATAGAAACTTTGGTTTAAGGACTGGTAAATATTATGTTTTAACCGTAGGTAATAAGTAATAACTAACAATTATTATTAAGTACGAATAAGACAATTATTGTAAACGTCAATTATTATTAAGTCCTTCATCAGTCATCAGTCATCAGTCATCACTCAACATAATTGGTTGTATCACCGTTAAATTACAATACGCAGAATTACTAGAACAATCTAAATGACTAGTTGAAATACAATAATATTGTATTATACAGTATTATACCTGCTAGATGAAGGCCGCAACTCGTTTGGGCCAAAGCCCAAAATTACTTTATCGCGCGGGAACCGGGGAAACTCATTTTTTCGGGATAAGAAGTATCTAGACACTTTTTTGAAATAATTCGGTCTACCTACTAGGTAGTTCAACTGGAAGATAGGTATAATAGTTGGTTCACGGGAGTTGGGATAAAATTAAACTCGTATAAATTTAATAAATCGTACATGATTTGAAAATCTGGGAATCTGTTTTAAATTGAGTTCTATATAGAATTTCTATAATCCAGATACCCACCTTAGATCTTAAACTTTTTAGACAAAATAAATATTGACCTACTCAGTACTCAGTAGGTATATTTTATCAATATTA
Source organism: Polyommatus icarus (assembly GCA_937595015.1). Taxonomy (NCBI): domain Eukaryota; kingdom Metazoa; phylum Arthropoda; class Insecta; order Lepidoptera; family Lycaenidae; genus Polyommatus; species Polyommatus icarus. The sequence continues at coordinate 6,444,649 of OW569328.1, read as the reverse complement.
ATAACGATTCACGTAGAAACGAGCGAAGCTGTTAGTAGTCTGGAAACGAGAAGCAACTTGGCAATGCTTAAGTAATATTTAGGAATAGAATATGTACGACTTTGATGCACCGCCGCGTCCGTCATAATCCGTTTCCTAAAGTTAGTTTCCATGTAGCATTAGTCACAACGGACAACAATCAACACAAATATTTACAATACAATCAATGGTTACTAATAATCTACGGCAGGGTTTCTCAAAGTGGGGTACGCGAACCCCTAGGGGTTCGCCATTCGAGGGCAGGGGGTTCGCGACAAGATTTACGTAATGGTGGCTTGATAACTGAAGGCACGCGCGGCACTCTTTAAGCACTTTATGTGTTTCATTAGTTAGTAAGGGGTTCGCTGTAACCTGGAAATTTTAACAAGGGTTCGTGGAGCCAAAAGTTTGAGAAACCCTGATCTACGGTCATCGGGCTCATACATCCTCCGGTACGTGGTAATGTGGATAATGCCGCGCTAATGTGCTTCGGCGTAAGACAACACAGCCGGCTCCGACAGCCTGACGGGAATACTAATGTCCACACACCGTTCACTCTTATTTTACCTCGATGTTTCCGTGAAAGTGACCCCTATGATGTTCGCATAGGGTCCTGTCGAAGGTAAAGTGACTCTAAACGCACTGCACTTCCAGCTAGAATCCTTGAAGCCATTTTGAATTATCATTAGCCCTTTATTAGTTTTAACTATCCTCTGCTTATTAGAATTCAATCAGTCATTTATAAAACAGGACTTTTGGTACCTAATCTAGTTGACTTCAAGATCTGAGTGAATCATGGCAAAACCACCTTCGACATCTTCTAGAATCTAGAATCTCAACATTTATAGTTAAACACGACACAACAGCTCAACTTAAATCCTTTTACTAAGTATACACTATACGTATCACAATTTGCTACAAGATATTTAATTTGAAAGTCGAAATCTACAAGATGAAAAGACAACGGCCCTTTTTCAAAACGTACGAGTTACGACCTTATCCTAAATGTATTATCATTTATCAATTATCATAGACTAAGGAATGTCTGGTCTCTGGTATTATCAAGCTATTTCACTAATTACTTTAGTAACCATGCTTTACTTAATTCTTATCACAACCTTAATGTATTTGTAAAGCAGTAAAGTTTGTACTAAATAGTAAAAATATTAATGTCGAGTCAGTACTCACAGTGTCAATTATTTGCCCTACGAAAACCTATCTACTCATCATCACAATTTCAATAGGACTGTCTTGACTAGAATGTAGCGTTTCCCAGATTTTTCAAAGGCCTATCCCATTTAATTTGGTCTGGTTATAAGACCACCAACACTTGACAAAACCAGACGAAAAAACGTAGAAACAGTTTCGCTGATGGTACATAAGGAAGTACGGCGAACTGCGAAGTAGATAAAAACAGCCTATACAAATGTAGAGTAAGAAAACAATTAATGCAAGTATGTGCAAATGAGGCATCTTAAATGCTCATCTATTGTTCTCATCATATCCCTTAACAGGACAAGGTCAGAGATTTACATTGCAGATGGCGGCTCCGTGTGGAATCTTCAAGTGACCACTCCTTTTAGAAATAGGACCTTACTCTACATCGTAACATCTAGAAAAAATTTCCGATGGTTTCAGTTTACAGATGGTGTTTTCTGATGGTGGTTCCTTTCAAATTATAAATAGTTATTTCATGCCCGTTTCCGGGCTACCTATCTAATAAAAATTTACCAACGCTTGTAATATTATGTCATACGTCTACTAGGACGTTATGGCGTATCTAGGTACTGTTGCGGGGTTAAAATGGTTGCTTTGAAGAATCATGATATATATGAATCACAATATGATTCATTTTTCTATAATCGCGAATGCAACTCTGCCTGCAATTCATTTCTGTATTTTTGTACTGATTTGACATTTGTCAGTTTGACAGTTTTGACAATTCATTTGCTGAATTGATTGAGAGGAATTGCTAAATGTGACCATTTTAGCCCCGCGGGGCTAGTTTCCAATTTTCCATGGATAATATTAATTTATCTTCCTGATCCTTTGTACAATGTACAGTTTGAATGGAATTCATTGCGACTTGCGATGAAGGGGAAGGGAATTAGAAAATTGTACTTCGTGTCAGATTATTGTAATAAAACCATTAAATATACTTCATCAGCGATACGCAACATTGTATGTTAAGTGCGAAAGAAAGTTTATTATAATTAGTGCTCTACTATTGGGTTGGGGTTATCGGGGATCGGCAGAGACTTCACAGTGTTGAAACTCGACACGTTTAAGGTTTCATAAATTGCGCAATTACTGTTATGTGCAATTACCGTATAAGGCCTTCTTGCATAGGAAAAGTTACTAATAAGCCGTATTTTCCTACAAGTAAGTATTTGGCAAGTAACAAATTATAATATGTAGTTACCTATTATGATATTTTATGCCACACGATACTTGTAATATCATGACAGTAGTTTTGTAACTGAAAAGTTGAGTAATATCAAAGTATTCCTTTTTATTTCTGGGTAAAACAGTTTCTGAGGAATCAAAGTGACCGTTTGATATAAAACCGGGCGAGATATCGAAGGCACGGCGGCATTTGTGTGCGTGCGTCAACGTATCGGCCGAGTCGGTATCAATTTCTGAGAAGCGGTGCGGCGCGGGCGCATGCGGGGGGTGAGAGGAGGGAGGGAAACATGGCGTTAAGCCCGTTGTGACTTTGATCCACTTGCGAGGAAAAACGTACTCAAGCGAAAAGGATTCATCAAAATTGAAGACTCAAGAGAGAGTGAAATCGAAAGCGAATAAAAGTAGAGCAGATTTGAGATTGTGGTTTTTCAGTTGTTGAAACACGTGTACACGAGGATAGTTATGATACGGGGTCAGGGAAGTCTGATGGGAAAATTAAAAAGTAGAGAAGAATAATAATATTATTATAACCCCGTAATCCGAGTATTTGCTAAAATATATTTTAATATCTGAAATTTAATAACTGGGAAACGGAAGGGGTTACTCAAGACTCAGGACTCAAGATTCCAGACTCAAATAATTTCAACTACTTAAAGCTGTTGCAAATGACAGTAGAGCATTACATAATATAAAGAGAGGAGAGCAGATCATAGTTTGTCAGCTGATGAAATTTTTATGGTTTTATGATTTTTCAATTATTTCACTAGTTAACTTACTTAATTACTGTTTTTTTATCGTTTCTCACCACACCGTCATTTTGGCTTTTGATTACCCCTATGTTGCTTTTCGCTAATTCTGTCCCTAGTAGGGGACTCCTTACTCGTTAGCTAGGCTCGTGAGTAATGTAGAGCGTTTATGAACCACAGTGTATCTGGGCCTTTACCCAGCGGTGCGGGGCGTGAGGCGGAGGCGAGGGGAGAGTGGGCGCCGCTCGCGCTGGCCCTGCCAGACAACTTGTCGCTGAATCTCAGATACGATTACCGACGAAATACCATTATAACCATTAGGAAATATAGACTAATGAAATCGAATAAAGACGATAGAGTTTTGTTGAGGCTTTTACGATGTGACTATTATAATGTACTAGCTGTTGCCCGCGACTTCGTCCGCGTGGACTTCAGTTTATAGCGCGCGATGTCAACAAAATTGGTGTCAAAAGCTTTTATAATAAAAAAATCCTGGTACCTACCCCTTAAATCAAAACATCCAAAAACAGCTGTGCAGTGTGCTTATTTAATTTTTTAAAATTAAACTTTATTTATGCCAAATTTTAAAGTATATTTAGCCCCCCAATTACACAACTTTACCCATAAACTATTTATCATTGAATATTGATAGGTTTAAGGTTACGTCACTGCATAGATAAAGTACTGAGTTATTTAATAACGTAAATATAACAATCGAAAAAATCGAAAACTTAATATGAGATGATACCACCTCTTATAGAAAGACGTTTGTGTCAGCAATAGCGCGATGTAAGAGACGCACAGCGCCATCTATTATGAATTTTTGGAACTAACTTATTTTGAACAAATTTACGCATTTATCACCCCCTTACAACCCCTTTGTCTAGTTAAAAAGTAGCCTATGTCCTTTCTCAGACTTTAGACTATCTCCGTACAAAATTTCATTACAATCGGTTCAGTAGTTTTGGCGTGAAAGCGAGACAGACAGACAGACAGACAGAGATACTTTCGCATTTATAATATTAGTATAGATTACTAATAAAAAATAAAGCTATAATGCTGGTAGGTTATATACTCAAAACTGCTAAAAAGATCTTGTGGTCATAATAACTACAGTACCGGGCAATAAATATTGCACATCGACCTTTGGAAAGAGACATTCGGCTAATTTCGGTTTCATAGAGCGTTATCTTTGTAGCACACACCTATTTGACATTATGTCAGTCGTTGTTCAAATTCAATAGAGTGCAGTCGCGTCCAGTTCAGAATATATATCTAGAGTTGTTAACACCCCTAAATTTGCTACAGCTGTAATTTTCCAAACGAATTTTAAATACGTAAACATAATTTGAACACCCTTTTTTATTTTATTTTACCCGAACCTAAAGCCATAACTTATAGAAAATTTGGTGTATTTTATACAAAGAATAATAAAATTGTCAAAAGAAGCAAACCATAATTGTTTTAACAGCTCCTAATATATACCGGACTTTTTGTATTTCGTGCGTTAGAGATAACGCTCTACAAAACCGAAATTAGCCGACTGTCACTTTCCAAAGGACGATGTGCAATATTTATCGCCGGGTACTGTAATCTACCTATCGATACCAAGTTTTGCAGCCAGGTAGAGTTGGAGAAATTGTTATAATCTGTACACAATTACATACCATAATCATTCTTATAATATTTTGGGAAGTTACGTTACGTTAAGATTTTGAATTTTAACAGTACCAATCAACAACGCCGAAGCAAAAACAAGGGATTTTAGCTGGTATATTTTTTTTTCTGACCGCATCCCTCTTGTTCCACAAAAAATCGGTTGTCTCTAAAGTCGGTTTACTGACGATAGTTGAACGTGACAACTACCTTTGTTGAGTTGAACTTCATAATATTTTATAAGTAAATTTAGAGTCGCGATTTGATAACAGATGTCGCTGTTAGGTCTCTAGATCGCGCTATCGTTTACTCGACAAAATTTGGTATATTATGTAATTCAATTGAATAAATTCTTGTCTACTCGCTGACACTCACTGGTTGTTTAATTTATTATTACGCCAGAGGGATTTGCGCCCCAGGGTAAGAAGTGACGTCATACGGTCCGTCCCTACAGAACGGGTCGGACCGTATGACGTCACTCAAGTAGGACTTAGGAGAGAGACGGATGTCGAACGCTGCCGAACGCAAAGGCCGATTGTGCTTCCTTGTCGCTCGTTCCGCGCTCTCGCTTGCACTTCAAGCCTTAAATGGAACGCCTCAGAGCGAGGTAACGCCGCATGAACTATCATGTTTTTCGGGTGCGCACCGCATATCGAATAATTATAAGACGTTGTCACGTCAAAAGTAGAGCCAGAGCCAGATTGGAATGAATCCAGTCAAGTTTTTGAGTAGTTGTTTGTTGTGTTAAATAAAGTAATATTTGTGGCGGTAAACCACGATGGTCGGTAATAATCCCATCAGAATTTCGCAGTTTGTATTCTGCTTCTCTATCATATTATTTACATAAGAAATAAAAATGTACATGATGTACTTAATAAATGTATCACAAAATGTTTTGAAATTCCCATAGGAGCTGTTACCACGCAGGAAAAGCCAGCGTACAAACCACAAACGAAGAAAATAATATTATATTGTGTTAAGTATGTATATTAGTATCTACCGTCGACCCCGCCCTGGCATTAGCGAAGTGGATTTTCCCTTTAGATTTTTCAAATATCTAAAGATGGATTGATGTGATGAGATTTCCACGCAAATAAGTAACTACATTTTAGTAGAAAGTAGTTGTAGGGGCGAAGCCCTACATCGATTGAGGGGCTGATTGGGCAGGAGGAGATGAGGAGTTTATATGGGAAATAGGTACCTGTTGATGTTATATGCTGCCGGCCGGAGATGAGATGAAAAAGCGCTGATTTCCGTGGTCACACGACACTGTCACCTTGGTCTACAATCACTATCACTGAGCTGAGTTTATTGAGCTGATAATCACGGGTAACTATGGGATTAATCGCGAAGATTTGAGCCGATCGGCTAACCGTAAGCTTTTCGTATAACGAACGCGGAAGTCAACAGCGGAATGTGTCACTTGCGTGTCGCGTCTGACGTATGACAGTTCACAGCGCCGCACACGCTGCAGTGTTGCCAACGTCGCGCTAGAGTTTGGCGCGAACATCCTGGGGGGGCCCGGCAATGGGCGTGAGCTGATCCCCATCTTGAGCTTGAGCTGAATCCAGTGGGAGCCGGGCAATCTTGCCGACAGGTCTCCGCAGCTGGCCTAGTGAGGTGGCCAAGTCCACGACTCTGATGACTCCATCCTTCCCAGGCAGTAGACGTGTGATTCTTCCCATCTTCCATTGGAGCGGAGGCAAACTGTCCTCCTTGAGCAGAACCAGTTCCCCAATTTCGGGTGGAGAGGAAGAGGAAAGCCATTTGGAACGGATTTGAAGGGTATGGAGGTAGGACTTGGTCCAGAGAGCCCAGAAGCGCTGAGAGAGAGATTGAATGAGCTGAAAGCGCTTAAGGGGGGAGATGACTCTGTCATCTATTGTGTGCTCGGGGAGAGCTGTGAGCGGACGGCCTATGAGGAAATGGCCGGCTGTGAGGGGCTGATAGTCCGTAGGATCGGACGAGAGTGGGCTGATGGGCCGAGAATTTAATACGGCCTCAATTCTAGCGAGCAGAGTTGAGAATTCCTCAAATGTGAGGCGTTGTTCACCGATTACACGGTAGAGAAGTTGCTTAGTAGATTTGACATTAATCTCGTGGATGCCTCCCATCCACGGGGCCTTGGGCGGATTAAGTAACCAAGTTATATTTTGAGTAGAGAGCTTATGAGAGATGGCATCATTATTGTCATTGAGAAATTGTTGAACTTCTAGGAGCTGATTCCTAGCACCTACATAGTTTGTGCCGCAATCGGAACGTATCAAAACGGGAACACCGCGACGTGAACAAAATCTTTGTAACGTAGCAAAAAATGCGTCTGTAGAAAGTGCGGATACTGGTTCCAAGTGAACCGCCTTTGTAGTGAGACAAACGAATATACAAAAGTAACCTTTAATTAACTTAGCATTTCGTAACTGACTTGATTTAAGTAGAAATGGACCAGCAAAATCTGTAGACACGTGACTAAATACGGGCTGAGGTATAACTCTGTCGGCTGGAAGGTCAGCCATGACGGGCATTTCGGGCTGAGCGCGGCAACGGAAACATTTAATGCATTTATACGTTTGATGTCGAATGATGCGGCGTGCGGATAATATCCAGTATTGTTGACGTAATATAGCGTGTAATGTATCGGTGCCAGGGTGACAATGAATACGATGATAGTGATCGATGATAAGGTCTGTGAGCGGACTAGAACTAGGCAGTATGAATGGATGCTGAGCATCGTATGTGAGTTCCGAACGAGTGAGTCTACCACCTACTCGTAGAAGACCGTCCTGCATAAAAGGTGATAATCGCTGTAGTCTAACTGTGCAGAGTTTGTTAATTTGCAGGCGGTGAATGTCTTCTGCGAACGAGTTCTGTTGAACAGAGCGGATCCAGAAGAGCAGAGCTTGTCTACGTTCATTTACAGTTAGTGGACCTAGTTCTCGTGAGTGTGTAGGTAATTTACAGTTTGAAATAAAACGTCGCACGTACGCCGTGACGCCGATAAGTTTATCTAATGAGCTAAATCGTGTAAGAAGATCACTATCGATACCGGGGATTGTGAAATGACATGGAACTTGTTTAGGTTTGAGTCCAGGTAATTCTTGTCGGGTGTGAGCTGAAGGCATCTTGGGCCAGGTATCCTCTGGCAGCTTGAGCCAAGGAGGAGACCACCATAGGCTATGAGAAAGAAGAGAATGTGCTGAGATTCCTCTGCTGGCACAATCAGCAGAATTTAAGTGTGTAGGTACATGACGCCAGATAAGTGAGAGAGAGTTATTAGCAATTTTGGTTACTCTGTTAGCTTCAAATGTTTGTAAACGATGAGTAGGAGTTTTAATCCACGCGAGTACAATAGTGCTGTCTGACCAACAGACGTGTTGAGATATTGTGAGATGAGCGGAGAGATGTTGAGAGACACGAGACATGAGTTGAGATAAGAGTGTAGCCGCGGATAATTCTAATTTAGGAATTGTGAGTTTATTTTTAATAGGGGCTACCTTAGATTTAGCAATTATGAGCTGAACGTTAGCCGATCCATCGTGATTTAATTCGTGTAAATATACGACTGCAGCAAAACCATTTTCTGAGGCATCTGCGAAGCCATGAAGTGAGTATGTAGAAGTTAATTTGTGCGGAGCTACGTGTCTGGGAAAATGTATGTCTGAGATGTGCGGAAGATCATGAGAAATACGTTGCCAGTCTTGTGTAATATTATCTGGAGTGGGGTCGTCCCAATCCAGTTTGAGCAACCATAATCTTTGTAGGAGTAATTTTGCGCGGAATATGACAGGAGTGATCCAACCGTTTGGATCATAAAGAGAAGCTACAGTGCTGAGTATTGATCGCTTTGTTATGTGAGTGATTGGTGATAGGGAAATGTGATAGGTGAATTCATCAGATTGCGGAATCCATCTAATACCTAAAACCTTAACAGATGGAGAATCTGAGCTGATGTCAAAGTCCTTAGGCATTTCGCATTGATCATCTGGGAAACGTTGTAATAGTTGAGGAGTGTTCGATTTCCATTTACTGAGCTGGAAACCACCAAGCGACAATAAATTAATAAGCTGAGTTTGAAGGGCTGAAGCTTCCTCTATGGAGTCATGCCCACAGAGAATATCATCTACGAAAATGGAGTTACGTAATATATGAGCAGCTTGGGGATGGCGATGACCTTCATCATCAGCTAGTTGTAATAATGTGCGGATGGCATGATAAGGACTTGAACGTAATCCGTAGGTAACAGTGTTGAGCGCATATGTGAGTAAAGGTCGATCGGGAGACGATCTCCAGAGTATGAGCTGATAATGACGTTGATCTGGATTAATAATAATATTTCTAAACATCATTTTTATGTCTGTGGTGAACACTACACGATGTGTCCTAAATGTCATAATTATATCGACAATATCACGCTGAAGGGCGGGGCCTGTGTGCAGACAATCATTCAGGCTGACACCATTGGATGACTTGCAACTGCCATCAAATACTGTGCGGAGTTTATCAGTACCTGATTTAAATACGCCATGATGAGGAATATAATAATGAGGCTTATGTGTAAAAGTAGAAGGATGACAAGGTGTCATGTGACCTAAATTTATGTATTCATTCATAAAATCTACGTATTTTGAGCGGAGTGAATGATCGGAGTGTAACCGCTTTTCTAAGTTGAGAAATCTACGGAGCGCAATAGCATGTGTACTACCTAACTGCGGAGCATTCGATAAAAATGGAAGAGTTACGATATAACGTCCCGATTGGTTACGAGTAGTTGTTGAGCGGAATAAGTCTTCACATTGTTCATGTAATGGGTTTGAGTGAGTTGGAGACGGCTGGGGTTCTTCTGACTCCCAGAATCGCTCTAGACTTTTATTTATATCTTGGTTAGAATGAGAATGAGCAGAAAGAGCGGAGTTAACTTGAACTACTGAGTTATCGTTACATAATTGTTCAATGGGACCTATAAGTGCAAAATCAAAAATCGTGCCGAAGGCTATGGGCTTCCCCGGGCCCAAAGTCAACTTAGTACCATCTAACACATGGCCTAAAACATCTGAGCCTAAAATGAGATCGATGGGCGATGGAGTATGATAATCTTTATCCGCTAACGGAATGAGCTGACTTTCCGAGCCATGTACTACATCGGGAACTTTTTGCATAGGTAGATAACCTGTGACATCCTTTAAAATATGGGCGGAAGTCGTGATAGAAGGCGTGTCACTACGTGTGGGCCGAAAAGTAATCGAAACATGACCTTTAGAATTCTGCATGTGCTGGTCACCTACGCCTGTAATTTTTAATGAGCAATTTTTCGGTTGTAGGCTAAGTGTTTTTACTAGGCGCTGAGTAATTAAAGTTATCATACTTCCACAGTCTAGTAACGCGCGGGCTTTGTGATAATTACCATATTTATCTGAAATTTTTAAAACGACTGTAGGTAATAATATGGGCGTTTGTAATGTGCTATTATTGTGCTGAGTGGTATTGACCCGAGCAGAATTATTATGAGCTGATTTATTCGGGGAAAAATTATCATTTAAATTATTGGGCTGATTTTCTAATTCTGAATGCTCCGTGATGGTAGGTAGTCATTGTTTAGTACCCGTATTATGAGGCGAAGATGAACGAGACTGAGCAGATGTAGATGGTTGATGATGGACGACAGTATGGTTTGTGTTAGATGTGTATGTGTGGGCAGTATTGTCACTACGACGACGGGGTTGCGCGCGCAAGTGAGCGGGAAGTAAATGGGCTGACGAAGTTGGTGAGCGTGGTGCATCATGACGATGAAGTGAAGTGTGGTGATTAGGACTTCCACATTCCTTGCAGGCACCAGTCGACCTACATTCATTCTCGTAGTGCGGACCTAAACATTTCCGACACCTACTTTTTGACTCTATGAAGTCCCAACGTCCTTGAATGGGCTGATGATTGTACTTGGGACACGCTATCAATTTATGTTCGGTCGACCTACAGTATGGGCAATAAAATTTAGACTTATGACTGGCTTGAGCTGAGTATACGTGCTGAACCTGTCGGGGGGGAGAGGGGGGTGTATAGTGTTGGCGAGAATGAGATAGAGCTGGGCTGACATGCGGGGTACGCATGGTATGTGCTGAGGGCGAGCGCTGATACGCTGGGCTGATGGGTCTAAAGCGGGGACTGCGCGGTGAACGGGGGGAGGGGGGTTGTTGACGGGAAGGGCCAGCTTGAGCTTGACCTTGAGAGTCAACGCGCGCTGGCGTCGGACATTCCGTTTCGATGCAGCGCGCGTGCTCTTCTAAAAAAGAGATTAAGTTTCCTAAGGTGGGCAGAGTGTCAGAGGCGCCGTATCTTCTCTCAAATAATGTGCGGAGCTCCCCCTGTAGCTTACGGACTACAATCGACACAAAGACATAATTACTGTCCATGGGTAAATTTAAATTTATTAGTGCACTTTGAGCGGAGATGAGTGGGGTTAAAAAAGTAGCCCGGATACTCGAGCGTATATGGATGTTGGGCAGACCGAGTATTATATCTACGAACCTGTCAATTAACACGCGACGGTTCTCGTATCGACGTGATAATATGTCGAGCGCAACACCATAATTCTCATTCGTAATATTTAAATGGGATATCATCGATAATGCCTCCCCCGACAGACAAGACAGCAGGTAGTGCAACTTTACCGCGTCTGACAGCGTCGCCATATCATCCATCAGACTACGGAAAATCGTTATAAAAGAGGGCCAGTTTTCTACTAAAGAATCGAACTTAGGGAGCTCAATTTTGGGTAGCACGGACGAAGAGAGCTGAGGAGAATCCGAAGTATTTGACGGGCTTTCGGCTGCCGTTAAAACAAAATAGTAATCCGAAATTGCACTATCGTAGTGCGACGCATATAATTGTTCCGTCTCTTGAGACAAGGTTGGGTCGTCCAGAATTTCATGATAGATATTCTCTAATCTTGTCTTTTGATAACTAACTTCTTTAAGGCGAGCATTGAACTCCTTCCTCAATGTATGAGCCGACTCCGAGGACTCGCCACTGGAAAGAGCTACCGCAATTTCTTTAAGCCTACCGAAGGCCTTAACGGCCTCTCTAAACACGGCAGCCTGGGACTTTGTAGGCATTTTAATGTAAAATCGACTAAATGTAAAATAAATGGGCGGATAAGACGAATGAAAAGTTATTAAACTAAGTTACGAAAATATAAGTGTAGTAATGTGCCGAGCTAATATGTGTCTATGTAATTGTAACACAGGAACGGCTATAATATTATTAATTGAGCGGACATAAAACGTTTAAATGCAATGCCTAAGTCGGTTGTTATTGTATTAGTCGAAAACAATAAACAGATGTTTCTTATCGGAGCGCAGGTATGCAGCGGCGATCGAGCGATAAGAGATGGGACGCCCGACCGGTAATTAACTCAAGTACTTGCTCGAGGTGCTAAGTTATAACGTAAACAACTTAAAATATTTCAAACGAGCCGAACAAAAATAACACTTAATGTTATAATGGTAGAAGGCACAAACTATGCGATGTATGAATAATGTCCTTTGTTCTATGAGTTATAACACGACGGAATTATGTTGGAGAAATTTTATATAGGTATATTGGGCAGAAATATATTCTGGGATATAATTTAAATGCGATATAGAATTGAAATATGAGCTGGAAATAATTGGATGGTACTTATTTAATAAGATACAAAGGGATTTAATTGTCTTTGTTAACAATTATGGCGGGCGGACGAAATACGTATTTGGCAAATTTTCGCAAAAATATTGCCGTAGGGAAATCAAAAAGAGCGGAGGTTACTTAATTCGACAGAATATTAATAATCAAACGGGATTCTAATTAGATTTAGGCAGAAATATGTGCAGAGTGGACTGTATTTTCAATTTTTCGCCGGGCGGGGCATGTGACGGCCGGCGAAAATATGTTACGGGTGGCTCGAAAAGGACCTGAGAGATCCCTGGACGGCTCGATAGGACCAGAAAATGTAGGGGCGAAGCCCTACATCGATTGAGGGGCTGATTGGGCAGGAGGAGATGAGGAGTTTATATGGGAAATAGGTACCTGTTGATGTTATATGCTGCCGGCCGGAGATGAGATGAAAAAGCGCTGATTTCCGTGGTCACACGACACTGTCACCTTGGTCTACAATCACTATCACTGAGCTGAGTTTATTGAGCTGATAATCACGGGTAACTATGGGATTAATCGCGAAGATTTGAGCCGATCGGCTAACCGTAAGCTTTTCGTATAACGAACGCGGAAGTCAACAGCGGAATGTGTCACTTGCGTGTCGCGTCTGACGTATGACAGTTCACAGCGCCGCACACGCTGCAGTGTTGCCAACGTCGCGCTAGAGTTTGGCGCGAACAGTAGTATAAAAATTTTTTTAAATATTTTTTTCCGGTTGATAGATTTTTTTAATTATCAAGGTTAGTGATATTCGTATATTACAATTTCTACACACTCAGATCCTTTCGTTGATAAACAAATTCCGCGTTTTATTATCTACTTATGAAATCAAAAAAATGTTGCAAAATATTTCCTTTTATGACTATCGGCTAGTAGAAAAATATTTAATTAATTTTTTAAAGCCAGATAGCTTAAAAAGAAAGTTCGGCTATCTTTAAGTATATTGGCGGAGCTTCTATATCTGTACATACAATATAATAAAAAACAAAGTCGCTTTTTTTCCCTCATTTCCCATTTAATCTATAAAACTACGCAACGGATTTTGATGATTCTTTCAGTGTTAGATAGCCCATTTATCGAGTAAGCGTATAGGCTATGTTTTATCACGTAAGACTAATAGGAACGAAGAAATAGAGGAAAATGTGGAAAAACGGGAAAAATATTTGAAAGGGCTAACTTGTATGCGCTAATTATAAACAATTTCTCCAAAGTGATATTAAACGAAAAAATCAGGCAAAGGTTCGATATTCAACATTTTGTTTTTTGTATGAGAAAAATCAAGTTTGTTGTATGAGAGCCCCCCTAAAATATTTAATTTCTTTTGTTTTTAGTATTTATTGTTATAGCGGCAATAGAAATACATAATATCTGAAAATTTCAACTCTCTAGCTATTATTATATTAGCATCAGTAGTGCATAGAGTTCGGGAGAGCCGGAATGGGGTCCTGAAGATGATAGCGGAGCGAATTGACTCTGCACTCCTTCGCAGACTCACTGAGCTACATGTCAGGGTAGCAAGACGAGCTGCATTTTGATTATTTGTTAGTATAAGATAATTTGTCACAATATCATTTAAAATATGGACTTCTTTGTCTGAAAATAAATTATTTTTATTTTTTTATTTTATTTATTTTTATTTATTATCGTTTTTGAGTTATAGCCGGAGACAGACAACGGACAGACAGAAGGACAGACAGACGGAAAGACAGACGGACAAACATACGAACAGATAGATGGACAGACAGACGGTCAGGAAGACGGGCAGTCATCAAAGTCTCAGTATAGGGTCCCGTTTTTACCCTTTGGGTACGAAACCCTAAAAACACTCTCGGCCAATTTTAGAAGCTGATAGCGAGGCAATGATTGGAGATAGATACAAAGTGTAAAGGATAAATTTGTAGAAAATTTAATTAGCTTTTATTATGTAGTACAAGAGAATTTCGTACGAAGCACCGTTTTTGATGAGTAAGCAAAAAACCAAAAAACCGGACCTTCTTTCTCCCCCCTCCCTCGAGCGCACCTCGGAGGGGTCAGGACTTTCAGTATGTTTATCTCCTAACTAGTCTAAACAAAGTACCAAAGTCAAAATTTCTGCTTTCGACTTTTCCAAGCAGAATCATTCGTTTACTAGTCTAACAGATAAGAAGTAGATAGTATCGATTTTAATCATTTTTTCAGTGTGGCTATATATTTTATACCCGTGCGACGCCGGGGCGGTCGCTAGAGTATTCATAAAATACTTTAAATCTTAGATATTTTATTATCAAATAATATTATGTTATTACATAGATCATAAAGTTAATATACCTATCGGAATAGAGAAACAAAGGCCTGAGCAAGCGAGATGTCACTATCAGTAACACTGCGTGGTAGAAAGAGAAGCGTGATTTGAGGTTGCATAGCTTTTTTTTCATCTGTTTGACAGTCTGTCTGCCCCTGGGCCGATAGTTGTCAATTTGGGCTCTCAGAAAAATTGTGATTTTAAGTTAAATAATGAATAATTTTAAGAAATACTGCTCTAGAAACATGGTTAAGTGTTTGTGGAATGATTCTGGATCCACACATCGAAAAAACCCGGACAAATATTCATTTCACAGGTGAATTATTCTACATCGACAGGACCTAGTTTTAAGTTTATTTTTGCCAATTCCCTACGAGTTATTGGTATTTTTACGTCCGTGTTCACTTCTGTATATGTTTAATTATATGGAAAACATAACTTGACTAGCCATGGTGCACAATTTAAAGATATTTTGTGTAAACAATTTTCATCAATTTTACACTAGGGCTGCATCAAGTTATCGATAAGTTGTGTCGATATGAAAATATTTTTAGTTAAGTATACTAATTATCTAGGAATGTTGAAATGATAACATACTCATCCGTAGTTTATAATTAGTTTATATACTATCATGCATAATTTATCATTTTTAAGGTTCCGCACCCAAAAGGTAAAAATTAAGTCCTAGTAGTGGGGTCCCGCAGCCCGCTTTACTACTAAGACTTCGTTGCCTGTCCGTCTGTCCATCCGTCCGTCCGTCTGTCCATCCGTCCGTCCGTCTGTCTGTCTTCAGGCTGTATAACAAGAACCACTATAGTAATAGACTTCTGAAATTTCCACAGATGTAATGTCATTCTACATCCAATACGGCTGCTCATCCAAGATAGGGAAATAGTTGAAAGCACTTCTGCAAGATGGGCATCAAATAAAAGGGCTCAGTAGGCTCATTGAGAGTGAATTGAAAATTAATAGGGTCTAGTGAAGTCGTGTCGTGTCGTGTAGGTACTGATGTCACGTGACGTAACCTGTCGTGTCGAATCGTGTCATGACATGTCGTGTCGTATCGTACCGGATTTTAGAAAATGCCCGGTTGAAACCGGTCACCCTTCATGCGCGAGTCCGACTTACACTTGGCCAATTTTTCAGATTTTCTGCTGACCTGGATACCAGAAATTCATGACTTAAAATAATTAACCATCCAAACTGGACTCCGAAGAAAAAATCATGCATACGAGTACTTAATTATGCAGCAAGCATTTTGAAGAAAAGTCACATTTTACTTCAAAATTACAATTTTATTATATTATATATATGCAGTTTTATTTTATCCCATTTTATAATGCCCGCTGTACACTCTCGCCGAGAGCTCTCGGGCGAGTCTCGTGCGAGAGCCCCTTGCCCGAGTGCGATCATGTTCATTATTGCTTAGTTCAATCGCAGATAAGAACTCAGAGAAGATGGTGGAAAACGACCATTCACCATTCACCATGCATCGAAAGATATCATTGTAATCCAAAGATTTATAATCATATTTAATTTTATTTCTCATATATGATGACTGATAATGACGTTTATTATTGTTATTTTTCTGTTCTACACTGTCCAACAACGGCGGGACTAGTAGTGAAAGACGCGAGAGTGTACAGTAGTGCGCTCGTTTTCCTCGCGAGACCCTTTGTCTCGGGCGCAAAATACCGACAACGGACCGAGAGGGTCCGAGACAGGCGAGACGAGGCGAGCGCACCCATTTACACTCTCGCACCCGGGCCGCCTCGCTGTGTCTCGGCGAGAATGTACAGCCGGCATTATGTTTACAATCTTACAATTATTATTCCATGATCGATATTTTGTCGAATTACAAGATGTTTGTACATCACTGACACGCACACGTAAACATAATTGTATACACAGATGTAAATCAAATTTTGGTTAAGCTTGACAGCTCGGGATTGTTTCTCTATTCCGATAGGTATATTACCTTTATGACATAGATAGGACTTTTCGGTTTTCCTGCCTCTGAAAACCGTGACTCATCTGTCAGCTTCTTGATATTGTTTCTGAACTGGGTCGTAGTATATCATGTAGCTATATTCAAACAGTGATGAAATAACATGTATTTTGCAATGAGCTTTACAATAAAATATTATGATAAAATTCAAATACTTTATAGTGCATTCGTTACAGTCCGGCCAGCGCCTGTAGACAAGTGGCAAAGCGCTAACGCTAACGCTACAAAATGTATGCGATTTGACCTAAGTCATCGCTTCGCAAGCGAATACTAATGTCAAATCCATACATTTTTTAGCGTTAGCGTTAGCGTTTTGCCAGTTGTCTACGGGGGCACCGGGCAGATAAGTCTCTACTCTGTAAGCACTTTTGTTTCATTTGCCTTTCCGTCTATACTCTATAATATTATTTGGAAATTCTCGTTTGTACTTTGTGCCCTCCAACAATTTTTTTATTATTATTTAGTAGTAGTTTGTGTCATTTTTGCACATTCATAAAGAGATTTGCCATCATCTAAATTAATTCTCTACTTACTTTCAAAAAGATGGATAGATCCACAAATATTGCATAAGTATTTATTTAAACTTAAATCCGTGGATTTACTTATTATAAAACGTATTTTTTTCATTTTGGCGATTTGATTCTAGCATAGAGATTAGACCTTTGGAGTTTGGACTGTAATCTCAGCGACTTACACAGACTTAAGCGTAGTGAAATAGTGGTTGTCCTTAAAACCTATTACAAGCGTGTGGCTTATCAGGGCTTACGAGGATGATCCGTGTTGCGCCACGGATATTTACGACATCGATTACGCGCTCCCGGGTGGTCCCTCGCGGTGGGCCAATCGCGGACTTCATCAGAGGCCAACCGCCGAAACCGCACCGAAATCCGACACCGTAAGCTACACGAATCAACGGCACTTCATATTAAATTAGACATTGCATGCTACGGGTATTTTTGTCTTGGCTACTGTGCTTGACAATGACAGTCCATAGGAAAATCGTTGAGTAATTGGTGCCTTGGCAATGACTTCGTTTACGTCATTTGGGGCACAGGTTGGACGCATTTTTGTGATACCTGCTCCTATTTTTACTTCGGTGCTGTTAATTTTGTTATTGAATTGTAAAATCATAAGCTGGTAAAGGGAACTGGGAAGTCGTTTACAGTTGTTGTAACTCGAGAGTCAGACTTGTTTTCAGATTCATTGTTGTTTTTTTGCGATTTTGAAAATTTGAGCTAACGTAACAGCAGTCGTTTTTGGAATAAATGCACATTAAATGCCTACTCGTAGTCTACTTTAGCTACCTCCGATCTTGCCCTGGTACCAGCATATTTCCAGAGACTGACATCTTATATTTTTGTCTTGGCAGCGTTAACCATTTTCTTTGAAAAGTGAAGTGTGAACAAATTCTAAATTCAAAAGACAACTGATTTCATTGCCAAAATAAAACTACCTTCATGGTCGGTCGTTGGTCTTGAAAAAAATAAATTTTCTTACATTACTTATATATTTTTTTTAAATCTTGGGGCCTTATTTGTATCTGGACTCTGATATTGTCTCGGCTTTTGAAATTCATATTATACATAGTTGGTTAAAAGTTGATCCACTATGTACCTACTCTAAGTTCTAACGATGTTCATTGCACGCATAAATCTTCTGGAATAAACTGATTCTAAATTGACTATAGGCTTTAGAAAATCGATATTTATTATGTGCAGATTGTTAGCAGTTAGTTATTATCAGTAAGCAGACTCATTATAACACTACCTGATATTATATTATACAGGGTGCAATTAAACCTTCCTGCCAAATTTTTTCCAGGGCTTAGGTATCATTAGGAGAGACCATGTGATCCAAAAAATTGGGTGTTATATTTTTTTATTGACATATTTTATCCCATTTAAAATCGTCGCAGAAGGGTCACTCGCGGCGCGAGGGCGTGATCGGGGGTAACGCGGGGGAGGCGCGAGCGCGGGGTCACATCACGCGCGGGCCACGCGTCGTGTCCATTAATTGTAGTGTTTTTTAGGATAACTTTCGGAAGCTATTTCTCAACATTTTAGTACTGATTGATTATAAAAGAAAAAATACGTATAATTTTTATTTTTAACATGGATCAATATATCAAATTTTGGCAGGAAGGTTTAATTGCACCCTGTATACTATGGTATAAAGACTACCTACTCTAGTGCGAAGGAGTCACAATAGAATATAGATCTCATGGGTCGCAGTGACGTCAGGGCTACAGCGACCTGCCTTCTTTAAAAAAACTGAGATTATGGTACTTCGAAACCTGGATACAGCGTGATACAGCACATAAAACTTATTATTGTTTAGTGTTTACATAATGGAAGAGAAGTAAATAGTTTACGCTAATTAGAACGGTCGCTTCGGTACCGATATAAGAGGTGAGAGGGCGCGGTGATAGCGCTACATGTATCTACTTGCTCACTAGCTGCCACCTCGTTTATCTACTGAGGAGCCTCAGATCTTCCCGAAAGACCAGACTGTCAATATCAATAGCTAGAGACCGGACGAAATTACCGCCATTTAACGTAATTAAGACATGCACCTGGATGAATAGATTGCTCTCTCTCGGGACAGGGATATCGGGTTATGAGAGCTTATTTGGTCATCAACATGAGCGGTCAGTGACGTGAGCGGACCTGCAGCATAATATTATAATTAGTCGAAGCTCGTGAGTAATGGTGTCGGAAATAACGCAGCACACTGCACAGCATTGGCGCCAAGCGGGGAGGCCATGACATCACGCCACCGATAGGTGGAGCTGTCGCGAAGACGCCTGCGCGCGCGCCGCCGCGTCTGTCTTGTGACTCGAGCTATTTATGACGGGGCTCGCTGCGGCCGCGGCACCTGACTGATTTATATACCACACGTCCCCACTCTCCTCGCCTGCTTGATTTTAATATATTGTGAGTATTTATTACACAGGTAGAGCGAATATATCAAAAATGTTTTAATGTTTCGCCGACTGGTCGTAAATTTGTCAAACTTATGGCCGAATGATGAAATCTTGTAGATTACTGCTAAATCTACGCATCTCGTCACTAATTCGTACGAATATATTTCATATAAATTAACTATATTAAGATAGAAAGAGATAATTAAAAATGTTCTTTTTTTGAATAAAAAATTACATCCAAAAGTTGAAAACGTCCGAAGTTATCTTTCTCATCAGAAGCAGCAATTAAAACAGGTTGGACCACAAAATATGCACCCGAATTCCGTTTAAAATTCACAGAATTTCTAACGAGTGAAACCTTATTCACGTTTGTGTACAAACCACAGATAATTTTACAGTGCTCACTGCCCTCTGCATTCATAAGACTTCTAATTTATCACACTAATGAATAATGATAATACCCAGTAATACTATTAGGCATTATCATTATTATCCTTCAACTGTTTGCAAGTAGGTATTTTACCTACATGCTGCCAAAGAAAACATAAAGGAAGTAAGCATTTTCCGGAAATTATCCGTATAAATTAAGTAACAGTCACATTTCTGGGTCGTATTCCCTAGCTTGTATGATTCAAACTGATAAGCATCCACTTTGAAGTTCGTAAAGAACCAAGAATTTCCAAACCATCACTTACCAAGAATTTGTTGACCGGATGCGGACTTAAGATACATACCAGTGCTCCTACGCTCTACAACTTTCTTCTCAGCCCTTGTCATTAAATATTTTCTAGATTAAATATCTTAAAATCTGAATACACATTACGTATGCAATATCCAGTAGCTAGTTAAAAAAAAGTTTCCTTTGCATTTGCGATAGCTTTTACTCTTGCCCACCCGGTACCGCTTTGTGATAAGACTAGAGGTACAGTACCCGGCAATAAATATTGCACATCGACCTTTGGAAAGAGACATTCGGCTAATTTCGGTTTCATAGAGCGTTATCTTTGTAGCACACGCCTATTTGACATTATGTCAGTCGTTGTTCAAATTCAACAGAGTGCAGTCGCGTCCAGTTCAGAATATATATCTAGAGTTGTTAACACCCCTAAATTTGCTACAGCTGTAATTTTCCCAACGAATTTTAAATACGTAAACATAATTTGAACACCCTTTTTTATTTTATTTTACCCGAACCTAAAGCCATAACTTATAGAAAATTTGGTGTATTTTATACAAAGAGTAATAAAACTGTCAAAAGAAGCAAACCATAATTGTTTTAACAGCTCCTAATATATACCGGACTTTTTGTATTTCGTGCGTAAGAGATAACGCTCTACAAAACCGAAATTAGCCGACTGTCACTTTCCAAAGGTCGATGTGCAATATTTATCGCCGGGTACTGTAGAGTCATAGCAATGTTGATGTTGTAGTCGCTATACGCGTTACGATGATATCATCAGCAAAATTTACCAATAATAATAACTATTAATATCAACACGGCCATAAACTGTCATTGGTATTTGGTCACTCTCTTCATAACCCGAAACAACCCGAGCACAGGAACAAGTAAGTAGTAGTGGAAACAGTAGTGTTTCAGGATCTGTAATTAAATAAGTTAGTTTCTTACACTTATTTCATATTTGTCAGTTTTCATGCCCAAGGGCCAAGGCCTAAGGCGCGAACCACCGCGCAGCGAGGCGCGAACCACCGCGCAGCGAGGCGCGAACTCTACATTAGACCTCAGCTGACAGATGTCAAATATAAGTAATGTAAAATGTTGGCTTAATAATAAATAAATAATAAAATAAATAATTTTATTTTGCTGAACAGGGCACAAGCCACTAATAATAATATGAGATTATTAGTTAGAACTTCGAAGTGCATTTTCTGGAGTTTTCCAAAGCGAGATCATCAAGCGTAGAAATTATTGTATCATGGCAAAATTATTTTTAGGGACTAAATTTTATCGCAAAATAAATTTCTACTTGCCTAGATGTACGTGGTACTTTCCCCAGATCCTGGTAAAACATATTTTTGTGAAAAATAACCATTTTATTTGCTTATTATGAGTTTATAAATATTCATAGTCTGGTCTGATTCATATTATTATTGTTTTGATGAAAAAACCCAATACATATTTAGAGAAACATTCTAAAATGTAAAGGAGGGCAACTTTATGTTGTTAAGCTGGATCTTAGCAGTTAGCAGTTAGCACATAAACAACATGATAAGTTGTTGATTTATTCAAAATACTATTTACTTTTATCATCACAAATTATTATGATCCAGCTACTTATGTATAAATGTAGGGTACCTGTTATCTACCTTTCATAATTGAGAGTATTTCTAAGCTTTAAGTTTTATCAAATACTAAAACCGGTAAGGTTTATACGGAACATTTAAGTAAGTATTAAAGTATGACAAACGATAATTAAAAAGTTAAACCATGTTTTGTCCTTGTCTGAAACGTTAGAGAATTCAAAAGTATCTGTGTGATGAAAGAAACGAAAGTGTAGGACTATAACTTCGGTATAGGTTAGGTTAGTTTCGGTACACGGTGTGTATCTTTTTATTAATATAATATCATATCACCCGGTGAACATCATACCACTTATCTACTAATCAAACCTTCCCTAGACTTTTTAGCGAGACTAACAAAAAAAATCATTTTTATTTATACTTACCATAGATACATCATCTAAGTATATAATATTATATTATAACAGTAGCCTGTATTGCATGTATTTCAAGATACACAGGCCGTTAATTAAGTTAGACGGGTAACGGGTACCAAAGGGGAATGATAAGTGGCAAAATGGCAACATTTTAACGAACCATAACGAAGAATCGTCGCCTCGGTGTTTGTGCCAAAAATACACTTCGCCACTCCGTACTCTGTGCTTCAGTGGTTTATGAGCCATTGCGCTCGTCCGGCGCTCGTAAAATATCTCATCTGCTACTGAAAGTGCATCTTATGTACTGCCATGACTCATAACTTATACTATCTTTACTGCAACTTCATAGTAGTTGCTTATACAAACACATTTTCTTGTTTCCATCAAAACATTAATGTAGAGCATGTTGATAAATCTTTGTTTAATGTTTGCCGCTATTCAAATTAGCACAGCTGTTAGTCATCTGCTGATAATATTTACAACATAAAATGTTAATTTATCCTACGTTACATATATTCACCGATGATCACTTACAAATATGTTAAGAACTTATAGAGTCTTAGGATCTATTGGACATTACAACTCTATAAACTTGCCAAAGCATTCCCTTACTTTGGTCATTGGTGGAAGTCCGGTGCCTTTAGATAGTCCAGGCGACCGTGGAGGGAGTCCTGCGTTTGATAGATCCAGGTCATACTTCCGTATACGGCTGATGGGAAATCGCAGGTGGTTTTAGTAGTTTTAGTGGGTAGGGTTGGCGCCTCTCACTTATCACTGAGCAGTCCCAGTTCCCACCAGGGATGTTGCGAATATCCGCATCCGCAAATGCGGAGCATACGCATAGATTTGGACATCCGCATCTGCATCCGCATCCGCATTAAGTCAATGCGGATTTTTATGCGGATGCGAATGTCATACGAGTTGCGACAAGAAAAAAAGCGGGAATAGTCCGTGCCGTTTGCGCGACAATATGACCGATAGCTATGTCCACACTATGCGTTTTCGTCTTCAATTTTCGACATCTTCTTTGTATTCAACTTTCGTTTGGCGCTTTCAAATTTCAATAATTGAATGCGTTAACAAACGCAACGCCAACATTGTCTATCAGTTGCAGTGTCTGTCAGCTTTGTAACAATATGTACGACGAGAACGTTATACTGGGTGGAATATGTGCGGCTAATTTGCTCATAAGAAATTCCAGAAAAAATAGAACTTAGTGAATATTTTGGATACGGTCAGAGCGCATGCGTCGCGGGCATGCCTCACGTACGCTGTTGACTGCGCAATGACGCATGCCCTTGATGAAAAAAAAAAGACACAGTGTGGACAAAGCTAAATGGGAGCGAAAAAGCTGGGCAAGTGCGTATCAGCCACGCACAATAGAGGGTTTCGTAGTACCGCCCGCGCCAATATTAGGTTTTGTGTGGTAAATGAATATACAATAATTATAACGTGAATCTGAACAAAAAGTTCCTTTGCACTTCTCAATAACTTATGAAGTCTTCTTAGACGTGATAGTTTTTCTTTTAAATTTAGCATATTTCCTACTCTCATGAATTATTCTACATTTCCAGAAGTAACCGATTAGCTTTTTTTTCCACTTTAAAATTTTTGGTTGACGCGAAAAAAATAATCATCCTCGCGTACCCTAATAAAATTAAAGATTTTATAGACCATTTTGTCGGCATCATTAATATTATGTGTATTCATATCGAATTACAGCTTTGTAAGTCCTATATGATCTCTGAGCAAAGCCGCGGATAGACAGATGTTTTAATTCTTCATTCATATATATACAATATTTATATAGGATCCGAGTGCGTGTTTCGAAAATGTACCAATTATGACTCAAAAGAAAACAAAACACATAGAATCTTTTACCACATGTCTTGATTGCAATAAATACCTCGATTATTTACATTTTCAATTATTTTTTCGAACAATCTGGAAAAAATCGAATTTTCGTCAAAGCTCAGGCGAAGAAAGAGACAGCGATACGATTCGACGTTTAAAAATAGAACTGTCTCTTTTATGTAAATGGTTTTTCGTATCATTTGTTTCACTTATCTGACAAATCTGTCAATGTTTGCAATTTTGAATTTGAAAATTGTTCGGAAGAGATTTAAGCCGGAAAACAGTATGGACGTAAATGATCTGTATCAGGGATGTGGCGA
Organism: Polyommatus icarus; assembly: GCA_937595015.1. NCBI lineage: Eukaryota > Metazoa > Arthropoda > Insecta > Lepidoptera > Lycaenidae > Polyommatus > Polyommatus icarus. The sequence continues at coordinate 6,420,076 of OW569328.1, read as the reverse complement.
ATATCCGCATCCGCAAATGCGGAGCATCCGCATAGATTTGGACATCCGCATCCGCATCTGCATCCGCGGATGTGAACCTCTAAAAATCCGCATCCGCATCCGCGGATGTGAAAAAATCGGGATCCGCAGCATCCCTGGTTCCCACATACCCACTCCCCTACCTATACGGTTGATGGAAAATCGCAGGTGGTTTTAGTGGGTCGACTTGGTTCTTCTCGCCGACCAGTCTCACATACCTACCCCCTGGGTGCTTCAGCTAACTGAGGCACACCCCCAACCCGGGGCACCAATAAAGGAATTCTCCTGCGTCATCCAAACTACAACTCTAAACTATAGATTCTAGGCTCTCTAGAGTCAGAGTGCATAAACAGGCACTAAAGACTGATTTCCTTTCTTATTTTGAATAATGAGGTAGGTATATATAATATAAAGTCATATTATTTCATTACTATCATTAACAGCATAAATGAATCTGTTTATATCATCAAAATGTTATTACTAATTAGCGTGAAATCATAACTTAGGTTAGACCTCGTGATGCAGATGGTGGTATTCAATACATTTTATGAGTTAATGCACGGAATATATAACATATATTCCGTGAGTTAATGTGTACTAATATTATGAGTACTTGTATATACTTTAATGATTATGTTCTAGGAACAATTAATCAGTTTAATGATGTGATCACACAAACACATTACATCATTCGCTAGTTTACTAGTATCTGTTACTATCTAAGCATAAGTAGATCCGCCTCAAACACTTTTACCTCGTAGTTCGTGCATACGTAGTATCCCTTAGTCTGTGGTTCGTGCTATCCGTGTAGGCGTAGCTGATGTTAAGTGCTCTTCTTCAAAGTAGTAAAAAATGACATTAGCATCATTGATTTATTTTTTATTGCTATTTGCTAACCTACCCAACATGTTTTATTCGTTGCTAAGGGAGAAGACCTAATGGCAGACACTTTAAGAAAACATGAAACATTCGAATGTTATAAAATATATAATTTATGAAAATAAAGGATTGATAACTTCTTCCATGTCTTCAGTGACTCTTACAAAATAAAACTATTATAATTATTCTCTGACAAATCAATAAAAAAATATATTATTGGTCTTTTTGTAAACTTAGTCATAAGTACTAATAGATGACATCACAATAAGCGAACAACACTAATAGTAGACACCAATATGAACTAATAGTTGACATAGAACATTAAATTACATTTTACATTTTTCATATTATTAGGTCTTTATTTGCCGTTTTTCAAAAAATTTCATTTACTTCATCATAGTAACTACATGCATCAGAAATATTATCCACGTTGTCTCCAGATTCTATTCATTCTTCTTCCATGCTGAAACTATCTTTCCTTTTATTTTTATTTTTCATATTTTTTTCCCAGCAAATTTATTTTTAGTCTTAAGTCTCCATGCTTCTTTTGCCTCTTCTTTTTTCTTCTTTTTGTTCTCAGTTCTCCGTTTTCTTCTTTTTACTGCTACAAAATTAAAGCATCGATTTTTAGATCAGTGCAAGGTCTAATATTAGACACCATGTCCATTTTTAGGTACAGTAGTTCTAAGTTCTTAGTTTGTTAATAGAATTATATTTTTAGAGAATAGTGATGATATTTGCATAAAGTACAAAATAACTTTAGTGTGTATTTAAAAACTAAAAGATGAGATCCTCATGTCATGTCATCTGTTAGGTTTTTTTACATTTTCAAGAACTAATAGTAGACACCCTTTATATTGTTAGGGAAAATGGATAAAAGATCATAAATAAACATTAATTAGTGTAAACAACATGACCATTAATCCAATGAAGTCAATAGAAATTACAAAAAATCTAATAAATGTATTCAAAACTTACGTGCAAAATTTCGCCTTCCTTAGCCTATTTGCTAAGAAATTGCCGGGTGCGTGTTGACGCGGTCACATCATTTACGAAAACTGATCCCATTTTAAAATTTTGTTCCCGAAGGCATCCCTAATATATTTTTTTACATCAACAGTTAGCATAAGAAGCTTATAAAATTTACAGTGTTGAGAAATAATTAGAATAATTCTTATTTTTATGGCATTTTTGTCGTAAGTGTCATCTATTAGTTCAGTGTCTACCATTAGCGCCTTTCCCTTAAATATGATTTATTTTTCATTAAAATGTTGCTCTACATTTACAACTCTAATAAACAACGTAAGTTTAATTTATATTTCGAAAATTACTATAAATGCTTGAGTTTAAGTAATTAATTATTTATAAAAAATTATCATAATTAGGTAATGTATTTTAAATATTAAAAAAGGCCTCGTTAAGTCGCAAACTGCTCAAACTTTCTCCCTATACTACACAAGCAAACGTACCGGTTTTGTTTATTTCTTTCTACCGACACTTTACATAACTGAGGAAAATTTATACGATTATAGCATAAATTAATTATTATAATTTTAATACGGTTTTAACGGCTCTCATGGCGCTCTACATATTTTTTAACCTATCTAGCTGCAAATATAAAGAATAAAGATGTTTTTGGAGGATTTCAACACATTAAAACAACTATAACATTTAACTTTTCTGGGTTTAATTAGTTTATTCTACCCATCTCGTAATTAAAATCGAATTATTTAACAACCCACTTCTTCACATTTAAATACAAAGCTTGTATTGACTATTGTTTCATACGTTTTGATGACTAATGTCGGTATTTTTCTACTACTGTAATTATATTAAAGGTTACATAATATATTAATAGGTTAAAAAACAATTCCATCTGATTATAAGTCGGTTTGTAATCAAACGTGACGAAATAATCGAACAAGAAGCCGTCCAATACAAGTCATCAAACAACATTAAAATTGGTTCACAATTTTTGTCTCAAAACATTCCGGCTTCTGACGCTCTAAGTACATATTTTTTTCAAACTCAAAACCCGCAAATAAATTCGCAACATGTGTTAGAACGTTCAACTTGTGTATAAAGTTTCACAGTCGACTCTACATAATAAGCAACCAAAAGGCAAACGCGCTAGACTGGAGGGCGCGTCGCGACGGTCGGCGATGTAGAGTCATGTAGACTGCTCGACGCCTCGTGCGACGGCTCATAACCCTTACTAACACAATGATAAAAACTGTGCTAATGCTTTGTATGGCGCTGACTCGATTATTGCGACACCTAAATATGTCAACGATTTATTAATTACACAAAAATCGAGTTGCTATTATTTGCTATTTAATATTATATTGAGTTGTTCACTAAATTCCTAAGTACCTAGATTTTTTTTTGTTTTGACAATATTTATCATAAAATTATTTAATTTTTTGAATGTCACATGGTTAAAACTTATAAGTACTCATATTTTTCTTGTGGAACTTAATAAAAACGTCTCAATTAGTACCCGGCCGACGACGGCGGCCGGCGTACGGACATAATAAGGGCAGAAATATTAAAATCCTATAAATATGTCCAGTTGATGTTTTTCTTTTACTTTCGCATTCAACCTACTTAGCTCAATTATCAAGAATTTACTTGGAACTTGAAATGGAAAAATCCATGATAATTTTATATCTTCTGATTAAAGTGGTTCGATAGGTGCCTATCTGCCTAACGTTACATACAAATCATTAAAATACATATATCGCTAAGTGCATAATCAGATAATAATAATACATAAATAATATTATCTAAACAATAATAGAGTCGAGGCGTTTTCTATTAATTTAATAAATAAAAGTCCATGTAGTGAAATTATTAAACAGTTACTTTGTATTTTCATTTGTATAAATCTAGCCTGTCTATAAAATAATAACCAACTGTGAACGGAAAGATATGACGATCAATAATAATCAGTAATCACAAATAATTAGCTAAAACATTTCCTCGACAAAAACAAAGCGTACATAAATAACAATATAATTAGTATAATAAATCAAAATATAATATTATTTACAATTGCCCTCACAATAATTGTAGGTCGAATGCACGCTGCTGTGTCCTTATCGTATACGTTTTCCATTCGCTCGTGCGTCACTCTACATCACGTCAACTCTATCGATTATCGCATACAATAATCGTACGCAAATATCGCAATTTGGTTACGTCTTGAACGAGATTTTTGCTTCTCGAAGTTTGAAGTACCCCCCCGGGAAATGCGGGAATGCAGCTGTGAGCTGTGGTCGCTTAATATTCCAAGTATTGAAAATTTAAATATGTATGTTGAAAATGTTATTGAATAATTAGAATATATTTTATCAACCAATTTAGTATCCATAAGGGCTCATAAAGCTAAAGTCCAATTTCCATTAGAATACTGAGTATAATTATTAGTAGATGAGTCCAAGTATTTTTTTGTGAAATCTATAAGGGTAAAAATGACATTAGTACCTTGTTATCCTGAGTACTGAGAAAACTTAGATATCAGTTAAATTTATTTCAATAGATTTATAAACTTTCGCAAAAACTAAGGGCGAGGCCACAAGACTACGTTGCGCCAACGCAGCGTTGTGGCCTGGCCTGCAATTATTGTGAATATTCACAATTCCCGGCGCGGCAGCGCAGCGGTGACTACTAGGCACAAGATAATCTCTTATGTTAGAACAAAAGGAATAAGGTATGATATAATATGTTGTAACTTGTAATTGTAATGTTGTTCCATATCTTTTGTTTCTAAAATGATTAAATTATATTATATTTTACCGATTAAATTACTTAAACAAAAGATCAAAGATGGCAACCGCTAACCATGAACCAACGCTTGCTTGGCAATTGCCACGCAGGTGGCATAAAAAAATGTTTTAATAAAAATTCTACTGCAACTGGTACCGCATTATTTTAATTTTATTAAGATCAATAATAATTACATGTTAATTAATAATCTTTTCTTTATTAATAATTCTGAAAAGGATTTTGAAAAATGTTTTTTGTTTGGCTTAGTAATTTATGTATTATAAATTATTATTAATATTATTTTTATTTGATAGATTAATTTAATCATAGATTAATTAAATAATCATAGATTGATCATGATATATTCTAAGAACAGGTAGGTGAGGTAGATAGATAAAACATACAATGCGCTTTTGAAAAGGACTATATAATAGCAGGTAGAAAATGGTTGATAGCGCCGGTGCTACCTGCTAATGCCACGCACACGCTTTAGAGGGAGGGTCTACTCTCTACATGTCATACCATTGAAAAACAGTATAATAGTCAACATTCTTTATTATAATATATAATAATATTAATGCTTATATTTAAAATCTGCATAAATGTAGGTAAGCTTCATAAATCCCACATATAAAAATACAATCTTATACTTATACACAAAAATAAATCATCATCTTCAGATGGCAATTATATTATGATGCACTACGGCAAAGTGTTAATAAGGCACGGTGATGCGGGACTACGCCCCGGGTGGCGCCAGGAGAGCGCCAGCGACTAGATCACAGGTGAAGGGGTTTGCCCCGAAGGCGTTTTCTCATCTGAGAGGTGCGGTGAAGGATGGCGCCGGGGCGCACCAGCGCGGCGCTGAGCATGCGGCCAGGCTACATCCCGATGCACTCTGTACTGGCATAAACGCTGACACGTGAACGCCATGAATTACCGGTAAAGAAGCGATCGCCGGTGGTTTCTCCTCGTCTTCGTCGGTTGAAAATGGTCTGAATAGTTTGAAAGGTTTCCGAGGTGGTTCTGGCATCGTCGGAGGTGCGTACGACACGATCGATGTCGTCACTGGGGAGAGCCGTCTGACCGACAGATCTATAGGTTCAACACTGGGAACTATCACAGGAACTGGCGCCGGTAAAGGTGTAGGCACTTGTAGAGATGTAGGCACTGGCAGAGGTGTAGGCACTTGTACTGGTTGAGCAGGAACGACCGTCGGCATGGAAGCTTGCACTGGTGGTGGAGACGGCAATCGGGCGCTCTCCGGAGATCCCACGGAGTACGGAGGCGGCGACGGCGCTGGCTGGGGAGCTCGTCTCAGGAGCGCCGCGCGGAGCGTCGGCTCAGCTTGTAACCATTTCTGAATTTGGCGTCTGTGTATCCCGAACTTTCTGGCAGTGGCTCGCTGATTGCCGCGACATTGGCTATCGCGTCTGTACGCATCGAGGACTTGTAGTTTAAACTGCGGTGGAAATATGCGTCGAGACCCCGCACGCCCTTCCAGGCGACGTTCTGTTGATGTTGGGATAGAGTGCGTGTGGGAGGCGGCCATGATTAATTGTAAACGTCTACGCGTGATGGCTGTCGGCGCCGAACTGACTGTCGGTCACCCAGTCGACCGGCGAGGCGCGGATGTGGCTGGCGGCTCGCTCGCTACCCGCAGCGCATACCGCCCCGGCATGAACGTGCGACGCAAGCCGCGTATATCCATTAGGACTCGTTTACAATGACACAAAAATTGCGACGAGAACAAAAAAAACAACTTTGCTTGTTTTTCAAATACGATATTTAGTGACGTCATAAAAATACCAATATATTTTTTATTTAAGGCAATTATAGTTCTTGCAATCAACGAGTGCGCGTCGCCCTTAGTTGTGTGAGTGACCATATCCATATCAGCTATGCACGCGTACATGGCTCGCTCGCTACTGACTGCTCCGTCGGATACGCACACTAACGAAAATGTCTATTCACATTTCCAACTACAAATAAAGGCGACGCGCACTCGTAGATTGCAAGAACTATACAATACTAAACATTAGAGAAATCTATAAAAATATCAAAAACCCTCATTAATTCTATTGCATTGTGGCACAGTATTACCATCAAAATAGCTTCTGATGAATTAATTTCCGTGCTAATTAGTTCAGAGTTCAGACTCAACAAAAAATATCAAGATTATGCGTAAGTCGTAACTCATTCGTCTTTTATTGCTAAACAATGCACACTTTAAAAATGATCTAAGTATATAAAAAACACTAACTAATAGCTTGATTATATGTTAAGAAACCATTGACAACTCAATGCTAATACTGCTATTATTATTATTTTTTCTTGTTCACAATTCCACAGATTACTAAAAGCAAGAGGAAAGCCTTTTTTCATCAATGAGATACAGGCTCACAAAAAAACTACTACCTACTGATATATGATTCATTTAGTTATTAGATTACTACTTTTTGTTAAATTTTATATTATGTGCATGTAGTATTTCATTGTATCAGTATAAACGTTGCCTTACACATTAATCTCGCCTCATTCTCGGTGTGAAAAAATGCCGCAAGTGGGAGCCGATAGCATGTAGCGCCACCAGTGCCATCCTTGTTTATCTCAAGGAACTTGTAATGAAAGAAAAGGATAGATGATATGCTCGGAGTCGGTCGCTGCCACATCCGTTTACAAAACAAGTTTGCATGCGACGTTGCCTGATAGAGCGCGCGGGCGGTTCATGAGCTTGTGGGACGAGAGGCAGGGAGTGCGGGCGGATAGGAATGCGCACAGAGCGGCAACGTCGCCGTCCGTGGCAGACAGGGTGTCGCCGGCTCGCCGCCGTAGACAGGCCGTCGCTCAGCGGCGCTTGCCCCTCTGTACCCGCACACCGATCCTCACACCCGCGTTGCCGCAAACTCACATCAACAAGTTATTTCGGCTCGGCGTTTCGTATGCACAAAGTAGCCTATGTGAAGTGTAGTTTAGCGTCGCTTATGACGTTTTTTAATTAAATGAAAGCTTAGCGCCATCGCTGTTTCGAGGAAAGTTGTTTATTTTTTGTGAGCGACGGCCGCTCGCCATGCCCGCGTCCTGTCCGGCGTGGTAGAGCAGTCATGAAATAACGACTTTTACGTTAAAACTTTAAGTTACATATTTTTAAATATTTCACTTGTAATTTATGATAAATAATAGTACAATTAGTAACTTAACTTTGTAAATATGTCAATTTTTATAATATACTTACATAAAAAAAAAACTACATTTTTGTTCGGGGAAAATTCCCATTACAAACTTACTGAAATCTTATTAAAATTGATTGGTGTCATTTTATTTTATTTATTCATTTTCATACCTGCATTAAAATACAGTAGGTAAGTTTAATTCATCAGGTGTTTTTATTTCAAACTCTATGTTCGGAATCGGAACACAAAAATATTTAATCAACATTTTACATTTAAAAAAAATAGTTTTTAATGTAGAACTTGATCATACAATTTCGTTTTAAATTAATAATTTTAATCATGTGTTTATTGAGTCTCAGTTTTATTTTTGTACAGGTTAAGATCACCACAGGTTATAATTGACAGATAATGTATGCCGGCTTTAGTCAAAATCTTCATTTAATTACAATAATCTGCAAATACATAATATTCGTCTCTGTGTGCGGCAGTTCACAATCCCCGTTAAGGGCGTTCCGTCCGGAGATTCCGTAATTGACCGTATTTAAAACCTTATAAACTCATAAACTGAAAGCTACAAAGTTATAATAAAAATACAGCAATAATCTTCAGTATATCAACATTCCTTTTGTCGTTTTAAATTTTATATTTTTGTTTCTTATACTCATGATATCAGCTTCCAAAGTAATACCAATTTGTTAAAATTCAAGCATACATTCGGCATCTTCTTAGGATTTACAAATTACTTTTATTTGAAACTCACGCCAATAGATCGACAATATCATAAACTACATATTCGCCGTTTTAAATATTTTTTAGGACAATTTTGAACCAAGATAAGTAAAAATAATAGGGTTTTGGCGCGATCTCGGCAACGCGGCAAATGTATGGCCAAGGTCGTTTGCTCGGGGGACGACCTTAAACCTCGAAAGTCGAAACATCAAAATAAAGTATTAAAATATTAACCAAATAACCTAGAATGCAATATAAAGAAAATAACTATTGTAATCGAAATAAATCTGAATTTAAAATTATAAGGGCGAGACCGTACGTCCTAACTGTGCAACGGTAATGCTGTTTTTGGCCTGGTCTGCGAGGGTATTCACAATTCCCGGTCGACTCTGATTCAGAAACATTATTTTTATATTGGTTGCCATTTGGTTAGGATTTACGAATATACCCTGACAAAATAGTAACATCACAGTAAGTTTCCAAATTCACGATGAGAACGGGAGAAACAAGAGGCGAATACCGCTTTGGTCTAAGCGTCCGGCGTCCCCAAACTAGTTTAGTTTCACAGGAACACTTGAAACAACAATCTTGAACATTTTACAATACTATTTCTCCCTTTTGAATTTATTATGTATTGTCTGGCGACACACGACGCGGTCAGCCCCTAGCCTATGACCCCGTCTCTGTCTGGGAATTAAAAGTAAATGGATTATGTCTACATTCTTGTCTGGGTCAGGATTTCTGCATTTATTTTATGTACCATATCGGTCAATAGGCGCAAAGTTCTTTTCAAAATTATTCTCCCCTGAGTAGGGAATGTTATAATTAGAATTTATTCGAATATTTTTTAAGAAATATTCGAATATATTCGAATTATTATTCCCTATTGTCCCTCCCCTGAGTTCTCTACACAATAATAATATAGCAAACGATTGCTCTACACTTCTATTTCAAATTGTATAATTTAGAAGTTATTAAACATTAGATGAATTAAAGCATAGTTTATAATCATCAATTACAGCTCATGATGTAGTTCACATCACCAACACATGTAGCTCATGTAGAGACACATTTGCCGGACTTTTTTATACACGCAGTCATTAGAGCGCGCAAGTTTGCGGTTGTATTGTGCTTGTTAATATCAATCATGTATAAGTACGGACAAGTGACAGGCAAGGTCGAAGCACTCAGTAATTTAATCCACCATGACATCATGGTATTTGTAAAATATTCCATAACTCCGAGGAGTTTTTGCAAAGGTACATTCGCGCCGGGTACCTACATAGTACATAAGCAGATTAGACACAAGGCCATACTTGCTGTACCTAGTACTTACTGAAATACTAAGCGAGCAAGCACTAACTAGTTATTACGATATAGCCGCACATAATATTTAGTTGATGGAGTTATTAGTTGTTCGTGCACAATGTTGAAATTCAAACTTGTCCGTCAGACTCTACATTTTTTAACAAAAACTAACTAACTATTCTTTATGTTTTTCTTTTTAATGTCCACTAGGTATAAACTTTAATTTAATGACTGCAATATTTCTATTATCTGGAATTGTAACAACACTTTTGTTAAAACACACAAAAATTGTAGAGTTCCTTTTGTTATAATTTTGTTACGTTAAAGTTGCCAGTTAAAACAATATTGTGCAATGTTGTATGTATAAGAGCCTTTAACAGACCATACGCGATCTAAAGAAACCAAATTCAACGTGCTAACCCTTAACGAATAGCGTTGTCTATGGCCGGAGTCAAAACTGATCTGTAATATATTGATTTGTATATTCAATTCCATGATTTTATTGGTATATTAGAATAAAGATAATTGTTAAAAATCTCCTAGGTTACGAATTAAATAGTTGTAGAATTTTAAACACTGTATTTACGACTATCACTGTAACGAAAGGTAAATAATCTTATTGAAACTGAATGATTTAATTAAAGTAAGATTGTTAATAATTCTGTTTAATTTATTATGTAATGATAAGGCCTGTTTTATAATTTATAATATTGTATTTAATAGAACTACTTCTACGGAAGGTTACTTCCGTAGAAGATTCTAGAAATTAATTAATAATAATTATGCTACTCAAAATAACTGAATAACTTTTTATAACGATATTGTTAGATTTAGACTCTGTCCTTTAGTGAAATGTGTTGCAAAATTAGTATCACAAATACTACTACAAATTGTACTAGTTTTTAATGCATACTTTGTCATTAATTGTACGAAAATAGTTGTTGAATTGTATAATGGCTATTGGGTATAAAAAGCCTAGTGATATTAGGGGGATTCATTCCACTGCTAAGCTATCGAAGAAGCTGAACTTGTAACAAAACTGGTATCTGTGTCTATTGATGTACTTGTACTACCTGTGTAACTAATAATTAATAAACTGTGTTACTGAACTGTGTTACTGAAGTCGTTTTTCTTATCAAGTCAGAAGCGGAGATAGACCCACAAGGTAAATATTATTTTGAATATTGTATAAGTAATTTATCCTATTTTATTTCACCCATATTTTTTGGTGTTATTCTCGTAAAATCAGTTTGTAACTAATTATATATAGTTCGTAACTTTAACACTAGATAACGCTACTACACTGTCGTTTATACTTAAATAAATATTTCACTACAGTACATTATTTAGTTCTCGGGATTATACAATAAAAAAATATGGAGATTATAAAATCAAAATATGTGTGACAATAATTTACCAGTGAATTAATTTTATCTTGGGTTTTGTTTGGACAAAATCAGTTTGTGAGATATAGTTCATAACTTTAATACTAGATAGCGCTATATCACCGACGTTGATAAGTTTGAAGGAATATATTTTGATTACAGTACATTATTCGGTAAAAACAAAATGAAGGTTATAAAATCAAAATATTGTTTTATGTGTGACAGTTTAACAGTGAATTAATTTTATCTTGGGTTTCGTAACTTTAATACTAGATAGCGCTATATCACCGACGTTGATAAGTTTGAACGAATATATTATTTTGATTACAGTACATTAATCGGTAAAAAAAAAAAAAAAAAAAAAAAATGGAGGTTATAAAATCAAAATATTGTTTAATGTGTAACAGTTTAACAGTTAATTAATTTTATCTTGGGTTTCTTTTGGATAAAATCAGTTTCTGAGATATAGTTCATAACTTTAACAGTAACTACCTTATTTATTTTTCGAGATAATACAACCGAATAGAAATTATAATATCAAAATATATATAATATTTTATGCACGATAGTTGAACAGCGAAATCATTTTATTTTTCGTACGCTTCAACTCCCAAGCGGCCACATGTGGCCGCAAGAACAATAGATTTCCAAGAATCGGCGATCGGTTATATTATTAATTATACGTCATCAGTAGATGGCTCTATGACGCCATCGCTGACGATGTTTTTACTTGAACGACTTGATTGATTAGCGTACACATTAATACTCGGGCTTACTGTTAGATGATGTTATTTAATAATAGGTGATATTTGATAGGATCGCATAAATACGTACTAGTATGAATTTATAATTGATCCAAATAATTTTTGTTTACGATGGATGGTTTAAAAATATGTAGTTTTTTTTTTAAGATATGAGATAGGGCACAGTTTAGTGCCACGTTTTGTTATTAGGTATATGGATTATGGATCTTAAACCATAAATAAAAATTACTTCTCTTGAACTGATTTTGTTTATCGGTCTTCTGTGTTTTACGGATGTTACGTACATTTTTTTTTTAATGGATATTACAAACGTATAATAGGTACTCTGAATACTTGTTGTCTGAGTTCTGACGAATATCGTATGGTTACTAATTTGGATATGTTGATAATAACTGAAAGTCTTGCAGTATTTGTTTACCTACTGATGGATAATATTTATAATTTTAATTGATAGTTACTATGGAATTTTTGCATATAAATCTTTGACAACGGATGGATGAATTCATGGTTGCTTATGAATACTGATGGATTAAATGATCTGAAATAATGGATACTTGGATTGTAATGGATACTCTATGGATATTTCAATACTGTAGCTTCTTGTTAGATATGTGACATAAGCCGTCGGTTTTTAGGGGGCGGTCCACGTTATTAAGCTTGGTAACGGGGTCGTCGGTTATTAGGGGGCGGTCCGCGTAACTAAGCTTGGTTACACGGTCGTCGGTTTTTAGGGGGCGGCCCACGTTGCTAAGCTTGGTGACGGGGTCGTCGGTTATTAGGGGGCGGTCCGCGTAACTAAGTTTTGTTACGTGATCGTCGGTTTTTAGGGGGCGGTCCACGTTACTAAGCTTGGTAACGGGGTCGTCGGTTACTAGGGGGCGTGCTATGAAAATTTTCGCATAGCTCGTTGGATATGGAATATGGATCACAAGGATGGATAAATAATTTCAGGTCATGAACAAAAGCGAGGATGATGTTGGTACTCCACCTGGTACGCCACCCAGGCGACCCCGTCGGAGTCAAAAGCACCGCAAGGCGAGACAGAAAAGTGCATCGTCGTCGTCAAGTTCATCTGATAATGACATGCCTAAGAAGATGCGTAAGACAAAATTTTCTTCTAAGGATATCTTGAAACTTGTAAAGCATGTATCAAAAGATTCATCTAAAACTTCTTATAACAGTAATTATAATAATGTCGTACCAGAATTTAACCCATCAAGTAGGGCTCAAACAATTGACTGTTGGATTAGAAAAGTTAATGAATGTGCAACTATATACGATTGGGATGAAAGGCAGATCATTCACTTTTCGCTTCAAAAGCTATCCGGTCTTGCGAAACGTTGGTTTGAGGCTCTGCCAACCGTAGTTTATAGTTGGCATGAGTGGCAAATAAAATTGAAAAAGGCTTTCCCCAGTGAAGATAATTACGGTCGTCTCTTGGAAGAGATGTTAGCTAGAACCTCCCGCACAGAAGAAAGTCTTAGGGAATATTTTTACGACAAATTAACTTTACTCACTAGATGCGAAATAATAGGCAAAAAGGCTGTTGACTGTATTGTACACGGTATTAGCGATCGATCTGTCCGGAATGGGGCACAGATTTTAAATTGCTCTGAACCTGAGGATTTACTCCACTTTTTGTCATCACAAAGAAACCAATCCTTAAATATTAGAATACCTCGTGAGCGTTTTACTGCAAAACTAAATTATAATGAAAATAACACTTCATCAATCAATTGTTACAATTGCCGCCAGAGGGGTCACCCTTACCACAAGTGTCCAAAACCGTTAATAAAATGTAAGAAATGTAACAGGATAGGCCATAATAACGATTCTTGTAATTTGGAACCCTTTGTATCAAATTTTAAATCCGGTTCGGGGAATATTACAGGCGAGAAGCGAACAATGATAATCCAAAACAACGATAAGAGTAATGCCAAATACTTTAAATTGGTACAATTAAATGGTAAATGTTTAAATGCTTATATTGATTTTGGCAGTCAGTGCACTTTACTAAAAAAATCTGACGCTCAACAGTTAAATCTAAATAAAAATTTCGATGATATCCCCGTAATAAGAGGTTTCGGACAATCTATAGTTACACCGATATACAAATCAAATGTTATTATACGCCTCGACGATATTGAATCAAATATCGATATATTAATAGTGGATGATATTCACATGCCAACGTCATTAATAATAGGTCAGAACTTTACGGAACTTCCTTTTATTACTGTTCTCAAAGATAAATACGAATTAACATTTTATAAGAGCCCCAATTTTGACACAAATGAATATTCCAAGGGTACCATGAACCTGTATGTAAGTAATTTCACTGAAGTAATAACAACCAGCATTGTTTCCGTTTATTCAGACCAAAGTTTTACAGGTAATTTATACATTAGTGGATATATTGTTTCTACCTCAGATAAGGAATTTAGATTACTACACGGAATTTACGATATGCATGAAGGGAAGGGTCAGGTCGTAGTGACAAACTTTTCTCCACTTAAATTAAAGTTAGAACCAAAAACTTTGATAGCTAGGGCTATACCGTTTAGTGATCCTAAAATTTGTGAAGTAAATCTAATAAGACCTGACCACCAATCTCTTAAACCTCTTAACAAGGAAGATATTAATGTGGGATCAGATCTGGACGATAAACAATTTGATAAATTATATTCATTATTACAAAGTTACCGTGATTGTTTCGCCACTTGTTTGAATGAGTTAGGTTGTGCTACTAATGTAGAAATGAACATTGAGATAACGGATAATAAACCAATTGTTTACCGTCCGTATAGATTATCGCATTTCGAACGTGAACAGGTTCGCGAGACTATTAATGATTTACTCCAGAATGACATAATTCAAGAATCTAAGTCCGATTACGCAAGTCCGATTTTAATGGTAAAGAAAAAGACAGGGGAAAATCGTCTCTGTGTAGATTTTCGCGCATTGAATAGTAAAACTTTAAAAGATCGTTTCCCGTTACCACTTATTGATGATCAAATTTCAAATCTTAGCGGCAGTAGATATTTCACTACTCTTGATCTTGCATCCGGATATTACCAGATACCCATGTCCAAGGATAGTTGTCACCTCACCGGATTCGTAACTCCGGATGGACACTACGAATTTAAAAGAATGCCCTTTGGATTAGCGAACGCACCTGCCACATTTCAAAGAATGATTAATAAAATCCTTGGTAATAGACGATTTGAATATGCCTTAGCTTATTTGGATGACATCTTAATTCCCTCTAGAAATAAAGAGGAGATGTTTAGCCGTTTAGAAGATATTTTAAGTATTTTAAGACAATACGGACTAACTCTAAAATTAGCCAAATGTAGATTTTTTGATAACAACGTAAGTTACTTGGGGTACGAAATCTCTTCAGAGGGTATCAAGCCCGGAGAAACAAAACTATTGGCAGTTAAAGAATTTCCAACTCCTAGCAACGTACATGAGATTCGCCAATTCCTCGGTTTAACTGGCTACTTTAGAAAATTTATTAAAGGTTATGGGGAAATAGCTAAACCTCTAACGTCACTATTACGAAAAGACTCGTCTTGGCGTTGGTCAGACATTGAAAACCGAGCATTTCAACTTTTGAGAGATAGTTTAGTAGCTCGACCTATCTTGGCTCTTTATGATCCAAAGCTTGAAACTGAAGTTCATACTGACGCCAGTGCGATGGGTATTGGGGGTATTCTAATGCAATGGCAGAGTGATGTTAGAGTATTAAAACCCGTTGCTTACTTTAGTCGACAGACGACTTCGGAAGAAAAGTATCTTCATTCTTACGAATTAGAGACTCTCGCAGTAGTCTGCTCTTTAAAAAAATTTCGTGTGTATCTCTTAGGAACTCATTTTAAGGTATTTACTGATTGCGCAGCCCTTCGAACCACTTTGACCAAAAGAGATCTTGTTCCGAGAATAGCCAGGTGGTGGCTACAAATATCGGAATATTCATTTGAAATTAATTACCGACCCGGTGTACAAATGTCACACGTTGATGCGTTGAGCAGAAACACCAAGCTACCCTCGGAACAAGATGATGAGTCATCAGTAGTCGTGTATACAATAGAAAAAGATAATTGGCTTTTATCCTTACAACTAGCAGATCCTGAAATATCTAGAATATATAAAATTCTTAAGCCAAGCGATGATCCGGAATGTAGAGACATTCGTCAAAATTATGTTGTTAAAGATCATACAGTTTATAAGAAAATTAACGATAAATTGTGTTTAGTCGTCCCTAAAAACGCCCGGTGGCAAATTTGTAGAGCTAATCATGATGAAATAGGCCATTTTGGTTACTCTAAAACACTTGAAAGAATACAACATTCTTATTGGTTTCCAAAACTCAGGAAATTTGTAAAAAAATATGTTGAAGCCTGTTTAGAGTGCGCATATAATAAAGATAATGTGTCCAAACAGAAAGCGGGTTATATTTATCCTATCGAAAAAGTTCCAGTCCCATTTCATACTATTCATATCGACCACCTTGGACCGTTCGTAAGAAGTAGAAACGGTAATACTCACATTCTTACTGTAGTAGATGGGTTCACCAAATATGTATTTGTTAGAGCTGTAAAAGATTTAAAAACTATAACTACTATTACAGTCTTAGAAAAGATATTTTATGATTTTGGTATTCCAGCCAGAGTTATTTCCGATCGTGGTACTAGTTTTACATCAGCCGCCTTTCAAAATTTTTGCATATCTCATGGTATAAAACACGTACTTAATGCAGTCGCTTGTCCCAGAGCTAATGGACAAGCAGAAAGATTTAATCAAACAATTTTAAACTCGTTAGCAGCTCAAAATTCGTTAGGTCATGAAAACGACTGGGATAGATTTCTAGGCAAAATACAGTGGGGCATCAATAATACTGTTAACGCCACCACAAAAAAAACTGCTACCGAGGCAATGTTCGGAATTAAACTTCGCGATATTCTATCAAATAAATTATGTAATGGATTACAGGAAACTTTAAATAACGTGCAGGAAACTAGAAATTAAATTTCCACAAATATAGAAAAAGATCAAAATAATCAAAAACTGAGACATGACAAAAATCGAATTCCAGCAACTCAGTATTCAGTAGGTGATTTGGTTAAAATATCTCGTAACAATTTTGACAACAACAGCAAAAGTACGAAACTTATGTCTAAATTCGTTGGCCCGTATAAGATAACGGAAGTATTAGGGAATGATCGCTATAGGATAACTGATGTGCCTGGCTTTAGTAAAAAAGGTAAACCATATGCAACTGTAATAGCTGCTGATAGAATTCGCCCGTGGATACATATTAGAACATTAGAGTTGCACGAAACCGATGAGTCAAGTTCCGACACTGACAGTACGTGAGATTAAGTGTATGTTGTGACGCCAGGAGGCGACACATGAGTAGGATGGCCGAATGTTATAATTTTGTTACGTTAAAGTTGCCAGTTAAAACAATATTGTGCAATGTTGTATGTATAAGAGCCTTTAACAGACCATACGCGATCTAAAGAAACCAAATTCAACGTGCTAACCCTTAACGAATAGCGTTGTCTATGGCCGGAGTCAAAACTGATCTGTAATATATTGATTTGTATATTCAATTCCATGATTTTATTGGTATATTAGAATAAAGATAATTGTTAAAAATCTCCTAGGTTACGAATTAAATAGTTGTAGAATTTTAAACACTGTATTTACGACTATCACTGTAACGAAAGGTAAATAATCTTATTGAAACTGAATGATTTAATTAAAGTAAGATTGTTAATAATTCTGTTTAATTTATTATGTAATGATAAGGCCTGTTTTATAATTTATAATATTGTATTTAATAAAACTACTTCTACGGAAGGTTACTTCCGTAGAAGATTCTAGAAATTAATTAATAATAATTATGCTACTCAAAATAACTGAATAACTTTTTATAACGATATTGTTAGATTTAGACTCTGTCCTTTAGTGAAATGTGTTGCAAAATTAGTATCACAAATACTACTACAAATTGTACTAGTTTTTAATGCATACTTTGTCATTAATTGTACGAAAATAGTTGTTGAATTGTATAATGGCTATTGGGTATAAAAAGCCTAGTGATATTAGGGGGATTCATTCCACTGCTAAGCTATCGAAGAAGCTGAACTTGTAACAAAACTGGTATCTGTGTCTATTGATGTACTTGTACTACCTGTGTAACTAATAATTAATAAACTGTGTTACTGAACTGTGTTACTGAAGTCGTTTTTCTTATCACTTTTTTGTTTGCGTCATGTTCATCATCCTGAATCCTAATGTATTTTTTAAAACCTTTATGAATATAAGGATTCATGTTACCACAATAACAAAGGCTAACTGCGCAGTTATTACTTTAGCAATATGATTACTAGCCTGTGGTAGTGGGTACGGTGCTACGAAACCGCCTAATAGGCAACAAGTAACAACACGGGTACTACCCACGTCTTACGAATAGTTTGATCGTAAACTACGCCTTTAGCATGTTCAAAATAATAGTAATGTAACTTTCCTAACAATATAAGGGGTGTCTACTATCAGTTCTTG
This sequence comes from Polyommatus icarus, assembly GCA_937595015.1. NCBI lineage: Eukaryota > Metazoa > Arthropoda > Insecta > Lepidoptera > Lycaenidae > Polyommatus > Polyommatus icarus. The sequence goes on along the minus strand of OW569328.1, from coordinate 6,401,479 downwards.
AAAATGTAAAAAAACCTAATAGTTGACATGGATCTCATCTTTGAGTTTTGCAATACATACTAAAGTTATTTTGTACTTTATTCTACTGCAAAAATCATCACTATTCTCTGAAAATATAATTCTATTAACAATCTAAGAACTTAGAACTACTGCACCTAAAAATGGACATGGTGTCTAATATTAGACCTTGTACTGATCTAAAAATCGATTGCTTTAGTTTTTTAGCAGTAAAAAAAAAGAAAAAGGAGAGCTGAGAAATAAAAGAAGAAAAAGAAGAGGCAAAAGAAGCATGGAGACTAAAGACTGAAAATAAAAAAAAGACGGGTTACACTCCGGGAGTGCCAGCAGTAGTGAAAACTTGATTATTAACGTTGTGCAATTTTTTAACCCATTTTTATATGAAAATCGATTATTAAAAAATTGATTTTTTTAATTAATCGAAACCCTTACAATCGATTAAATTTTTAACCCATTTTTTATGAAAATCGATTATTAAAAAATCGATTTTTGTAATTAATCGAAACCCTTACAATCGTTTAAATTTTTAACCCATTTTTTACGAAAATCGATCATTAAAAAATCGATTTTTGTAATTAATCGAAACCCTTACAATCGATTAAATTTTTAACCCATTTTTTATGAAAATCGACTATTAAAAAATCGATTTATTTAATTAATCGAAACCCTTATAATTGATTAAATTGTTAACCCATTTTTTATGAAAATCGATTATTAAAAAATCGTTTTTTTAATTAATCGAAACCCTTACAATCGATTAAATGAAAATCGATTATAAAAAAAAACGATTTTTTTAATTAATCGAAACCCTTAAAAATCGATTAAATTTTTAAACCATTTTTTATGAAAATCAATTATTAAAAAATTGATTTTTTTTTATTAATCGAAACCCTTACAATCGATTAAATTTTTAACCCATTTTTTATAAAAATCGATTTTTGAAAAATCTATTTTTTTGATTAATCGAAACCCTTACAATCGATTACATTTTTAGCCCATTTTTTATGAAAATCAATTTTTAAAAAATCGATTTTTTTAATTAATCGAAACCCTTACAATCAATTCGAGTTCGAGTTCGAATTCGAGTTCGACACAAAACACTACACACCAACCGTCTTACGGTTTTTCCAAAGTTTTTCGATCAGCACGAGAATCTGTCGCGAGTTTTATAGTTTTTAACTATCCCACAAAAGTGCTCTACGCCGCCTAAGAAGTTTTCACTTCAAAAATATGAAAAATAAAAATAAAAGGAAAGATAGTTTCAGCATGGAAGAAGAATGAATAGAATCTGGAGACAACGTGGATAATATTTCTGATGCATGTAGTTACTATGATGAAGTAAATGAAATCTTTTGAAAAGTGGCAAAAAAGACCTAATAATAGGAAAAAATGTAATGTAATGTTCTATGTCAACTATTAGTTCATATTGGTGTCTACTATTAGTGATGTTCGTTTTTTGTGATGTCATCTATTAGTACTTATGACTAAGTTTACAAAAAAGACAAATAATATATTTTTTAATTGATTTGTCTGAGAATAATTAGATTTGTTTTATTTTGTAAGAGTTACTGAAGACATGGAAGAAGTTATCAATGCTTTATTTTCATAAATATATATTTTATAGCATTCAAATGTTGCATGTTTCCTTAAAGTGTCTGCCATTAGGTCTCTTCCCTTAATATAAGGCTGCACAACTTTCTCGAATTTTGAGCTTTTTCTTGTTTTATAACCATATTTGTAAGGTACGTTGTGTACGCTACGTTACTTTTTACTTGACCCAGTAATTTTTATAAAAAAAGGAGGTGATGTTGCAACTTGCAGTGTCATTCTCATTAGAAGTCAAAGAAAATATAATATACTACGGGAAAGTACCTAATGGTAGACACTGAACCAATAGATGACACTTATGACAAAAATACCATAAAAATAAGAATTACTCTAATTATTTCTCACCACTGTAAATTTTATAAGCTTCTCAAGCTATCTGTTGAATTGAAAAAATATATTAGAGACGCCTTCGGGAACAAAATTTTAAAATGGGATCAGTTTTCGTAAATAATATGACCGCGTCAACACGCGCTCGGCAATTTCTTAGCAAATAGGTTAAGGAAGGCGAAATTTTGCACGTAAGTTTTGAATACATTTATTTGATTTTTTGTAATTTCTATTGATTTCATTGGATTAATGGTCATGTTGTATACACAAATTAATGTTTATTTAAGATTTTCTGTCCATTTTCCCTAACAATATAAAGGGTGTCTACTATTAGTTCTTGAAAATGTAAAAAAACCTAATAGATGACATGGATCTCATCTTTGAGTTGTGCAATACATACTAAAGTTATTTTGTACTTTATTCTACTGCAAAAATCATCACTATTCTCTGAAAATATAATTCTATTAACAATCTAAGAACTTAGATAGTTCTAAGTTCTTAGATTGTTAATAGAATTATATTTTCAGAGAATAGTGATGATGCACCTAGAAATGGACATGGTGTCTAATATTGTACTGATCTAAAAATCGATTGCTTTAGTTTTTACTTTTTTAGCAGTAAAAAAAAAGAAAAAGGAGAGCTGAGAAAAGAAAGAAGAAAAAAAAGGGGCAAAAGAAGCATGGAGACTAAAAAATAAATTTGCTAGGAAAAAAAAGACGGGTTGCACTCTGGGAGTGCCGGCAGAAGTGAAAACTTGATTATTAACGTTGTGCAATTTTTTTAACCCATTTTTCATGAAAATCAATTATTAAAAAATCGATTTTTTTAATTAATCGAAACCCTTACAATCGATTAAATGATTAACCCATTTTTTATGAAAATCGATTTAAAAAAAAACGATTTTTTAAATTAATCGAAACCCTTACAACCGATTTAATTTTTAACCCATTTTTATGAAAATCGATTATTAAAAAATCGATTTTTTAATTAATCGAAACCCTTAGCGTGTTTAGCCCTTACAATCGATTAAATGATTAAACCATTTTTTATGAAAATCGATTATTAAAAAATCGATTTTTTTAATTAATCGAAAACCTTACAATCATTAAATTTTTAACCTACTTTTATGAAAATCGATTATTAAAAAATCGATTTTTTTTAATTCATCGGAACCCTTACAATCAATTCGAGTTCAAGTTCAAGTTCGAATTCGAGTTCGAATTCGAGCTCGAGTTCGAGTTCGACACAAAACACTACTCTCCATCTCCAACCGTCTTACGGTTTTTCGATCAGCACGAGAATCTGACGCGAGTTTCACAGTTTTTACCCATCCCACAAATTAAGTGCTCAACGGCGCTAAAGAAGTTTTCACTTTAAAAATATGAAAAATAAAAGGAAAGATAGTTTCAGCATGGAAGAAGAATGAATAGAATCTGGAGATAACGTGGATAATATTTCTGATGCATGTAGTTACTATGATTAAGTAAATGAAATCTTTTGAAAAATGGCAAATAAAGACCTAATAATAGGAAAAATGTAAAATTTAATGTAAAGTTCTATGTCAACTATTAGTTCATATTGGTGTCTACTATTAGTGATGTTCGTTTTTTGTGATGTCATCTATTAGTACTTATGACTAAGTTTACAAAAAGACCAATAATATATTTTTTAATTGATTTGTCAGACAATAATTATAATAGTTTTATTTTGTAAGAGTTACTGAAGACATGGAAGAAGTTATCAATCCTTTATATTCACAAATATATATTTTATAACATTAAAATGTTTCATGTTTCCTTATAGTGTCTGCCATTAGGTCTCTTCCCTTACGTACCTAACATCACAAGTTATAAACTTAATGATTAATAATAATAGTACATTGTGCTTTAAGTATAGTATCCTTTGAAAAATGTTATATTGTTTTTAACACTATTCCCTGCATTACCTGCCTTGACAAAGGAGTTATGACTTATGAGTTATGAGTACCTAATGACGTTGGGTCGCTGTATAATTTGTAAAATTAGTGAATTTTGACAACTATAATATTACTTTACGCCTAATTAGTATGACATATTTAATTGAATATAATATAGAGTCTATTGTCATAAACTACAAAGGCATGTCGTTGTAAGGTAACTAATGGAATGCTAGGTAAATAAGTAGGTAACATGCCCTTATGAATAGTAACAAGAGATTTACAAGTATGGTAGCGAATCAAATTCTTGGTACGCGAGTAGAGTAGGTACACATTTACTTAATAAGATAGCTGGAATATAAATGCCAACGGTGTGTAGTCATTGCATTGAACAAGTTTCTCTTATAAACATCAAACTTTAGGCTATGTATAATTTAATACTATAATTTAGTGAACTGATTTAAATTACAAATTTTGTTTCAGTATAAGGATTTGACTGTCGCCCACATGAAATGGGCAAGGCGTGGCTTAAAATTGATATGATAATCTCGAAAGGTCAGCAGAAATCAGAAGGTTAAAAGCAAAATTCCTAAATTGTAGAATCATCTAAGAAAAAATAGTGACTCTATTATACAAAAGTTAGGATGAATGTCTCTCTCTATTTAGATATTGATGGAGAGTACGACTGCTTGTAAAATCGTTAATATTCTCTCTATCGCATCGTTCTGTTAATATTTTTACTAAGTAGGTACTTACATATTAATATATCTAAATCCTAATTTACTAAACTCTATCTTTTAAACACAACGTAAGCAAAACAAGTTTTTATGTACCTTACTCCTATGTCAAATGATCCTACCGGCAAAGTGACCAAAGTAAATACTAGAAAGCCTTCAAACGCAAACGAAAACGTCAGCTAAGATACTTTGAATGTCGAGTGTATTGTTTCTAGTGTAGGATTTCATGATGCCTTGGAAAATATTGAATATGGTCGGGCAGTCTTTAAAGTACTCTTGCATCATGCATGTGTGCGATACTAACAGACATAAGGCCGCCGTGTGCCGCTCGTAAACTGAGCTAATAAGTCACATAGACACATCGACGCCGCTGTTTGCCGTACTACAGACACCCACAGGCACTGAAAGGCATAAACGACGAGCAAACACATAAACCTTATTTGTTTTGCATGAGTTTCTGAATTCGAACGGCTACTACGAACGCCACGCATCGTTCGCAACCATAATCCAGTATCAATAACGATGGCAGCTCTATTAAAGCAACTTCGATGTTGGGTCCATCGCAGCAGAGTCGAATTTTGTGAACGAGACGTTTTATGAGTCCCAATCAAGGCTAAGTGTAAAGCACACGTGCGTTCTAACTTCGTCCGAATGTAGACCAGTTAAAATGAAGAGCAGATTGGTCCTCAGCCAATTGTTAGTCCTCAGTCCTTAGGTTTTAAGCAGCATGCTTAATCGATATACATCAATTCAAGCATTTTTAACATACGTAGGTACGGATATAATTAAATTAAGAAAAGTTTTAAAGATGCTTCAGGGAAATTCCAGTCCAAAAAAATCCTATACTTACGCCAGACTGAAAAGTAAAGTATTTAATCTTTATTTCAACACCAGCATGTTTTTAATTTTACCACAAAAATGCATAAAACGATTTCTCAAGATAAAAAAATGCTCTATCATGCTCACGATGACGTTGGAAAAAATGTAGAGCCATTATCAATTTTGCATAATATGTATGATAAAAATATGATCATTTAAGATTTAGCAAATAACTATTGCAGTTAACATTTTAAGCGGAACCAAATAACTGAATTCCGAGTAAACAACGATGTGACGATATCAAATTGCCTACGTGAGAACTTATGAAACACTCTGACGTACACATTTCCGTTTCAGATTAATTCGTGACGTAGCCTAATTTGTATATACCTGTATGATTAATAGTAAATATAATTATTTTAATTAAGTATAAATCTTTCCGTTCGTAAGTGGAATGGATGGCGTGATCCGGTGGTAGAGACCGGTTTGGAGATCGGTCATCTCACCTGAGCTGCGCCGCGAGTCGTGGGCTGGACGCCTCATTCACTCGATTTCTATGTCAAACTCACATGAAAATGATCATTGTATTACATTATTCATTACATTGATAAATAACTCACGCTTTTCGGTAACAGCAAGTTTTTTTGGTTGCTAAAATTTTTTGCTGGTCATCAACTAGCCATATCAAAATTACTTTCTTTGAACTCTATTAAAAAATAAAAGACAATTATGTAAGGAATACATATTACAGTTAAGAGAATTAAAAAAGTAGTAGAAAAAACATACTTAGTTGATAATACGTAGACACCTCAGTGCGTAGACATAACGACTCTACATAAATACACCTATAATATTGATGTGGAATTCATACATCGTTATTAAGTTATAACTTTCTGTACTTCCTATAATATTATGCTAACCACATGTATAGCATTACTCTTTATCACAAACTTACAAACTCGTCGTATAATAGCTCTAAAGGAATATAAGACTCATTTGACGTAGAATAACGATGGTGAAACGCGTGTGGGTTGTACCGGATGGCGTGGACCTGCATGGCGCCACTACCGTTACCCGCTACCCGGCCACTTGCACTTCATTAAGCCACTTCTACCTCATTATACAATCTCAAATCTTATACTAGAAAGTATATACAGCCATACTAAACCATAAATTAGTAATAAAAGTTCATCTTATGCAGCTCTGCAACAGAGTAGCGAAAATGATGAATCTGCTCTACATTTTGCATTCGACTTAAATTAACAGTTAATTTACCAACTGCAACAAAGTAATATTTAAATTATTCAATTATATAAATTAGCTCTATACACATTTATTTCAACGTTCATTTACGAATACAGTTGTATTTGTTGACAAGCAATAACATCTAGAGTATGGACAGTTAAATATAATTTTAAAGTCAGCCAGGAATTTTGACCTATTCTATAAATCTATCAAACTCACTTAGAATTAACCAATAGAATATATACAGTTCGTCAAATATTATCGTTAACTAGTGACACAATAATATAAGTATTAAGTATATTAAACGTAACAGCTACTTTACTTATGACTTATGAGTTATGATTGACGTAATCAAATCTATAGATATAAAGCGGACATTTGATACATTCGCTTACATCATTTCCAAATATAGTCGCTACTTATAGGCACATTATAATGGATTAAGTATCCATCGCAGCGTTCGTTTAAATCCTTTTACTTCTTTACGTTACATTGCCGTTTAAATCACAATCTATCTTAGTCATCGTTACACAAAACTGGCAACGAATAACGAATTGAATTCAGCATTTTAAAACGGATTTATGTTCATTTCATTGTAGTTATACGTAAAAGTATAAATGATATGCTGGTGTGCGTGATAGTCATGATAGGGTATGATAGGGGTGTATGTGTGTGTGAGAGGAGTATGTGCGTTATATCACACAGTTCGTTGATCGCACGTGTGGGTCCACTCATGAATAAACAATCTGCCGTCCGCGTCAGTCACTTGCACAAATGTTATGCGTATATTATCAGTATTGCTGATTTCATATCTAGTAGAGGACGCGGGCTACGTGCTGCTATGCGCGTTTTCATCACAACGGGGCAGAGTACAACCACAGTCTTATAAAATCTAATAAAATAAAATAACCTAGTCTAATATAATAGTCGTTACTCCTTTGTTTTCGCAAAATATCTAAATATTTTTCATTTTTCCTAAACTCTACTTTTTATCCAACAAACTGTTAAAACCCTAATGGTTGCTGAAACAATATGAGAGACAGAATGTTGTAGGGTATCTATCCCATAGTGGACACTTAACGCTAGAGGCGTTTGATAAAAACTTACATTACAATAATTATTATTGTACAAAAAATAATGTAGAGTTCCTTCATAAATCATAATTCATAATACAAATCGTAGTCGTAAGGCGGCTCATGAATCAAATATCGCTCTTTTTACTGTTTGACTATATTCTCAATCAAACATCCGCTATTCGTGAACAAATGCGTTTAGTAATTCAAATGGTCTGTAATTTATTTATGAGCTATGCTCTAGCTTTCTAGTACTTCTCGATTCACGGTGAATAGATGACACTCCTATTTACTTACACATGATGTGTACTGGAGGTAAGGTAAGAGGCCACTATGAGAAGTTATGTAGGTGCCAGTGCCACATACATACATTTAATAGGTAGAATAGAACTGTAAAAGAAGCTAGTGACAATTTTAAGTAAAATATACTCTATGGTAAAACCCACACTGCATTTATGGATTATAGTAATTTTATTTTAAACTTTATGCACAACTAGCTGACCCGACAGACGTTGTCCTGTCTTAACAATGATTATTTATTTCGAATTGGTATAATTAAGAAAACAATAGATTAAAATTAGTACCTTCATGCCAAATTTCATCAAAATAGATTAAATAGTTTAAGCTAAAATCATAAAAGTTTATTGTGCTGGAGCCGTACATTTTCCGGGACAAAGAGTATCCCTTGTCCTTTCCCGAAACTCAAGGTATCTCCATACCGAATTTCATAAAAATAGACTGAACAGTTTAGGCGAAAATCATAAAAGTTTATTGTGCGGGAACCGTATATTTTCCGGGACCATAAGTATTCCTTGTCCTTTCCCGAGACTCAAAGTATCTCCATACCAACATTCATCAAAATCGATTGAATAGTTTACGCGCAAATCATAAAAGTATATTATGCAGTAACCACTCCACCAACTTTCAGCCAAATTTATCCGTTCTTGAGATAAAAGTTTATTGTGCGGGAACCGTACATTTTCCGAGACCAAAAGTATCCCTTCTTCTTTCCCGAGACTCAAAGTATCTCCACACCAAAATTCATCAAAATCGATTGAATAGTTTAGGCGAAAATCATAAAAGTTTATTGTGCGGGAATCGTACATTTTTCCGGGACAAAATGTATCCTATGTGCTATTCCTGGTTCTAAGCTACCTCTCCACCAATTTTCAGCCAAATTGGTTCATCCGTTCTTGAGTTATAAGTGGCGTAACTAACACAACTTTCTTTTATATATATAGATGTACACTGGCGAAATTAATGCGATAGGCCATAGGGCATTCTCTACCAATCAACTATAGGGTGGTATTAGAAGGACAAGTTATACAATTTTGCCCTTCTGATATTATTAAAAGTCTACAGCATCTCATGCCTTCATGAGATGCTGTAGCTGGCAGCACGAGATCAAACTAAATGTTTTAAAATAAAACACCACTACATCCTACGTACAATAAACTATACATAGTCCTAAAGTCTACCAACTGGAACCGCGCGTGGGCAACCAGACTTGCGTTGCGGTTTGGATAAAGGACAATCGAAGGGTCTAATTACTCTGTGTTTACTTAGGTCGAGGTCTTTTTGAAAAACGTTGCTGAAACCTGCAATTTTCTGAATTGAGACAGTTTCTGATAGTCACCAGACCCTCTACAATTGACAATAATAATTGTAAAGCTAAAGTGAATAAAATGTGATCAACGATCTTGAAGTAGTAGAGGTTTCTCGCTGGCCGGGCCCTTTGAGTAATGTAATATATTTTTGTCACTTACTTTCATAATACGTATACGGATTTCGCATAATGATAAGTACATACTCTTTGGGTAATAATAGTTATTTTATTTTAGTAAGAAAAAAGATTGGCATACTAATATTTAAATCATAATATTATAATAAAAAAAGCGTTGTTTAATAATTTGAGGAACTAAAGAAAGCCTTGTGTGCGTACAAAATAATGTCTGCTCAGTTTGAAATGAATAATTAAATTAATTTTTACTTACTAATAAATGAATCATTTAACCACGAAACTGCTAAACTCACACTATGAAAACACATTGTATAAAACCGTGTTTTCGGTGATAAATACTTTTGGTGAGTAGGTAAGTATAGCAATTGTAGAGTCATAAAACTTAGAACTCTACCTTTATAAGATTGATGGTGCGTTTACATACACCACTGCACATCTTGTTCAACAAATAATAACGATCAACGACAAAACTTAAGTTATTATTCGTGGGTAAAATTTGTTTAGCTGTGAGCTATGACTTGTGAGTTGTGACTTGTGACCCAAAACGCAAAAACGCAAAATCAACTTTAAAAAAATTATACGAGCGACTTTTGATTGCAATTACTAATTAGATCAGCGTTTTTAAATTGAGGACTGCAATTGTAATATCACGTGATCAATTAGAAAGCCAAGTCATGTACTAGTAATCTGCGGCCAATATATTGTGCAATGTGTGAAGGCGCCGGTGGCGTCTAGCCAACGGTTTGACCACGGCCGTAATGCTATCTATTTTAGTTTTATTGCTCGCTGAATGCTATTTTAGCTGCACGCACAGCTATCGATTGTGAGGCTGAAACTCGTAATTATAACGATGAAAACTCGATAATATGAGTAAATTGCTCACAGCAGCTGGGTTAGTGACGAACGAAGACGTTGAAAATTTTAGAGCATCTAGTCATTATTCGTTTAGATTCTATGAAAAGACAGAGAAAAAAAATTAGACCATGAATTAGCGAATAAATGAATGAATGGAGGTGGAAAAGACGCAAAATACTTTAAAATAGCCGCACTGTCCTCTTCTTTGATTCATTCCATTCATAAAAGTACAATTGCTGTTACCTCAGTCAAGTACAAAGGTATTCCACGAAAGCACTACAACGGGATTAAAATTTAAAATAAATTAATGGCTGAATTGCCATATCTTCTGTACTTATTTTATCTCATTTATTTGGCTATTTAGATAAGTACAGCTAATAATTCTCTGTGTGCTCTCACTGCTCAATTTAGTATTTACTAATTCTAACTAATACCGAGTCAGTAGCTTTACCTTATTAATTATTATATTATAGTTAAAAGTTTATCTTTTTACATATTTTTATTCCCACAAAGTACCTGCAATTTCATTTCAATTTCATCAATCAATAAGCTGTTCAAAATAATTTTTAAAAATTATCATTCTTATCGTAATTATAATTATTATAATATCTTATCAATTATCGTTGTAACATTGACAGAGAATTATTATGCAGTTAGTAATAAGGTAAAGATAGGTTTATCAAAATATGGTGTTTTAGCCGCGTTGCGTTGAGGGCGTATTATTCAGACGGCATATTCATTATTCAATGGTTGAGAAAATAACGCCATCTTGATATTCTAGATTTGAATTCCTAACTAAAACTCACACCAGCGTGAGATTTTTTTTGAAGTGAAAACTTTTTTTTTTATCTTTATTTAAGGAGTTTCAGTTCTTACAAACTACGCCACTCCGTTAGACCATCTACATAAACTACATTATTAATAAAGTATTATACAATTGGACGACGACGAAAACCAATAATCACATTTTTTTTTTTGTGGGATGGGTAAAAACTGTGAAACTCGCGTCAGATTTTCGTGTTGATCGAAAAACCATAGAAAAACCGTAAGACGGTTGGAGAGTAGTGTTTTGTGTCGAACTCGAACTCGAAAACTCGAACTCAAACTCGAATTGTAAGGGTTTCGATTAATTTAAAAAAATCGATTTTCATAAAAAATGGGCTAAAAATTTAATCGATTGTAAGGGTTTCGATTAAGTAGTAAAAAAATCGATTTTTTAATAATCGATTTTCATAAAAAATGGGTTAAAAAAATGCACAACGTTAATATGTAATCAAGTTTTCACTTCTGCCGGCACTCCCGGAGTGCAACCTGTCTTTTTTTTTAATATTGTGAAACAATTAGGTACACAATCTGTGACTAATTAGAATTTATTACAATTCTTAAAATATTGCAATGACTGGACATTGGAAATCGGTTCCTAATCTAAATCCATAAGTCATAACAATAAGAGTCATGAATGTATTTATTTAATAGATTTATTGTAAGATTAGCTCTATGTAATGTTACAGGCAACAGCTTATAGGTCGTTACTCGTGGGTAGAGACTTGATTCTTGAAAGGGTATTTTGAAGATCTTTTAAACAAAAAAAGCAACATTATTGTGCTAAGTGTTGAGACAAGTATTGATTATTCTCTTTAAAACTCTCAGAAATCAGTTGGTACTTTAGAAAATGTAGATTGTAGACATAGCTTGTCTCTTAATTTTTATACCAGCTCAAAACCAAACACTTGAACATCTCGGCTTGAGAATTTTCTAATCGTAGAATGATAATGATCAGTTATAAAGTTTTGTCAAAAGTTCGGGTCGTGGTGAGAGGGAACGTGGACGGTGGAACCAGTTTGGGCGCGCCCGGTGGCCGGTTGTGAGTTGTGGGACTTGTGGGCGTCCGCGTCCACCTCTCGCCGCTCCCAGCACCGACTCTGATACCCCAAATTTCACATTTTATGAGACGTTTTATATCTTTCCGTGAAACGGATTACAGGTTTTAACGAACAGTTTCCTACACTAAAGTTTTCTTGTTGAAAGTATATCTGTGGCTCTACATTTTTACTCAATGCTAGTTGTTACAAACTTTGTAATTTTTTTGCGCCGTCTTTAACTAAGAATGGCACTGACATATTCCTAAAATCAATTAAATAGAACTAAAATGCTATTATGTATAATATCACTATCTCTACAAAAACACAGAAATTCTCTTGAAGAACTAATAAGTAACTTATTTCCTAAAAGTCAACAAAATAAAGGGCAAACGTTTTAATAAAATACCATTCTATCCTCTTATTTTAGAATCATTACCTACTTCATAATATCTACCTATTATAATTTATAATGTTTATGGCCGTACAGATAAAAATATTCTCTCCTAAACCTTTTCCAAAAGACTATCATCTCGAATAATAATAAAAATATATCCCTGATCCCTCAGTTGTTCACCGACGACGGAGCAGGTTGTAATTTTATTTTAGCTTAGGTAGGTCCATTTAAGCGGGTACAAAAAATAAGGTGGCAATAAAAGGACGGAAACCCATTGTTTGATGTCATTCTGTTATCAGGAATTCTTAAAAAAAGCGAAGGGACTCTTCCATAGAATGGAGCGACGGAGAATACAATGAGCCCTTTGTGATGGAAGGCGCCGAACGGTCTGGCGCGGGCGGCGCGGGCGCACTCGCACGAGGCCCGCGCCTCCGAGTCTGGCCGCGCGACGTGTGGCGCGCCCGAACCCAATTACACCCATCCTTACTCCGTACTCTTTAAAGGATATTTTCGAGCTTTCGGCCGACCGGGCCCTATTAATATTCTGAGACGTGACGCATTCCTAAAATTCAAGATGGCGGCTAAAGACCACGCATTAGACGCACACAAAGGCAGGACGCGTGTAGGTAAACGTAGGACGTGGCGAGGCGCCCGCGCACCTATTAGGATTTTCGAGGATAACCATTATCATACACAATTTAGGAGTAAATAATAACTGCAATAACTACTTAATAACACAACGTAATAGTGTATAGCTAGCATTTAAGAACAAAAGAATTGCAATAGGTCTAGCTCTTACATCGAATAATCATACATACCCTGTACAAATGTTAAAAATCCTATTAAAAATCATGCGATATTATATTGAATTAACATACATTGGACTTTATCTACTACTTTTCCTCATATTTGCAATTCAGTAAACCGCTAACTTGAATGCATTGCTAGTGAAGTGTACTCGTTGCTATCTACTTATTAGTCATACATCACGCCACCTCGGCCCTGTTAACATAATACCTATACTTACCTTACCTACCCAGCAGGATACGTCATCATGTAATAGGTAGCTTGACTGTATAGTAAATAGCAATTATATTGGCTAGAGAAACATAAGGATTCAACTTTCAAGTAAATTTAGGTTCTGTTTATTTTGACTTGTCTGTCTGTTTTTTTTTTCATCATATTATTAGGTTCTTCTTAGTTAGGTATGTACCGAAATCCTCCTGCGTAATCTTAATTTTCTTGCCGTTTTCTGTGACTGGTTGTTTGTGTTCTATAGTCAACAGAACGACCTTAATGCCTTCTCTAATCTCTACGTTGGGACGTACTAATTTACACATTTCGTCATCTCGTTTAATACGCCCTAACGGCCAACATTGTGTACCGTCAAATCAGTGGGAATTGAGATGTTGATAGTTAATACGTGGATGGCAAGTGGCAACACTTCCCGAATTGTTGCAAAATTACGAACCGCAAGACATTTTTAACGCAGACGAATTCGGTTTATTTTTGAAATTGATGCCAGAAAAATCCTATGTTTTCAATGGAGAGACTTGTCATGGTTGCAAAGCAAATAAAGAGAGACTGACTGTCCTGGCCTGTGCCAAATCTGATGGGTCAGAAAAGTTACGTTAGCTGGTGATTGGTAAGGCGAAAAATTCACGTTTCAAAAACGTAAAATTGCTTCGTGTAACATAATAATATTATGATGCACAATCTCGAGCTTGGATAACCGGCATTCGTTTCATCAATTGGTTAAAAGCTCTAGAATCTAGATGATCACTTCCAGATTAAAATATGTAGACGCATAATTATCTTTATTGATAGGAACACCTACATCCGAAAAAATATAATAAATACGTATGTTATGTATAATTAATTTTTTTATTTCCCTACATCCCGCATAATACGCTTTCCCGCTTAAGACGCGTTGGTTCATCATAATAATAATTATTATATTATTTATTATGCATGAGGAAATACCACATTGTCCTAAAAAGGAGACACGTGTAGACACTATAGAGAGAACTGATGTAATTTTATCAGATACTCATTTTGACTTTTGTAGAGCACGACCGTAGACGCTCTACAATTCAAGATAAAAAAATCTTATATTTTCTGTTTATTGCGTGGAATCTTTATTTTCTTTTGATATTTTTTCTGGTTCAATATACTTTTTGTACCTAGTAATAACAAACAATAAGTAAATCCGGAAACTATTGTGTTTAAAGGTTCAATAGAGAAACGGAACTTTAAATATTGTTAATTTTTTATGTTTAACTACAAATAAAACCGGTCAAGTGCGTGTCGGGCCACGCGCAATATAGGGTTCCGTAGTACAGCTAGTTTTTGACAATTTTTTATGGTCAATGAACGTATATTTATAGCGTGTTTTACAATACTAACAACATCATCTCAGTTACTTTCAAAGGAATTTGAACGAAAAGTTCCATTTATATTTCGCCGAATACATTTTTTTTTAGTTGATCGACTATTACTCAATAACTTATGAAGTCTTCTTAGCCGTGATAGTTTTCCTTTTAAATTCAGCATATTTCCTACTCCCGTGAATTTTTTCACATTTCCAGAACCAACCGTTTAGATGGTAGAAGGGGGGGACACTGGACTCTAACGATTTTTTCCACGTTAAAACTTAATATTTCACAAACGGATTCCTAAATCGGAAAATGATATATGAATACTCACAATATCTTTAAAATACCTATTCAACGACACCCCACACGATGGAGTGGACGCGAAAAAATTTTTCGTCCCCGCTTGATGTGTAGGGGAGGTACCATTAAAAAAATATTTTTTTACGATTTCATGTACCATTTTGTTGCCATCATTAATGTGTGTATTCATACCAAATTACAGCTTTGTAGGTCCTATAGTCTCCGAGTTAAACCGCGGACAGACAGACAGACAGACAGACGGACAGACGGACAGACGGACGGACAGACCGAAACTATAACGGTTCCTTGTTGACTACGGAACCCTAAAAACGACGTATAAAGCTGACCTGTAAATTTTAACCCTTGAATTTGTTGTAGGCATTTGCCTGGCTCAGAGGCCAGAGCGGGCATGTCTCTAGTCTCTACAATCGCCAAGGAACAGACTCCTTATTTATAATATATTTTAATACTTATCCCGTATTTTCCTTTTCCATGACTATCAATTAAGCAAACAGGTATTTATTACTACTTGGTACTTAGCAATGATGATTTATACTTAATGAAGCTTTGTCACTACTCACTGCCAGTTAATTGATGAAACCCAGAGGGACCCCATCCATAGTGCGTCATAGCTCATAGATGACAATATGTCACCAGTCAGTAGTCACACGGAATAGTTTCGTTCCTTTAATAGAGGGACGTGTTACTTTCTGTATGCAGTATATTATGTAATACTAGCCGCCCCGGCGTCGCACGGGTATAAAATTTAAAGCCACTAAAAAATGATTAAAATCGATAGCCTATGATAATATAATCCTTCACGTGGTCTACTTCTTATCTGTGCCAAATAACATGAAAATTGCTCCAGTAGTTCGCGAGATAAGACCTTTCAAATGATTTCCCCCGTTTTTTCCACATTCCCCTATTAGTCTTAGCGTGATAAAATATAGCCTAAATGGGAACACTTTTTCTTATTTTTTTATTTATTAAATAAGGGGGCAAACGAGCAAACGGGTCACCTGATGGTAAGCAACTACCGTCGCCTATGGACACTCGCAACATCAGAAGAGCTGCAGGTGCGTTGCCGGCCTTTTAAGAGGGAATACGCTCTTTTCTTGAAGGTTTGCAGGTCGTATAGGTCCGGAAAAACTGCTGGCGACAGTTCGTTCCAGAGTTTTACAGTGCGCGGCAGAAAGTTACGCGAAAAACGCACTGTGGAAGACTGCCACTCATCAAGGTGATGAGGATGGTATGTTTTTCGCGTGGGACGATGGCGAAAAGTTGCAGGTGGTATGATTCCGAACAATTCCTCAGAGCACTCCCCGTGATACAACCGATAGAGGACTTGTTACTCAAACTTAGAATACATAGGTCCAACTGTTGTTGGATGAATACGCTTTTTAGACCGGCCTTGAACTTGGGGGGGAGCTGTGGGGTCCACCGGATCCAGCAAAATGTTAAAAGTGGTCTATGACAAAAAAAAGTTTGGGAACCTCTGCTCTAGAGTCTAGATGGTATCGGAACTGGACTGGACACTGAAAGAATCATCAAAATCCGGTGCGTAGTTTTAAAGATTAAAGGGAACAAAGGGACATGAGGGAAAAAAGCGACTTTGTTTTTATACTAAATATTATGTAGGATAGATGTATGTAATTTGCTACGCTACAATCTTAACACAAGAGTAAATAAAAAATCGGCCAAGTGCGAGTCGGACTCGCGCACGAAGGGTTCCGTACCGTTATAAAGCAAAAATAGGCCAAAAATTGTGTGTTTTGTATGGGAGCCCCCTTAAATTTTTATTTTATTATTAATTAACAAAGTAGACATATATCTAAGGCTTATGTGAAAATTTCAAAAAACGTTTGAAAAATTACGTTTGTTGTATGAGAGCCCCCCTTAAATATTTAATTTATTTTGTTTTTAGTATTTGGTGTTATAGTGGCAATAGAAATACACAATCTGTGAAAATTTCAACTCTTTAGCTTTTATCATTCTTGAGTTACAGCCTGGAGACAGACGGACAGACAGACAGACAGACAGACAGACGGACAGACGGACAGACATCGAAGAACACTCTCGAAAGCATTTGGGCGTACGACTAGAAGGAGTCCTAGGCAGATTTTACTATACTTAACCATAATTAGGTTGGTAATTAGTACATAAATAGCTACCTTCCATCATTTCTCGACAACCCCATAAAAGTTTGTTATACATAAAACACTATAAGTAATAACTAGTAACACTCTAAAGTTCTTACTACAAAGCTAGGTAGTGACTCGATACTGCCCAGATGGTAAACAAAGTAAGATCTGTGGCGGACCATGTATGGCAGGTTGCCAGGAATCTAGCGACTAGTCTAAAGTAAAATCGCCTTAAGGGCTGAGACAACCGCTTTCGTTTATTCCTGTTGCTGTTCTCGACTCAGCTCAAAATATACAAGTACTCACCTATGTACTTACGCGCTCGGTATCCACCTTAATCCCTCAAGCCCCGTAATAGGCCCATATGGGCAAATGGCCCAACACTGCAACTCGTCGCCAGGATCAACAGTGGTAACCAACTACGAAAGAACTACTGAGATCATAATTCATATCAAAATTCTTTTTTACTCGGGGTTCATTGCAACTCTCACAAGGTTCCGCGTCTTTAGGAGGGTTCCCAGAGACGCTGAACCTAGTTTGTAAGTTAACTCGAAATATATTGCGGCAAGCGCTGCTAGATCCTTACGTTCACCCTTATTATGTGAATAGTGGGCCTAGGTCCTAGAGTCTAGACCTATCTTAGTCTGCAACTTGTAAACTTTTCAGCCAGTGGGAAGTTAGTTTATATGATTTTTCATCTTACTCCTTAGCTTCAAACGTGGCGTCGTTTTAAGCAAATGAATCAAGGAGATTGTTTTTACAAGTATTCTAAAAGGATCCAAATTCCTCTGCTCTACTAATTGGATATTTGTCGGTGTGCCAGGCCGTACGTACTGTTACTAATTTGACACTTCGACATTTCCGCCGCATCGTTGGGGCTATTTTTTGCACTCGGGTGTAAAGTTGCCGCCGCGCTCTGGTAGAACATTTTAAATGTAAATAATTAAGAACACATTTGTAAATATCTGAAGATAATGGGACGTTATTGAATCTAACTGCCTACCAAAAATTTCAGTAGAGACGTATAATATTATGTAGAGCTAAGCGTTGGAGAACAAAAAAAAATTAAATAGCAAGATGGAGTTTAGGACCCTGACAAAGTATACTTTCATATAAACATAATAAAACTTTTTTGGCTATAAAATTTAAAAAAGATAATTTAGTTAAAACTGCTTTTTTATTAATCTAATGTTTTATGGAACTTGGATGTATTTTAAGGTTTCGAAACTACCACTGCAACGCCATCTATTGGTGGATAGCAAAATTCGGCTTCGGCCACCTTCGGCCAAAAAAACCACCTTCGGCTTCGGCCGGGTTTTAGTCCGAAGCCGAAGGTGGTTTTTTTGGCTTCGGCCTAAAACCCGGCCGAAGCCGAAGCTTTGCCGAAGGTCCGAGCAACCATCGAAATTGAACGAACTGTTAACTGTTACGAAAGACTGAGTGAGTCGTGACTCGTGAGTAGTTCTTCTAAGTAGTTTGTGGTCGTGAGAGAGCGACGGACCAGTCCTGTATGCAGAGGCCGCTGGGAGTCACTATCAAATACAATTATAAACAAACACTAACTTCTTAATAAATTATTATTTAATTATTTATTAAGAAGTTAGTGTTAGTTTATTTTATTTATTAGTCTAGTTTCGGTCTAGTCGAGAAAACAAAGACTGATTGATTGGTCTAATTATTGTTATTTGTGAAATAATAAAGAAATTATTTTTTTTACAATAGTTCAGTCAATAAAGTATTGTAGAATGCGTGAGCGGGAACCTAAGATATTTCTGCTGAAACTTATTCAGAGTGCTTAGGGATAAAACATACCTACTAAAAGTCCTGAAGTCTAGGAGGTGAGCTAGAGAGAGGGGAGAGTGTCAAAAGTCTCAATTTTTAGTTTTTGGCTAATAATTACTAAAAACGATGTATTGTAGCAAAAAACATTCTACGATGAAAAAAAAACTTATTAATTAATTCTCTATAATTTTGATTCTATACACTTTTTACGAATTCTCATCCGTTTTCGAACTACACACGTCTTGAGTTATTCCTTTAACTTAATTAATTATGTGTAGTCCACAAATTATTAAGTCCATACATATTATAAAACAAATTCGCTTTTTTTAATAATAATAATAATAATGTCATGTCCTTTCGTTCCCTTTAATCTTTAAAACTACGCAACGGATTTTGATAATTCTTTCAGTGTTAGATAGCCCATTTATCGAGGAAGGCTATAAGGCTATATTTTATCACGCTAAGGGCCTGTTTCACCGCTTCCTGATAAGACTATCCACCACTTAATTTGACAGATGGAGTATGGAAAATCTGTCAAATAACCCTATCGGGCACCTTATCTGGAAGCGGTGAAACAGGCCATAAGACTAATAGGAGCGAAGAAATAGAAGAAAATGTGGAAAAAACGGGGGAAATTATTTGAAAAAGCTAACTTGAACGCGCTAATCTCAGGAACTACTGGTACGATTTGAAAAATTATTTCAGTGTTAGATAGCCCATTTATTGAGGAAGGCTATATATTTTTCCACATTCTCCTATTAGTCTTAGCGTGATAAAATATATATAGGCTATATTTTATCACGCTTAGACTAATAGGAGAATGTGGAAAAAACGGGAATGTGGAAATTATTTGAAAGGGCTTATCTCGCGAACTACTGGAACAATTTTTATGTTAGACCACGTGAAGGATCATATGCTTTCGATTTTAATCATGTTTTCAGTGGCTATATTATATTTCATACCCGTGCGACGCCGGGGCGGGTCGCTAGTAATAAATAAATCACGAAATCATAAACTTTTATTACCATCTCTAAATCAACTTCTCTATGAGACAATCAATATAGAGGTAAACCTTTAATATTGAAGTATTGAAATACTTAATTTTAATATTAATTGTGGCTTGTAGACAATATTGAACATAACTGTATTTAAAAAATGTATTATTGAAATCGGAATGGTAGTTCCAGAGATATGCGAACACAAACATAAAAACATACATACAATACATACACTTGTAATTTGGCACATTTGTTCAGAGTTTCAGACGCTGATACAGATTACAGACTAACATAGTATACGAAAATTGGGCAGTTTTGAAAATATTTCATACATACGCGTCGAATTGATAACCTCCTTTTTTTGAAGTCGGTTAAAAATTAATTACTAAGAGTTGAGCGATTAAGATTATAGACCTTCGGCTTCGGCCAAAAATAGACCTTCGGTCGGCACATACAGCAAAACAATAATTTATAAAATCGTAATACAGGTAATATTATAAGGTCAATAATCAATTGCATTCTTAGGGACCTATCCGACAGAGAGTGGTCACGCGTTCATGAGTTCTGCGTTCACATTCTACATTTGAGCAGAAAACACAGGAGCAATATTAACGCGGTCTGAACTGACCGCTTAAATTGCTTGACCGCTCTCTGTCTGATAGGTCCCTAGATTATTTTTTTACCATTATAATATTTACTATTCTGTAGTGTAACACTGTTAGATACATTTTAAGCTACAGGGTAGGTGTAATAAAAAATAATGTTTATAATATTTTATATTGTCATTCAACACCCCAAACTTCTTCAAAAGCAGTACACAATTTTGCACATGTCAATGCTGCTGATAGAGGGTAGTTACTAATCGACATAACATCCTCTGAATAATCCACCTCCACTTTACCATGAGCCATAGCACCAATAATCATAACAATGGGATCATCTTTGGGAACTAGCTCGCGACAGTTCGTAACAACTTTAGAACTAAAGGACATAGTAATTTTCTTGGCGCCCACTGGAAGATGTGACGTCACAGGATTCTTTATAACCTTCAGTAATTTCATCTGCCCTTCTGAGGCTCTAATAGCAAACTTGTGTAGCAGTTGAACTGAAAAGATAATGAAAATATATTTTAGTATTTTCTCTGAAGGTACTACAAATGACATTAGAACAACCGAGTGCATATAACTCAATCTTGAAGGATTCAAACACTTAGTAACATGTAGTATGAAAGATAAATAGTAACTCATCAAGCCCCGTAAGGCCCATATAGGCCGCGATAACAAAAGATTTCCAGGAATTAGTGATTGACGGATTAAATATGTCTTCTATAATAATCTATATGATACACTGATACAGACAAAGACAGACAGATAGGTTCCATTTTTCACTTTGGGTTTAAAAACCGTACTTGTAAATAAAGCTATAAGAAATCTAGTATTTGTATAATGTATTTAAAGACCTGTTATGAATACTTGTTTAATCAGTTTAATACTATTTTGATGACATCAAATAAAAAATACTAACCCATTAAGCCTGCAAATCTCTTGAAAGTTCTTGGAATTCTTGTCTGTGGATTAATTTCAATTAAAACATTTTTCTCTGTGTGAATGTAAACTTGGAGAAGTCCAGCACGGTTGAGGGGAGAGTCCATCAGCATGAGTAGAGACTGGTGGGTTATGTCCGGCCGACATGATCCTGGATCCCGGTCATTTTTCCTCAATATATTAACATGGTCCTCACAATTGAGCAGTTCATAGCTGTTTCCAACCTTAAATGTAAAGAAAATAATGAGTGTTGCAGGTTATAGGCCTGGAGATAGTGACACAAAATTCTTGGTCATTTGTGCCAGTATGGCTGTTTTACAGGGGTCTAATTACGCAAAGGCAAAAAGGAAAATGATGGTCATAGCGCTTGCACTGGCAGCCCAAACACGTGGGCGTTAATCGAACGTGTCACATAAATAACAAGTGTCGAACAAATTGTTCCACAAAAATGCTATTTTCAGATAGTCGAAAAAAAAATAAGTAGGCGAAAGCGTAATGCTATACTTGTCGGGTGCGGCTTACAGCCCGCGATACCAACGCGAATACGTTAATTTAAAAAAAAAATTGAACCATTTGTACCAGGCTAATTTTTGCATAGCTAATCATCGTCGAGTAGCCATTCACGAAAATCACCTTGCCATACTTTTCCGACAGCTCCCAATGGCCGCCATACCACTGCAAAGGTGTAAGTTTTTTTTTTTCGCCAAACGATTTGAGTAATTTCGATGATTAGCTATGCAAAAATTAGCCTGGTACAAATGGTTAAATTTTTTTATTAAAATTAATGTATTCGTGTCGGTATGTCGGGCTGTACGCCACACCCGGCAAGTATGGCATTACGCTTACGCCTAAGTACTTATTTTTGTTCAACTATCTGAAAACACAAGCATTTTTGTGGAACAAATCGTTTGACACTCGTTATTTATCCGACACGTTCGATTAACGCCCACGCGTTTGGGCTGCCAGTGCGAGCGCTATGACCATCATTTTCCTTTTTGCCTTTACGTAATTATACCCCTGTAAAACCGCCATACTGGCATAAATAACCAAGAATTTTGTGTCACTATCTCCAGGCCTATTATGAATGTCTGTGTATCAATAAGATTTTAGATGTTTGAACTCTGAAGTAACTGTAAATCGTGGCAAAACGAGACAATAACTTTTCCATTGTTATCGCGGCCGGATGTGGCCGCTTGGGGCTTGATGTATCAATTCAAAAAGTTAGAAATATTAAGTGTAACTCTTCAGCTTGAGTCAACAAACTTTCAGCAACAGATTACATATTATATTACATTACATACTTAAATTAGATTTAGCGCAATTTGATGAATATGTTTTGTGTTGCTGTGTTTGCTAACTTCAGTTATGTACTCGAGGGCTTTTATAGCTTCAGTAATAATGAACACAGAGCGTCATAACCTTAATAACATTATTAACAGAATAATGTCTAAAACTTGTCCTTACCTTTACTGTTTCCAACTGTGCATTCTCTAAAATAACTATAAGACGCTTTTCCTGTTTCTTTATATGTGATGCAACTAAATGCTTTGGTTTTGGATCATACTCGAAGTCGTCTTGGTTCGCTGCTAATTTTCTTTTCTTGCCCATGTCAAACGATTTTGTTTGGATATAATTCAACCGTTAACTGAAAATTATATTAATAACAAATCTCACTTCCCAATTTATAGTAAATTCTACTTTGCAACATTTGTGGATGCAATATTTATTTAGAAAACAAAAGTTATAAAATTAAGATATTTTTCAAAACACGTGCGAAATCCCCATTTCCGAAGTAAACATTGCTCTGTCACTTGTCAAGTGTCACTGTCAGTCAAAGAGGATGTAAACCATAGACTTATAATAGGACTCTGCTTTTACGGTCGAGTGCCTAAACAAGTGTTTTTCTTCGTTTGTTGTTTTTAACGTATTTTTCGGGTTATTTTGTGACTATTTTGCTGTTGAAGTGTCTGGTATTGTTTGTGGGTGTCTAATTTTGTGATTGTCCTGGTGTAAGTTTAGTTTTAATTAGTTTTTGTATCCTTTAATACCGGCGTCCAGCATGGACGCCGAGCCACCCGACCCCGGGGGCGGCAGTGCCGATATCCTGTTATTTAGCCAAGAAGTGATGGAATGTGACATCAATCCCATCTCTAGAAAACGTACTAATCCTGATGTAAGTAGTACTCCTGCTAAAAGACAGACCGACAATGCTCATTCCACCCCTTCCATACAACTTACCTACGTTTCTCCCGATTTCAATAATAAGAAAAAGTACAGTGAAAATGATGCTGCGCCATTCCTGGTTCACGTTTCGAAGACAGACACCGAAAATAGAAATATATTGCGACCAATGGAATTCGGTCAGTTTTTATTCAAAAATAATATAAAGAACGTCAAAATGGACGGTATAAAAAAAATCGGTCGTAACCGCGTTTCCATCGAGTTCGATACCGCTGTCCATGCTAACGAATTTTTGAACATGGAAGTTGTTACCGAGGCTGGGTATGCTGTATCAATTCCAATGTACAGTGTTTCTCGCATGGGAACAGTTCGCGATATACCTGTGGAGTGGTCCATGGAGGAGCTCGTGTGTAATTTGTCAGTGCCATCGGGTTATGGCACAGTTATTAAAGCCCGGAGATTAAACCGGAAGACATATAATGATCAGCGTCAACCACTTTGGACTCCTACCCGATCCGTCGTCCTTACCTTCTCCGGTCAAAAACTTCCCCCCCGAGTATACTGCTATTACACTTCCCTACCTGTTGAGACATACCTATTACCAACCATCCAATGTAACAAATGCTGTCGTTTCGGTCATGTGAAAGCTCAATGTAGATCACAACCCAGATGTTACAAGTGCGGATTATCTCATGAAGGAGAAACTTGCGAGATGGCTAAACCTACTTGCCTGTACTGCTCTGGCTCACACACAGCAAACAATTCGTCCTGTCCAGAGTATGCACGCCAAAAAGAAATAAAACTGGTCATGTCTCAAGAGAGCATCTCGTACATGGAAGCTGCGGCTCGATTCCCCCAAGTGAGACGCTCTTTTGCAGACAAGGCCAAAACTCCTTCTTCATCATTTACCACATCCTATCCCAATTCCCAAAGTTCCTTACCTCAAACTCCCATTACTACATCCTATAGAAAAACAGTTTTTACTCCCCGCCGTCCAATTACCCCTGTGTCTCCTGGTTACAACCATCAGGCACATAGGAGCATTATTGAGGAACCTAAATCTCAATTGCCAAATGGGTGTGCTTTCCCTTCTCCTTCTGATATATCCCCTAATGACAACTTCATCGATTCCCTGATTAACACTCTGGTCCATATACTCTCCCGGTTTAGTGACTCCGGGCTACCGAACAAAACTCGCGCTAACTTAACTCAGCTCTTAAACACCGTGCTCAATAATGGATCAGTTCACAGTGATCCAGTGGAACTGTCGTAGCATCAAAAATAAGAAACAAGAAATCTTTGACATAGTTAACTCTCATAAGCCATCAATTATTGCCGTCCAGGAGACGTGGTTGACGCCTGGTTCACGTTTTCGTGTATCAGGCTATGCATGCTTCCGGGACGACAGAGTTGATGGTAAGGCTGGAGCAGCCATTTTGGTCTCCAGCCATTGTAAATATTCAGTACTTTCTCTACCTGTACATAGTAGTTTGTTTAATATTGTGGCTGTCCGTGTTGTAAATACTGTATATATATCTGTTTATATTCCTTCTCCTAGCCCTTCTGTCCTTTCCGAACTTTCTTCCATTATTTCTTCTATTCCCCTTCCTCGAGTTATATTAGGTGACTTCAATGTCCACCATACATCCTGGGGCTCCCATTCCAATGACTCCAATTCCTCACAGTTCTTGGACATTTTGGATGACAATGACATGGTTGTGCTTAATGACGGATCTCCCACTCGTAGGGTATCTCCTTTGCAGAACCCGAGGAGTGTGGTAGATCTTTCATTGTGCTCGCCGTCTATTTCTTCCTTGTGTTCATGGTCTATCCTTCCTAGTTCCCATGGTAGTGATCATTTCCCAATCAAAATAACCATATCATACTCCACTAGACAAACAATGATCCCACATTCCCCGAGACAAAAATTTAAGCTTGCAAAGGCAAACTGGGATGAATTTGCAGCAGTCACAGATTCCGAAACCCGCTCTTATACTCCCAATTTGAACACAAACGATCCACACACAAACTATCAAAATTTTAAACACATCCTTCTCCGTGCTGCGGAGAAGTCAATCCCTCTCAAGTACACTGGAGATCGTAAGATGTCTCCTCCATGGTGGGATGACGAATGTACCACAGCTATAAAGCGTCGCAAGGATGCTGAAAAACTCTACGCTAGGTCTATGACCATGACAAATTTTATTAACTGCAAAAAAATTTCGGCTGAGGTTTCAAAATTATTTTCCAAAAAAAAGAGAGAAGGTTGGCATCAGTTTTGTTTAAGTCTGTCACCTACAACTAAACCCTCAACTGTTTGGACAAACATTAAAAGATTCCGTGGTTCCCTGACTTCAAGCAATTACCGTCAGTCCAATGACCCTTCTGAATGGATCGACGCATTTTCGCGAAGGTTGGCTCCTCCGTCGGTTCCTTCCCTCGATGAACTTTGCGTCGGGACATCTTCAGGGTCATCATCAAACTGGTTAGACGCCCCATTTTCTCCAGAGGAATTTCGACTGGTTTTAGGTTCACTAAAGGATACCGCTCCTGGGGCAGATGGAATTCCATACTCCTTCATTGCCAACAGTGGACCAGAAACTCAACATCTATGTCTGAACGTACTGAATGACATCTACCAGTTAGAAATCCCTCCGGATGAGTGGCGCTCACAAATTGTTTTACCAGTACTTAAGCCGGGAAAACCAAGTAACGACCCAGCAAGTTACAGACCCATAGCTCTTTCGGATACTTTAGGCAAAATTTTTGAACACCTTATTAAGAACCGGTTGGAGTGGCTGATGGAGAGTCGAGGTATGCTATCTAAAACACAGTTCGGTTTTCGAAAGGGCTATAACACCATGGACGGCGTAGGAACCCTAGTTACCGATATACGCATAGCCCTTTCGAAAAAAGAACATGTAACGGCGGTGTTCTTGGACGTGTCATCTGCATACGACAATGTCAGACTTCCGGTGCTCAGGCAAAAATTGCATCAGCTGAGTGTTCCCACGAAGATGGCAAACAACATCTGCAATTGCCTTAAATCCCGCTCCATTACAATCTCTTCCCAAAATTCGCTCCTATCTCCTATAACCGTTTATATTGGTATCCCCCAAGGTAATGTCCTTAGTCCACTCCTTTACATGATATATACCTACGACCTAGACCTCAGTGTCCTTTCCTTTTGTGAGATCCTCCAGTATGCAGATGACTTGACCATATACGTGGCCTCAAAGGATATTTCAGAATGCGCAGCTCGCCTCAACTCTGCCATTAGCTACCTTAACGACTGGATGGATAGACACGGTCTGTCCATCTCTAGCACTAAAAGTTCTGTAGTTATTTTTAGTAGGTCTAGAATTATACCTGACATCATCATCTCTTCAAATCATCAGGTTCTCCCAGTAAGAGATAATGTAAAATTCTTAGGTGTTTATCTAGATTCCAAATTAAGCGGTATTCATCATATGAACCATGTGGCAAAAAAATGCGAGAAAAATATCAACATTCTCCGCTCACTCTCTGGTGCCTGGTGGGGATCACATCCTTGCACGCAAAAGCTGTTGTACAACGCTCTAGTGAGAAGCCATTTAGATTATGGGTCCTTCATGCTAGAACCCTGCAACAAATTAGGCCTTAAGACTCTGGACAAAATTCAATCTAAATCATTAAGAATAATCATTGGGGCCATGAGGTCCACACCCATTAATGCACTCCAGGTTGAATGTGGGGATCCCCCTCTCAACATAAGGAGGCAATATTTGTCAGACCGATTTGTGTTTAAATTATTCCAATCCTCTTCCCACCCTCTTATCGGTAAACTCCACACCCTTTCGCAACTAGTCAGCTCTTCTAGCTATTGGCTGCATAAGGAGCTTCCCTGTCTCCTAGTCAGCTACCATACAATTACCCGTCTTCCTTGTCCTATTTTCCAGTGTAGACTTAATCCCCTTTTTGCTACTTCCTATAATGCACTTACCTTTCCTCCAAAAGTGCTTCTAAATTTTTCAATTGATAAAGGCTCTGACTTGGCTAATGCTCAATTTCAACATATTATAAATCAGCACTTTAGGGAGTGGTTGCTTATTTTCACAGATGCATCTAAGCTTTCGGAGGGCAGCTGTGTTGGTGTGGCTGTATGGATTCCGAAAGTTAATGTAGTTTTGAGTTTCCAATTGCCTTCCTATTCATCAGTTTTTACAGGGGAAACCCTGGCAATTTTGGAGGCAATTACATTTGTTCAATCCCACCGCCTGAACAACTCCATTATTCTTTCGGATTCCAGAAGTGCTTTAGAGGCCATAAACTCCAACCAGTTTCGCTCCAAAAGTAAATTTCCCCTGGTCTTGAAAATAAGACAGCTTCTCTTTGGGTGTCATACAGAAGGTATCCAGGTGGTTCTGGGTTGGATACCAGGGCATAGCGGAATTACTGGCAACATATGTGCAGATGCTTTTGCAAAGGATGCCATAACAACAGGTATACCTAGTCAGTATAAGGTTTGTTGCCAGGATCTAATTCCTCTAGCTAAAAGTCAAATGAATATCAGGTGGCAAAATGAGTGGGCTAATAGTAGTATACATAAGGGCAAACATTACTTTGATGTCCAAAATAGCATTTTAGTCAAACCCTGGTTTTTCAAATTTCAACAAGCTAGCAAAACAGTGTGCTCAACAGTTTGCCGAATCAGACTGGGTCACTGCTGCTCACCTGTCTTCCTGGCTAAAATTAGGGTTAGAGATAGCTCCTTATGTGAGTGCGGACTAGACGAGGGCACTCTTGATCACATTTTTTTCTCCTGTCCTAGAAATAGTTCCTCATTGTATGATTCCCTCCCTCCTACAATCCCTCGCCCTATCAATTTTAAATCTGTTTTATGTTTTGTAAATACTCCATTTATTGAAATTCTTTGTACATACATTGATACTAACAAAATTAGATTATAGGTGTGTGTACTAATCCATAAATGTTTGTGTTTGTTTTAGGTTATAGATTTTTCAACAGTCACCGTACATTATCATAAATTCACCGTACATACCCTTGTTTGTTCATTAAGGGCCCCCGCGCACGAGCAACTTAGTTGCATGGCGATTTATTTGTCTCTTGATCAAGTCTAGGAGCTAGTATGGAAGTGCGCGCACGTAGCGACGCGACGCGACGCAACTCTGTGCAACTTTTTTAGTTGCAACGCAACTGTCTCCTTCCCTATTGGTTTCTATGCAAGTGCGCGCACAGGCAACAATAAAGTCGCCGACCGGCCCAGTGTTGCCAGATCAGGGGATTTCCCCCTAGATTTAGGGAGCTTTCGTCCAAGATAGGGGCAAAATAGAGGCAAAATATCGGGTTTTCCCCTAGATTTTCATGAACGAGGCCAGGTCGTAAGATTCTGCACAGTTCATCAAAACTTTCGACACTCATTCTAAAGAAAACGTAAAATTTTTCTGGGTATGCTCTCAATTTCATAAACACAGTATGAAATTTCCCAAGAGTCAGGCGATCGCTCCATAATGGATGCACCCAATATTCTATTTTGCGACGCTTTCTTCGGTTTTTTATTGCGAGTGCAACAACCACAGCCGTCTCGACCAAATCCATGTTGATGACTGTCTAGAAAAATCGGAAAAAAGTTGCGTTGCTGTCGCTCTCGTGCGCGCACCCCTGCGACATGGCCGCAATTTTTTCGAAAGAGACAAATAAATCGCCGTGCAACTAAGTTGCTCGTGCGCGGGGGCCCTAAACCAACGTTTAAGGCAGAGTCTACGCCAACACACTCTGACATTGGCGATTCACAAAGAAGCCATAAATAAAAAGAAGAAGACTTATAATATATACTGTCGGCAAATATATACTATATATATACTAGTAATCTGTGGTGGTAGTCTGTCTACAATATTATACTACATTATACATATCTGTGTAGTCTGTGATTGCGATTTGCGGGCTATCTTTGCGGCTAGATATTGTTTTGTTTATAAAAATTGAAAATGTTGCTAATGTTCTTCCCTTTTCTCTAAAGTGGTAAAATATACTTGTATAAACGCTCAAAGATTCATCCTAGCGACTTGTAATTACTTGGAAAAATAGATGGCTAACGACAGGGAGGTTCTTCGAGAGATATGGGATGGGAAACTACCGATCTGTTTTCAACTTAATCCTGAGGAGGTGACGGAGGTTCAACAGCCAGATCCATTTTACGTTATGGTTCCTAGGCTAAGCTACTTTCCACTAGTGATAGACAAGGTACGATTTTATTCGGTATCAGATCCCAATAGGAACTCACATTGTTATTTTTAAATTGTAACTCATATTTTTTCCTCTGCTAATATTTCAGATGAAAAGGCACTTTCTACGCTTTATTTCCCAAGAAAATGCCGATAGTGAAATGTGGCTAGACTATAATGGACAACCATTAAAATGGCACTATCCTATTGGCTTCTTATATGATCTATATTGTAGCAGCGACCCTCAACTTCCATGGACTTTGACTGTCCACTTCACAAAATTTCCTGAAAATATCCTTCTTCACTGTACAAATAAGTATGTTATTTCTATCCCTACTTGAATATTTACATACAATAGCAGCCTTAACTATTGACTTGTATTTTACAGGGATGTGGTTGAAGCCCACTATATGGCAACAGTGAAGGAGGCTGATGTACTTAAACACAGAGGCCAGGTGATGTCTACCATGCAGAAGAAAGACCATAACCAATTATGGCTTGGACTGCAAAATGGTATGCATTTTTAGTTGTATGCTTTTGTTTAATGGAGGCACTTCACATGGCTATTTGTATTTGCGTATTTGATGTATTCGCCAAACAATCACGATGTGTACATGCCGTATGTTTGACAAAGTATTGGCCTTATTTGCCTATTTGACAAATATGACCAATACCAAATACTCATATCTGTACCTTTGTCGGTTTTTGACGCACATCAAAAGAGTCAAAATATAAGCAAGTAAACAAAATCATTAATGTAAAAGTTTGGTATTTGATGTCCATGTGTGGAATATAGCCTCTATTTGCTTGTTTATTGTATATTGTCAATAGTTTTGCCAAATGCAACTATTAAAGCAAATACAAATAGCCATTTGAAGTGCCTTGAATTTGAAATTGAATAAAATCTCACGTAATCTCACCAAGGGGGGTGGGGGGGTCAAGAAATTCAAAAAAACACCTCACGTAATTTGTGGACGCCCCCTAAGGCATAATGTAACAAAATATGTTTTAAGTTTTTTTTTACATTTAAGATGTTAAAATAATTTGGAAATTAATTTATTTCAACATTGTTTTGTTAAATAGAACTAACACAGTGAGTACAAAGTTTTTCTTTATTTTAATAGACAAGTTTGAACAGTTTTGGGCTATAAATAGACGACTGATGGAATCCCACGGAGACAATGAGGGGTTCAAACACATTCCAATGAGAATTTACTCAGATGATGGAACATGGAGTCAACACTTGATTAGCCCTAAGAATAATGATGGCAGCCGTAAAATAGTGCAACAACTAATAGCGGAGCTGTTTCCAGATAAACCAGATGGTATTTATTATCTTTTATCAAGTTAAGTTTTAAGGTCCAGTCCAATTTGCTGTAAGCAATGAGTGTGAATGCTTAAGTTTTAATGAGACTCTCTCAACTGGTGCACTGCATACTTAAGGCATTGGCTAGAGCCCTATTCATTAAAATTTTATATTCTTTTTCAGTGAAATTGAGAACGCATGGTATTATGATACCAGCGGACACTCCACTCCAATGGCTCTCTGAACATTTAAGTTACCCTGATAATTTCCTACACGTATGCTTATGCTCATAATTTTCTTAAAGATTATTAATATTTGCATTTGTCAAAACTATTTATTTAAACCTTGTAAAAATGTATTATTATAAACATATTTTATGTAATTAAATTATTTTATAATAGAAATTGTTGTTTATTAATGTAATCACCAATTTCATATACCTATTATCTTTTAAATAAAATTCTCGTGTCACAATGTTAGTTCCCATACTCCTCCAAAACGGCTTTACTGATTTTTACCAAATGTAATATGCATAATATTCAGTAAGTATGAGAATTGGCTACTGGCTACTTTTTATATTGATAAATGCATTAGTTGAATAAATAATAGTAAATTATTACAACTCGAGACTGACGGCGACCTCTGTTTGTGCCGGTGTGTTTTCTATTATATTTCTCTATAGTTTGTGCGAACTGCGACGGGATAGCAATGGACATAGCCATGGTGCCATACTTATTTAGTCACTTCAATAAAATAACATGGGCGAAATACTTTATATGGCAAAACCATGTTTGCCAAGACAGCTAGTATTATTATTGACATAAGAAACTATAGGTATTGTATTAAAATTATACACGTTTTGGACAACATAAGAAACTATAGGTATTGTATTAAAATTATACACGTTTTGGACAACATAAGAAACTATAGGTATTGTATTAAAATTATACACGTTTTGGACAACAATAATTGCTAATAAAAAACAATCTGACAGTGTAAAATTTATTTCAAGTTAGAATGGCACAATAAATCTTTACATGATTTTTATTTTTTATGCCAAAAAGCACCATTTGTCTATCCGAATTACATCCAGATATCATTTAAAGTTTAGAGTGAAGCCAAACAAGCGTAATTTTGTGAGTTGTGAGTCGCTGAATTTCAGTCGGCAGAAATTCTGTTGTATTCAGTTTCATAGAAAATTCCTACTTCATCCCACGAGCGTAATTTTGTCAGTCATGGTTAGTATGAAACATAATTAACGCGACCAAAATTCTGTGACTCGCAAGTTGTGAGTCACAACTCACAAAATATATAAGTACCTAGTACCTACCTACGCTCGTTTGGCTTCACCCTCAGTAAGGTATTTTTATAACAAGCATATCACTATAAGTGACAAACTCCTATTCTGAATCTTATCTTACTAGATTTAAAATATTTTTTACAAAAATAAAAAAAAAGGATTAGAAGAGCTGAAGATTACTGTTTAAATACAATTTTTAACTATAT
Source organism: Polyommatus icarus (assembly GCA_937595015.1). NCBI lineage: Eukaryota > Metazoa > Arthropoda > Insecta > Lepidoptera > Lycaenidae > Polyommatus > Polyommatus icarus. The sequence continues at coordinate 6,368,528 of OW569328.1, read as the reverse complement.
GAATATGGTGACATAATAATTATGTTGTGTATACTTACAGAAAATACAGATGGTTGACCTTTTCAAATAATTATAATATTTTAATAAGTTTGTGCATAACATAACCACAGTATAGCAATATCCCTACAGTAACGAAACGCCTTTGATGTCGCACGATGCCGCCACCGGTGTAGGTACAAATTAACTAGACGCACGGTTTGATGACGTCATTACGGAGCTCCTATGTTAATTTGACATTTCGATGCGTCAAGTTAATTTGACCGTGTTTTAATTATTTACAACAAAAATGATAACATAATTATAAATATGTGAATTTTTCGGGTAATTAGTATGGAATGTATTATAAAATCAACAAAAGCTCTGTCTAACAGTATAAGAATAGAAGATTAAGGGCCTGTTTCACCGCTTCCTGATAAGGCTATCCACCACTTAATTTGACAGATGGAGTATGGAAAATCTGTCAAATAACCCTATCGAGCACCTTATCAGGAAGCGGTGAAACAGGCCATAAGTTACTCACAATTTTAAACCTCACTATTAATCGTATTATAAAATCAACTAATATAAGAATACATTATAAATTATAATTTATAAGTGTATTCTTATACTCTGACATACATTACAAGAATACACTTATAATGTACTAGATGGCGCCCGCAACTCCGTTGCGCCAAACTCATTTATCGCGGTGGAACCGTACAGTTTCCGGGATAAAAAGTATCCTATGTCCTTTCCCGGGACTCAAAGTATCTCCATGCAAAATTTCAGCAAAATCGGTTCAGCGGTTTGGGCGTGAAGAGGTAACAGACAGACAGACAGACACACTTTCGCATTTATAATATTAGTATGGATGTCAGATTCTAATGCTACTAGGACACATCCTTTTGGAGTCACCTAATGCAACAGTTAATTTATTCCTCACTTGTAACATTTAACCTTTGTTCATCATTTACTTCATTTCAAGTTTTGTATCTTAAAAGCATTTTAAACTTAAAAAAGTATAATAATTTACATAACACAATGGACAAACATTATTTACAAAACGAAGAATCCTGTAATAACACATTTCAGTGAAATATGTTATTACAGGAAACCAATCAACAACCACAAAGAAGTTTAGGAAAACATAATTGATAATAGTTTCGATAAAAAACTATCAGAGTTCATCTCTAGTTCTATTATGTTTTTGTATAACATAAGGTATTTGTCGGCTGAATCGCTTGCAACCATTGTTTGCAAAAATCTGTTGATCTTCACTTGGTCCGTATGAGACGACTGAAAGAGCATCCCTGAAAAATTAAAATTTATAATGAAACTAACTTCAATAAAAGAGTAAGAACTAACAAAACAGTTTAAATTGTCATAACTTACTCCATCATTTCTTTGGAAGGGTTGTACACGCCGTGGGACCGGAATTCTGCTAAGGCACATGTCTCCACATGACGCTGTTCCAAAGGCAGGAATGGGATATAGTAGTCTATTAAATGCTGAGCAATTATAGATGACTTATCAAAGCCTCCTGAAACAATGTTAATGAAATATAGGCGCAACTCCTCTCATGTCTGTCATTGCATACTGTTTTTCCAGTCATTTGGACAACACGCGCACGGCCAGGAGCATCCTGTAACCCGCACGTGGATCACATCCGCGCGTGGGTGACAACACGCATGACAGGAAGAGCTCCCTCAAAGTAAATTGTTACTTAATATCCAGAAAACCCTTACTCAATTTATAGATAAGAAACAAACTTGAAAAACTGCCTTTACCTGTTTTATACGCTTTTCTTCTTATCAATGGTTCAAAATCATGAAATTGCAAGTCATTTCGTTTCACTCCATTATTGTACAATTCTAGCAAATGTGTAGCTATCTCTGTCCCACCAATGTTGGATATGAATATAAAGATGCTGTCCCTAGAAGGTAAAAGTTTAAAATATTAAATTATTTTTAAGTAGGCACTAAGTACATTGTTACATTAAAATATATATTGCCCAGAATAGACCTAAAGGGCTTGTGTCAACAAGGTAAACAGAAAAATATTTTACTGAAAAAATTTGTGAATTACAATTTATTTTTCTATGGCAAGTATTTTTCTTCATAAACAATATTTTTTAATGCCTAAAAGGTTAATAATTTACTAATTCTAAACCTCATATTACTTATCATTAGAGCCCGGATTATATGCAACATAAAAAGCTTGTTATATGCATGCAAATATGCATGAAAAATGCTTGAAATATGCACGAAAATTGGCAGGATATGCAAAATTTAATGACAATATGCAAATTCAAAATCCGCATACAATTAGTACTTAAATTGAATTTTGATCTAAGGCGATAATTATAGGTACAGTAACATTATCACATGACATTAAAATTATTTAAAAAATGTTGTAAACGTAATATGTACAAATATTATTTTTCTAAATTTTCAGTGCTAAGATTGTGTCTATGATCATATTTTAGAATATTTTTGTAAATAGAAAAGGTTCGCTCCACATTCACTGAGGAAACTGGGCAGAATTTGAACTTGGGTGCTTTGTTAACACTTAGGTACAGTTTCTGGGAAACGTTCTGCCATCCCATTAATTTGTAGTTGGCAAGCGCGACGATCTTCTGGCTCTTTAATTTTACTATCGTAACTATCAAAACAAAAAATAAAGTCGCGCACGGCTACTGACTGCATTCGAAATGCAGTAAAAGCCGCAACTATTACTCAATAGCTCAATAGCCCTTATGTTTTTGTTATTATTGTTAACAGCTCTTATTATTATTTTTGGTCGCATTTCGTAACAACTAACGCAGGGTTAGTGAAAAATGTCGAAAACATGCATTATAACTAGATCTTAGGTAAAATATGCTATAACCGCTGAAAATGGCTAAAATATGCAAATGCATATGCAGATATGCAAATGCATATAATCCGGTCTCTACTTATTATATAACATAATATTTTATTATTTATCTTGATGACTTAAATATTAAAATATTTGAATAAGAAGGAATGCTCACCTGTAGTCTACACCATCAACAGCATGATGATGATCCAGCAGTGGTTTAATAACATCCAACACAGATGGGCACATCTCATGAATTTCATCAAATACAATAAGAGATGTCGGACATTTCGAAACAATCTTTTTAATCTTGGCCAGTAATTCATCCTTAAATTATGACAACTTTGTAAGTTATATTAATGCTTTATAAGTTTAATTAATTATGTAACCCAGAAAAAAGGATTAGAGCAAAAAGTTTTATTAGTAGCCAATTATTGATTCACCTGAGCCTTTTGTGCATGAGTACAGCTAAAATCCTTCTTTCCCATGAAAACTTTGACAAAGTTACTTTTCATTCCATTCGAATAGAGCGCCTCTGCTATCATAGTTGTAGCATAATTCTTACCCACTCCGGACCAACCATGTAAACTTATGACTAATGCTTTTTTATTTCTCTTCTGCTCGTTTTGCAAAGCTTCTTTATGTGCCTTCAAAATATTGATTAGTTCATAAACTAGTGGCTGCCCAAACATCCTGTCTTCGAATGATTGTTTTAGTGCTGCAAATGACAATAAAAAGATTAGTTCCTTAATGTCTATATTATTATTCATGAGTATACTGTATTTAAAGTTGTGAATTAGATGCAACAACAAATGACATAATATTTACCTTTTAAATCGTATGGTATATAGCTATCAGTACAACATTCCATGTAGCGACATACTGTATTCGTTTTGATGCTATCCCAACCAAAGAAACCACTTGCAATGAGAGCACTTCCAACTAATGTCATGGTTACTATTTCCGAATAGACGAAGCAAAGATTGCATAAAATTAGTAATACTACAGCTACGTAGAGATGGACGATCATTTTTAATCCTTATAGTAGTTCGAAACAATAAATTCAACTTTTAACATAAAAGTTCCGGCGAGGGTAGTCATTTAATTAATATTTTTTTACGTTTTAAAACAACGCAGAAGACAGGATAAGGAAGTCTTTATTGATCAATTCTAATTTAAAAATTGGTAAGGAGAGGTTATTTCATTTTAATTATTTATTAGATAAATATTGTCTCTTAATATTCCATGTCCCCGAATTTGAAGTTTTTTCTTTCTGACATTGACATTTTTTTTAATTCGTCCCGGTTGGGACAGGCAAAGGGAGCGTTGCCCATACAGCTATTTCTGTGTTTTTCACATAAAGTTAATATACCTAGCGGAATAGAGAAACAAAGGCCTGAGCAAGCGAGATGCCACTATCAGTAACACCGCGTGGTAAAAAGAGACGTGTGATACATGACAGCAGTACTCTTTTTTTTGACGTCCAGTCGGCACCATAAAGGTAATATACCTATCGGAATAGAGAAACAATCCCGAGCTGTCAAGCTTAACCAAAATTTGATTTACATCTGTGTATACAATTATGTTTACGTGTGCGTGTCAGTGATGTACAAACATCTTGTAATTCGACAAAATATCGATCATGGAATAATAATTGTTATGACCGCTGTACACTCTCGCCGAGAGCTCTCGGGCGAGAGTCTCGTGCGAGAGCCCCTTGCCCGAGTGCGATCATGTACATTCTCGCTTAGTTCAATCGCAGTTGAGAACTCAGAGAAGATGGACGAAAACGACCATTCACCATTCACCATGCATCGAAAGATATCATTGTAATCCAAAGATTTATTATCATATTTAGTTTTATTTCTCACAGATATTGACTAATACTGACGTTTATTATTGTTATTTTTCGGTTCTAAACTGTCTAACGGCGGGACTAGTACTGAAAGACGCGAGAGTGTACAGTAGTGCGCTCGTTTTCCTCGCGAGACCCTTTGTCTCGGGCGCAAAATACCGACAACGGACCGAGAGGGTCCGAGACAGGCGAGACGAGGCGAGCGCACCCATGTACACTCTCGCACTCGGGCCGCCTCGCTGTGTCTCGGCGAGAGTGTACAGCCGGCTTAAGATTGTAAACATAATGCCGGCTGTACATTCTCGCCGAGACACAGCGAGGCGGCCCGAGTGCGAGAGTGTAAATGGGTGCGCTCGCCTCGTCTCGCCTGTCTCGGACCCTCTCGGTCCGTTGTCGGTATTTTGCGCCCGAGACAAAGGGTCTCGCGAGGAAAACGAGCGCACTACTGTACACTCTCGCGTCTTTCAGTACTATTCCCGCCGTTGGACAGTGTAGAACAGAAAAATAACAATAATAAACGTCATTATCAGTCATCATCTATGAGAAATAAAATGAAATATGATTATAAATCTTCGGATTACAATGATATCTTTCGATGCATGGTGAATGGTGAATGGTCGTTTTCGTCCATCTTCTCTGAGTTCTTATCTGCGATTGAACTAAGCGAGAATGTACTATGATCGCACTCGGGCAAGGGGCTCTCGCACGAGACTCTCGCCCGAGAGTTCTCGGCGAGAGTGTACAGCGGGCATTATAAAATGGGATAAAATAAAACTGCATAGATATAATATAATAAAATTGTAATTTTGAAGTAAAATGTGAATTTTCTTCAAAATGCTTGCTGCATAATTAAGTATGCATGAATTTTTCTTCGGAGTCCAGTTTGGACGGTTAATTATTTTAAGCCATGAATTTCTGGAATCCAGGTCAGCAGGAAATCTGAAAAATTGGCCAAGTGTAAGTCGGACTCGCGCATGAAGGGTGACCGGTTTCAACCGGGCATTTTCTGAATCCCGGTACGATACGACACGACATGTCATGACACGATTCGACACGACAGGTTACGTCACGTGACATCAGTACGTACACGACACGACACGACTTCACTAGACCCTATTAATTTTCAATTCACTCTCAATGAGCCTACTGAGCCCTTTTATTTGATGCCCATCTTGCAGAAGTGCTTTCAACTATTTCCCTATCTTGGATGAGCAGCCGTATTGGATGTAGAATGACATTACATCTGTGGGAATTTCAGAAGTCTATTACTATACTATAGTGGTTCTTGTTATACAGCCTGAAGACAGAAAGACGGACGGACGGATGGACAGACGGACAGGCAACGAAGTCTTAGTAGTAGAGCGGGCTGCGGGCTGCGGGACACTACTAGGACTTAATTTTTACCCTTTGGGTGCGGAACCTTAAAAACGATAAATTATGTATGATAGTATATTAATATACTTAAACTAATTATAAACTACGGATGAGTATGTTATCATTTCAACATTCCCAGATAATTAGTATACTTAACTAAAAAATATTTTCATATCGACACAACTTATCGATAACTTGATACAGCCCTAGTGTAAAATAGATGAAAATTGTTTACACAAAATATCCTTAAATTGTGCACCATGGCTAGTCAAGTTATGTTTTCCATATAATTAAACATTTATAGAAGTGAACTTGATAAATCAATACCAATAACTCGTAGGGAATTGGCAAAAATAAACTTAAAACTAGGTCCTGTCGATGTAGAATAATTCACCTGTGAAATGAATATTTGTCCGGGTTTTTTCGATGTGTGGATCCAGAATCATTCCACAAACACTTAACCATGTTTCTAGAGCAGTATTTCTAAAAATTATTCATTATTTAACTTAAAATCACAATTTTTCTGAGAGCCCAAATTGACAACGATCGGCCCAGGGGCAGACAGACTGTCAAACAGATGAAAAAAAAGCTATGCAACCTCAAATCACGCTTCTCTTTCTACCACGCAGTGTTACTGATAGTGACATCTCGCTTGCTCAGGCCTTTGTTTCTCTATTCCGATAGGTATATTAACTTTATGGTCGGCACGTGCCGCACGTTGTCAATATAATCTCATAGAATTCATGTTCAATCATGCTTGTGTAAGTGTATACGTACACATATTTTTCACACAGATGAAAACCAATTTTGGTTACGTTTGACAGCTCGAGATTGTTGCTCTATTCCGATAGGTATATTAACTTTATGGTTTTTCATCATCGTTTTCATGTATCGTCAGGTCTAAAGTCTAGTCAAAGTCTAAGTTAAAGTCAATACAGTCAAGGAGTCAAGTCGGTCGATTCAGTAAAGTGGTAGACGCTTTACTGAAACTTTCGATGGAGTTTTGGAGGGAACACAAAATAGCACGTTTCTGGATATTACATCACTTTCCCACACTTGTGCATGAATACGAATATCTAATGGTTAATATTCTACCAATATTACACATTAAAAACCCAGCTAACACAATTTTAGGACAATAATACAAAAACACAACTGCACTCTTTCACATGCCCGCCAAAACTCCCTGACATTGACAAAATATGACAGTAAACTTGTTAATATTTTTTGTACCACCTAAACTTCGATCACTAATATACAAGATACACAATCCGCGGCAAAAAACGACCTCACCAAAAGAGCACCAAACTCAACATTCTGGTGCACTTTTGATTTAGTAGTGCTCGAACGCTCCGCCGGGAAACATGCCTCGGTGCGCGTTTAATAATTGTAGAAATCATACGTCTAAAACCAAAAAAAAGGATGGAATTTCATATTTCCGGTAAGTATTAATTTTATCCTAATATATTTCTTACAATTGTATTGTAAATATTGGTATTTCTTTAAGAAATCACCAAAAGACAGTTTTAAAATTAAGTTGTAAATAAATCAACACCAGGTATAAACCATCTCAATTGCGAATACTCATACTAAAGGTACTTATCGTAGTTTATCATGCCCACTTGAAATGTTCGGGTTATAAGCTATGTTTCTGTTCCATTTGATGGAGTCGCTATTACTATTATTTTTTTATTGAGGATTTTTTTCAGGTTTCCTCGAGATCCAGTTAGATGTGGTAATAATATTATGTTCCCATCTTCGATCAAATATAGTTCCCATTAAGGATTTTTTAAGTAGGTAAAAAAGTATGGGCGTTGGGTGATGTGAGTTGTCCTTTGTGGCCTATCGGAAAATGTATGTACACTTATGTATATTTTGGTTAATGATAAAATTAGACATAACATTAGAACAACCTAATATTACAAGTAAAAAATAATTACTCCTCACTTTATACATTAAACTTCGGAAAAATAAAAAAATGGACTATTAAAATTATTACAAATTACAATCAACAAAAAAAATTTGAACAGTTCGACGCCACTCATACTTCACTTCGCCCTGTTCCAGCGGCGAATTTCGGTCGTAAAATTGGATTTTTTTTTTGGCACTATACAAATTTGAACTTAAATCATATACGCGGATGGTTGAATTTAGTATGAAGCGTGCATCGGACGTAAAAATTTTATTGCTTTGTAAACACAAATGTTCATTGTTTTATAAAAAGATCTTTAATAATTACTATAATTAAGGTTGATTTTAGATAAATGTATACTTCATTAAACTCTATTACTCGGGGACAGATTTTCGAGAGGTTTTGTATGAGACTGTGTATCTTGTATATTAGTGATCGAAGCACCTAAAGCGCTTTTTTTTATTATACTACATATCTGTGGATCCTAGCTTTCTAAATGTTATTCCGAATCCTAGCTAGGATCCCACCAAGGATCCTAAATCGGAAAAAATTTAGTCAAGTGGAATGACATTTATAGAGCTAGGATCCTAGCTAGGATCCTAGCTGGGATCGTGTTACGGCACGACGCCGCCACCGAGACACGGTACGGCGCCGTACCGTAACACGGTGCCGCGTACGGTGCGTCCCTATTCAGTCGATATTTGCGCTCGAACGAGATTACTTGTCTGCATATGGATCGCGAAAGAATTATTCTCTTGTTGTTACTAAAACGAAGATTGAAAAAGAAACAGAAACAGAGGAAATTTTGGGTAAATTCGTATCACAAATTACTTACAAACTTAATATAGGTCCACCAGAATCTGATAGCAATTTTTGACAGCAAATTTTCAAAAAATATCCTAAATTGGCTACTTGACCTATATTCAATTTCATTGAACAAATGCATATTTCTAGTAGAACTTGGCCTAGGAAACCGTATTTCACCCTTATTATCAAATAAAAACTTATGATTGATAAATAAAGTCGATTTGAAAATATGATTTTATGAAAATAGGAATTGTACTGACGAAAACGCTTTTGCAGTACTTCCGATTTGGATGTGACGTCATCCTCCTACTAATTTAATATCTTTTATTTATCGCGCTCGCTACATGTAAGTTTATTTGTACATAAATAATAAGAATAAGCCTATTATATATTTTCTTGAATAATTCAAATAAAACATCAGTTTTTATATTATCTCCATTTATTGTAGACGGGAAATGAAATGGCCAAAACTTTTCTCCAAAAGGTTTCAACATTACAAATGATTTCTAATTTCTTATATAATTATTTTATAATTTTTGGGCACTCTTAGACTCGTACATTTAGCACATTAAAAAAAATTCAATAAAGAGAGTTTAAAATGCAAAGCGTATGACGTCACACTATGGCGGACAGTGTTTTCGGCGCCATTTAAGAGGCATATTTTTCAATAAACATTTTTATGGGTTTCTTCTGTGTAAAATATTAAAATATTAGTTTTTTTTTGTAAAAATGAATGATTATGAAGCGATTAGCATGAAGAAAAAAATTAGGTCAAGTAGCCTAATTGCATGTTTAATACACAGATTAGCTGCTAAAAGAAAAGGATCAAAATGTTTTATTTAAATTACCCCGGTATTGCTAGAGACTAGAGTCAATTTATTTTCTCACTTTTTGCCATCAAATTCTGGTACACCTATAATTAAGGGGGCTCCCAGACAAAAAACATAATTTTTTTGGTTATTTTTCTCTATAATAATGGTACGGAACCCTTCGTGCGCGAATTTAAGGATATATATATGGTCTTTGGATTTTCTACAAAAGATATGGCTGTATGGACTTTGTTCCCTTTGCCTGTCCTGAATGGGACGAATGAAACCAAAAAAAAAGGTCTTTGGATTGTTTTTATTTTGATTTTTATCTGAGGAAACACAAAACACAAAATAAAAAGTTAAAAGCAAATAAGTTTAATAACAAGTGAATAATTTCATATATGTTAAAGGTATTAATATTATAATCGACAAGAACGGTTAGAGAAAATCATAAATGAACCTCTACGTCACCTACGGGCTTCGTTCAATATAAGTAATTAACCAGTGTATTATTTCTACAAAATTATATATTATAATGGCGTCTAACATACTGAAAGTAGAGTCTGGAGTGCAACTTTTGGCAAGACTAACAAAAAAATCAGGCTTCAAAAATTTTTATCCTTTATTATTTGATCAAGGACTAGAACCTGGACATGTCATTGAGTTGTATAGTGACCACTCTACAAAACATATTTTACAAGATATTATAACAGAAACTCTAATTCCATTTAATACAGGCGAAGCTGAATCAGGCGTTCTATTGTTTAATATTAATGGGCACATAACATTTGAGTGCTTGTTGGATTCTTTGAAAAGGAAGCTTCAAAAGAAAACACAGTATACAGAACAAAATTTATTAGATTACAATAACAAATTAGATAAATTGTTACATAACACCTTGAAAAATCTTTACATTCTTCATATTGATAACATTAATCAGTTTTATGTAACAATACAAAATTTAGAAAATGTGTTATCAAAAAATTGCAATATTTCATTAGTGGCTTTTGATTCACCTACAGCTTTTTATTGGTCTGAACAAGATTTCAAGATTACTAAAATGGACATTTACCTCAAAAGAATACTTTTAATGGCACAAAAAGTATGCAATGACTACAAAGTTGTTATAATTTATACAAGACCAGAGTATTTTAGTAGTACTAAAGAGCCAATTGAAAAGCTAGAAAAGTGTAGCAAGCATCCCGCCAATGAACAAATTAACTATAGAATTCAAGTTGTGTTTAACACAAGTGAGAAACATTATTTAAATATACAGTCTTATAATAAGATATTCAGAAGGGAATTTGATTTAATAAATGATGAGCTAATACTACACTAGCATAGTCTAATAATAATAAGTGAGATACAAAAATTGGGCACAGGTTAAAAAATAACTTGTGTGTAATGCTTATTGTTATGTAATTGCAAAATGAATAACAATAACACGCCAAGCTATCTTGTACCTGACCTAAATATGAGATTATTATAAAAAGTTAATTTAAGTATAATATTAATATCAGTATCTGAGTTATTAAAGTGTTTAGTATGATTAAAAAATGTGAACATTCTAACAGTTTTTCTATTGACTAATACCTACAATAATAAAGAAAATATCACAAGGTTTAACCTTTTTGTGCTTAGTCTTAACATTATCATGCATGGTAAACCAGCAAGGATTTCTGTTAAATTAATTTGTAAAATATATTCCACTTTAATCCCTCGATCGTGGAAACGAGAACAAAACGAGACACAATAGCCTTTGTTGTCGCGATCACTGGTGCCTCGTACGGTGCTTGATGGATTAATTCATAAGTTTATCATTAATTATAATCCTTAGTCCTTACATAAATATATAATAATAATTTTATGTAAGGACTAAGGATTATAATTAATGATAAAACTTATGAATATAATTATTATAATACTTATCCTTGCTGTTTTACTGGTATTATTTTATTGCTTTCTAACTATGAATAATAAAAATTACTTTTTTAGTACTTTACCATGAATTAAAACTAATTTTATCACATCATTAGATATATCACAAACATAAAGGCGGCTAGACCGTGGCTAAAATAATTGAGATTCTCCCACTTATTCATTGTGTGATAGTAAGAATACCCTGACTCTTGAACGGCAAATGAGGCCTCAAACATTACACCCAAATAAGCTAGATGAATTATTGTGACTATAGAAAATATTGTGTTGACAAACATTGCAAGAAAGCTGTTCTTCTTATACTTGTGCTCGCATTGTTTGACACACGGGTTGGCCAAACAACACACTTCTAGAGCTGATGCAACTTTGTATCTGAAATTGTACTCTACATATGAAAATGTTCCAATGCTCAGCAGCACAGCCGAAAATTGAAAGTTGAAGCCATGTAATAAAGATGACACTACATAGGTAAAGAATATGGCAGTGAACTGACCACATGCTTGGCATGGTTTGAAAACATAATTTTTAAGCCATTGGTGCATGGGAATATTCCAATAAATAACAACCTGCACTAGAGATCTGGGTAATTCAATAAACAATGGTTTTGTCACTTGGAGATCCAAGTGGCAATCATTTGTGAGGCCAAATCCAGCACTCGTCATGGATACTATGGACATGCTCGAGACAAAGTAGTGGGACATCCTGAAAGACTGAGCATCACGGTATGCTACAAGCCATTTCGAAGTATCATCATCGATGTACCAAGGCACAATACAATTTGACAATACTAAAAAGAATAGGGATTCCACTAATTTGAATACAATAATTTTTACCCATCTTCTACACAAGAACTTTACATTTAAATACTGGTTATATGCATGAAACTGTATCCAAGGTCCTAATATAGAGTTAGCTGGGCAGAAAACATAGCCTCCGAATTCGAGAGGATTTAACATCTGTTTGAACATATTGCGATCTAAATCAATTGCAACAGATATTATTTTCATGGCTGCTACCATCTGAATACCTCTTATTTGTTGCCACATTTTTGGGTTTAGCACGTAAACTTCACAGGAAAGAAGAAATGATATGATCATTACACTCATAATGAACCCTTTCCATCTGTCTGTTAGTTGAGACAGCATTGCAATACAAACATATGACCCAACAGATAATCCTATAGTCCACACGAAAGCTATTCCAATGTTTTGATAAAGTAAAAGAAGTCCAATAATAAGTGATAAACTATGTTTAACGATTTGCGGTAGGGGAATATACTGCACTAACATCCGCAGTGACAAATTCGCTATAAGTAAATCCTTAGCAAAACGTAGTCCTTCAAAGAGTGTTGGTTCCGCACACAATGTAATATAATCCCAGCTATTTTCCACGTAATCGTCATCTTCTTCCATTTTTGTGTTTAAACCGGCAGCCGGCTTACTGTTTGGAATTTAACTTGAGCCACGAGCGAAGACTTGAATCGGCTTCATTGTAAACTATAGACACATACGGTACTGCATTTAAACACTTGAGATCAGTGTTTGCTTTATGTAAGTACATTATAATTTAAAAAAGAACACCATGTTACTAATGTTAAAATATAGCAACGTTTATTGAAAATTGCAGTTATAACTTAGAAAATTCCGTAATATAGGTAGTAAAATGTTGTCAGTTGTGCATTAATACCTATCTAGCTAAAAATTAAAATTCATTTTTCACCACTCAAAAGTCAAAAACCTTTTGACAAAATATGACAACTGCAGTCAGCAAAAATGACAGCCGAAGTCACAGAGATATTTAAAACCAAAGAATAAGGATTGCAACACTGATACTGGCTATTCCTCAAGGGAGGCCATTTTCAAAAGAAGAAGAAGAAGAATAAGGACTGGGTAGAACCATAAAGTTATTATAGGTACCTATCGGAATAGAGCAACAATCTCGAGCTGTCAAACGTAACCAAAATTGGTTTTCATCTGTGTGAAAAATATGTGTACGTATACACTTACACAAGCATGATTGAACATGAATTCTATGAGATTATATTGACAACGTGCGGCACGTGCCGACTGGACGTCAAAAAAAGAGTGCTGCTGTCATGTATCACACGTCTCTTTTTACCACGCGGTGTTACTGATAGTGGCATCTCGCTTGCTCAGGCCTTTGTTTCTCTATTCCGCTAGGTATATTAACTTTATGGGTAGAACTTTGGTCAGCGTGTCACTGAAAGGGACAGGAAGAAAAGTAGTTAGTGTTACCAGTAACGAGGAATATGAAAAAATTACCCACGGATCTCATAATTATTATAAACTAGCTACTTACCGCAACTACTAAAGGCATATTACATACTGTTGACGTCTAACGGATGCATTCAGTAATCATAATCTATCCAAAACTAAAAGCTGTTGATGTTTTACTTTTTAATAACTTACGATAAGTAATTACTCCCTCACTTATTAGTAATAATTGTAAAATGTGATACACTGTGAATAGTTTAATCGTATGAATAATCCTTTTTTAATATTATTATTCGACATTTAATAATTAATACTAGCAGTGGCCCGCGGTGTAAGCCGCGGTTTATTCAGTCAGTAGCGACTAGCGAGTCACGTCGCCGGCAAAACGTGACAGTGTTAGTTTTTTAAGTATATAATATAAAATATGTACTTATGTTAGTTTTAAGGTATTTATTATATAATTATAATATGTATGTTAGATTTTAAGGTATTTGTTATATGGGCCTCTGATGCCCGAAATTAACGATTTGATTTGATTTATTAGGAAAAAATATATATTGTGACATTTTTCCGGTCGTAAACTACTTCAAACTTACAAGTTTGAATTATGAGGTCCAGTTTTTAAGTATAATACTATGATTTATTGCGTTAAAGACTATCAATCAACTAGAATTTTACGTGGACAATCCCGTGGGTAAAATCTGACCAATAAATAAAAACACAATTCAATCATTAACATATTTATTTAACATACATTTGATATGCGTATCAAATAAAGAGTAACTACTAACTAGCTAACGGTCGCACTCAGAGACGAGTATCAATAATTACTTAACTGTGATTGAATAAAAATATTGAGTTAAGCCAAGGGGCTTATCTTTACATTATCTTATTTATCTGTCAAACTCTTCATAAAATTGAAGTTTAATACCTTAGCATTAAAATTCTCTGAGTACGGCAGTAAGTATTTAAAAAAGTATTTTTAACGGGCTTTGGCCCACCACATATTCCCACCACCACGAAAATCCTTTGATATGATCTCAGGGAGCCCAAAATACATGCTAAAGCTATCTTGGGACCCGCAACGAAATTAATCAGAAGAAAATAGGTCATAGGATAGGCGGAGTAGGAAATATTCCCATTTTCCCTCCCCATACAAAGCAGGAGGTCTCACACGATGGGTTACCTGATGCTTCGCTCTTAGAATCTAGGAGCTGTAATAAAAAATATTAATTTAATTTCTGTACACAGACAAAAAGGACCTTATGAATTATAAATAAATTACCTTGACAGGCACAGTAAAAGAAATGTTTTCTTTCCAACATTTAATACATCTTCTTTATTAAAATGTTTACTATATATTCTTGAACCACGTGGTGGGCCCCAATTGAGTCTATTTTTTGCAGTTATCCATAATTTAAGGATTTCAGGGTCATTAGGAAATCTGGAAAAAATTGGATACATGATAATTGTATCGGAATAGTACTTTAAAAATATAAAACCGACTTCAAAATAATTGTACTTAATTAATTGAGAATTAAAATATCTCGAAACTACTAGACCGATTTTGATGAAACTTGCAATATTCCTTAAGTTGAACAATACCAAACTTGAAACTACAACAAAAAAAGAATTACTGAAATCGGACTTGTAGTTCCGGAGATATGCAAACACAAACATAAAAACATACATAGTACATACATACATAAATACATACACTTTTGAAATTTGTTTCATTTGTTCAGACACTAATCTAGACTAACATATACAAAAACTGGGCAGTTCTAGAAATATTACATACATACCTACGCTTCGAATTGATAACCTCCTTTTTTGAAGTTGGTTAAAAAACAACAAAATGTTGAAAAAATATATTTACTTAAATTTCCCCATTAGCAGGGTAATTAATGTAAGCAACATCTGGCAACACTGGCATTTGAGGTTATAAAAACAAAATACATAAAATACATTAAATTAGATGCTAATTTTAGTAAAATATATGTTTAATGTGGACAATATTAATAATTAAAGAAAGTTAATTTATAAAAACTGTGATGCTAATAAAATAAAACGAAATTTTTGAAAACTTACGTGTGAAAAGATATTCCCTCAATTTTCCATAAAGTATTGCTTTTACAGCCCATAACACTACATCCCAACATTATTTTAATATAGTACACATACACATTTTATAAGAAAAACACAAACCACTACTTCTACGTTACAATAATTAGATAAATCAAACAAAATTTGTAAATCACAGCTGTTTGTGTACGAAACGTCAAACTTTGATATGCTTCTGTAGGAGCATCACATTGGAAAAAATGGCCACGCGGTGAGGGACAGAAAATAATTATTTTATCTCTGTTCTCCACAAGCAATACGTAATTAACTATCTCTTTCTTTGTGTGAGTGAAAAGGAAATATCCAGCAATCTATACTTTTCCTCTATCTACGTTTAAAACGGTCCGTTCACTATCCTGCACTGCTCTGCATTGCAGTCCGCCGTGCATACTGCAGGCCTGCCCAGGTGGACGAAACTTTCCGAACAAAAAAAAATTGGGTTCCAAATTTAAACGTAGCTACTAAAGTAAATCGCATAATCTGTACAATTTTTAAGCACGGTCGACTGTGATTGGTTGATAAAAAAGACCATAGAGAATATAAACTACATGAGAAAAAAGAGGAAGATGAAGTTTAAAACTCAAGGTTCGAATTCCATTTTGTGAAAATTATTTATTACAAAAATACAAAAATTGTAAATTAAGTGGATTAATTATTGAAAAACGAAAGGTAAGCCATTGTAAAATGTAAATGTAACCGTAAATTGATAAATTGAAGCAAAACATAACGGTATCATACCATGTTCTAATACAAAGTATGTCGTAGTATTATTTGCATAATTGTACAATAATTTAGAACTTAAACTATATTAATATGAAAAAGATAGATTATTATTTCATAGAAATTATTATAATGTATATCAGTATGCAGTTAATTTGGAAAATGATGAAATGTGTATCATGTGTATATTGTTTTATTGTAACAATACATAAGGTTATTAATTACTATACTTACTATAATTTATGTAAACTGTATGGAATATAAATGAAAAATGTTTCATTAATTTCAGATTTTTAGGTCCCTATACAGCTAGTTTGCAACATTTTAGTCTGCAAGCAATAGCTGTTAACTCGATCGCGGATTCTAGGAAATCTTTTGTTCTCGCGGTCGCATGCGACCGCTTGGGAACGAAAGCAGCAAAGAGATTCAATGCAAGGAGATTTTAGGAGAAGGAAGGTATGGGATTATGAGTGGTACGGCCACCAAGGAAAAATCCTCTGATCAAGTGAGGTGGTATGCAGCTGGCCTGAACCCGCGCCATAGATTTCAGCTGTCGTATACAGGCTGTCGTATACAAAGTGTGTATGTATAAAGGTGCGATCCACTGGATCGGAATCGGAGCGCAGGTACGCAGTGGACGGATTTGTTGCTTTGTATGTATGGTACTGACTACTATGAACTGCACTAGAAGTACTGGAACATCATTCTGCGCCTGACAAGTATATGACGACACGTGGTGCCACCGTCCGCACCGTATGTCCCGATTCCAACCTGGTGGACGCGCAGCTTTAATCCCCTCCCTATATAGAGTTTACTGTATAAAGCGCTTATTCCACTTATCCTAGCTAGGTTCCTAGATCCTAAATCGTTTCCGATTTAGTCAAGACGTGGAACAACATTTAGAAGCTAGGATCCTAGCTAGGATCCTACCTAGGAACCTAGCTAGCCGCTAGGATAAGTGGAATAATGGCTTAAGCCAATCAAGTAGTTAGTAGAGTAGCATAGACAGCTATTCTATCATATTTATAAATAAAATACATAAAACTGTACTGTAATAATATTATAATATTTAATAATAGAAATCAACAAAAACTTGTGGATTAAATCTGTTTTATTGTTTAATTTACCTTATTAGCCTATTTATTTAGCCATGTACAATAATTTTTATTGAAATAAAACATTTATTTGAGCTCATTTCTTTTTATTTTTATTTTTTTTAATTTTTGGTATGTTTAGAGTGAAAGGTTTTGCACTTAAAATTTTGTCGTTTAGTTTTAAATTAAAAAAATAACGAATGTTTATTTTTTTTCTTCTAAGTCCGACCTCTTGTTACGTAGTATACAGTTTACATCCTCTTTGGGCCTGCCGCCTGCAACAACATTCACTAAAGCGCTTATTCCATTTCACTAAATTTAGATATCTAAATGATTTAGTGACTAAATTTAGTCAAGTGGAATAACATTTAGTAACTTTCTAAATGTTATTCCACTTGACAAAATTTAGTCACTAAATCATTTAGATATCTAAATTTAGTGAAATGGAATAAGCACTTAAGCGCTTTATGCAGGATAGTGATTAAGCGCTTATTCCATTTCACTAAATTTACTATTTAGATATCTAAATGATTTAGTGACTAAATTTAGTCAAGTGGAATAACATTTAGAAAGTTACTAAATTTAGTAAACGTCTAAATTTAGTAAAATGGAATAAAGCGCTTATTCCACTTATCCAAGCTAGGAACCTAGCTTTCTAAATGTTATTCCACTTGACTAAATCGGAAACGATTTAGGATCCTAGCTTTCTAAATGTTATTCCACTTGACTAAATTATAGTATCTAGACTTTTTTTTCTCTTCTTCAATAAATCTAAGCTAGTAATCGTTTGTTCGATCAAAAAAAATGTTTGTTCGATCTTATTTACGCTGATAAATGATAAATAATTTTTTGGCGGGGGAAAGTCAATTTTTTGTAACTTTTTTTCGCTAATTTGATTGTTCGTCGTTTGTTCGTGATTGTTTAAACACAAATAATGTTTGTTCGTTTCTCGTTTTTTTTATTTTAATTTTCGAAAATTTGACCTA
This sequence comes from Polyommatus icarus, assembly GCA_937595015.1. Classification (NCBI taxonomy): domain Eukaryota; kingdom Metazoa; phylum Arthropoda; class Insecta; order Lepidoptera; family Lycaenidae; genus Polyommatus; species Polyommatus icarus. The sequence goes on along the minus strand of OW569328.1, from coordinate 6,349,840 downwards.
AACCTAGCACCGACAACTATAGTATCTAGACTTTTTTTTCTTTTTTTCAATCAATCTAAGCTAGTTATCGTTTGTTCGATCAAAAAAAATGTTTGTTCGATCTTATTTACGCTGATTTAATGATAATTAATTTTTTGGCGAGGGAAAGTCAATTTGTTGCAACTTTTTTTCGCTAATTTGATAGTTCGTCGTTTGTTCGTGATTGTTTGAACAAAAATAATGTTTGTTCGTTTTTTTTATTTTAATTTTCGAAAATTTGACCTAAACCTAGCGCCGACAATGAGGGATTTTCTTATTTTTTTAATTTGACTGTCAAACAGTTTCCATTTTAGTAACTAGACGGCGTATGGGTAGACAACTATCGGTAATACCAGGGAATACCATCAATACTTGCTACAAAACTGGGCAAAAGAATGTAAAACTTGATACATTTCAATTTGAAAAAGACGCAATAATATTCCAATGAATAGGATAATAGAGTTATTATAACGATGTTTTAGTCAAAACTCACGGAAGAAATAGCCCTGTTTACCAATATTCACACCAAATGTCACAGGAAATATACATTTCCCATGGGAAGTTTTCTTTTTTAAATCTCCACCAGACGGCGCGACGGTAGACACTTCTAGATTTTCTATTGGTTCCCCACCCATCTGAAATTATCTGCAGGTTGGCATCACTGACAGTGTTTCAAAAAAATATTAGTGTACTGTCCAGTGTGACGTAAATCAAAATATCTTAAATCTGAGCCATCATTGGTCTAAGCGATTAGCCCTGTATACTGGTAACAGTTTAGGAACACGCAAATTGTCAAACTGAAAACTGACAACTGACAGAGAGTTTTGGCGGGCATGTCACTTTCAAAACTTCTTCTACTTTGTATTGTTGGTGTGGTTTTTATTATTTTTTCCCAAATTGTGTTATTTGTGTTTTTGATGTTCATTATTGGTAAAATATTAGCCATTAAATATCCGTTATCTTGCACAAGTGCAGGTAAGATGTTGTCAAAACCAAAATGTATATTTCCTGTGACATTTGGTGTGAATATCGGTATATATATATATAATACCTGGTATTACCGATAGTTGTCAACCCATACGCCATCTAGTTACTAAAATGGAAACTGTTTGACAATCAAAATAAAGAGGGATTTTCTTATTTTTTTTAATTTGATTGTCAAACAGTTTCCATTTTAGTAACTAGATGGCGTATGGGTAGACAACTGTCGGTAATACCAGGGAATACCATCAATACTTGCTACAAAACTGGGCAAAAGAATATAAAACTTGATACATTTCAATTTGAAAAAGACGCAATAATATTCCAATGAATAGGATAATAGAGTTATTGTATCGATGTTTTAGTTAAAACTCACGGAAGAAATGGCCCTATTTACAGATATTCACACCAAATGTCACAGGAAATATACATTTTGATTTTGACAACATCTTACCTGCACTTGTGCAAGATAACGGATATTTAATGGCTAATATTTTACCAATAAAGAACATCAAAAACACAAATAACACAATTTGGGAAAAAATAATAAAAACCACACCAACAATAAAAAGTAGAAGTTTTGAAAGTGACATGCCCGCCAAAACTCTCTGTCAGTTGTCAGTTTTCAGTTTGACAATTTGCGTGTTCCTAAACTGTTACCAGTATACTGGCCTAATCGCTTAGGCCAATGATGGCTTAGATTTAAGATATTTTGATTTACGTCACACTTGACAGTACACTGATATTTTTTGAAACACTGTCAGTGATGCCAACCTGCAGATAATTTCAGATGGGTGGGGAACCAATAGAAAATCTAGAAGTATCTACCGTCGCGCCGTCTGGTGGAGATTTAAAAAAGAAAACTTCCCCAAGGTATTTTAAAATATGACACTCACACTGACACACAAAAAAACCTGTCTCGACCGGGACGAATAAAAAAAAAATTCTATACTCTATGGTCACTATATTATATATACAGTATACTAGTAATCTGTGATTAATATTAAATCTGTGCATCTTTGGGTGGACGAAACTTTCCGAACAAAAAAAAATTGGTAGCAACTGGACCCAATAACATAATCTGTGCTTGATCTTTGCAAGATCAACTGTGATTGGGTGATAAAAAAGACCATAAAGAATTTAAACTACATGAGAAAAAAGACGAAGAAGGAGTTTAAAACTCAAAGTTCGATTTTCATTTTGTGAAAATTATTTGTAGCAACTCATACAAAAATTGTAAATTATGTGGATTAATTATTGAAAAACGAAAGGTAAGCCATTGTAAAATGTAAATGTAACCGTAAATTGATAAATTGAAGCAAAACATAACGGTATCATACCATGTTCTAATACAAAGTATGTCGTAGTATTATTTGCATAATTGTACAAAAATTTACAACTTAAACTATATTAATATAAAAAAGATAGATTATTATTTCATAGAAATTATTATAATGTATATCAGTATGCAGTTAATTTGGAAAATGATGAAATGTGTATCATGTGTATATTGTTTTATTGTAACCATACATAAGGTTATTAATTACTATACTTACTATTATTTATGTAAACTGTATGGAAATATTGTAGTAAATGAAAAATGTTTCATTAATTTCAGATTTTTAGGTCCCTATACAGCTAGTTTGCAACATTTTAGTCTGCAAGCAATAGCTGTTAACTCGATCGCGGATTCTAGGAAATCTTTTGTTCTCGCGGTCGCATGCGACCGCTTGGGAACGAAAGCAGCAAAGAGATTCAAAGCAAGGAGATTTTAGGAGAAGGAAGGTATGGGATTATGAGTGGTACGGCTACCAAGGAAAAATCCTCTGATCAAGTGAGGTGGTATGCAGCTGGCCTGAACCCGCGCGATAGATTTCAGCTGTCGTATACAGGGTGTAACAAAACAAAGTGTGTATGTATAAAGGCGCGGTCCACTGGATCGGAATCGGAGCGCAGGTACGCAGTGGACGGATTTGTTGCTTTGTATGTATGGTACTGACTACTATGAACTGCACTAGAAGTACTGGAACGTCATTCTGCGCCTGACAAGTATATGACGACACGTGGTACTACCGTCCGCACAGTACGTCCCGATTCCAACCTGGTGGACGCGCTGCTTTAATCCCCTCCCTATATACAGTTTACTGTATAAAGCGCTTATTCCACTTATCCTAGCTAGGTTTCTAGATCCTAAATCGTTTCCGATTTAGTCAAGACGTGGAACAACATTTAGAAGCTAGGATCCTACCTAGGAATCTAGCTAGCCGCTAGGATAAGTGGAATAATGGCTTAAGTCAATCAAGTAGTTAGTAGAGTAGCATAGACAGCTATTCTATCATATTTATAAATAAAATACATAAAACTGTACTGTAATAATATTATAATATTTAATAATAGAAATCAACAAAAACTTGTGGATTAAATCTGTTTTATTGTTTAATTTACCTTATTAGCCTATTTATTTAGCCATGTACAATAATTTTTATTGAAATAAAACATTTATTTGAGCTCATTTCTTTTTATTTATTTTTTTTTAATTTTTGGTATGTTTAGAGTGAAAGGTTTTGCACTTAAAATTTTTTCGTTTAGTTTCAAATTAAAAAAATAACGAATGTTTATTTTTTTTCTTCTAAGTCCGACCTCTTGTTACGTAGTATACAGTTTACATCCTCTTTGCATCTTTGCTTGTCGTGAATCGTGATTGTGACTGAGTTTGAGTGCTTTTTCCAATAGATTTATTTATTTTATTTATAAAAACTGGATAGAGAACTGTTTTAACTTTTACCGCAATCAACATCAGTCGTTTCGTATGCAGTATAGTGACAAATCTGCGTACCTGCGAGAACCAACTGTAATAAAGAATTCAATAAGTGTCAGTGACGCGGTTTAGCTCCGCCATAAATGTGTACTTTCATTACGTTTTTTGTATAAGATGTTGAATAAATAAGCTTCAAAATGGCAAGTCCTTCACCACAAAGCAGTCCCATGCCGCCCCCGCAGGCCCCTAGTCCTATGGGGCCGCCAACGCAAAGCCCGGCTCCACCGCAATCGCCGCATAGCCCGTATAATCAACAACATGTAAATGGACCACCTCCACCCGGATCCGCACAATCACCGATGCCGAATCATATGCCTCCTGGCCCGCCACATCCCGCTAATAATGGTGGACCTCCCGGGCCCGCATCGCACCCTGGAATGCCTCCGTCTGGCCATCAAATGCCACCTCATATGGTGGGGCCGCATATAACTGGCCCTCCGAATCATCCAATGGGGGCTGCTGGGTCTCACCCCCCAGGACCTAACGGGCACATTAATCCGCAGCATCCAGGCCAAGGACCTCATGGATATATACAGCACCAAATTGGACATATGCCTCCAGGCCAGGTATTTATAGACAGTACTCGATATTTAATTGTGTTAAAATGTTTATTTTATAATAATAACTCATTTTTCATAATATGAAATTATAAATTTGACCAAAATAAAATTATCGTAACGTATAATAAAATTGAATTCTGTGATTGTTGTGATTTGTTAAATAGTGGACCATAAAAAAGTTTGGCTATTGGAAGTGATTCACTTAAAATTGTTGTAAACTGTTCCGTTAAGGCTAATAAATGCTTCGGTTCTTGAAGAAAAGTACTCTCATCATCCATGTGTACTGTAAACACAATCGGTGTATTTAATTTCATCTTCACCCAATCTGCCACTGTTCCAAATCTGTTGTCTACAAAATAAATTATATTTGAATTATGGTCACTATAAATGCAGTCCTGTTATAAATGATTTTAAGAACATGATTCATTCATAACTCAATAGATTATATTTTTATTGTGGGATGGGAAATGCATTACAACATCCTATAAAGGGATCAACTTTAAAACAGTCTATGATGTAAACAATAAATTATTTTTATTTGCTTTACTTACAGAAAAGTCTCTCTGTCTGCCCAACTTGAAACTGAGTATTATATTGTGCTTCAACTTTTCTTCGTGCCTGGTCTAATATTTCTTTCTGGAAAATTTGATATCAAACTAAAGTTGTCAAGTGTATACTGTACAATTACAGCTAGTGTGCCTGATATTATTTTTAATTTGCATTAGACGTAAGCTCTACTAATAAATAAAATATTAATTTCATACCACAATGTGGTAATTATTACTCTGATAGTTTGAGTATGCATATGGTATAGTAATGCAGTTGCCATAGCCATATAGATTAATGAATGCAATCATATCTAAAGCGACATTGTCTAAGGCCGCTGCCAAGCCTCTTGTCTCATTTTCGGAAACTGGTGTGCATCCCATATTTAATGGATAAACTTTTTTGAGGTCTGAAAGAGTTAATATCAAAAATTAAATTTTATTCATTTACCTTGAGAAATATCCAGTAATAGCATTATATACTCTAATAGATATAACATAGAAGATGAAATAGTAAGCTGTTAAGAAACCTTTTACATCCTCCTTAAAATACCAATTTTTTGCTATGTTTACTCCTATAAAATCAGATCCATTGAAGCAACTGTTCTTGTGTATAGACCGGTTCTTCTTCCACAACCAGCACTGAAAAAAATGATTTATGAAAATATCAAACCAATACCTAGCCTGCATTTATTAATTACCACTTCTTTACTGAACTATTAATTACAATTAAATAAATTACCACTTCTTTACTGAACACAAAGCCATCTGGATTTAAGACAGGAACCATAAAGAAATTAAAACTCCAAAGTAGTCCTGATAGTTCTTGCCTTTTCTGTAACAAAGTGTCTAAAAAATTAAGAATAATGGATGAAGATATCCAGTCCATTCCGTCTTCACCACCAACAATAAAAACCACTGGGTTTTTTCTGTTATATAATGACAATTTGAGCATGATCACATCTCTTCCTTCATATGTTTTTGCGATGACCTCCTTGAAAAGCATGTCTGAATGTTTTTCAAGACTTTCTTGTATCCACAATAACATAGATGGCCAGTCATAAAAAGATTCGGATATAGATCCTCTTGTCGAGTTTGTCGGTTTTCTAAAATATAAGGAACAAATTGAGTACTTGGTATTTTGGTCAGAACATCAGTTGTTGGGAGTTGGGACAGCTAATGAAGTATAGATGTGAAAAAAGTGTTATATGACAAAAGGTTGCTAGTTAAAAGAAAACTTACTCTTTCTTTAAATCACCTACATACTTGTATTGTATACTTGTTCTATAGAGAAAATATTCAAAACCCAAGGCTGTTTCATCTCTCACTAATACTTTTGTAGGTAAATCTGGCCCATTGGTGACATCATTTATAAAAAATATTTCTTGTTCCTCTTTATACATATTATAGAGCTGACTTTTTTCAACTTCATTAAATGCTGAAACCTCATAGCAGTAAAATGTATAACCATAATGACCTTCAGCATAATAAATTTTCATTTTAAGAACAAGCCAAAATGTAATATACAAGAGGTTGCAATCCATTTTAAATGAAGTGACAATATAAAATCTGTAGCTGAACAGGGTTGTTGTTTATTATTAAATTATAATCATTATTTTTTCACATAAAACAACCTGGCCTCCAAACTATAATGCCATGTAAATTGTATTTAATATTATGCCCTGTGTATTATTTTTCTCTATGATATTATTGTCTAGACATGTAGGACTTAGGAGTGACCAGCTTGACCCATGAAAATGATAAATAACAGAACGACTGTATTTATTTTGCTCTAGAACATGTAACAATGTGTTTTTCAAGTAGGCTATGGACAAAAAACATGATTGGAAACAGAAACCAAAAAAAAGTATTTTAATTAAAAATTGTGCCTTCAAAAACACAAGTCTATCAATATTTAAAATATAATAAGTAAAACCTTCTACAGGCAATGTAAGTATGTAAGTACGACTGTTCTTATCCTGTAGGCCTACTACGAAACCGTTTTGAAACTCAAACAGTCAAACGAGAATGCCGCGACCTGCTCTAAGGGCCGATTCACACCGGAATGGCAGAGGCCGGCAGCGGCCGGCAGAGGCGGCTCGCGTCGCCACGGGCGGACGCTCGCGGCCGCTTGTGGACGCTAGCGGCCGCTTGTGGACGCTCGTGGCCGCTGGCGCCCGCGTGCTACCTCCAGAGCACGCGTGGATTCTACATTCGGCAAGGAAACTCGTGTCGTGTGTTTGCAGCAACATGATGGAATTGGTTATTATTGCACTTATTGCCGAAGAAAAAGTAATACTTATAACTACTTGTATCGCTTGAAAACTTCAAAAAGGGCTCGAGGCTCCGCCGACGGACGCGCGGCGCCTCGAGCCTTTTAGAAGTTTTCAAGCGATACTAGTACTTATAAGTATGTAAATAAAGTTTAAAATTATTTCACACTAAAAGTGCTCTTCGCGCCGCTGCCGGCCGCTGCCAATCCGGTGTGAATTGGCCCTAAGAACGCCATTTCACGTTTGAGAATAGGACGCGGCATTCTCGTACGATTGTTTGAGTCTCAAAACCGTTTCGTGGTATGGGCCCTGATTTTAAGTTTGTAATAATTTGTTGTAGGGACCTATGGGAATGGCAGGAGGTCCGCCGCCCCCCGGAAATGGTCCTCAGGGGCCTTCGGGGCCACCTTTACCTCTCGGTGGCCCGCCGCCGCACGGTCACCCCCAGGGAATGCCCCCGATGCCGCCTCATCACGGAATGATGGCCTCGCAGGGCTACTCCCACGCGCCCCCGTCATCAGGCGCTCCCACTCCGCCCGGTGCGCCGTCCGCTCAGCCCCCCGGGACGCCCCAACAACCGCCCACTGCACAAACTCCGCCCCACGGTTCCGCCCCTCCTCCCACTACGTCCGCAAACGGCGCCTCGTCCTCGCCAATGCAGGGTTCCCTAGCCGCCTCGGGACCCGACAACCTTAACGCCCTGCAACGAGCTATCGATTCAATGGAAGAAAAAGGATTGCAGGAGGATCCGCGCTACTCTCAACTCCTGGCAATTCGCGCCCGCACCAACACACAAGATCCGAGCAAAGGATTATTTTCGAACGCCCAAATCAGCCAACTCAGGTAAGTTGAACTCATTTTCGAACTTCTGCAGAGGAATAGCAATGTCAATCCACCTTCGCTATTTGGAGTATATATTTTATTATTAGCCTTTTTGCTGGTACCAACGATATTGCGTTTTTGTCATAGTAGCAAAGTTTGAGTGTCTTGTTCTAGATTGGTAATCAGCGTGTCCTGTGAGTTGGTACACATAGGCCTCCTCCAGCCTTTTCCATTCATTTCTGTTTCTAGCCACTAGACATAAAAAGGATAGCAGGAGTAACATGGATGACATGTTACTCCTGCTATCCTTTTTATGTCATCGTGCCACCGTCTAACTGTTCTTCCTCTTTTTCGCTTTCCGTCTCTGGATTGCCATTCTGATACTATTTTTGTCCATTTTTCTATCCTCTCTCTTGTCATGTGTCCTGTCCATCGCCATTTCAGCTGTCTTATCTTCTTTATTAGGTCCTCTACTTTTGTTGTGTGTCTAATTTCTGTTGCTCTTTTTCGATGCTTTAGTGTGACTCCTACCATACTCCTTTCCATTGACCTCTGACATGTTCTGAGTTTGAGAAGGTAGTTTAGTGTCAATGAACATGTTTGTCAGCCGTAGGTAAGGCATGGCAGAACACATGAGTTGAACACTTTTCTTTAGGCTTTCATTGGAAAGTGTTCACTTTTGAGTACTTCTTTCAGGGAAAAAAATCTTTTCCAAGCATCAGCAATACGCTTATTTGTTTCAATATCTGTTTGGTCTTTAAAGGATATAATTTGTCCTAGATATGTGTAGCTGTTAACATATTCAATATTTTCAGTGTCCACAATGATCGGAATTTCTTCTCTGTTTGTCATTATATTTGTTTTCGCTTTATTCATAGTAAGACCAACTGTTTTACTTGCGGCAACTAGCTCTATTAGCATTTCTTCGAGTGTACTTGCGTCGTCGGCTACCAGGACCAAGTCATCTGCGAACCTTAGGTGGCAAAGTTTTTTTCCCATCTATGTTTACGCCTTTGCTGTCCCACTCTAAGAGTGGATTGCACGAACTAACTTTGACTTTAACTTTACCTTTAGCTTTACCTTTAACTTTGACAACAGTGCGAAATGTCAAATCTCTGGTTAAAGTTAAATATGGCGTCCAAACACCCCATATGCTCATACGACATCTGTCAAATTTTCCGGTTAAAGTTAAAGTTAAAGCTAAGGACGCCATATTTAACTTTAACTTTACCTTTAACTTTAACCACGCCTCTGGTGCAACGCAGCCTAAGTTTCTAAAGGCTTCTTCCAATATGGCGCTGAAAAGTTTCGGCGACAACGGGTCTCCCTGTTTTACACCTCTCATTGGTAAGTGGTAACTCTTCTCCGGTGGTTTCTAGTTTAATTTGTGCTGTACTACCTGTGTATATGTTTTTCATAATTCGTATATACTTTTTTATATATACTTTTAATTATTCGTATATACTCCAAATTCGTAAAAGTATTATACGAATTTGGAGTATATATGTAGCAAAAATGTGTATTTATTCCAGGGCTCAAATAGCAGCTTACAAGAACCTGGCGCGTAATCAGCCCATAGCGCAAACTATCGCGCTGATAGCGACGGGCAAGCGCACGGGGGAGGTGCCGCCGGAGTGCCCGACGCCGCCCGCGCAACCGCCGTCGCCGTTCGGGCAGGCGGGCGCGGGGGCCGCGGGCGGCGGGGGCGCGGCGGGTGGAGACGCGGCGCGCGGCGGTGGCGGCGCCCCGCCCACCCCGCTGCCCATGACCGGCCAGATGGCTCCGCCCACTCAGCCCACGCCGCCGCTCGTCAACCCGGTATGTGTTAGATATTTCACCAGTACAAAAATATTTAAATACCAATATAAATACGGTATACAATATTTTGTCTTTGCCATTTACTTTGGAATAGATTGACAAACACTTTTTATACGTCATGTAATTGTAAACATATTATAGTGTACCCGCCGAATCGAGCCGGTACCGGTCTTTGACTTTTTTAAGTGCTACGAGTATATTATGAAAATGCTCGCATTGTATTCAATTTAGTAAAGAAAAATTTTTACCTCTTGTAACGACAGATTATTATTATAGATTCATCTGAAAACCTCTTGGTAACTCTTAGAATGATAATCTCCAGCTATTTATGAGTTCGAAGTGATATAATTCATACTCAGTTCACATCGAGTATTCAAAATGCGATATTGCCCTTAGACTAGGAACACTGACACTCCTTTGTCAATCGCGGTTTATAATATAGAAAATGATGCAATATGATTAGTGTTTCAACAGGAGTTCAATGACCGCTACTGCCTTGATTCGCCGGGTACACAATAGCTTAAAGCAAGAGGGATTGTTTTTTAAGAAAAACGGAGACACATAATAGTTTAACTATTACAATGAATGAAAAATTAATATTGTGTTGGCATGGTCGCTACAGCCGCTAGGTGGCGCTCCGCCTGTCCGCGGGCTGGCCCCGAGAGGCCCCGCCCCCGCACCGACCGGCACTCCTGCTCAAGCACAGGTAATGCATAACACAATAATTATAAATTAAAAATATATACCTATTAACCTTCTTAGGGTCCTATCACACTTTTTGAAAAATTTGAAAGCGACGCGACAGCGCAAATCGCTCGCTAATCGCCAGTGTGATAAGGCCCTTACTAATAAAAATATTGTCCCGTGCAATCCTTGTCTGTCACGTAACTTTTTTAAGGCAGTATCCATGAATAACAAATCTGCCGTGTTAGTAACTTATATTAAAAAGAGGAATAAAAATTAAAGCCTATAAATAAAATAAATAAAAAAATAATTATAATATTTATTTATTTATTTTATTTATTCTTTATGCACAAAGTTACAAAAATACGTACTTTAAGTGCTATAATAATGCATCGGCGTACTTTTCTCTTTAAGAATTCCCTTTAGCATTACTTTGCCGTTTTCAGCCTGGCGTGCCTACTCCTGGGGCCAAACAGAATCGTATCACGTGCATCCCCAAACCTGTTGGAATTGATCCTATACAAATTTTAAATGAACGGGAAAATAGGTAAGATTGATATTTTATATATTTTTATTTGATCTATTTATTATAATAATTTAGTAACACTTTTGTAAATGAGAAGGTGTAGGAAAAATATATCTGGACACTTAGCAATTTTTGGTGTCATGTGGATAGGGATTCGTGTAAATAATATTATATAATTCGCGTGCGCAAACCCAACATGGAATTGAAACGCTCTTGGGGAGCGGGAACACACTGCGAATTTTAATCGCGTGATTTTCATTCTCGCGAATTAATTTCCGTGCTTTTCATATAAATTTACTGCGAAAATTTTATCGCAACATTCATAACTCATAAGTCATACTCATAACTCATACATAAGTCATAAGATTCAATGTGTTAGGCACAGAAGTGTAACAAAAAGACGGGTTGCACTCCGGGAGTGCCAGCAGAAGTGAAAACTTGATTATTAACGTTGTGTATTATTTTTTAACCAATTTTTATGAAAATCGATTAGAAAAAAGCGATCGTTTTAATTAATTAATCGAAACCCCAATCGATTAAAAAATATCGACAATCGAAAAAAAACAATCGATTGTTCGATTAATCGATTTCGATGTTACAACACTACTCTCCAACCGTCCTACGTTTTTTCCTTGGTTTTTCGATCAGCATGAGAATCTGACGCGAGTTTCACAGTTTTTACCCATCCCACAAAAGTGCTCAACGCCGCTAAAGAAGTTATCACTTCAAAATATCGCGCGATTAAAACCGCAATGCGGACAGTTCCTTAGATTTAAATTTGTGGTTTTGGATCGTTTCTGGGGACCGGAATCGAGCCTGGGTAAATGGACCTCTAACTAGGTGGGACGACAATCTCCGTTTAGTTGCAGGTCCATGTTGGATGCGAGTAGCAGGAGATCGGCCATCTTGGCGTTCATTGAGAGAGGCCTATGTCCAGCAGTGAACGAATTGATTGATTGATTGTAGGATCGCTGCCCGCATCGCCCACCGTATCGAGGTGCTGTCGAACCTGCCGGCCAACATGTCGGACGACCTGCGACTGCAAGCACAGATAGAGCTGCGCGCCCTCAGAGTACTCAACTTCCAGAAACAGCTTCGTGCCGAGGTAATATTATACTGAGTCTTAGTATGACCGATTTTTTTTTATAGTACATTCTTAAAATAGTAGTAAATAGTAGTGTAATAAATACAGAGACATGTCATTTAAAATGAAAATTTGCCTCTAATTGTTTGTTAAAATAATCAATCTCCATTGTCGTAACAAGGAGTTATTATGTTTTAAAAAGGATATTAAATCAGTTGTCTACGAGCCGACGTTTGATTACACAACGTGGTGACAGCCACTGACCTTCATTATACAAGTACGCTGGACAGATGATACCCAGCTGTTTTTTTTGTGCCTATTTGAAGCGGAATCAGCGCCTCCAAAATCGGGGGAAGAGAACTAAATCTGACGTAACTTGCAAGTGGCCGCTCAATCGCTATTGGTTGTAGAAACCAAAGAGAATATAATCACTACGGTGGTAGAAACTAGTATTAGTTCCAAGTACTCCCCACTACTGCTATCAGCGCCAATATGGCGACTTAAACGTCACGTTTACGTCAGATTTAGTTCTCTTCCCCCGATTTTAGGGGCGCTGATTTCGCTTCAAATAGGCACAAAAAACAGCTGTCATTTCAAAGGGTATCATAAGTCCAGCGTACTTGTATAATGGAGGTCAGTGTTGACAGCGGAAAGGTGTCTCCGCCCGTGCCTGATTTTCGTAAGTGCAAAGAGTGAGATAGTTAACATTATCGAATTTAACCAAACTGGCACAAATAGGCATTTACTGTAACGTCTTATCAAAAAGCCTATTATAAGTTTATATTGTATTTTTAACACCATTTTATAAGCTTGGGCTGTATGTATGTAACGGAATCTTTGAGCACGATGACCTATCTCCAGTAGTCTAATTAATTTGCAACTTCGCATACATATTAAGAGCCAATGACAATGCAATAATTTGTAATAATTTTTGAAAAAGAAAGTGCTTTTTTTTAATTTAAACTATTATTTATTCATTAGATTCTTGGCCAAGTTCGCCGTGACACGACTCTGGAGACGGCCGTCAATATAAAGGCGTACAAGCGCACCAAACGTCAAGGCCTGCGCGAGGCGCGAGCTACTGAGAAACTCGAGAAACAACAGAAGCTTGAAGCGGAGAGGAAACGACGACAGAAGCACCAGGAATTCCTACAGACTGTCTTGCAGCATGGTAATAAACTTCCCCTCTTACTTATAAAAGTTTTGTAACGAATTAACTTTGCCTTTGCCATAAGAGCTACGTTATTAGAGCCCCCGCAGATGGCAGACTTTCTATCGGCCGATAGAGTTGGGTCGGGTTGGGTTGATAGCGCGCACACTACGCCAACTAAACAGTTGGGTTGGTGGTGAGTGCGCAGACTAGACAACAGCCGGCCGATTGTTCTCACACGATTCCATTAATAGCGATAGATTTTTGAGTTGAAAATTTTACATGATTCGGATTTCTGCCGATACTGCCGAAAATCGGCGTCGTGTGCGCGCGTGGAAAAACGTCGTCGGCCGATGGTTAAGTTAGAAGGAAATCGTATACCCCATCAAACTAAATTATCGGCCGACTCGCTATCGTTGTAATATACGCACTTCCATACAGCTTCATACTAATCAACAGGTAAACCAAACTAGTCTGCAGTCTGCCGGGGCTCTTAATGTTTTAAATATGGACAAAACATTAAATAACATATCCACTATTTCAATATTTTTATTAGCAAAGTCTAACACCTCATAAACTCTTGTAATTTGCAGCTAAGGACTTCAAAGAGTACCATCGCAACAACGTAGCGAAGATGGGCCGCATGAACAAAGCCATAATGAACTACCACGCGAACGCCGAGCGGGAACAGAAGAAGGAACAAGAGCGTATAGAGAAAGAGCGTATGCGACGGTTAGTTTTTTTCAAGTGTTAATTCTCACCGGCCCATCAATACACAAAACATGGCCAGTTTCTGAGGGTCTGGGTGGTTTATTAAAATAATTTTTGATTGGTTATGGTATTTGATGTAAGACCCTAAGGCTACATAGCTGCACCTATTGGCGAATGAAATATCGAAAACCCTAATTAAAAGTGCTAGTGAATAGATAAAAATCTAGCATTAGTGCACTCCGAAGCCTTCACTTAATTTTTTTAAAAGTGGTTATGAAACATGGTGACTTTTTTCGACAGTTTGATGGCAGAGGACGAAGAAGGGTACAGGAAGTTGATCGATCAGAAGAAAGACAAGCGTCTCGCGTTCCTGCTGTCGCAGACCGACGAGTACATCGCCAGCCTCACAGAGATGGTCAAACAGCACAAGCAGGAGCAACGCAAGAAACAACAGGAGGAAGAGAGACGGAAGAGGGTATGCCGTCTTTCTCTAGCTTGAGCTTACAACAGTAGGCTTAGTACGAAACAGTTTTGAGACTCGAATGCCGCGTCCTGCTCTAACAACGTCATTTCACGTTTGTTAGAGTAAGACGCGGCATTCTCGTTCGATTGTTTGAGTCTGAAAACGGTTTTGTGGTACGGCTCCAGGCTGTAAAGGTTATCGCACATTTATCAGCACGCACGCGCCGAATACTCCAATTGTAGAATTCGGTGTATGAAATTATGTGAAACTTCGCACGCTCGTCCGCAGTCCGCACCGTACGCGCCGCATTTTGTGTACTATGCGGTGCGTTCGGCGCGTACGCTGTGGACAGCGATCAGCTTTATAATTTCTTATTTACATATTTTAGATGTTGGCGGGTGTCTTTCTTCGCGCCAATTAATTATAAAAAGCTGTGTATCCAATAGGAATTCCGTTGAATACAGTCGTCGATTTTATTAGTAGATTATATTATATTCATTAAGTCAGGCGCCAGTCCGTGTCCTGTCCATGCCCAGTGCAATTATCTCATAAAATACAGTCAATAGGTTTATAATAACGTAACGTGCATTTGTTACAGAAATCGCGAAAGAAAAAGGTTCTCGAAGGTGGGGAAATCGACGCCCTGGACGATAGCTCTCAAACGTCCGACTCCCGCGTCAGCGTCATGGATCCCAAGACTGGCGAGGTAAAGTATTAATATGCTAATTAATAATTATACTTTATATTCTTATAAGTGCGTACGTATGAGTACGCAATGCGGTATTATGTAACCAATTTCCTTTTTATAAAGTTTCAGGGATTTTATGTTCTTACAATTATTATGTACAGAACCCTTGTTCAAATCGGATTCCAAAATTTACCGCGCGGACTATTATTGGTCAACATTGACTCGCGACTAAACGCTGACCAATAACTGCTTGGTTAGTTTCCGAATAAATTTCAAACAGAATAAATTACAAACAGGCGCCACTTTTTCCGTCTACTACAAGTATGGCAAATATAATAATGGTCACATTGTATCGTATCCGACACGTTCGATTAACGCCCTCGCGTTTGGGCTGCCAGTGCGAGCGCTATGACCATCATTTTCCTTTTTGCCTTTACGTAATTATACCCCTGTAAAACCGCCATACTGGCACAAATCACCAAGAATTTTGTGTCACTATCTCCAGGACTATTTTAGGCATTTAGGCATTTTTAAAATTCCAATTCCGATAGCAGACTAAAGAACAGACTTTCGAAAGACGAGCATTGCTCGTCGCTTGGGAACGCGATATGACACGCGAAGTACATACACATGCGGTTTCTATCTTGACATATATCTGTAGTTATTAGTAACTGATTATTTTTTGTACTAGATTCTCAAAGGCGAGGAGGCGCCGCTGTTGTCTCAACTGAAGGACTGGATGGACACCCACCCCGGCTGGGAGGTGCTCTCCGACTCCGATGACTCGGACGATGATGATGATGGTATTTATCGTTATTCGTTTCCGCCCTGTATATTTTTTATTCTGAGTTTCATGTTGTTGTCGTTAGCCAAAACGTTTTCTTATCGGCAAGCGTCCACTTATCGGTATCGGACGCACGCAACGGAGTATGCCTCATACTGAAATCCGTTGCGTGCGGTGCGGTTTAGTGGCTTGCGTTGTTTTACATACAAATAACCAAGGTGTTTACATGGCGCGCTGCGTCGTCGCAACGCACACAATATGACGGACAGCAGCCCCGGAGACGAATCGACGTTTGACGTTAAGACTGCTTCGTAATAACGCTGCGATGGCGCAGCGCCCGTGTGGCCGGCTATGCGTCAAACGGCAGTGCTGCGACGATGCAACGCGCCGTGTGGACAGGCTCTTACATAGTAATCATAATTCATACTTATTAAAATTTCCCTTTATTTCTTAGAAAAGAGAGAAAGAAGGGAGAGGAATAGAGAAGAGAAGGACAGGGAAAAAACTGAGGAGGAAAAAGCGCGGGAAATGATCAAGAAAGCTAAGGTTGAAGATGACGAGTACAAAACAGAGGAACAAACTTATTACAGGTATATTTAAATATTTTTTTCTATTTTTCCAAACATCCATACTAATATTGTAAATGCGAAAGTGTCTGTCTGTCTATTACCTCTTCACGCCCAAACCGCTTAACCGATTTTGCTGAAATTTGGTATGGAGATACTTTGAGTCGCAGAAAAGGACATAGGATTCTTTTCCCTAAAAAAAGTACGTTTCCAGCGCGATACGCGAATTTTAGCGCAACGGAGTTGCGGGCGTCATCTAGTAATATTATATATTGAAGGTCTGCTGCTTCTCCATGTCTGTGACGTCACTATATATTGAAGGTCTGCTGCTTCTCCATGTCTG
Organism: Polyommatus icarus; assembly: GCA_937595015.1. Classification (NCBI taxonomy): domain Eukaryota; kingdom Metazoa; phylum Arthropoda; class Insecta; order Lepidoptera; family Lycaenidae; genus Polyommatus; species Polyommatus icarus. The sequence continues at coordinate 6,333,006 of OW569328.1, read as the reverse complement.
TGACGTCACTATTTTTACATGCCACACAAAGACAAGCAGATTTTGTAATATGTATTTTTAATTGTAAAGGTATAATAAGAGAATGGTTAATTTATTTTCAGTATTGCACACACAGTGCACGAATCTGTCACAGAGCAGGCCAGTATTTTGGTGAATGGAAAACTTAAAGAATATCAAATCAAGGTATGTTTGATTGTGTCACCATTTTATTTCAATATCGACTATGATGTTTACATAGTAATATTGTTATAATGGTTTATTTGGATAGTTTATTTACATAATGTGAGATGTGGGATTTGGGAAAAACTTACAATATTCGAAAAAATATATTTTTTCCAGGGCTTGGAATGGCTTGTTTCATTGTTCAACAACAACCTCAACGGTATATTGGCTGACGAGATGGGTCTCGGCAAGACCATCCAGACAATCGCCCTGGTCACTTATCTCATGGAAAAGAAGAAAGTCAACGGACCTTTCCTCATCATTGTTCCCCTTAGGTAAAACATTTACATAGGTTACACGTTCAATTTGGCATTAATCCTTTGATTAATTATTGATGGCTAAAAAATACATAGAGATAAACTACGATAACATAGCGCGCCCCTCCAAAATTCAAAACGTTTGAAGTGCGTTGTCTTGCGCGGTCGGCTAGTTATGATTAGTTGACCAACAAATCTTGGTAATAAGTGACATTTACGAGAACTGGTTGATTGGTTGAATACTTTGTCTATTGTGTACTTACTACATACATACAAACTCTTTCATAAGGATGTGACTACACACATTGAAACAGTAATTTGGAGGGGCGCGCCATGTTATCGTAGTTTATCTCTAATAAAGAAAATCATTTCTTCACCAACAATGAACTGGTAAGACGTTCAGTCTCGTGTCACCAAACTGATGGACTGAACTTATGAGAAACTGAGGGTGTAGCCTACATCACAATGAAAAGATCCACTCACAGTTATTATAGTTTCATCATAAGTAAGAGCAATCGTGTTTTGTCATTGTATAAGACAAAAAGCCTATTTATAGATAAGGACAAAACATTGTATTGTACAGACAAGTCTGGACTGCAAGAGGATCTTATGGTGTGTATCCAAAACCAGTCTTTAGTTAATACAATCTTGCAAAGTGTCACTAAAGGCTCCGGTTTCACACCAAAATTTTAGTTGGATTATGGATAATAGTCATCAAATTACTCGTATAATATTGAACGTATTAACAATAAAGGTGCAGGTTGGCAGCGGACGACATGAAGCAACCGCAGACGACGTGTCGTCGCGACACTACTGGTCTCTATGTATTTCTATGAAATACCCTCCGCAGCTAGCGACTCAGCGACACGAAGCTAGCGACACTTATTCATAGAAATACATAGAAACCAGTAGTGTCGCGACGACACGTCGTCTGCGGTTGCTTCATGTCGTCCGCTGCCAACCGGCACCTTAAATAAGTAAAAATAAAAATATCAGTACCCTGTACCATTGAAGAAATTGATTCATAAGCAGTTGACGGACCTAATTATCTCATTTTGTCGGATTATGTCAATTTAATATCAGTCATGATGACTCATAAACTGTCGGCTAGGTTTGACGTAATGGTGCTCCCACACCGCCGTTAGAAAATGTTTGGTAACGTTAGTAAACATTTGTTAGCAAACATTTAACCTTTAAGTACACGCGTTGTTTTGGGTAACGTTCCGTCACGCCGTCACGACGTCACGGTCTAGAAGTACCCCAATATAAATATACATGTAAATTTGGAATTGTTTAATAATTTTTAAAACCCGTTATATATTATAAGAAAATATATTATTTTATTTATGAAAAGCATTTATAAATAATAAACTTAACATTATTTAGACAGTAAAGAACATTTTTATGAACTAACCAATGTCGTGCGTTGAATTTTTAGGGCACGTGTTTAATATACAAAACTTCAACAAAAATGTCTGCTTCTGACTTAATTATTTCTTATAAAATAAGACTTGGAAATAAGTAATCAAAAGAAAAATTAACACTAAACATTACAGAAAAAACCCTGACAATCCTTGAAAAGTACTACCCTAAACTAAAATTATTCCTTGAATTAGGCAAGGTAAGTAATGAATAATTTTACTGAATGAGGCTTGCAAATAGTTTTATAGCAAGGTTTACGGACAATCATAATTAGTTCTGGGACAAAAATAGCATTCATCTTCATTTTTGGTGCACTAGGTCCTAGCTACCTCTAACTCTTCCAAAATATTTCCAAAAACTTTCAGAGACATTAAAATTATAAATGAATTGTGCAATTTGATTTTCTTTTAGTCGTCAACATATTTTTCCATTTATACATAGCCAATTAAAAAAAAACAAACAAATAAACACTTGACCAATGTGAAAAAAGTATATACGTTAAATCACGGGTGGGGTCTGCAGGTATTCCCACATAAGCAAAAATTTAACTTCTCTTAACAGAAGAGCAACGGACTTTTACTCACTCAAAGACCTCGCGTTGCATTGAGATTAGCCGAAAACGTGCAATCATAACTTGCCAATTTAAAAAAATACCGTCAAAAAACAGCGCGTGGGGTCTGCGTAGACCCCACCCGTGATGTTAAAGGTTAATCACAAATGTTTGAAAAATTTAAAAATGTTTTCATGTTAGATTTAATCATTGTATAACAAAATAAAACATGTGTTACCTTTTGTTTGTAAAAGTTTTATAGGTGACGGCGGAGTATGCGGTGAGCCAGTACCAGATTTAAATGTTATAAAGTGTGGGAGCGCTTATAACATATAACAGTGCCTAACAAAATGTAACAGTTGATAACATTTGTTAGGAAATGTTTTTATGTTAGAAAAGGTTTACAAACATTTTCTAACGGCGTTGTGGGAGCACCATAACGCGACCAACTTACGTAGGTCAGCCTTCTGCCTATGAATCAACTTCTCTGAATATACGTGTTTCTCTCTAACAGTACCCTGTCGAACTGGGTGTTGGAGTTCGAGAAGTGGGCTCCGACGGTGTGCGTGGTGTCCTACAAGGGTTCGCCGCAGTCCCGCCGCCTGGTGCAGACACAGATGCGCTCAACTAAGTTCAACGTGCTACTAACTACCTATGAATACGTCATCAAGGACAAGGGTGTGCTCGCCAAGGTATAATATACCTCCTATATTATAGTATTTAGTATTCTAAAATGTTTGTAAAATTAAGAATATTCTAGCCAAATAATCTTAATTCAATGTTCAACAATGAGACTAAAATTATAACTTTCTTATTAAAAATAAATAATCTTATATATGTAAGGGATGGACAAACGCCACGCCTAGGCGTCATTATATTTTATATAAGTTTGACATTTATTCATTTTTTTTACCTGATTTTCAAACACTCAGTAGGCAATTAAGTTTACTAAACTTTATATGTACTGTACAACAATATATTCCATGTTTGCTATGCCTTCATTACCTTATTCATCGTTAACCCAACATCCTCTGCCACCCAGGTGCAATGGAAGTATATGATAATAGACGAGGGTCACCGCATGAAGAACCACCACTGCAAGCTAACCCAGGTGTTGAACACGCACTACGTGGCGCCGCACCGCCTGCTGCTGACCGGCACGCCGCTCCAGAACAAGCTGCCTGAGCTGTGGGCCCTCCTCAACTTCCTGCTGCCCTCCATATTCAAGTCGTGTTCAACCTTCGAGCAATGGTTCAACGCGCCGTTCGCGACGACGGGCGAGAAGGTGAGGTTTCATTCCTTTTTACTAATAGAAATATTTACGCAGCATAGGTCTGACAATTCCAAATTCCAATACGCCAGACAAAGGTTTGAAGTTTTTATTAATTTAATTGAAAATATTTCATCTATGTATTTTGATAAGTGAGCTAGCCTTAAGAGGCCGGGTACACTTGGAATTTCTCATACATACGTAATTCCAAAATCATTTTCTCATACGAAAATATTTAACATGTTTGAGTTATTTTTCAGTTTAAAATAGTAATTACCTAGGTTCCTGCACAAAAATTTACTTCCAAATATTTAAACACAATTTTTTTTTGCTTTACATTTTTTTTTAGAAAATTTACTACTAAATATTTAAACACTAAAAAGTAGAGTAAAACACTAAAAAATATATAAATAAATATAATTAATTATAATATATAATTTACTACAAAATATTTAGTCTAAAAAATATTTTTTAGTATTTAAATATTTTGTAGTAAATTTACTATTTATTTATATATTTTTTAGTGTTTTAATCTATTTTTAGTGTTTAAGGCGGGATTATAGGCGACTGACATTTTAGAATTTGAGACAAACTAGCTCAATAGATGGCGCTCGAAAGGAACATATTTACATATCAAGCCGTAGTCGATTTTAGTATTTTCAGAAATAATGTGATCACGTGGTAAACTCGACATACAGAGTAATGATTAACAGAGAGGCCATGTTCATAACTTATGCATAACTTGATAAACGCAATCTTTAATGAATTTTTTATTATAATAAAATGATGTATTTATAGATATTTAAATATGATGTTTGTTCTGTACTCACGAACATAAAAAAGTATTTCCTCATAATAATACATAATATACAAATTACAATGTATAACAAAATAAAGTATTAGTTATTACCCATACATAGTTCATCGCAAATGTTCATGATATTGGCGTATTTTCCATAGAAACATTGGAATTCAAAAGCAAATCTCTTAACGCTGCTACTTTTTACAGTGAACTTTATATAAGGGACACATACACATCCCAAAATATTAATACCAAAGTAGATTTAAAATTCGGTAAAGTAGATTCAAAAGTTCTTAACTAGAATAAAACAGCTCGCTTACTGCTGGGAAATAGGGAGCTTATTTTATGACCTCAATGAGATTCTTGTGCTTGGGTTTATTGCAATAGCTTTAATAAATAAGATGTAGAGTGTAGCCCCATGATGATCACTTATATCACCTGGAATCAATATACCTAGCACCCTCCACAAGTTGAAAAACGATAACTCTACTTGCAGTAAAGGTAACGTTTTTGTTTTCATTATAATAATAATAATAATATATTAATTATGCTTATGCAGATCATATTCATATTTTCTTTGTCATTTTAAATTTTTAAGAATCTGTTCCCAAAAGAGATATCCGTCTGTCTGTCTCCAGGGTGTATATCAAGTAAACTCGGTAGCTAGAGAACTTAAATTTTCAAGAATATTTTATTATTTTTGCTGTCACCAATCACCATAACAACAAAATATAGAAACAAGATATTTAAATGAATAATTAAGAGGTCTGAAATATATTCAAAACAAAAATACATTTTTTAGGCCTTTTTTGCTCGACATTAATAATGACAACCGGTAGCGGGTAGGTGTTTGAAATATTTACGAAATGTGTATCTTATTAAATTTAAACTTTAATTATAATCTATACTAATATTAGAATAGTCTATCTGTTACCTTTTCATGCCGAACCATTTTTTATGCAATTTGGTGAAGAACGGACGAAGGATACTTTTTGGTCCGGAAAAAAATTACGGTTCCTGTACATTGCATGAAATTGTCGTGAGTAAAGAATTAATAATTGCATAAATGCAATCTCTTTAGTTTTTACTTTTAAATGCCGTCGCGATTTTTATTCATAAAATATGAAAAAATATATTTTTTTGATAAAATCAAATAAGGTTTTAGGGCATTTCATTTCGATCACATTATTTTTTCTTAAAGAATTTAGAATCCTTAGTTATTTCCTCCCGAGGTGCACCAAAATCATGGTGTAGTACTTTTAAATGCCGTCGCGATTTTTGTTCATAAAATATATATTTTTTTATAAAATCAAATAAGGTTTTAGGGCATTTCATTTCGATCACATTATTTTTTCTGAAATAATGTAGAATCCTTAGTTATTTCCTCCCGAGGTGCACCAAAATCATGAATGTAGGTATCTACAAAATATCTAGATCTATCCGCATGATAATATTATTTTTACGATTTCTTGTGCAGATTTTATTACTCCAGTGCTAAGATGTAATAATTCTTTCTATTGCTATGGATTGGACATATTATCAAATATCATTTTACAATGTTTTGACATGTATACGTAAAAATCTGTCTCTGTGTTGCGGTAATCTGTACATTGTTTTCTGACTAGCTGTAATGTTTACATTTTTTGACTTTCAAGCCTACCAAAACCGTAAAAATGATCGTTTGGTGAATATAAATTATCGAATAGCATCTTATTAGGTAGTCTCTCGCCAAATAATTTAGGTTACAAAGCAATATTGTAGTATTTGTAAACCAAAAATGTTGACTAGGTTCCGGAATAAAACCCAGTCTACTTACCACTGCCCAAGACGTCAAATTACGGCGCTATTTTGTACTGGTATTCCACTAGTATTAGATGAGTATGACGTATTATAATTACATTACAAGAAATATGTATTCGACATTTCACTGGCAAATATTTCGAAACGAATCAACGGTATGGGACCACGGCGATTCTAGACGTAAAGAGCTGCCAGTATACTGGGATATATTTGTGAACATACTCTAGGTTTTCTATGATAGATAATCAGCCTCTGACCATGCCTCTGACACACAGATTTGACTGATGTCCTTTATTTATTTTCCATCAAATGCCTGTGGATTTTTTGTACCAAATATTCATGATCAGGCGTTGCTCTCACATATCAACAGATTGTTCAAATTTGTAAACAAAGCGATTTATCTTTATAATTGGTATATTTTATCAAAAACGAAGCTGATGTGTGCCTCCGGAATCATGATTGAAACATTTTGGCGTAAAAATATTTATTCATGTATTTGTTTTCGCTGAATTCTAGAAGAAATAAAATTTTGAAAGGATTATTTTTAATGCACATTTTTAGTGGTAAATGGATTTAAATCAAAATTTTAAGCTGACCCTAACCTTGGTAAGGAACGTAACTAACTTACAAAAAATGTTTGAATACTTATAATTACTTGTGGTCAAAGTTCTAGTGAAAATAAAAACACGAAATTTCACTAATCCTCGTTGTATGCGGCCTTAAATATTAAGTACTAAATTTACTAAAAAAAAATTAAAAACAAAAAAATATTTAATGTTTAAATATTTTGAAGTAAATTTTTGTGCAGGAACCTAGATAATTACTATTTTAAACTGAAAAACAACTCAAACATGTTAAACATTTTCGTATGAGAAAATGATTTTGGAATTACGTATGTATGAGAATTTCGAGGGTACCCGGCCCCTTAAGTGGGGCATGTCTCCCGTATGCACCCGGACAGATGGGTGCGTCTAGTTTCGGAGTGGCTACCGACTGGTCGGCGTAACAGAGGCCGACCCAAGAAAAGGTGGACTAGATGCGTTCGATAAAGAGTGGCCAGCAACATCACAGGATCGTGGGAAAGAAAGAGGGAAGGCCTTTACCCAGCAGTGGGACACTGTAGGCTGATAATAATAATAATACCGTAATAATTTTGAAAAGTTGTCTAGTAGAATCAGGTTTCGATATTACTAAAAATAATAAAGATATCGTGGCGAGAATAAAAGTTCCCACATAGAAAGAGAGAGTGGGATGTTGAATTGCATATTTTCTTGGTTATGTTAAGGTGGAATTGAACGAGGAAGAGACGATCCTTATTATCCGTCGTCTGCACAAAGTGCTGCGGCCGTTCCTGCTGCGGCGGCTGAAGAAGGAGGTGGAGAGCCAGCTGCCCGACAAGGTGGAGTACATCATCAAGTGCGAGATGAGCGGCCTACAGCGGGTTCTGTACAAGTAAGTATAAATTCCTATGGTTTTGCAGCTCATATGCCAGTACCCTAGACCAGGGGTTCCCAATCTTTTTCAGCCTGCAGCGCAGTTACAAAACAAATATTTAGGGCCGCGGCGCGGCGAGCACTTTCAGTGTCATATGATTTTAAACTTTATCTTCATAATTGTAATACATAGTATCGCTTGAGATATCGCCGCCTATAATTGATTTTAAAATTTCATTTTAGTACACTTTACTTTATGGGAACTCTTGCCCTAAGACCTAAATCAATCAGCCCAGAATCTTACTTGGTGTTATGAAAGTTTCTGAAAACGGTGAAATGACGACAGTGGCCTGACTGACAGACACTGGCACTGTATAACACGGTCGGAATATCTTCTCCCAAACATGTTCCCATAGTTACATTCTAGATTAATTTCAAAATAAATTCTTCTTTCGGAAATGTCCTACAATTCCTACATGACCAAGTTGTTTAGGGAACAGGCCTAGCGTTGATACGTATATATAAAAAAAATCCTGTAATAAGCTACTTGACCTACTTTTTTTCTTCATGCTAATCGCTTCTTAATCATTCATTTTTACAAAAAGAAAACTAATATTTTAATATTTTACACAGTAGAAACCCATAAAAATGTTTATTGAAAAATATGCCTCATAAATGGCGCCGAAAACACTGTCCGCCATAGTGTGACTTCATACGCTTTGTATTTTAAACTCTCTTTATTGAACATTTTTTATGTGCTAAATGTTCGAGTCTAAAAGTGCCCAAAAATTATAAAAGAATTAAATAAGAAATTACAAATCATTTGTAATGTTGAAAACTTTTGGAGAAAAGTTTTGGCCATTTCATTTCCCGTCTACAATAAATAGAGATAATATATAAAACTGATGTTTTAAGTGAATTATTTAAGAAAATATATTTATAAGTCTTTCTAGGCTTATTCTTATTATTTATGTACAAATAAACTTACATATAACGAGCGCGATAAATAAAAGATATTAAATTCTTATGAGGATGACGTCACATCCAAATCGAAAGTACCGCAAAAGCGTTTTCGTCAGTACAATTCCTATTTTCATAAAATCATATTTTCAAATCGACTTTATTTATCAATCATAAGCTTTTATTTGATGATAAGGGTGAAATACGGTTTCCTAGGCCAAGTTCTACTAGAAATATGCATTTGTTCAATGAAATAGAATATAGGTCAAGTAGCCTATTATAGATTAGGTTTTTTAGGTTATTTAGGTTTTTTTGAAATAAAATAATGTTGTCTTTCAGCGCAAGTGGAACTTATATGATTTGGGATCTTAACAGTACTATAATATGGTACGTTTTCACAGACACATGCAGTCGAAGGGCGTCCTGCTGACGGACGGGTCGGAAAAAGGCAACAAGGGCAAGGGCGGCGCGAAGGCCCTCATGAACACGATCGTGCAGCTGCGCAAGCTGTGCAACCATCCCTTCATGTTCCAGCACATTGAGGAGAAGTTCTGCGACCACGTGGGCACCGGCGGCGGGGTTGTCTCCGGGTAATTTTAATAATGGATCATTATAAAAACACATAATATCCATACATAATTTATAAATGTGAAAGTGTTTTAGCTCTTCTTGTCCAAGCCGCTGAACCGATTTTGGTAAAATTTGGTGTGGAGATACTATAAGTCCCGGGAAAGGACCTACGATACTTTTATACTGGAAAATGTACGGTTCCCGCGCGATAAACGGATTTTGGCGCAACGGAGTTGCGCGCGTCATTTAGTATTTTTTTTATGGCATTAGTGCTGCACTCCCTGGAATGCAACATACGTTTTTGCATCATCACTGTGTAATATAATATATCCTCTTAGCTTGAGCGTAGAATATATGTGCATAGACAATACCGAATAGTAAATATTATGTACTTAGCTTAGACTTCATCAATTAGTAACTAAAATAAAGTGGAACTTTATTACATCTTTGATGGTATGGTATGATTGAAAAAGAATCGTAAAAATATACGTACATACCTTCTTTTTAACAATCGTGTATAACGACGATTTTCAGAAGCGCATAACGAATTGTATATCTGTTACAGACCCGATCTATACAGAGTGTCCGGTAAATTCGAGCTGCTGGACAGGATCCTGCCCAAGCTGAAGAAGACGGGGCACAGGGTGCTCGTGTTCTGTCAGATGACGCAGTGCATGACCATCATCGAAGACTATCTGTCATGGCGAGGATTCCAGTATTTGAGGTATTGAACATTAGTTGTTTATTATTATTATTAGTTGTGCAATAATAATTCACCATTTTATATTCTATGGGTTAGTAAAACTAATAAGTAATAAGCAAGTGCCAAGTAGTGTAAAAACTAATATTTTACAATATGCAAAAACAGTAATGGGGATTGTCCATTTTTTTTTTAATTTTGCTCATTACAAAAACATTTCGAGGAATAAGGTCAGTGATCGTTTTTCTGTATATAAACGAAAAAAATACCCATTAGTTACTTATATTTTTGAACAAATATGTTTAACCTTAGTTTGACCTTCAATGGCGTTAAATTAGCAATAAATTCGATCAACATTACGTTTCGAACTTTTGGTAAGTTTCTCGTATCAGCTTTCACATAATGATAACTTGCATTAGACGAACCAGCCATTAAAAATAAGATTGAAAGGAAAAAAAACATACTACAGAGGTCAATTGGGCGCCGATGATGACGTCAGAGCGAAACTTTAAAAATTTATTGAGAAAAAACTAGCCAATGGATTTCAAAATTATTTAATTTATATTCTTAAAATACCCTATTTTAACGAAAAAAAATATAAAAAGTACATGTGATTTTTTTTGGACAATGCCCATTGTACATAGGGCCAATAATAGCTAACCACAACTAAATACAATAATGGAATTTTGAACTACATTTTTTTTTAGATTTTATGCGTTTATGTGTTTATACAGGCTACATACTATCTGTATGTGAACTATTTGTATTTAAATTCGTTTTAGCCATTTCGCCATATACAGGAATACCTCGCTTTACGCGAAGGATGCGTTCCAATCAAATTCGCGCTAAGCGAAATACGCGTATAACGAGGAGGTCAATGAAATGACAAGCAAAATATATTACAAATTAAGTTTTATTGCCTAAAAAAATGAAATACATATTTTAATATTTCGAGAAATACTGATCTAACGTTTTTTGAGTGGAATTTTTCTTGTGCTCAAGTAAAATTTTTTCGAACCAATTAACACCGTTTTCTATGGATGGCCGCAGATATAAAATAAAACACGGTTAGTATCACTCTCCGAACTTTCCAACATCTCTAGACCAGAATATATTTTTGAAAGTGCCTCTTGGATTACACTTGATGATAACTTTTTGGCGGCCGCCAGCGTCCAAGAGCGACCACGAGCGGCCACGGGCGGCCGTAGACTTCTCAAGCGATACTATATTATGTATTACAATAATGAAGATAAAGTTTAAAATCAATACGTTCGCGTAAAGCGAGGTCATTTTGCGCGAATTTTAAAAACCGTGTTATAACGAAATCGCGCAAAGTGATGTCGCGTAAAGCGAGGTATTCCTGTACCTGTATATTATAGACTGGCTATATATAAGTTATCTCGCATATGCTGGCGTGTGGGGCAGGCTACGTTTAAAATTACCGTAAAATATAGGCATGACGGCAATTTTCTTTTCTGGTTGGTAAATAAAGGACCATTCAAAAATAGAAACATTGGTGAAAAAGTGACTCTGATAGCTTAAAGAACTCACCGAAATATCTTAATTCAAAGCTCACATAAAATAGACCTTCCCAAAACGCTGCAAACAAAATATTAGCTAACTATGACGTCACGCCTAGCCGGCCTAGCTAGATTTTACGCATCGCGGGAAGATTTTGTTCGATGGCTATGTTAAATATTGCGTTTATGAAAGTGGTTTCATAAGAAAAATTGTTATAAATTGCATAACTTATCGAATGATAAAAAAAATTAAGAAATTTTATTTAAAAAAATGACTTGACTAACCAACTTGGAAGGCTCATAACAAAAAAAAAATACATAAGTTACGAAGCTGAAATTTTTATCGTTGTGTCTTTATTTTATTAAAAAAAAAGTTAATCTTTGACCTTGTCGTCATCCCTATTCTACACAAAAAAAAATCTATTTCAGATTGGACGGCATGACGAAGGCTGAGGACCGCGGCGAGCTACTCAAGAAGTTCAACGACGTGAACAGCGAGTACTTCCTGTTCCTGTTGTCGACGCGCGCCGGCGGGCTCGGCCTCAACCTGCAGAGCGCCGACACCGTCATCATCTTCGACTCCGACTGGAATCCCCATCAGGTATACCACAGACATAGATCAAGATAGATACCGCATCTTCCCTCCATTTGTATTGTGGGATATGCGTGGTGGCCACAAAGGAAGATCTTCCGACCGAGCGAGGTGTTATGCTCGGTCAGGCCCGGAGCCCACGTGATTGATTTCAGCTGTCGTATACATACCGACGCGCTTAGAAAACTTCGATAGCGCGATGCAGGAATGTAAGGCTAATTGTGAGTACCGCCATAGTATGAAAACGAGCGTGCCACTTTTTTCCTACCTACTGTTGTGACGTAACGATGGGCACAATTAGGCATTTTTTCAATCCGATTGACGTCCGATTCCGATAACGGTGGAGCGCAGACTAAAGAACAGACTTACGAAAGACGAGCATTGCTCGTCGTTTGGGAACGAGAAGGGATATAGCACGCGAAGTACATGCGGTATCTATCTTGATCTATGTCTGTGAGGTAACTATGCCGGGTCGGATTTATATATTATTTACTAGCTTTCCTAGATGACGCTCGCAACTCCGTTGCGCCAAAATTAGTTTATCGCGCGAGAACCGTACATTTTTTCCGGGATGAAAAGTATTCTATGTCCTTTCCGGGACCCAAAGTACCTCCATACCAAATTTCAGCAAAATCGGTTCAGCTTTTTGGGCGTGAAGAGGTAACAGATAGACACACTTTCGCATTTATAAATTATAATATTGGTAGCGATGAGTATAAGCCACTTTAATTTAGCCGCCCCTATGTACGAACCGAAATCGACATCGCAAAGACTGAACGTCAAACTTCTCGATGGTTAGTCACAAATTAAGCCGCCATACGATTATGCGTGTAGATGTCAGGAGTACCAAAAACTACTGAGATCGAGTTGATTCGATTTTTGATTTTTTTCTGAAGTAATGTGGCAGGCTATCCACAACTTTTTTGGCAGATTTCCATACTCTATCTGTCAAGTCAAGTGGTGGATAGCCTATCCGGCGACCGGCACTTATCAGAAAGGGGTGAAACAGGCCCTTAGCATTGTAACATTTTTAAATCAATTGTTTTATCCACAGGACTTGCAAGCTCAAGATCGCGCTCATCGTATCGGTCAGCGTAATGAAGTACGCGTGCTCAGACTGATGACAGTCAACTCGGTTGAAGAGAGGATCTTAGCTGCTGCCAGGTAATGTCCGCTATAAAACCAACATAGTGTCTGAACGAAGGTAGAACTGGGCCAAAATAATTTAGCTTCAGCCTATATCAAATGTAGTCTTTCGGGTTACTTATAAGTGACAGCTGATTAATTGGCTTCGTTCGAAAAATTTAGTTTGATACCCTACCATGGTAAAAGTGCACATTTCGGTCATGACTAAGTGCACAGTTAAAAATCATTCGTAATAGACTGCCCGCATTGGCACCATCACATAAGGTGCTTATGTGATTCTACATGTGTTTTCTGTAATTTTTAGCCAGCTATGTAGTTTGAACAATATATGAGACTAAAAACCCTTAATTCTTAAACCAAATAGACATAAAAAGACATTTCAAATGTTGTTTCCACAGATACAAACTTAATATGGACGAGAAGGTTATTCAAGCTGGTATGTTTGATCAAAAATCAACTGGCTCGGAGAGACAGCAGTTCTTGCAGAGTATTCTACACCAGGACGGAGATGATGAAGAGGTAACAATATAAGTACCATTTAATATTGTTTATTTGTTTAATTACATATTTTGAAACATTATGACTGATCAATGATAAATGATTATAATAATTTGTAATTACAGTACCTGTTGAAACGTAAAAACAAAGGTACAAGTTGCATTTGGTCAAAAGAATAATATTAATGTAATCCTCAAAATTTTCTATTCTTTGACCAGTTAGTCGATTTTATTTAAAAAACTAGAGTGGTCTCACGGGACACCCGGATGGAACGAAGTTATTTCTTATGTACAAAAAACCTGTATACACTCAAAAACAAAAAAAAAAAAACAATTAAAAGAGAGAGACAGAGAAAAACATGCGCTACCGCACGGCTTACAACCATAGCATTTTTGCTCTAGTTGTAATATACCGACACTTTTGTGTCGTGTCATTTCAACTTTTTCCGTCTAGCCCCCTTTCGCAACGCGCGATAAGGAACTTCGTTCCAAAAACAAAAATCAATTCACTAAATTGTCTATGGTCAGGAGGAGAACGAGGTCCCGGATGATGACCTAATCAACGAGATGATCGCGCGGTCGGAGGAGGAGCTGGAGATATTCCGGCAGGTGGACATCGAGCGGAAGAAAGTGGAGACCACCTCGCGACTCATCGACGAGTCCGAGCTGCCCGACTGGCTCGTCAAGAACGATGACGAGGTTGTGTGCAATAAGGTAAGGTTATAAGTCGCTAAGTATACTAGGTGGTGGGTTTCGGTGACGGTGGCCGGTTTCATTGAAACCAGGCCAGCTACGCAGGAGTAATTTTATAGTGCCCAAGTGTGTGCGCAGTACACAAGAAAAGTTCTGATTTGTTTATGTAAGTTGAGGGTTAATATTTCGTTAGGGAGATCGCACACGTCACACTTTTTGTGTGATCGAGTCTGTGGCTTCCATACATTCTGATGGCGCGCGCCATGCAGATTGTATGTAAGCCGCAGACTCGATCACACAAAAAGTGTGACGTGTGCGATCTCCTTTATGTGTACCTATAGCTGGTTATTGCGAATTTGTAGCTTACGCACAATGTACAACATATTTAATTTAGTAGTAATAAATAGATCTACACCGTGTATACAGGGGAGTAATACAGGGTGTAATAAGACCACTTCCGATAACTTTGGGGTATGATTATACTACATTTTCTGATTACGAAAATGTATTTTTTTTTATTTTAGTTTTTTATTATTATTTTTTTTATTTTTTTTATAATTAATACCTTTTCAACATGATAATAAACCACATAGAAAAATAAAATTTTATTATTTTTACGCCATTATGCAATAGGCAGCGTCGCAGCGCGCGCTCAACGTCCTGTGTACGAAGTACCTACGAACACGAGAACGTTGACAGCGCAATCAACTGTTAGCACTTAGCTCCGGCCTACGCACGATTCGAAAGGTCGTATGCGACGAATGACGATACACTACGACAGAACACACAAAAACCCTAATATATGTGGTGTTTTTTCAATTTTAAACCCATGAAGGTGGCCATGACGTGGAACTTAGAACTCTGACCTTTGACCTCTTATCTAAGTTACTTGCAGTGTTAAAAGTTTAATGGTAACTCATGTAGAAAACTGTAAGCAACTGTCTGTGCACAACTTAATACTTATGGCAAACTTAGAAGTTTGCCATACTGTTGTACCATCGAGGAAATTGATTCCTATGCAATTTATAGACCAACGTTATTTGGTCGAATGTGTCAATTCAATGTTAATTGTGATCTGTCGGAAGGGTTTGACGTAACGTAGGTAACAAAACTACGTAGGTCCCCGATCTGCATAGGAATCAACTTCTCTGATAGTACTTGTAACTAGTCTAAGATTATTAGACTACATAGTTACAAAAATTTCATCGTAAATAACGAAACCAATATGCGGATGAACTGTCTATCCGCAATCGTCACTTATCAATCGAAATTACGGATGATACACGAAAAAACCTCATACATAAAACTGGCAATTAACTTACGTGAAAAATTTTGAGTTCAAGTGTTCTTACTTCTTTATGCATTTTGAAAATAGTCCTTAACACCAAGCAATAAGACCAGTCACCACCAACAACGTCAAAAACACTTCTCGTTTTAAACGAAATCTATCACACCACAAAGTATTTTAACACAACTAAAATAATAATCAATTAACACTTAACACAATAACTACTACCACGTATTGATACTTTAATCAAACTTATCACTAACAACGACCTATTACCTCAATGCCCAAATGGCTACTAAATTAGAAAATCTATTTTAATTTTTAAAATAATGTTTATCGACTTTCGGTGAAGACGTCAAAGGAACCGACACAGGCGGCGGCGGCTTGCTTTATCCTTTGATGCGGACCGCCTCGCTCTGCCTAGCACAACGCACGTGTCGCTAATCCATTTCAAGGACAATCTAAGTGTTGTACCCTATTTAAAATTCAAAACTATTTATTTCAGTCGATATTTAAATTACCATCAAATAATAAAAATTATAACTATTATTTAGTAGATGTAATCTCATTTTTAAAATGAACTCTAATAAGAGGTTATAAATTCAGAAAATTTTATCAGGATAATAGTCAAGTTGCATTCGATAATTTCGATACCTACATTACCGTGATAAAGTGATTGTTATGCGATATACGTATGCGCGTATACGCGTTTACGAATGCAATGAAAATACTTTAATAATACCTAATTAATTAAATAACTTTTAATTATTATTGTCGCTATTCTTAACATTGAGTAGGTATTTGTTTTTTTTTAGTTTGACTGTAATAAAACATACTCGTATGTAAAACAATAACGATTTATCGATAAAAAATTATCGAACTCAAAATATGCAGAGGGATACATCCCTATTATTTTACAAAGTTTTTTCTTTAATTTTATTTAGTCTGCTGTAAGCACGCGCCGAACTTAAACAAAAACTTCACAGTACACCAGTACTGTGAAGTTTTTGTTTAAGTTTTGTAATTTTACGGATGTTCTGGTTTTATTGCTTGTTTTGTGACATTGATAACTATTTTTTCACGTGATACGTCTGTGAATGTGAATGAACATTTAATACTCGTAAACCTTTATGGAACGAGGGTGAACATCGTCGTCGATAGACGATAGTGCGGTTTAAACAGTGCAGTAAAAAGTGTTTTTAAAAGAATTGGAATGTCTCCTGTTTACTTTTGTTTCGTGTTGAAAAACTCTGCAATCTACATTGAGTTAGATGGAGCACAGCTCGAACTGCATTTCATAAAAGCAGACAGCTGATCACAGGTCAGTGAACATGTTATCAAGTATTTTTTCCATAGTAACTGTGTATTGTATTTTTACAACTTGATTCGGATGTGAATTATGATTACTTTTCCTTTTTGGCCGGAAGTAAAAACTGAGTATTTTTGAGAAATAAACGTAAGAAACGGTAATTAATAAATTCTAACATTTTATTAAATCGTGAAAACAATTGTAATTTAATAATCATTACAATATTGGTGGTGTATTCACTACCTACGGGCTAGGGCCTAGGGCACACCACGATCAGCTGTTTTGTCTAGCGCAGGGCCGCGCGCGCGGGCGGCGCGGGGGGGTTGGCGCAGCCCGGGGCTGGCGGGGCTCCTCTGGCGCGCGA
This sequence comes from Polyommatus icarus, assembly GCA_937595015.1. Lineage (NCBI taxonomy): Eukaryota > Metazoa > Arthropoda > Insecta > Lepidoptera > Lycaenidae > Polyommatus > Polyommatus icarus. Next base: position 6,315,611 of record OW569328.1, on the reverse strand, counting down.
TACTATCGCGCATTTACATCAGCATTATACATTGTATGTTGACAGTTTTGACTATTTTAAAAACTGTCGATTTAAAGAAAATTACTTGCACCAATGGATATATCTCATGCCCTATAATAACCCCACGAAGTTAACTTAAGCGGTCTTTTGACACCCTGTATATGAAAATGGATTTTCAAATGTGTTAGTCGCGCTAAAACTCGAAAACGGCTGAACGGATTGGGCTGATTTTAGTCTTAAAATATTCGTAGAAGTCCAGGGAAGGTTTTAAAAGTGACCTGTGACACGAAGTTCACCGGGACAGCTAGTCTTATCTTATATATAAAAATGGATTTTTAAATGTGTTAGTCGCGCTAAAACTCGAAAACGGCTGAACGGATTGGGCTGATTTTAGTCTTAAAATATTCGTAGAAGTCCAGGGAAGGTTTTAAAGTGACCTGTGACACGAAGTTCACCGGGACAGCTAGTAAATATAATAAACTTGTTGTCACCCAGGGTCAAGGGTGGAACTACATGGACGAGGATGAGTCCCTGGGCCGGGGCTCGCGGCAGCGCAAGGAGGTGGACTACACCGACTCCATCACGGAGAAGGAGTGGCTGAAGGCCATCGACGACGAGTTCGAAGAGGAGGAGGAGGAGGACGATGATGATGAGGTCCTCGACAAGAAACGGAAGCGCGGGAGGAAAAAGAAGTAAGTATATTTTGCTACGAATAATAAAAATTAAGGAAACATAACTCCCATACTTCGTTCAATCAATCGTTTTGAATTTGGGTTTGGTTCTTTTCGCACACTAAAATAATATGGCAATAGCTACGAAACACTACATTTAAATTGACAAAATAAAGCCGTTGACAATAATTGTCACTTCTATAATTATAAAATACATAAAATTCTTGCATTGTGTTCAGCCCTCTTTTTGCATAAAGTATGCACGTATTTGGGTCACATTTTGTAGAATCGGAACAAATTTATTGACACAGTTACTCTTCCTTAGTCTTTATTATTCGTAGATATTTTGTTTAATCTTATTCCTGTAATATGGGTTCTATGGAATTATTATAACTTATAACAATTTAATTTATTTACATTTTTTTATTGCTTATATTTTTAACCAACTTCAAAAAATGAGGTTATCAATTCGACCCGTATGTATGTACCGGAACTGCCCAGTTTTCGTATACCTAATATTATGTTAGTCTATAACAGCGCCTGAATAAATGTGCCAAATTGCAAAAGTGTATGTTTTATTTTTGTGTTTGCATATCTCTGGAACTACAAGTCCGGTTTAAGTGATACTTTATTCTCTTGTACTAGGCATTGTTCAACTTAGAGAATACGGTACTGAAAGTTTCATCAAAATCGGTTCTGTAGTTTTTGAGATAGGGAATTTTAATTCTTAATTACATACAATTTTGAAGTTGGTTTTATTGTTTTAAAATACTATTTATGAATGTCTTGTATGAACAGGCGTAACGATGATTCCGATGAGGAGGAAGCCCCAAGCTCGTCTAAGAAGAAGAGCAAAACAGAACTCAATCAACTCAAAAAGCGATTGAAAAGTCTAATGAAGAAAGTAATAGATTATTCTGACGAGTAAGTATTTTTTTAATATTCAACTTATGTTGTGTGCAACTTAATCATATTTTTTTTTTAAATTATAATTTATAAATAAAAAAGTGTGACTGTCTGTCCGTCTAATTCCACTTCACGCCATAATTTAAGTATTGATATAATGATATTGTTGTTTCACGCTAGAAACGCTAAAATAATTTTGATGAAAATAAAGATTTGAAGTTAATGGAAACCAAGGAAAATATGTGGTTGCAATAAAATGAAAATAATAATGTTACATAAATCATTTGTCAAGTCCGAATTTTGTGATTTATTACTATGCATGAGCTACGTATAATGCTATGATTTTCTTTTACACTTCAGTGCTGGCCGAGTTCTGTCTGAGCCATTTATGAAGTTGCCGTCGAAGCGCGAGCTTCCAGATTATTACGATGTTATAAAGAAACCATTGGATATCAAGAAGATCATGACCCGAATTGAAGATTCAAAGGTACTTTAACGAATTTTATGTCTCTTTGAATACTTCATATAAACTTTGCCCAACATTAAAGTTTAAGCTAAAGTTTTGTAAACGAAGTGTTACAACGTCCTGGGGATTTTGTGATGCGATTTATTATTTTAGTTGTCTTGGGGTCATGACATATGAAGGGTCCACTTCAATAATGATGAATTTCCTAAAATGTTAGTTTTGAGATAATTAGGTTTTTAAAAGAACGGTATAACGAAACTTGGAATTAAGGATTATTTTGAAGTAAACGCCTGTGATGTTAAGCGTTTTAGCTGTGTAGCCGAAATATAAAAAACATATTTATCACGGAACTACAAGCGATATTGCTAATTTTGTAAATAAATTTTCAAGTTACCAATTATGGCATTACTCTTTAAGATTTTTTTGGACGTTCATCATTATTGCAGTGGACCCATATCATATCCTACATAACCCGTACACAGTTACTTAATATGTATGTACATATTATCTTAAAGCGTGTTGCCATCTAAAATAATCTCAGGAAGCCCTGTAATGAGGTATATGAAAAAGCCAACATTATAGACATTTGCAATACTTTCAGTACACCGACATTTCGGATCTGGAACGAGACTTCTTCACCCTGTGCGCTAACGCTCAGACGTACAACGAAGAGACGTCACTAATATACGCCGACTCAGTGAGACTACGCAACGTTTTCATCGAGATTCGACGACGCTACGAAAACGGTCAAAATTCAGATGAATCTGATGAAAATGAAAATAATAAAGGTAAGTTACTAAATAGTCATACATTTTCATGTATCTTCTGCTACAATAAAAAAAACTTGAGAAATACCTCTTATGTGAAGTAACACAGTTTTTTTTTAAAGAAATCTTGGATAGTAATTATTATTGTGTATGGTTATTTAAAGTTTTGTCTAAATTTTGTTCCCAGAAGAGGAAGACTCTGATGGTGAATCAAATCGTTCTGTGAAAATGAAGATAAAACTTAAAGGTAAGGCCAAAAACACGCCATCGAGGAAACGCAAGCGCAAATATATATCTGATGATGAAGACTACGAGGAGGATTAAATCTTATTTTATTTAATTATAATTAATTATTATTATCTATTGATAAATGATATGAATGTATTTTAATGGTAGCATTTTTAATAATCGACTGGAAGTATCGGTTTCTTTCAATGCTTTTTAAAAATTAACAATTTAATGTAATGAATAAGGATAGATGTAATTTCATCAATATTAATTATTATTAGCATAGCATTCGAACCGACACTTGTGTCTCAACTTTTAGATGTGACTTTAAATAAAATCACGTAAAATTATGTACTGTTTTATTGTCATTATTTTAAGTTATTTTTATCTTCAAGTATTTTTTGTGATCGTTTTTTGAAATCTCCCCATTTGTACAGAACACCATGTACAGTGAGCATGTGTTTGTTCAGACTGGGACTGTGGGAGAAACGCTGTGAGCATGTTGGACACGTATAAGGTTTATTTTTCGTGTGCACTCGTTGATGCCTCTTTAAGTCTCCACTGGTATAAAAAAGTAATGAACAACTGTCGCATTTGTATGACTTCTCACCGGTATGTCTAGAACAGAAAACAGCAAATGTAGGAGAAAGATAAGTGGTTGTAATCATCTATACATATTATAAAACAAAGTCGCTTTTTTTCCCTCATGTCCCTTTGTTCCCTTTAATCTTTAAAACTATGCAACGGATTTTGATGATTCTTTCAGTGTTAGATAGCCCATTTATCGAGGAAGGCTATATTTTATCACGCTAAGGGCCTGTTTCACCGCTTCCTGATAAGGCTATCTACCACTTAATTTGACAGATGGAGTATGGAAAATCTGTCAAATAACCCTATCGGGCACCTTATCAGGAAGCGGTGAAACAGGCCATAAGACTAATAGGAGCAAAGAAATAGAGGATAAAACGGGAAAATTATTTGAAAGAGCTAACTTGAACATGCTAATCTCAGGAATTACTGGTCCAATTTCAAAAATTCTTTCAGTGTTAGATAGCCCATTTTATTGAGGAAGGCTATAGGCTATATTTTATCACGGTAAGACTAATAGGAAATTGTGGAAAAAACGGGGGAAATTATTTGAAAGGGCTTATCTCACGAACTACTGGAGCAATTTTTATGTTATTTGGCACAGATAAGAAGTAGACCACGTGAAAGATCATCTAAGGCTATCGATTTTAACCATTTTTTCAGTGGCTATATATTTTATACCCGTGCGACGCCAGGGTGGGTTGCTAGTAATTTATATTTAGGTTTTCTTTATAAAAAATACATCTTACTGTCAAAACTTTACCGTTTTAAATGCATTATAAGGTTCTTCTTTCTATGTGTTTTGTAGCCACACACATGACATTCAACACACTTTAACTCTCCATGAATTTTTCTATGATTATGCAATTCTGAGCCCGTGACAAATGTATTTCCGCAGTCTTCACAGCTGTAGTTACGTACATTGTAGTGTCTGTGTTTGTGGTCTTGCAATGATTGCTGAGACTTTAAAAGTTTGTTGCATATGTTGCATACAAATTTTCCACTCCCATGCACAAACTGGTGCTTTTTCAAACTAAAAGCATGTTTAAATTGCTTGCCACATTCTGAACAAGTGAAAAATGTTTTGCGACTATGAACCTTACGATGTGCGGATAGGCTGGATGATTGGGTAAAGGTTTTTCCACATTCACAGCTGTATGGACGGTCTCCAGTGTGTGTTCTGATGTGGTTAACTAAAGTTTGGCTATGAGGTGTGTTGTATGAGCATTCTGTACAATGATAGCGACGATTTACTCCTGTGCCTGTCACTTTACCATGATGTTTCCTCTGAACATGCATTAACAACTTGTGCTTGGTGAGAGAATCCTCAGTCTTGAGCATTTTTTTACAAATTGAACATTGAAATATTTCTTTTCTGTGATAATCTTCATTTTTTGTTTCTGGGCCTATGATAAAATAAAGAAAATAAAATGATTTAATTGCTATCCGCTACAAAGAACAAAAATTGGTTTCAAAAAAAAGTTCAATACCCACCATTAGAACTTTGCTTAGTTCCTTTGACTACAGATATTTCATTAATGTCTACTCTTTCTGTGATATGTTCTTGAATAGGAGTGTACTTATTACTAATTAGTCTTTCACCTTTTTCCAGGCAAACATCTTTAAGCCTCTCATTCAAAGCTATGCACTTATTTCGGAAATTGTGTGCACTGTTCAACTCAAATACGCATTTACTGCAAATTGCTGATAGGGACTCATTTATGACTATATTAATACGAAAACATGAAGCTATTTTGTATAAGATGTTAATCAATACTTCCTCTGTAAGTGAAGACACATTTTCGGATTCGAAGCATACTTTGCACACTAACTTTTCCATCACAATCACCTTTTATATTTCATACCTACTTTTATTATATTCCGCCGGTTGGTTGCTTTATAATAAACTATTGGATGTTTGTTGCTATAAAATGCTATTGTAAATATTATTGTCTATTGATGTTTAATGTTTGTACTTTGTCTTCCTCTTTTTTTTTTTGTTCTTGTTATGGCGCTCGGCTTTACCATGGCCAGTGTCAAGTGAAGTATTGGCGGGAAAAAATATTTCGTAAAAAATTTACAAAATTTTCAAGTAATTTTTTCAGAATATCGTCAAGTCGAAAGTCTAGTCAAAGTCTAAAAAGTAGTCGGTAAAGTCAACGAGTCAAGTCAGTTGTTTTAGTAAAGTGGTAGACCCTTTACTAAAACTTTCGATGGAGTTTTGGAGGGAACACAAAATGGCACGTTTCTTGAAGTTGTATCACTTGCCCACACTTGTGCACGACAACGAATATTTTTAAGCCGGCTGTACACTCTCGCCGAGACACAGCGAGGCGGCCCGAGTGCGAGAGTGTAAATGGGTGCGCTCGCCTCGTCTCGCGTGTCTCGGACCCTCTCGGTCCGTTGTCGGTATTTTGCGCCCGAGACAAAGGGTCTCGCGAGGAAAACGAGCGCACTACTGTACACTCTCGCGTCTTTCAGTACTAGTCCCGCCGTTAGACAGTGTAGAACAGAAAAATAACAATAATAAACGACATTATCAGTCATTATCTGTGAGAAATAAAATTAATTATGATTATAAATCTTTGGATTACAATGATATCTTTCGATGCATGGTGAATGGTGAATGGTCGTTTTCGTCCATCTTGTCTGAGTTCTTAACTGCGATTGAACCAAGCGAGAATGTACATGATCGCACTCGGGCAAGGGGCTCTCGCACGAGACTCTCGCCCGAGAGCTCTCGGCGAGAGTGTACAGCGGGCACAAATGGGTGCGCTCGCCTCGTCTCGCCTGTCTCGGACCCTCTCGGTCCGTTGTCGGTATTTTGCGCCCGAGACAAAGGGTCTCGCGAGGAAAACGAGCGCACTACTGTACACTCTCGCGTCTTTCAGTACTAGTCCCGCCGTTGGACAGTGTAGAACAGAAAAATAACAATAATAAACGACATTATCAGTCATTAACTGTGAGAAATAAAATTAAATATGATTATAAATCTTTGGATTACAATGATATCTTTCGATGCATGGTGAATGGTGAATGGTCGTTTTCGTCCATCTTGTCTGAGTTCTTAACTGCGATTGAGCTAAGCGAGAATGTACATGATCGCACTCGGGCAAGGGTCTCTCGCACGAGACTCTCGCCCGAGAGCTCTCGGCGAGAGTGTACAGCGGCCATAATGGTTAAAATTCTACCAACATTACACATTAAAAACCGAAATAATACAATTTTAGAAAAATAATACAAAAACAAAACGTCACTCTTTCGTATTCCCGGCAAAACTCCCTTCCTCTTTTTAATGGGATGTTTTCTTTTTATCATCTCCACCAGACGGCGCGACGGTAGACACTCACTAATGGGAAGTTTTCTTTTTTAAATCTCCACCAGACAGCGCGACGGTAGACACTTCTAGATTTTCTATTGGTTCCCCACCCATCTAAAATAATCTGCAGGTTGGCATCACTGACAGTGTTTCAAAAAATATCAGTGTACTGTCAAGTGTGACGTTAATCAAAATATCTTAAATCTAAGCCATCATTGGCCTAAGCGATAAGGCCAGTATACTGGTAACAGTTTAGGAACACGCAAATTGTCAAACTGAAAACTGACAACTGACAGACAGTTTTGGCGGGCATGTCACTTTCAAAACTTCTTCTACTTTTTATTGTTGGTGTGGTTTTTATTATTTTTTCCCAAACTGTGTTATTTGTGTTTTTGATGTTCATTATTGGTAAAATATTAGCCACTAAATATCCGTTATCTTGCACAAGTGCGGGTAAGATTTTGTCAAAATCAAAATGTATATTTCCTGTGACATTTGGTGTGAATATCAGTAAACAGGGCTATTTCTTCCGTGAGTTTTAACTAAAACATCGTTTTAATAACTCTATTATCCTATTCATTGGAATATTATTGCGTCTTTTTCAAATTGAAATGTATCAAGTTTTATATTCTTTTGCCCAGTTTTGTAGCAAGTATTGATGGTATTCCCTGGTATTACCGATAGTTGTCTACCCGTACGCCATCTAGTTACTAAAATGGAAGCTGTTTGACAATCAAATTAAAAAGCTAAGAAAATCCCTCATTTTCTATTGGTTCCCCACCGATTTGAAATTATCTGCAGGTTGGCATTACTGACTACATGTTGGTCGTGTTTCTAAAAAATATCAGTGTACTGTCAAGTGTAATATCAATCAAAATATCATACTCCTAAGCGATCATTGGCTTAAGCAATTAGGCCAGTATACTGGTAACAGCTTAGGAACACGCTTGCACTTGTCAAACTGAAAACATGATAACTGAAAGAGTTTTCTACTTCTACTTTTTATTGTCGGTGTGGTTTTAAATATTTTTCCCCAAATTGTGTTATTTGGATTTTTGATGTTCATTATTGGTAAAATATTAGCCACTAAATATCTGTTATCTTGCACAAGTGCAGGTAAGATGTTGTCAAAACCAAAATGACAACATCTTACCTGCATTCCTGTGACATTTGGTGTGAACAACGGTAAATAGGGCTATTTCTTCCGCGAGTTTTAACTAAAACATCGTTATTATAACTTTATTATCCTATTCATTGGAATATTATTGTGTCTTTTTCAAATTGAAATGTATCAAGTTTTACATGCTTTTGCTCAGTTATGTAGCAATTATTGATAGTATTCCCTGGTATTACCGATAGTTGTCTACCCATACGCCATCTAGTTACTAAAATGGAAGCTGTTTGACAATCAAATTAAAAAGCTAAGAAAATTCCTCATTGTCATGTCATCACATGTCATTGACGCGTGACATTACTTTTTTTAATTTCTACGATAATGTGCGACCATTCAGGTATACACACAGAGTCTTGTGGGTCAAGTGTGCGCATTTAAAATTTGATACTTTAAAAAACTCAAATATTATTAGTACAATGAAACAAAACTGTGTTCATTTGTAAGACTATTTATTTGTCTCCAAGTTAAACACAACAATAGTATTTTTCAATAGCTTTTAATTTAAGAAACTTTAGAAAACAATAACCCTTCCATTTGCGCACTTTTACCCCAGTATCGGGGTATGTGTACGCAGCACTTTGGGTAAGTGTACGCAACAACAAACTATATATATTTTAGAACATAAATAATATTCTTTTATAATTTTAATTTGTAACTACTTTAAGTAAACTAATCAACAAAATCGTCTTAAATCAAAATATGAGAACAATAATTTTCACTTAGAAATATTTAGTTACTTCGTCATACTGTGACTCATACATATGTAAATTGTCATACAAAAAAATCGGTTGTCTGTAAATTCGGTTAACTGACTATAGTTGAACGTGACAACGTCATAGCCTTAATAGGGCAATAAATCATTTCGTACAATAGTGACTAGTAGTTCCGTAATTTATTTACAAACATAATAAGCAAATCGCTTCCGAATCTCTATAAATAGAAACAAACTTTTTCGAGTGTAACCTAAAGTTATTTCGATATATTTCTTTCAAATGATTGTCTAAAAATATTTATGAGTAAAATAGAGCGCGGCCCAGGTGGGCCTTACGGTTGTTGAGAGGATAAATGGAACGCCTCAGAGCGATCAGCGAGGTAACGCCGCATATTGCGTCATGTTTTTTCGATAAGACGTTATCACGTCAAAAAAAGTGCCGTGTGCGAAGCTGGTGCACTGTTTTTGCCACCAGACTTCACAAAGGCTTCATTCAATCCAATCTTCAGTCGGTGGTTCAGAATACTGATGGCCTTATAAGGGAAAAGGCTTCTGCGCACACTTAACCCAAAGCATAGGAACAGGGTTATACGAATATCGTTAATTCCTGCTTCATCAAAATATCCTAAACACTGGCAAATAACAAACTTGATATTATGGTGCAATCGATAGCAAAAAGCTTATTTAGAAAAAAAAATACATGACTCCAAAGATTACGCATCAAAATTTACAAAATATCGTAAATATTTGAGCAAAAATCTTCATTTATCTGTCAGTACAAAACGGCGCGCGCGCAGCCGCTTGCACACGAGCGCTTCGCAGGGCATACTGTGGGTTATCGAAGAGGGTCGTTGCCGTTCCTCGGCGTCATATATTTTTCGAGATATTTACAATGCGCACACTTACACGCTGCGCACACTTGACCCACATGACCATACTATTTGAGGGTGTCTGATATTTTGACAGTTGATAATCTTACTCTTTAAAACAAACGATGCGTTAAGTAGAACTCATGCCAGTGCATAGATTAGTTATATGTACCTAGTGTCAGTGTTTATCGCAACGCACACATGACGGACAGCAGCCCTCGAGACTTATAATATATACTACGTTTATGCTCGAGACGAAGCACTGACGTGATTGCTTCGTTACGCGCCCGTGTGGCCGGCTATGCAAACGTAGTGATTATATTCTCTTTGGGCTATGCGTCGCGTTGCGTCGATGGCAGGGCTACCATTCTCTTCATACGTTATGCGCTCATGGTACTTCATATGGTACTCTAAATTGGCTACCCCTATTAATCCTTCGATCGCGGATTCTTGGAAATCTATTGTTATACTATTGTTGTCGCGATCACCGGTGATCTTATGGGGCTTGATAGGCTAATTAGTCAAAAATGACACAAAATATTAGTGGCAGTCACAAGAAAAATCTTACTTCAGAATGGGGATTGTCCATTTTTTTTTAATTTTGCTCATTACAAAAACATTTCGAGGAATAAGGTCAGTGATCGTTTTTCTGTATATAGACGAAAAAAATACCCATTAGTTACTTATATTTTTGAACAAATATGTTTAACCTTAGTTTGACCTTCAATGGCGTTAAATTAGCAATAAATTCGACCAGCATTACTTTTCGAACTTTTGGTAAGCTTCTCGTATCTGCTTTCACATAATGATAACTTGCATTTGACGAACCGGCCATTATAAATAAGATTGAAAGGAAAAAAAACATAATGCAGAGGTCATTTGGCCGCCGATGATGACGTCAGAGCGAAACTTTAAAAATTTATTGAGAAAAAACTAGCCAATGAATTTTAAAATTATTTAATTTATATTCTTAAAATACCCTATTTTAACGAAAAAAAATATAAAAAGTACATGTGATTTTTTTTGGACAATGCCCATTATTTTTAGTGTTAATAATTACTATTACCGCACAGTGTCGCTGTAGCCTTAAAAGATTTTGTTAATTAAAAAACACAGGTACAGATGCAATGCTGGTTTTATTCAGGCAATCATTTACGCCTCGGCCTGCGCTTGCAATCTCTTGAGGAAGGACTCCTTCTTCTGCTTTATCCTGTTCTTCCTCTCCGCAAGGGTCAGCTTGCGCTTGTTCCAGCGTTTCTGCTTGGCCGGGTCCTTCTTGCCATCCTTCTTCTTGTGGGCAGGGTTTGCACGGATAGATTCGTGAGCCTTTTTGTATAGACCCTCGATCTGTGAAAAAACAGGCATTTATGTAGCAAAAGTAATACAAGGTAATTACAGGTTTTTTTGCAAGATGAGTTTATCGCAAATTTATAATTGCCTTAGTATACAAAATACAAAGAAGATAAGTGAATAAATCTGCTCATACTTTAGTCCAACTTCGACACTAGCTAGAGATGAAACTTGCAAACCAGTAATTTGGTTGGACGTTTTTTTATAATTTTGGGTTTTGTCAAGAGATAATTATTATATTGATCAAAAATGAAAATAAAATATTTACCGCATCAGCTGTAATTCCGCACTTGATGTACTTTCCGAACTGTCTCTTGAATGAGTCCTCATCCTCTTGTTCTAGGTTTCTCATGTATTCAGCAACATGTAGGCCAAAAATGTGTGCTCTAAAAATATTTTAATATTATTATTATTTGCAATTGCTTTTCTTCCAAAATGTTGTTGCATTACCATTTAGAAAGGCATTAGCAACAACATTTAACTTACAACAGAAGATTAATGTTTACAAAACCGGTTTAACAGCACTTTAGACAGTGCAATTTCACAACCAATAGTTTGGTAGCATACTTTAGCTCCAGAAACGCTGATCAATAAATAGTATTATCTATTTACTAATGGATGATAGGAGCGGAGGGTTAATAAAATAATTTCATCTTTACCTATGAACTTCAGCATTGAATTTCTTTGCCTCCGCATCATAGCCAGGGAATCTCTTGATGGAATGAGGTACGTTAAGGCCACCATCAACGGCACCCTTCATGGCTCCAAAGACACGGGCACCAGTTGTGGTTCTTGCGAGACCCACATCAAGGTATGCTCTGAAAGTTTTTTTTAATTAGAAATAGAACATAAACCTTTAACCAACCAATTAAGAGTCAAATAAATCAGAAAACTACAATGCAGCATTACACATAAGATATATGGATTCTGTCCGCCCGTATTAAATCATCATAAAAATCAAAACTTAATATAGGAATTTAGTAACAAAGTAAACCATTAATAGTTATCATTACTGCATTGTGCATTATGGTAAAGGACAATACTTTCCTCAATTAATATTTTAATTTTACCTGAAGGCACCTGGGCCGTTGTCTACTGGCTCTACATTGTACTCATCACCAGTAACCTCAGTGGCACCAGTGTAGAGGGAGTCCAGACCAAACTTCTGCAGGAGACGTCTGGCCAGCAGCAGTCCTGTGCAGTAAGCAGCTGCGTAGTTGGTTAAACCGACCTGTGTACAATTTAGTCATGCTGAAAATGTCATTTCATCGTAAGATGTAGAAAACTTTTATTCTCTATTAAAAATCAGTATTGAACATATAGCAACATGGTGATTGCAATTGTACAGTGCTTCAGACCGCCCGTTCAAAATCATCATTTAGCTGTTGTAGATTAGCTCTGTGTATACTAGTATTAAAGCGCTTATTCCACTTATCCTAGCTAGGTTCCTAGGTAGGATCCTAGCTTTCTAAATGTTATTCCACTTGACTAAATCGGAAACGATTTAGGATCCTAGCTTCTAAATCAGTGGTCCCCAACCTTTTTTTCATGCGGGCCACAAACATGTTTTGGTCTTGGTGTCGCGGGCCGCAACATAATTTTTTTAGGGTTGAAAAATAACATTCTTCAAAATGAACGATTTTAAAGTGAAAAAAATTTAACGACTATCACGTAGAATTTACGTTATTTTGCCGGTGGGTGTGAATTTCAAAATTTTTTAACATCACGCGGGCCACAAATAAAGTCCCGGCGGGCCGCGGGTTGGGGATAGCGGTTCTAAATATTATTCCACTTGACTAAATCGGAAACGATTTAGGATCTAGGAACCTAGCTAGGATAACTGGAATAAGCGCTTTAAGATTATTTCTTGATAGGACTTGTAACATTATAATTAGAGATGTGCCGATCATGACTTTGGCCGACTAGCCGACTCACAGGAAAAAATGTTACATGACAAAAAATGATGGCTTTAAGGGTGGGAATCGAATGCGCCAATAATAATTAGGTGTTATCTGGACATCAATTTTTTTTGAAAAATTCGTCTATTATGATATTTCAACCTGCCTTTTCTCGAAAACGGTGCGACCTACGGAAATTTTCCTCATGGGTAAAACTTATCCCTATGGTGAGTTCGACACGATGCGCGAAAAAAAATACAGGGTTATTACGAGATTGTCGAAAAAAAATCTAAGTATTCTTGACTACAACTTTTAAACGGTGCCTCTAAAATAAAAAAATATAATAATAAAAAATGTCAGTAATGACTGTCGCAACACATTTAAACTAAAAAAATATAGGGTTGATTATACCAAAAAAAAAAACGAAAATTTTTCTACGTCTTTTTTTCTCAGCGCCCCTAAGGCTACACCTCGACCGGTTTTTCTTTAATGTAATTTAAAATTTAAATTCGACGCTTTTTGCCGACTATTCGCCAACTACAAAGGTGGCCGGATAGTCGGCCTTACCGACTAGTCGGCACATCTCTAATTATAATTAAAAAGTAACTATTAATCTTACCTTGATACCATAGTTAGGTAATTCATGTGAGTATGCTGCGCAAACAATGTGGTCTCCCTCAATTCTTGAGTATGAGACCTGGCATGTAACATCCTTGTTGGAAAGACGTACAATCAGACGATATTTGGGTGTATTGTACTTGTTTTTGTCCTGAAATTAATTTACTTGATTAGCAAACATATGGCACATCATAACAAACATATAAGTACATCCACAACAGAAGAAACAAGAAATTAGTAGGAAATTGTGCATACCTGTACAATAAGGCGTTTACGTGCATAGTAGTCAGTCTTTCCCTCGCGACGCCTCTTGAATTTGACTTGGTACCTCTTAAAGTACTGCTTGTTTTTAACCACTTTCACGAACGCCTAAAAAGTTAGAGAAGTTTTTTAACTTTGTCCAATATTTACATTATGCCGAATGAAGGCAGTGGAGTTATCAGAGACACTTTATAATCAGTGGAATTGCTTCCGATATCACATCAACATTACAAAACGCATAGAACATGGTTAAGCATATCGACGTGAAATCTTCCGACAATATCAGATGACGCGCATGTGTCAGTGTTTCATCATTTACATTATCTTGCTAATATTGTACTAATAAACTTAGCACCGCCAATACAAGCTGTAAAATTTATTATCAAAAGGCCGGAAAATTTATTGACGGCTCAGCACCGCGCCGTTTACATCCGAGATTATTGTAACAATCTTAAAAGTATAGGAACCAAAATTGTCAAAGGTACTTAAGAAAACATTCAATGAAACGAGCTATTAAGTTATTTCAAGAAGTCGACTTACCATTTTTATAAAAATCCCAAATCACGGGCGTAGGTTACTCACTCAACGTAACCTACAAAAGAAAAGGGAAAAGAAGAGTGAAGAGTCACGTCACGTCAAAATTCAAATGTCAATCTCATTATAAATGTCATTTGTCAGTATGACATTAGACATATGTCAAGGACTCTACTCTATGGTTTTCTGATTTTCATGACAGTACTCTGTACTAGTCATTGGACAGAGCACAAAAATATTAGTCGCTTTAAAAACTCCCTGTTTTTCTTTAAAATCAGGCGTTTATAATCTATTATTTAAAAAATCAGACAGTTTTTAAAGCAACCTTAACAAAATATATTGTGTTTTTACTTTTTGTGCTTTGGCCTTTGTCCAAGGACTGGTACTGTACAATCACTATTTACCCATTGACCTAATGAAGGCACTTCACATGGCTATTTATATTTGCTATTGGCTATTTTTTGCATTTGGCAAAATTATTGACATATACACAAGCAAGGTAAGGTAAATATGGCCTTCCACACATGGACGTCAAATACCAAACTTAGTTAAACTTAATTGCCATCAGATTCTGGTAGACCTATACTTAACTTTCTTTACTTGCCTATTTGACTCCTTTGATGTGCGTCAAAAACCGACAAAGGTACGGATACGTATAATTGGTATTGGTCATATTTGTCAAATAGGCAAATAAGGCTAATATTTGTCAAACATACCGTCTACACATGGTGATTGGCGAATACATCAAATAGGCAAATACAAATAGCCATGTGAAGTGCCTCCATAAGAAACTATACATATTTTACCCTACACTTTATGAATCAAGGCATCAGTTTTTACTAGTTAAGAAGGTAATGATTCTAATGAATAATGATTTATCTTGTAAAGTTTATAGGTACATTAATTATTATGCTACTGAAAAAGAATATAACATGATTAAACTGTTTACGTTTACGTTAATGAAAACTTTAACGTTAAACTTTATATACGTTACGTCATGACTCATGTAATATCAAATATGTTACGTTAAATCAAAGAATAATTAATACTTTTCTTTCTCTTGCTTTGATAATAACGGCGTTTTCACACGAGACACGACACGACACGGTTCATAGACAAATATAAATTGTCTATGAACCGTGTCGTTTGAACGTTTTCACACGAGCGACGATTTCTGCGACGACACCGCATTCACTTATGGCTGGTTTACACGTGATAAGTAGATAAATGGTCAACTAAATTTTAACTTATGACCCTATACTTACTTAACTAAATTTTAACTTGCTATTGGCTACTAAATTTTGTGTTTACAATTTACAAATTTAAAATTAAGTTAACTACTTATCAACTTAGTACGTGTAAACCAGCCATTAGTACTTAAAAATATTATGTCATCTATTGTTGGGTTTTGTACAATATCATTTTAAAAGATAGTTCGATGATCCTTTCTAACGTCAAGTGGTACGCGGGGCATATTGTATTATTTAAGGCAGTAATTTTAGTGGCCTGGTTCAAAATTCAAACTGAATCAATGAACCACAGACAACTTTCATAATATCTTTGTAATTTTTTTATCTGTGCTAAAAAACGTGACGACATAGCGGATTGTCGTCTCAAAATCGTGTGTCGTGCTGTGCGGTGTCGTTCCGTGTGAAAACGGTACATAGAAATGTATGGCGCACGGAATCGTCACCGCAGTTTGTCGTGTCGGGTCGTGTCTCGTGTGAAAACGCTCTTAGGCTCCGCCTCACTCGTCAGTATGGAGTGGACCACTCCTTAATTTTTCATCTGTGGAGTGTGGTGATCCCTTGGATGAAGGATCAAACTGGATTTGACAAGCAAATAATAATACCGAGATTGACAAAGACGCAGCTATACATAAACTCATAAGAGTAATAGAGTCAGTAATTTTTTTTTTGTCCTTGTCATAGTTTCACTTTTTGTTGTTGGTCAAGAATCGCACTTTTGACCAACAAAAGATTTGCTCATATTGTACTTTGCGATATTCGTTGATTCTGTGTTTTTTTAGCGAAAAACAATATTGACAGTGTTAAAGTGTGTGTTAAATTTATTGCTAAACATGGTGATTTGTTACGTTTTAGGCTGTAAAAGCCGTAGTGAGCGGAAATATGAAAACATAACATTTCATTCGTAAGTACGATATTTTGCATTTAACATCTCTCAGTTTACAGTAATATTGACTGTATGTTTATCTAAGAATATTATTACACGAGGAATGATGTGTTAATTACATTATTACAGCGTAAAATAGTATTTAAAAAACATTGTTATTGTAGTAATACACAACCAAATTCTATAGGTCGTTATTTCAACAGCAAACCAAAGCTTATTAGTAGGTACTCTTTGATTTTGTCGCGTTAAACGATTGCAAGGGTTGCCAGCGCTAGTGTTGGAGAATTGCCTAGAATTGTTATTTGTTCATGTTTAATAATTATTATTTTTACAAAAAATATTATAAGTTTTAATACTTAAAAATCATTCAAGAATAATATTATATTGAATTGTCGATTGTCATCCAACATGAACTTAAACATACTACTTCAGATAACATAATATTATTATCTTTCTATTGTAAGATCAAAACATACTTTTAACTTACATTGTATGTTTTACATTCTATGATTTATAATAAAATAAATAACTATTTATTTTAGATTTCCAAAGGACTCCACAACTAGAAATTTATGGATTCAGTCAACAGGACGAGGCAACTGCTGGATTCCAAACAAATATGACTCATAAATCAAACATGACAAATCAGACAAACTCATAAATAGTTGGAGATTATCATACGAAAATATAACCAAGACGTATTACTAAGATACAAGAATTTTTTTCCAGAATTTTTTACTAAAGGCTTAAGAGCAGAAAAAGATTCAGGTAAAACTAAATGTGTAAAGTTCACTTTGCCCAATGTTAGGCAAGTCCAAACCAATGTACTATTGAATGATGAGAAGATGAATTTGGTTGACACCACTGTATTCTTAGGTATAACACTTGATAGTAAATTACAGTGGGGTCCTCATATTGTTAATCTTGCAGGTAGGCTCAGTTCTGTGGCATATGCAGTCAGAAAAATCAGAGAAATTTCTGATGAAGACACGGCACGATTAGTATATTTTAGTTATTTTCATAGTAGAATGTCATACGGAATCCTTTTATGGGGAAACGCTGCTGACATTAATAAAACTGTTTTGCACTACAACAAAACAGATATTATATGGACAAGAAACACATATGTTAATTGGAGATAGAGAAGCTGTCTACATTGCCTTGTATGGTCATGCATTTTATACTTACCGATGGCGTTTTGCTATCCCCCTCGCTCTCATGGGGATATTGATTACCTTATTCTTTCCCTCCAGCCGCCTGCCATATTGGTTTCATAGCAGTCTCCAATGAACCAGCAAGAGCTTGCTGTTAACATATGTGTTTCTTGTCCATATAATATCTGTTTTGTTGTAGTGCAAAACAGTTTTATTATATGTCCTTGAAACACATATGTTAATTGGAGACCTGTTTGATTTCTGCTGGTGAAAGAGTAGAATTGATTAGGTATTCTTATCTACTATGTGATTGACGCTATGTGATTCTGAATTCAATATCTAATAAAATGTACATGGTAAAATGTCTCTTATGTTATTTTATCCTTGCACCTTTTTAAAGCAAAAATAATTTATATTATAATAATATTCCTTAGCAGCAATTTCCCTGTAAAAATTGGACGATAAACATGGTAAACAAAAAAGGGAAGGAAATAATTTTAAATATGACTGGTAACATAATGTGTTCCTAAAATCCTTTTAACTCCTCTGCTTGTTATTCCTTGATCTTCTTAATAATAGTTGTTGTCTCTTAAACAAAATATATTTATTAAGTTTTATTAATATTTTAATATAATAATATTGTATCCGAGATTACGAAATATGACTTCTCCTACTGTTATTAGTTTATTACTCATACAGCTTAATTTAAAGGTTAATTTTTTATTTACTATAAATTAAAACAAAGCTTTTATTTTAAATGTCTAACAACTGTACTCCGAGTGGAGCATTAATTGTTATTAATGTAGTTAATTTAAAATTTTGGCTTAAGCCCTGATCCTACATTATCTATCAAACTCCTCATTAAATTGAAGTTTAATCATAATTAAATGTCTCTGGTAAGAACACAGTCTGCTCTCTCAGTGCTACACTCAGATTGGAACCTTTATTACTTATTAACATTATATGTAATGATTTCAACATTTTGATTTAAGCTCTATTTTCATTCTGTCAAACTAATTAATTAACATAAATATTAATCATATTTAAATATCTCTGAGTCTAGCAAATAAGTCACCTAATATTATTAGGCTAGAAAGCATAATATTTTTAAAATAGTAAGGGAATTAAATAAATCAGCATTTATAAATTCTGCAAATCTTATCTTCTAGTCTATTCTCATTACTCCTGTCATAGTTAACTTCTTAGAGTACCTCCTCTATTTATTATTATTATTACTCTTTATTTTGTTATTATTACTATTCAACCAACTACTAGTTTATATTATAGAGCAGCTAGCTGTATTTTCCTCTTTAAAATTGGACCACCCTCTTGCTATTATAGACCTTATAATTTTAATCTTACTTGATTCAGTAGCTACCTAATATCTTCAGGGTTGTGTAAGATTTATTAGTATTTTAATATATACCCTTACAGGACATATCTCAGGTTTTTTTAATTTTATTAATTAAGTTATTTATTTATTATTATAACTTAGCTAATATATTAGTCCCCCCTTTTTAATAGCCTATGTCCATCAGAGTCTGTCCTATGGTCAACTCCAGGCCACACTGCCAGAAGCGTAGCGTGATCTGGCGGGGCCCCATATAAAATTAGTTTGGGGGTCCTAAGGAAGGGTTACCCTTTTTTTTTTTTTTTTTTTTTTTACACTTCTCATATCTTGTTTGAACTTACTTGAACTCAATAAAAGTAATTTATATTCCATTTGGGGGCCCTTGTGGCCCGGGGGCTCCATATAATTAATACGGCATATATGGCGGTAGCTACGCCCCTGTAACTGTGCCCTCCTTAATGAAACAAAATCTTGTCCTTAGCTACCTCGAGAATATTAGGTCTTGCCACTGTTCCAGCTACCAAGAGTACTATTAGTTGTTACTATTTACTATTTTCTTAGATATCTCAATTACTATTTCTTTGGATTCAATTATCCCTGTAAATAATATGTTAGTTCTACTCTATTGCTCTAAGTATCTAGTTTATAAAGATGTATATGAAAACTTCTTGGTAGTATTGCTGGGGTCCTAGCACAATTATTATGACTTATGACTGATTTATGTAACAACCAGGTCTTAGACTCTAGGTTTTCTTTTAGATCTAAATGTGCTAGGAATCCATCTACATCCCTCACCCTCTAATGTACTTTATTGTACACAATAACTTCTGAGTTCTTATGAGGAATGGTTCCCTGATCATACTGCCCCCCCCCCTTTTTTTTTTTTTTTTTTTTTTTTTGTATTATGTCTGCCTGAGTGGGGGGCTGTTGTGCGAGTCCTGATATCTGGGATAGTAATCCTAGGTAATACCTGAGTCTTAAATTATGGATTTTTTCCCCAAGAAGCATTGCTTCTATTGAGGAACTATTTCTTTGGCACCGTACCTATGGTGCAGCTCTTAAAGTATTATTTGGGAGATTGGTGGAAATATCCAAACTAATGGTGCTGCCCTCCTTGACTAAAGGTATCACAGAATATTGCAGCAACGTCTCTCAAGTCCCAGGTAACCTGCGATTGCCTCATGGGCCATGGCTGATCTTCTCTAGTCGAGCAAGTCTAGCCGTTGGGACACCCCATATTGAAAATGGCCTCCGAGGCCTGGGGTAACAAGTGCCCTTCCGGCACGGGTATGCTATGAGACATCCACCTCCCTTTGACACCCTATATTGTGAATGGCCTCTTAGGCCTGGTGTGACACGTGCCCTTCCGGTATGGGTTTGTTGTGAGATATCCACCCTTGTATCGCCCCTTATTGAAAATGGCCTTCGAGGGCTAGGGTAACAGGCGCCCTTCCAGCGCTTTTATGTCGTGCGATAGCCACCTTTAGGACAACCCCTATTAAACTGGCCCCTAAGGCCTGGGGTAACAAGTGCACTTCCGGCACCGGTTTGTAATGAGACAGTATATCTACTCTGCTGTTGTGTCTCTCTGGCAGAAAAGCTGTTGATAATGTTATATTTAACAATCTAATATTGTAATGAAAATTAATAGCATATAATTAGGACTAAATTTACAAAATTCTTTGCTTTTCTGCCAGCTTTAATGTCAGGTTTAACCGGTCTAAGGAGCGTGTCCGTCCCTTGACTCCTCTGTACGCTATCAGCGTCCTGTTGTATGACTGCAAGTATACGAATAGCATATGTATGAGCAGTCTTTGAGACTTTGTTATTGCTACCAAAGTGCATACATTTCACTTTTGTTTGAGTGCCACCCTCTCTGGTGTGGTCACTAAACTCCTGATAACTACTTCTGTTTTAGCTTGGCACCTCGGCTTATGTCTGCAGCATCCGCTGTCAGAAAGTGGAATACCTCCCTTATTATAGAGGTTTATAGAGCTGTTTTTAAGGCCTGTCACCCAGTTGTAAGTCTCGCAGCTGCTTTAGTATTTAAAGCGTTTGCTTTAATCTTTTGTCCCTAAATTTATTAGGAAAACCTATTGACAGGGTGTTGACAATGTCAACAGCTCTGGAGTGTTGAGATGTTTGCAAAGTGTAGAGATCCTCCTGGGGATTGTAGTTCTCTAACAGTACATCTGTTCCTGTTTGTTAATTGACCTATGAGTTTGCTTATCTTTATATCCTTTCTACTAACAGAAGGTTAAATTCTTAAGGTGTCACTCACGATCATTGACATAAGCTCACAATGCACCAACCTATTATATTTGAAAAATCTATCTAGGTTTTGGAATTGATTTCCTTTGCTATTGAAATATTTGACACTATATGTATAGTGTCACCTCCTAATTATCTTATTAACTACTTTAATTATTAATTGTTTTGGGGGAAAATACATAGGTGATCTATTCCTGAAGGGAATGTAAGATCCTATAAATAAAGTAGAGTATAACTGGAGTATAACTTTGTTACAAACAAGTGTTTTCCCTGCGACTAAGCTTTCTATAAGTCAGTGCCTCCCCCAGAACTTTTATGGCTACTTCTGTTCGTTGAACACGGCCTGGTTTTTTCTCTTCTACCCTGGTTATTCTTGTAGGAAAGGAATTGTTACTTTTTATAATTTGTTTTGAATTATTTGTACCCTATTAGATCTTGCTGAGTACCTACTACCTATGTACCTAGGTATCCTTGTTGTTGTGGCTCCTAGGATTATAATTATTATATATCTTTGTCCTGTCTAAAAGTGGTAGTTTCTCCTGACTAAATAAATGTTCAGTATTCTATTTTTCCTACCACAGCTAATCCGCTCTGGTCCCTTACCTGTCATATACCTAGTGACCCAATTTCAGAGTTAGGGCCCTAAAGGTCTGCTATCATAGTAAGCAAGCTTTAGATCCTGTACAGCTCACAAAGTTTTGTAGGTTTTGTTTTTCATTAATCTTTAACGCCACAAGGGTTGTAGTGGCAGAGTACAGATCTTAGGATAGCTCTACAGATCTATAGAAGCTCGCTATATCGCTACAGCGAATGCCCTTCCAGGACTGTGAATTAAATCTTTAGAGAGCCTCGATCTCTTCTATACCTGCCTTCTGTTCTTGCCTCTGGTATTATGTTCTAAACTTGTGTTATTACAACTTGTTATAGTTTACCAGGAATGGCTGAGACCAGGACATTTTAGGTATACCCTCTGTGGGTATACCTAAGTGGGTTTTGAGTATCTTTTAGGTGTTTGTAAAATGTACAAATTATTGAATGGAGTTGCGTATTCTGAGATGTAACTCACCTCTTTCTCTAGGTTATTGACCTGATCGGAGGAACGCCAACCTTTGCGCCTGTGGCTGAAGTCTGACAATCCTCCTCCGAAGTCCGAGGACGACCAGTCCTTACTCTCTTCACTCCCTGTGTCACTCGAAATCACAGAACACCTATCAGCTATCACTCACGGAGCTCGAAAATCGAAATCCATAATATTTACTTATTACCTACCACGTGCACCGTTTGTTTACAAACAAATAAGCGAAACAAACTGAGATAGAAATTAGTTATTGCAAAAACTAAATAAATGAGGCACATATATTATACTCAAAACACTTTAAATTTTTTATAAGTAGAAATTGATTGAATTATAACATAATAATTTACACTAAAATTTTGTCAATTTGACCGAAAGGCGAAATTTGATGTTCGCTCGGCAATGTATTTTGACGCTATGAAACCAATATGGCAGGCGGCTGGAGGGAAAGAATAAGGTAATCAATATCCCCATGAGAGCGAGGGGGATAGCAAAACGCCATCGGTAAGTATAAAATGCATGACCATACAAGGCAATGTAGACAGCTTCTCTATCTCCAATTAACATATGTGTTTCAAGGACATATAATACAATATTTGTGCTGCAGAAGCGAGCTATACGCTCTATTTATAAAATGTCGTCTTTTGATTCTCTGAGAGATAAATTTAAAGAAATTGGTATTCTAACTGTTGCTTCTCCATACATTTTGGATAATGTAATATATGTTAGAAAAAATATAAGTAAATTTAAAGCTAAAAGTGACATTCACTGTAGGAACACCAGAAATAAGCACAAGCTGGATTTGCCGATGATCAGACTTAGTAAAGTTAGTAAATCTTTTAAAGGTCAATGTATACGCCTTTACAACAAAATCCCAGAAAACGTTCAAAATCTTTCGATTAATAAATTTAAAAATGTAGTCAAAGACCGTTTGTGTGCCAAAGCCTATTATAAGGTCAATGATTTCATAAACGATGGCACGTCTTGGGAGTAGGATGGCTGCTTGCAAGACTACTTCTACGTTATTATATGACTTATAATTATGTATGGATTTTGACATTGTATAATTTTAAGTTACAATTATTGTAAATTTTATTTTAAAAAGATTAATTTTTCTCTCACTTTTTGACGTGACAACGTCTTATAATTCGATATGGGCTGCGCACACGAAAATACATGACGCAATATGCGGCGTTACCTCGCTCTGAGGCATTCCATTTAAGGCTATGACGTTGTCACGTTCAACTATCGTCAGTAAACTGACTTTACAGACAACCGAGTTCGAGTCGAGTTCGAGTTCGAGCCGTTTGGACGTGAAGAGGTAACTGACAGACAGACAGTCAGAAAGACAAAACACACACACATTCGCATTTTTTTGGTAAAAAGTGGGACCCCGTGCGAGTTTCTTACGCCGGTTCTTCTCGCCGGGATAGTTCCCGAACCGGTGGTAGGCACCAGTAGTATCAACGTTCTGAAAGCATTTGTTCCAAATCTATTCGGAAATAAATCATTTTTTTTATTTATTTATAATCTGTTTAAATATAAATACCTTATTATATTTTAGAGCGTTTTCACACGAGACCCGACCCGACACGACAAACTGCGGTGACGATTCCGTGCGCCATACATTTCTATGTACCGTTTTCACACGGAACGACACCGCACAGCACGACACACGATTTTGAGACGACAATCCGCTATGTCGTCCCGTTTTTTAGCACAGATAAAAAAAATACAAAGATATTATGAAAGTTGTCTGTGGTTCATTGATTCAGTTTGAATTTTGAACCAGGCCACTAAATTACTGCCTTAAATAATACAATATGCCCCGCGTACCACTTGACGTTAGAAAGGATCATCGAACTATCTTTTAAAATTATATTGTACAAAACCCAACAATAGATGACATAATATTTTTAAGTACTAATGGCTGGTTTACACGTACTAAGTTGATAAGTAGTTAACTTAATTTTAAATTTGTAAATTGTAAACACAAAATTTAGTAGCCAATAGCAAGTTAAAATTTAGTTAAGTAAGTATAGGGTCATAAGTTAAAATTTAGTTGACCATTTATCTACTTATCACGTGTAAACCAGCCATAAGTGAATGCGGTGTCGTCGCAGAAATCGTCGCTCGTGTGAAAACGTTCAAACGACACGGTTCATAGACAATTTATATTTGTCTATGAACCGTGTCGTGTCGTGTCTCGTGTGAAAACGCCGTAAAAGATTCTTGTAAATACCCCACGCCCACAGACTAAGAATTAGTTAAATACTATGGTCTCGCCAGACGTAGGTCTATCAACTGTCTAGGATCGGTATACATTAATTTGTGTGTTTTATTCTCAAATCGCGGAATTCTGTCTGTAGCGGTCATATTGTCATTTTCTATACAGTGCTCCAAGGCTTTAAATGAATGTGTCACGACTCACGGGGCGCTGCTGGTAAAGGAGAACTCTCAAACACACGTCAAAAATGACGTTTTTGTATGATAGAAGCGTTAGTTCCTTTTCTCGCCACAGTCATTTAAAGCCTTGTCGAATTGTACAAACAGTGCGAGTATTTTTCACTTAGCTCCTGGACTGGTACTAGAAAGGTCAATGACCGCAAGTGCCACCTTAAATTATTCTGACTATAGTAAATAAATGATACGGTACTGATTAAATTCATATTAAGTGTTTTTCTTAGTTCTTTTGTCTATTATTTATGTTTATGTGCCACCTTAAATTATCCTCCTGACTCATCCTGACAAACTTTCCGGTTTTTAATATTATTAGTACGATCTTAAATCTCAATCCATTTAAAATACCGTTATTAAATTTACATATAGTATTTATGTATTTATTAAAGTATTACTATATTTTATAGATATAGCGTTTAAAATTATAACATTGATATCTATTATTTACTGACTTGTAATTTTTATGTATTATATTAGTATAATATTAGTTTTGCTTCGATGAGCACATAATATTGTTGTATATTATAATGTAATCATATTTGTGCACGTCCTATCTGCTGTTTTTAATCCTATCTCTCCGTAGGGCTGCTGGAAGAGATTTCTATCTAGAAATAAGCAGTTCCTTTCTGCCGTCTTTCTGTGTTAACTGTAATAGGCTACTTGACCTAATTTTTTTCTTCATGCTAATCGCTTCATAATCATTCATTTTTATAAAAAAAACTAATATTTTAATATTTTACACAGTAGAAACCCATAAAAATGTTTATTGAAAAATATGCCTCTTAAATGGCGCCAAAAACACTGTCCGCCATAGTGTGACGTCATACGCTTTGCATTTTAAACTCTCTTTATTGAATTTTTTTTAATGTGCTAAATGTACGAATCTAAAAGTGCCCAAAAATTATAAAATAATTATATAAGAAATGGGAAGTTTTCTTTTTTAAATCTCCACCAGACGGCGCGACGGTAGACACTTCTAGATTTTCTATTGGTTCCCCACCCATCTAAAATTATCTGCAGGTTGGCATCACTGACAGTGTTTCAAAAAAAATATCAGTGTACTGTCAAGTGTGACGTTAATCAAAATATCTTAAATCTAAGCCATCATTGGCCTAAGCGATTAGGCCAGTATACTGGTAACAGTTTAGGAACACGCAAATTGTCAAACTGAAAACTGACAACTGACAGAGAGTTTTGGCGGGCATGTCACTTTCAAAACTTCTTCTACTTTTTATTGTTGGTGTGGTTTTTATTATTTTTTCCCAAATTGTGTTATTTGTGTTTTTGATGTTCATTATTGGTAAAATATTAGCCACTAAATATCCGTTATCTTGCACAAGTGCAGGTAAGATGTTGTCAAAATCAAAATGTATATTTCCTGTGACATTTGGTGTGAATATCAGTAAACAGGGCTTACTCTTCCGTGAGTTTTAACTAAAACATCGTTATAATAACTCTATTATCCTATTCATTGGAATATTATTGCGTCTTTTTCAAATTGAAATGTATCAAGTTTTATATTCTTTTGCCCAGTTTTGTAGCAAGTATTGATGGTATTCCCTGGTATTACCGATAGTTGTCTACCCGTACGCCATCTAGTTACTAAAATGGAAGCTGTTTGACAATCAAATTAAAAAGCTAAGAAAATCCCTCATTAGAAATCATTTGTAATGTTGAAAACTTTTGGAGAAAAGTTTTGGCCATTTCATTTCCCGTCTACAATAAATGGAGATAATATATATAAAACTGATGTTTTATTTGAATTATTGAAGAAAATATATAATAGGCTTATTCTTATTATTTATGAACAAATAAACTTACATATAGCGAGCGCGATAAATAAAAGATATTAAATTAGTAGGAGGATGACGTCACATCCAAATCGGAAGTACTGCAAAAGCGTTTTCGTCAGTACAATTCCTATTTTCATAAAATCATATTTTCAAATCGACTTTATTTATCAATCATAAGCTTTTATTTGATAATAAGGGTGAAATACGGTTTCCTAGGCCAAGTTCTACTAGAAATATGCATTTGTTCAATGAAATTGAATATAGGTCAAGTAGCCTATTATATAATGTTTCCTGTGCACAAAAAATTATAAATAAATAAAATAAAAATAGTATAGCAAGTAGGTACAGTAGTAATTAGCAAACAGCAATTAGTATAGTAAGTAAAATTATAATTTAAGTGCAAAGATTAAAATCCATAACAATTACCCCTAACATTGAGAGAACATTCAAGGCTTAAACATTTTGAAGCTTGACGCACATGCGTCGTCTCTCCGTGCGCCGCGGTGGAATGGAGCCCTCACGCGGATGAACTCTCGGGAAGATTGCTAATAATAAAAATACAAAAAGTAATGGTAATATGTAAAAGGTATTTTTTGCCATCTGAAAAAATGATAAAAAAAATGATTTGGTGTGGGGAAAATAAATAAGATTTGTATAGTCTGGTAACACCAGACAAAGTTGGCACTTTATATCCATCCCTTACGGGTGTACGCCCGTGTCAAGTCTACTAGATGCTTGGTTTTAGGGTGATCCTCATAGATATAGAATATACTGACGTAGCATCATACGTGTTGATCCTTTTAGTTCATAGACAATAGGTATATTATCTATTTATCTATGGATTTTTGCTTTTGTATTCTATCATCTATGGTTCGTTATGGCTTCCTCCTATTCATATCCTGAGTTATTTTTGGCGGGTTTTATATTTACCTTGCCATTTCTATACGAAAAAAGCAATGTATTTCGATATTACCTAAAGTTTTTATTATATTATGCATACGTATTGGTGACCTGCACAGTTCTATTGCCTGTTGTATTAATATATCCTCGTGATGTTACGAACTTGATGTAAAATATTGATTATTTTGATGAAGTTACGTTTTCGCAAAAATAATATTTTCATACAACTGATAATATTTATTTTCAGTGTAGCATCTAGATTTTGCCGTTATGCATCGCATATTGTTGGAATAGAATGGGAGTTACGAGGTCTAGAACATTGGGACACTGAACAATGTTACATAGTAATATCCAACCATCAAAGTTCTTTAGATATTTTAGGTAACAATAATATTATCTTAGATTCAAAGTCCTATAATTATACAATAAATTTATTATACATTTAAAATTTGCAGGAATGTTTGAAATGTGGCCTCGTATGAAGCGCTGCACTGTGGTTGCAAAAAGACCACTTATGTTTGCTGGTGCTTTTGGGTTTGGTGCCTGGCTTTCAGGTCTAGTATTCATTGATCGGTTAAAAACCGAAAAAGCTCGAAAGCTTATGAAAGATGCTACTGATAGAGTTATTGAAGAAAAGGTATGTTAATGGCATAGGTAAAGTACACAAAAAATATGATCAAATAATTCTATACTTAATTTATTTTTGCAGACTAAATTATGGATATTCCCCGAAGGGGCTCGATTTAATAAGGGCAGTATACAGCCTTTTAAAAAAGGGGCATTTTATCTAGCCATTGATGCCCAAATTCCAATATTGCCTGTAGTATTTAGCCAATATTATTTTCTTGATAATGAAACAAAAACTTTTGAGCCAGGTATGATCCTTTTTATTTACTAAACATTATCAATAATTATAACATTTAAATATAATTTGTATGTTTTGGTTTTAGGGAAAG
Source organism: Polyommatus icarus (assembly GCA_937595015.1). NCBI lineage: Eukaryota > Metazoa > Arthropoda > Insecta > Lepidoptera > Lycaenidae > Polyommatus > Polyommatus icarus. The sequence continues at coordinate 6,287,157 of OW569328.1, read as the reverse complement.
TTGTCATTACAACTTTACCTCCAATTCCTACCAAAGGTATGAGTCGAGATGATTTAGAATCGCTTTCCGATTTAGCACGCCAACAGATGATAAATGTATTTAATGAAACTTCTAAAGATCTAGCTAAGCAGAATAAAGTTGCTATATAATCTATGAATAATATTATAACATGTTTTTAATAATAATGTTAAGAAGGATTTCGTTCCAGAAGTATTTTTTTGCCAAATATTATGTATTACAATTTACATGTTGAATTTTTCAAATGTTTTCTTAGTTTTTAAGTAGGCTTGTTTTCTAGTCAATATAACTTTTGTTAGTACTATTGTTGATTTAGCAGGCTAGTTATAATATTATGAATTTGTTAAATTATTCATTATACATAAATAAAACATTTCCTTTTAAATAAAAGTATTATGAAAAATTGATTATATATATTTTACATGTCAGTAACTTAAAATATTCAATAAAATATAACATGCACATTGCACTAAATAACAAAAAAAAAACATGGACTTAAGAATTATTGTGCATTATAAGATGACGCCCGCAACTCCGCTGCGCCAAAATTAGTTTATCGCGCAGGAACAGCAAAATCGGTTTGAGCATGAAGAGGTAACAGACAAACAGACTTCCACATAATATTAGTAAGTATGGATAATTATTACATACAAACCATAATACATTATGCACATGGCATTCTTAATTAATTAAACATAGTTCTTAAAATTTGTACCTATATTAAGTTCATTTCATGGACTTCTAAAAAATTAGAGGATAGAGCGCGCCAAACAAAGTAGTGTCGAATTAATTCGATCCAAATATGGCCAGCCGAGCTCTTGTGTTAAAACGCGCAACAGCCGCGCCGTGACCCGTGTCAAGCCAATAGTACTGGATCCCAAAAGCGTAAGACATAACTTACTTTCTGATGGATGAAACCATAGGTTCTTGGTAGTGCCTCGGGTACTTAGAATACCTGCGAATTTGTGTAGCTCTAAGTGTGACACCGGTCAGGTACCAGGTACCAAAGTGGACAAAAAATGAGTCTTACTTTACTTATTTTCTGATGGCTAATATTTATATTATATAATTTGTAGATTATTGTTCTGAACTAGTATCATGTAGTGTAAGACACTTTTCAATGACCAAAATTATTATCAGACGTTTTAAAAATAATTTTGTTGCTATTTTTTTTCAAATGCTTTATTTTTATTTTATAAACTGTTGCCCGCAACTTTGTCCGTGTCAGCATACTGCTTAGTATAATAACAAAGATGGATAATTTTCCCCTGTTTCCTTACCCAAAGGGTAAAAACGGGATCCGATAATAAAGATATTTCAGCCTGTCCGTCTGTCCATATCCAGACTGTACCTCCCCTTTCTAACATGTAGTGAATATTATTAAAGTATGGCTACCATTGAGTATTTTTTGGTCAGATACCTAGTCAAGTGCCTACCTGTTAGACCCAGATCCCAGAGCGATAAGACAACTTACTGTCACAATATGGATGAAACCTTATGTTCTCAGTAGTTCCTTATGTACTTAGAATACCTTCGAATTTGTGAAGCTCTACATGGAGCTATACTCACTCTCACTCACTCACTCATAATGTGTAAAATTGTCTGTCTGTCTGTCTGGAACCTCTTCACGCCCAAACCGCTTAACCGATTTTGCTGAAATTTGGTACAGATAAACTTTGAGCCCTGGGGTTAAAGTATACCTATCCTTTCCTGGGAAAGCACATACTTAATATTATTATAATATGATACTTTTTGTCTCGGATTTTTTTTTCACAACGAAGTTGCGGGTATTATCTCGTATTTAATAAAATATATTGAAATAAAGGGGTGTGGGCGGAATCGTCCCCACCCATCTACACAAGTGTAATGTAGCTCAATGGATAGATCTTGGCAAGATGATATTTTTATACTATGGCGACTTCGCCCAAATGCATGGGGTTCTCATGGTATCTTACGTTTAAACAAATATTTCGTTAACGTACTTATTGACAACTAATTCCAAAATACATGCTCATTTATGTATTCATTAGTGCACAGCACCGTGGGAGAGCCATGCTTCGGCACGAATGGGCCGGCGCGACCGGAGAAATACCACGGGCTCACTGAAAACCGGCGTGTAACAGCGCTTGCGCTGTGTTTCGCCGAGTGGGTGAGTTTACCGGAGCCCGGAGGCCGAATCCCCTACTCTATTCCCTTCTCTATCCTCTTCTACTCTTCCGCTACGCACCGGCAGCTCTTTTGATGTTGCGGATGTCCATGGTCGACGAAAGTTGCTTTCCGTCAGGTGACCCGTTTGCTCGTTTGTCCCCTTATTTTATAAGTAAAAAAAACAGCGGTGCTTTCAGCGCTGCTACTTTTACAGTGCGCGGCAAGTGTACATTTTTCTAAGGAATGAAAGGTATCCTATGTCCTTTCCCGGGACTCAAAGTATCTCCATATAAAATTTCAGCAAAATCGGTCCAGTGGTTGGGACGTGAAGAGGTAACAGCCAGACAGACAGACATTTTTACACATTATGAGTGAGTGAGTGAGAGTGAGTATAGCTCCATGTAGAGCTTCACAAATTCGAAGGTATTCTAAGTACATAAGGAACTACTGAGAACATAAGGTTTCATCCATATTATGACAGTAAGTTGTCTTATCGCTCTGGGATCTGGGTCTAACAGGTAGGCACTTGACTAGGTATATGACCAAAAAATACTCAATGGTATCCATACTTTAATAATATTCACTACATGTTAGAAAGGGGAGGTACAATCTGGACATGGACAGACAGACAGACGGACAGGCTGAAATATCTTTATTCTTCTGAGGGGAAAATTATCCATCTTTGTTATTATACTATGCAGTATGCTGACACGGACAAAGTTGCGGGCAACAGCTAGTAGAAAATAAAAATAAAGCATTTGAAAAAAAATAGCAACAAAGTTATTTTTAAAACGTCTGATAATAGTTTTGGTCATTGAAAAGTGTCTTACACTACATGATACTAGTTCAGAATGGCTAATATGTATAATATATAATCTACAAATTATATATAAATATTAGCCATCAGAAAATAAGTAAAATAAGACTCATTTTTTGTCCACTTTGGTACCTGGTACCTGACCAGGTGTCACACTTAGAGCTACACAAATTCGCAGGTATTCTTAGTACACGAGGCACTACCAAGAACCTATGGTTTCATCCATCAGAAAGTAAGTTATGTCTTACGCTTTTGGGATCCAGGTCTACAACCACAGTCCACAATTTCATTGAATTGGATTCGTCACTGCAAGTCATCGGCGCGCTTCGTCCTCTATTTTGTTGTATTATCGATAGTGTGTCGATGATTAAGTTTTAATAGATTTTTGCATTAAAAAAAATATTACGTATTCATTAAAAAATTACATAAGTAATATTATGGTTCAACTCACACTGGTGCAGGTGAAGTCCAAGCGACGCGACGCGACACATTATAAAAATTTTCGCCTACCCGCATATTATTCATCTCTATTTTTCTTTAATTACCTCGATCGTGGGAATCGCAGACATTAGATTTTCAATTGTTATGCGGCAGATGCGGCAGCCGGGTGCCGCTTGGGGATTGATAGGTTATATTTTTGCTGCGTGAATATGGACGAACGATTGAACGTCGAAGAAAGAATGCGCGCGTCTAAGCTCCATGTTCTCAGCAAAAATGTATACATACACCTATTAATAGAATAAAGACATGAATACTATGCTACAAGCAAAATGTGACGCGTCGCGTTGCTTCGACTCTGCGCCAATTAGCCTTATTTTTTGAATATTTTATTACACATTTGAATATCCAGCTTAATATCCCTTATTCTTTCAAAATAACTTTACATTAAGATGACTATCTTAATGTAAACAAATCACAGACGCAAGATATAACATTAATTATTAATAATAATTTCTTTAATCATTCCAACTCTCTCCCCATCCCTCTTCCCCACTCAGGTTATCATCAGGCACAAAATTTAATTTTGTACTTATGTTAGTTTTTTCTTCCACAAGGGCAACCTCTTGCTTTTCAATAACTGGAGTCATATCAGCAAAGAAGTCAAATTCGTCATTTCGTTTTGAGATCTCAATTTTCTGATTTTTAATATCTAATTCTGATATATCTATGATGTTGCGTTTTGCATTTAATCCAGCTTGTTGCAAATTGGTTGCGTGAACCAGAGAATTGCTTACATTAGGCGTTTCATAAATTCTGTCCTTAATAATGTTTAGTTGAACCTCTTTAAAATCTATATCTACAATATTGGAGTTTGTTGAACCTGTTTGCTGTTTATTATCCCAGTCATCCCATTCACTGTCTGATTGCGTTTCTATATCTCTACTCGCTTCCATAGCAGTCACATTATGATCATCATTGTCAATAGACTCCCCACCTACTGGCGTAGGTCTCTCATTTAAAAGTATACTTTGATCTATAACAGCACATAATTCACTATCATGATGAAATAATGTGGTGGTATTCAAAATTTCAGTAGATTTGTTAGGCTCATAACTCTTTATAGAATTTGGTTTTCCATCTATGAAGATTTTGCTTCTTTTTCCACCCACAACACTGTCTGCACCCAATATTGGAACTAATTCACTGAGACAGACTAGAGTTGAGGATACTAAACTGTCATTTATGTCTTTTATTCCCAGAAGTAACTGAAAAATGAAATATAATATTAATACAATACAATATCAAGGTTTTCATTGGTTTACAACTTAGCTAAAAAGTAAAACTCTTATTACCTCTGGCAAAATAAGTTGTGACAGCTCCTCATGTGTAAATACATGAACAAATTTCATAAAATGTGACAGTAGTAGGGTTCTTATTTGTATGTCTCTAACTCCAAACAGCTGAAGTAATCTTGGCTTAACATGTTCTTTGAAAATTCCAATAGAAAAGAAACCTGGCTGTTCACCTGGCTGTGGTCGATCTAAAAGATAGAGTAATATACAATAGATAAAAAAAATATCAAAATTCTAATAGATATGATTACTATTTAACCCATCAGTCCCCAAGCGGCACCCGGCTGTGACATAACAATTGAAAATCTGTTGTATCTGCGATTCCCACAATCTAGGTATTAATAAAAACAGTTTTTTATATGTATTAAATATAATATACAAACCTTTTTTAGGTCTTAATATAAATGGCAAGACATATTCTCTTGCAGTATGATCTAATAGGGTATGCCTAGATAACAATAATCCTCCAAACTGTTTTGCTACTGTTTCTTCATCATAATTTTCAAGATTTGACAGAATTTGCATGAAAAATTCGCTCTTTTCATCTTCAGATTTCAATGGCAAAATATTTAGAAACTTGTGTATTGAAATGAAGTTATGATTGAAGAAATCATGGTTTAAAACTTCAGATAAGTTTGGTCGTCTTTGAGGGTCAATGTGCTGCAAAACATCTCTGCAATACTTTCTGAACTCCTTCAAATGAGGAACATTCTCTGTAAAACAATATTGATAAAGTTTAATCATTAAGCATGCCTTGTTGTGTTATTTGAAAAAAATATAAATTAATATTGCGTTACCATCTCTGTGATTTTTAAATACATCTTCTACCAGTACACCATATCCAAATTGGTCTACTTTAGTTATTATTTTATTTGATTCCTCATTAGGATCTACTGCTTTATCATACCTACAACAAAAATTTTATTGAAGTAAAAACTTCTTTAGCAGCGTTGAGCACTTAAGTGGGATGGGTAAAAAATGTGAAACTCGCATCAGATTCTCGTGCTGATCCAAAAACCGTAAGACGGTTAGAGAGAGTGTTGTAACATCGAAATCGATTAATCGAACAATCGATTGTTTTTTCGATTATCGATATTTTTTAATCAAATGTAAGGGTTTCGATTAATTTATAAAAATCGTTTTTCATAAAAAAATGGGTTAAAATTTTTATTGATTGTAAGGGTTTCGATTAATTAAAAAATTAATATTTAAAAATCGATTTTCTTAAAAATGGGTTTAAAAAACAAGTGTGGGTTTCGATGAATTAAAAAAATCGATTTTTTAAAAATCGTTATTCATAAAAAAATGGGTTAAAAAAATTATACCCAATGGTAGTAATCAAGTTTTGACTTCTGCCGGCACTCCCGGAGTGCAACCCGTCTTTTTTTATGTAGAATGTCACAATATTCTAAAAATGTTGGCATTATGTTGGTTACCCTACCTATGTATCCTTGCATGTTTCAGGTATACAGGAGTCAATTCTTTGAAGGAGCATAGATATTGTAGGCCTCCTAACTTCCATTGTCCATCTCCTGACACATATATTGATGATATGCTCACATTGTTGTGAGAAACACAACCCTGTAATATAAAGTAAATCATTAATTTGACACCTACAGCTATAAGTTACATAAAAATATTATGTAGAAGATATAAATTAGCCTAGGCTCTACAGAACTTGTTATTACTATACGCACTAGTCATCAATTTATTTAATCCTTCAAGCCTCAAGCGTAACAATAGAAAGGCTATTGGGTCACATTTTTCCACTATCTATGGAATTATGTTAAAAGTATCAAATATTTTCACTTTACAATAACATATTTTTATAAATTCATATAATATTATGTTACCTGTTCATGAAGAAAGACTAGCGCTTGAAGAATATTATTCAATCCAATACATATTTGTAAAGGAGTTTGTGTAGGTAAAACTTGAGATAAAGGTTGCACATACTCCGTTACTAGATGGAAAGTAGACTTTTGTTGCCAAGAAGATATGTATCTCACAATATAGGGATGGCGGTACTTGAGTAGGTTCTACAAAAAAGTAAAAGTTAAGTGTGATAAGCACATAAATATTATAAATTATTAGCAGATTCTACTTACATTTGTAAACTTTTCAAGTGGCATGGAAATGTTCCATAGAGGACCAGCTACCGCTTTCCCTTTAAAAACTGAGACAGAGCCATCGCCTTTCAGGCCAAAAAACCTGCAACTATCGCTAATAGTTGCTTGATGGTGAGACCAAAAGTCTGTAGTTTCGTTAGCTTTGGTTTCAATGTTTAAACTGTTTAGTTGTGATGATTCGTTGCCCATCATATGGTATATTGTGGATTCTTTCTGAACTTATTTCCAATTTTTACCACTTAGTGAGCCACTTTCAAATTGTCATGTTACAAATATTTCGTTATCTTTATGAATCTCTATGTAATGTTTAACTTATTTTATTAGAATCTTATAACCACTTATAACTTTTTTGTACAGAACACTATATAATAAATATACTCATAACACCTATGTATGCTTCTTCATCATCACATATCAAGAACTAGTCATCATCGGTTTTATCCACAGACTACTTAAGAGGCCGGGTACCCTTGGAATTTCTCATACAAACGTAAAGCCGGCTGTACACTCTCGCCGAGACACAGCGAGGCGGCCCGAGCGCGAGAGTGTACATGGGTGCGCTCGCCTCGTCTCGCCTGTCTCGGACCCTCTCGGTCCGTTGTCGGTATTTTGCGCCCGAGACAAAGGGTCTCGCGAGGAAAACGAGCGCACTACTGTACACTCTCGCGTCTTTCAGTACAAGTTCCGCCGTTGGACAGTGTAGAACAGAAAAATAACAATAATAAACGATATTATCAGTCATTATCTGTGAGAAATAAAATTAATTATGATAATAAATCTTTGGATTACAATGATATCTTTCGATGCATGGTGAATGGTGAATGGTCGTTTTCGTCCATCTTGTCTGAGTTCTTAACTGCGATTGAACTAAGCGAGAATGTACATGATCGCACTCGGGCAAGGGGCTCTCGCACGAGACTCTCGCCCGAGAGCTCTCGGCGAGAGTGTACAGCGGTCATAATACCAAAATCATTTTCACATACGAACATATTTAACATGTTTGAGTTATTTTTCAGTTTAGAATAGTAATTACCTAGGTTCCTACACAAAAATTTACTTCAAAATATTTAAACACAAAAAAAAATTTTTTGTTAAAATTTTTTTTTAGTAAATTTACTACTAAATATTGAAACACTAAAAAATAGAGTAAAACACTAAAAAATATATAAATAAATACTGAATTTACTACTAAATATTAAAACTCTAAAAAATATTTTTTAGTATTTAAATATTTAGTAGTAAATTCAGTATTTATTTATATATTTTTTAGTGTTTTACTCTATTTTTTAGTGTTTCAATATTTAGTAGTAAATTTACTAAAAAAAATTTAAAACAAAAATTTTTTTTTTGTGTTTAAATACTTTGAAGTAAATTTTTGTGTAGGAACCTTTATTTTTTTTTTTCGGAGGGGGAAATGCTTTACGCATACCACCAAGGCGCAGGGGGCGACCCGAGCGGTGATGTGGGACTCCCGTAGCTAATGAGACCACGGTATACCCACTAAACCCCCCCCCCCCCCCCCCCCCCCCCCTCTTCCGCCACGCCGCCTTTTGACGGAGCCACAGGAACGATACACACACCTGCGACCCCGCCAGCGGCCCGAAGACTCCACGATGGGCGCACAACACGTGCGCCCTCCTCCTCGGCCCCCACCAGGGCTGTAGCAGACGCCCCCCGAGTCTGCTACTTGGAGGCCATGTGGCAGATCAAGTCTGTGGCTCTGCCACCGACCACACCTCGGCCGCAGAGGATAGGGCAAGCGGCGCACCGTAATACCTACTTGCCTCTTCCTCTGCGGCCCCACCTCGGTGCGCATCCGCAGCGGACTCCTCCTGTCCGCTGGGAGCGCCCTCCTCGGGCCAGGCGGCAACACCGGCCGGCCCTGGTTGCCTCTTTGCTTATATATCGTGTATTATGGTTCAAATTTTAGAGCAAAATTGGAGCACTCTGCTCCCGTGAAATCAACTTCGAAACTAAAATGTGAAAGGAGTTAGACGTGATTAACCGGTGGGCTTGCTGGCGTCCTATCCCGTCAGCAAGCCCACGCAGATCTCCGAAACGGTAATGATTTGGATTATGATTAAATACTCTACAATAGAGCCCTATTTAGAGCACTCTGCTCCAAAAAAAATATTAATGTAGCTTCAATGGGATGTTTCCTTTTTATCATCTCCACCAGACGGCGCGACGGTAGACACTCACTAATTTTCTATTGGTTCCCCACCGATTTGAAATTATCTGCAGGTTGGCATTACTGACTACATGTTGGTCGTGTTTCTAAAAAATATCAGTGTACTGTCAAGTGTAATATCAATCAAAATATCATACTCCTAAGCGATCATTGGCCTAAGCAATTAGGTCAGTATACTGGTAACAGCTTAGGAACACGCTTGCACTTGTCAAACTGAAAACATGATAACTGAAAGAGTTTTCTACTTCTACTTTTTAATGTCGGTGTGGTTTTTATTATTTTTCCCCAAATTGTGTTATTTGGGTTTTTGATGTTCATTATTGGTAAAATATTAGCCACTAAATATCTGTTACCTTGCACAAGTGCAGGTAAGATGTTGTCAAAACCAAAATGTATTATTCCTGTGACATTTGGTGTGAACAACGGTAAATAGGGCTATTTCTTCCGCGAGTTTTAACTAAAACATCGTTATTATAACTTTATTATCCTATTCATTGGAATATTATTGTGTCTTTTTCAAATTGAAATGTATCAAGTTTTACATGCTTTTGCCTAGTTATGTAGCAATTATTGATGGTATTCCCTGGTATTACCGATAGTTGTCTACCCATACGCCATCTATTTACTAAAATGGAAGCTGTTTGACAATCAAATTAAAAAGCTAAGAAAATTCCTCATAGTTCTCGAGTTACAGGAACGTTAGTTCTTCTAGGTAGTCTGTGGTTACAGGCCTTTGAAAACGGGCTTGCTGATGTTAATTTTTTTTCTTGTCCGACCTCTTGATAAGTAGTATACAGTTTACATCCTCTTTGCCTTGTCTGTGGCACAACATACACATCCTTTGTCAAGTTGCCAAAAAAGAAGAAAAAAAAACCTGACATTTGACAGTTCAACGAGACAACTGACAAGGCCTCAAAAAGAGGATCTAGTCTGTGAAGGGGATAAAAATTCAGAGATTTCGTATTAATTCCTCGTAATAATGGCATTGGCTTTGATAAAAAAGTCAATATTGAGACCTAACAATGTGCGAAAGTCTGTAGAAATTTTTTGCAATGCCACACGAAACCGTAAGTATTGTGCACTCAACAAAATATTTGTTTTCTACAATGAATTCGAGTTACGTCATAAGGTTATTATATTTTAGACTGGAATTATCAATACAAACCGGGTCCGTATCCAAAGACCGCCGAAGAACGTGCTGCAGCTGCGAAAAAATACAAGTTATCGATAGAGGAATATGAACCTTACCCTGAAGAGATGGGATATGGTGACTATCCCAAAATGCCTGACATTGGTGCCGATTCAAAGGATAATTTCTACCCATACGATTTTCCAGAATTTAAAAGAAATTTCAATGAACCGGTATGTATTTACATTCTATGCCTATTTCTATTATCATGTAAACACTTTCCATGTATTTATAATAGTATACACTATATCTTCACATTATTATAATAGAAACAATGTTTTAGTAAATGTGCTTGACAATAGTCTAATATACATTAAATACGAGTGTAACAGTAATATTGTTATTGCCAACATAGATCTTTTTATAATTATGGGGTTATTGTCATGTTAATAATTAGACATCAGATTACATATGTAATGCACGATCAAAGTGCCGAAATATGCATGCAAGTATGCACGATAAAATGGCCGAAATATGCACAAAATATGAACAATAAAAAGTCACTTATTATTAAAATTTATATTTTTTTGAAGATTTTTCACCTGTGCCGGCCGTTTAAAAGCGTCAATTTTATAATTTCATCAAATCCAGGATTTAAATTTTTTATACAGAACCAATAATTATTTTCTACCAACATTTTCCAATTGCAATCATAATGCCCATGGAAGTTAAAGAAATCGGTAACTACTTTATTCCAATTTTTTACTAATGTTGCCAACTACAAAGAAAAATGTTGTTTCTAGAAAGATATTGTACCTATCGGGTGTATTGCATTCTTTTAATGGGGATGGAAACACATATTTGAAGTGTTTTTAATAAATCCTAATCTGTTTTGTGTCATGATGATAGCTATAGTTTGGAGACTGCGAGGGCATAAAACTACCGAAATATGCACTATCAACAAAAAATTGCCAAAATATGCACTAATGCCTAAAGAGTGCCAATGCATATAATCCGATGTCTATTTATAATATAGATAGATAGATAGACTCTTTATTGCTCACATTAAATTAAGTACAATCAGTTACTAAAACTAAAACTTAAGAAGAACATAAATGTGGGCAAGGGTGGCCTTATCGCTATAAGCGATCTCTTCCAGCCAACCCTGCAGGAGAGAAACATTTAAATCTAAAAAAATAGTATGCGGGATAAAGAGTACAATATTTACTCAAATAATAATAATAGGTGAATATTGGATAACAGTAATGTAGTTCGCGATTGGATAATTAATATACTGAGCTGCTCCAAAACTCTATAGAAGTATTTATTAAAATAAATATTTTGTAGTTCTACATGTAATAAAAAATATATTATAAACTAGTATATTATAAATAAAGATACATAATAATATTATAAAATTAATAAGCAACTAAAATTAGCAAGTGACTTAGGTATATTTTCTTTCAGTTCCACGTGAAAAATGAAATTATTGGTGAAGATCGTTTCGATATAAGTTTGAGGCCAAGAGTTCCAACGTCTCAAATGTTGGTATGGTTCTTTGGTGTAGTTGGCGGAAGTTTCATGCTTTTTTGGTGGCTTGAGGATTATAAAATTGGAAGACCAGTTGTTGCTAAGCAATACCCTGGAGATGGACCCCACTACCTGTTTACTGCAAAAGAATAAAGTAGAACTTTCAAGATGTGTAATATTATGTTGAAAATAGATTGATTCATTAAAAAACTTTTTATAACAATACTTTTTCACCCATCAATCCCCAAGCAGCGGCCAGCTGCCGCATAACAATTGAAACTCTTTTTTGCAAAGAGTTTCAATTGTTGGACCACCCACAATGGAGGTGTTAATATTCCATACTTCTCAGGTTCTACTAGGCCTATCAAACTTTATTGTTATAGTTACCAATGTGTTTAAGTTTGCATAGATTAGGTTAACATAATTTATCCTATCCAACTCCACTTTTATTGACCCAAGATTATGGGTGATCGTTTTTCTTTAATAAATAGTAACTGTAGCCTTTAAAAAGTGCAAAGTACCAAAGAAGGCAAACTTACATGTGTAACATATAACAAGCAAAATATGTATTGTTATTAAATAATATGTGAATAAGTAGACAAATAATTAAATTTTTAATTATTTTTATTTTATCTAAACATACTCCCATAAATGGGCGATGCTGCCAATTTTTGCTGATTTTGCAAAATATATTTTTCTCCGCCCTTTGTATTTTAAAAAGTATTTTGTTTGTCTAATGATCGAAAACAGATTCTAATGAAGAAAACAAAGTACTCAAGCATGCGTTAGAAGTATTTGAGTTCCAATAATAGTCTAAAAATATATTTACAATTAAATATAAAAAAAGGTAAGAAAATAGCTTAAAATATACAATCCGCCGTGGAAGAGGTGCACTTTAACTGTTGCTGTAGACTTGAAGATAAGTCGGATATGTTATGAATACTTATATAAATGGCTATTACCTCATCTAATTCTTATTGGCGGCCTCACCCAAATCCATTTTACTATACTCTATTTTCATTTGATCTAAATGAATTAGAACAGTCAACAGAGTACATAATATTATAATGTATGATTATATAAAAAAATATTTATATTTAAATATTTTTTATTTCTTAGAGCTAATTTGGAGCTAAGGTACAAATGATTACAAGTCCACTATTTGTATATGCTTGTGAAGTATTCATCTTCCAAATCATATAAATCAGCAGCGATATCATCACGGAGGGACATCAGCTTTTGGTCGCACTCTTGTTGCTTAGTTCTAAACAATTTGGAGTTCTGTGTTATGGCTTCATTAACTGATGGGAAATCATTTAAAATAAGATACTGCTTAATATCTGACACTAGTTTCATCAAGGACTCCCCGGCACGAACTGAAATGTAAAAATGTCAAGTAGGTATTCAAAGCAAGTTATGTCAAATCTGTAACCTTAATTATTGTTTCTCATTTATGCAAACAGAATATAGAGAGCCTACTTGTTATACTGAGTAATGATACAATTCATAGGTACTATATTTATCCCAGCAGTGGGTCACCATTGGCTATTAAACCATCAAGCCCTGCGCGAGCACCGGTGCTCGCAATAACAATTGAAAGGTTATTGTGTCTCGTTTTTTCCATGATCGAAGGATTAATAATAATAATTATATTTTTCAACATACCTATATTTGCAGCCCTGACTTGCATTTCATATGTATCTTGTTCAATTTGTGTCAATCTGTTTAGTTGGGATTCATTTTCGCCTTTAGCCAATTTTATAATTTCTAAAAAAAAAACAAAGTAATTCATTCAAAAGCCAGAATAACAAAATTAAAGGCCTGGCAGTTGTTGAGCAGCTTTAAAGTTTTCCCAAAGGTAAAAGGTTAAAATAAATAATGATTTATACATAATACAAGTATATAATATATTCATGGCCAAAGGGTAAACTTTAAGCTTAATCTAATATTGTATAAAATAGTAGTTAGGTACAGTTGAGTAATAATGAAATTGGACAACATACCTTCAAAATTTTCCAGCATGCTTTTTACATCTTCTTTAAGTCTGGTTGTATACGATTTTAGCAGAGCTTCTTTGTTTTGAGGTAAGTTTCGGTGCATTGTGATTAATTGAAATAGAAAAGTTCCTCAAAATAATACCAAGAGAGCCCCTACATTCACCTCCAAGATTATGCTATGCAAGAGGGAAACCGAATGTGTATAACTTTGAATTTTTTTCTAATATTTAATCAGTAATGATTTCCTTCTGTGTTATTATCATATGAAACAATTTTATTTCAACAAAAACTGATTTACCGAAAACAAACACAACACAAAAAGAATATAATCACTACGTTTTCTTCTTCTTCTTCTTTTGGCGTAAGCCTCCCCACTTAGGAGTCACGTCACACTACGTTTTATCACAACAAAATATATTTTACTAAATGTCATCTTGACAGTTGACACTTGACAGATGTGTCAGGCCATGAAGATTTCTTTTTTTTCACGTTATAGCGCTCGACTTATAAACCATGGCCAGTGTCAAGTAAAGTATTGGCGGGAAAAAGAATTATAGAGCAAAAATAATTTAAATTTTTAATTTTATTTAAATAATATTATTAATTATTAAATAACACATATAATTAAGTCCTTTGTGAAAATTTCAAGTGCCTACCTGTTGTCATCATTTATACCGAGCAAAAAATGTTTGAAAAATCACGTTTGTTGTATGGGAGCCCCTCTTAAATATTAAATTTATTTTGTTTTTAGTATTTGTTGTTATAGCGGCAACAGAAATACGTTATCTGTGAAAATTTCAACTCTAGCAATAGCAGGCTGTAACTCAAGAACGCTAATAACCGTTCTTGAGTTATAGCCTGGAGACAGACGGACAGACATCGAAGTCTCAGTAATAGGGTCCCGTTTATACACGGAACCCTAAAAATGAAAGAAAGTTTTAAAGTTGAATGGTTATTTAATATACTGAGAATAGTTGCAGGGAAGTCAAAGTTTTAAAGCTTTGTATGTTTAGTAAACCTAGAGTATTCCTTCAGTCGAATAGCATTTATATTTATGAATCCCGTGCTGTCCTCCGGCGAAAACCCTCCAGCCACGTCCATAGATACAAGGTCTTTGTTGTAAAGACTGCTAGAACTTTCTCTTGCCAACACCGTAACTGAAAAAAAAAGAAATGCTTTATTAAGCAGTGCCGTAAATAAGGCGGTGCCACCGGTGCCCACTGCGCCCCTAGCGCTCCACAAGTGCGCAGTGTGGGTGGTATATTATTAAGTATACCCAAAGTATACAAAATGGTTGGTCAATAAGGCTGCGTTCCCACTGAAGCGGAGCGGAGCTAAGCGGTGCCCGAATTGACCAATCGTGCTATTCCAGTGGAATGACAGCGAGCATCATGAGCATCGAGCATGGTGATTGATCAATTCGGCACCGCTAAGCTCCGCTCCGCTTCAGTGGAAACACAGCCTAAGGCTCTATATCAGTGATCCCTAAATTTTTTTCACACGGGCCACAATCCACAAACAAAGAAAGTGTACATTAAAAAAATGGTTGCCTGTAAAGTCGGTTTTACGGGCGAAGATTTTACGTGACAACGTGTGGGAGAGAGACGCAAGGCATTCGGCGGGCCTCTCTCTCGTTCGGTGACTCATCGTAACGTTACCGAGCGTTACACTTTTTCATAAGTGACTCCCAGCCGCAACCTAATTTAAGACGTTGTCACGTCAAAATAATGTTCTTCAAAATAAACGATTGAAAGTGGAAAAAAGTTGACGATGATTATTTTGCCGGTGGCTGTTAATTTCAAAATGGTTTAACATCACGGGGGCAACAGATAAAGTCCCGGCAGGCCACATGCGACCCGCGGGCCGCGGGTCATTGGCCCGACTGCTCAATATGAACGTGGCCAAAAAATGAACTAAAGCTGCCATCATACAAAAACGCCATTTTTGACAGTTCTCCTTTACCATGCAGCGCCACCGTCCACGTTCATAAAAAGCCTTCAGTGGCGTAACGTTAACATCCCGGGCCCATGGCAAATTGATGGGGCCCTATGAGTAAAAATCGTCACGTTAATAATAAAACGATGTATAAAAAATTTTGCGCTAGTACATAATATATTTCAACTTAAAACTAGCATTAACCATTGAAACGTTCTGTACGTAAATATATGCAAAATATTACCTACTGCTAAGTACCAAATTTTGGCGTAGGAATAAAAACTCGATCCTCCAATTCTAGGAAATCTTTTGTTACCGCGGCCCACTTGGGCCTTACAGGGATCGATAAGTTAAAATCAGTGGCGGGGCAAGACCAAAATTTTATGTGGGCAAGATACATTTTGCGAGGCCCCCTAGGGCCAAATGGATTATTTATAGACAATCATTTTTTATAAATAAAATGTCATTTTCAAAACGCGTAAATTTCGCGGCGATGTGGGCGGTCGCCCACATCGCCCACGCCTTGCGCCGCCACTGGTTAAAATAGTGATCAGTTTAAATTCACATACCATTTCCTTTGAATATTTTTAGAGTAACAGACCCGGTGACGGATTCCTGGGACATCTCTAAGCATTTCCTTGTGTATGTAGCTTCTGGTGAAAACCAGAATCCATTATAGACAAAGTCGGCCATTCTGTCTTGCAAATATTTCTTAAGTCTGAAAATTTTAAATGCTTTAACTTAAAAATAACGTAGCTTACTGTTAGTAAGTCCATTATACTAAAATTATGTGTTTCGGGTGCGATAAATTGATTTAGCTAGGAATCATTTTTAGAAAACGTCATTTTATTCGTGTTTTATCGAGTACCGAGGCCTGAGCAAAGCAAAGTAGCTTTGTCCCGGTAGGTCCCGATAAAGTAGCGGTTCACAGTTCTTACGGGATAAACTTATTTCGGTGCAACAAATATAAAATTCTCACCTTAACACTTCTCGGTCGAGGGCGAAAGATTCCAGATCTAAATGAGCTACGTGAAGTATCGTCCCCGCCGGAGTTTCGTATAAGCCTCTGGACTGTAACGAAAAATATGTATGTATGTATATTCATGAATCCATACAAATCAATAATATTAGTATCTCTATCGATTGTATCACGGGGAGTGCTCTGTCGAGGAAATGTTCGGGATCATAACTCCTGCAACTTTTCGCCATTGTTTCACGCGAAAAATATACCATCTTCATCACCTTGATGAGTCTTCCACTGTGCGTTTTTCCCTGCAACTTTCTGTCACGCACAGTAAAAATCCGGAACGTACAGTCGACAGCAGTATTTCCGGAGCAATACGACCTGCTTAAAAGGCCAGCAATGCACCTGCAACTCTTCTGATGGCGACGGTGCTTACCATCTAGAGACCCGTTTGCTCGTTTGTCCCCTTTTTTATATCAAAAAATGATAGACCCTAAAGCTACATAGCGGCACCTGGTGGCATATTATAGAATATCAAACACCCTTATTCCGTCACCATACCTTGAGTCCAAGGAAGCGGTTTTCGACGATATCAATGCGGCCGACGCCGTGTTGTCCGCCGAGTTTGTTGAGCGTCTCCACTAGGGCGAGCGCGTGCGTCACACGCAGCTGCTTCTGTTGTCCGCTAGGTACGGTTACTGACACCGGTACACCTGTAACATAATATTGCTGTACTATCAGAGAAGTTGATTCCTATGCAGTTGGTAGACCAACGTTATTTGGTCGAATATGTCAATTCAATGTCTGTCGGCTGGGTTTGACGTAACGCAACCAAACTACGAGTACGTAGGTCCCCGATCTGCATAGGAATCAACTTCTCTGATAGTACATTATTATACTCAGTAAAGTTATTAATCTCTTAGTCCGACCATAGACAGACCGCATAGTCGGGACCGACTGCTCTAGAGCGGTCGCGTTGAATCGCAGTCGTGCATGACTGCAACACGACTGCACCATGGAAACACACTGCTGTGGCACGCTCAACAACTGCTCGAGCGGTCCGTATATTGCGGATATGAATTTAATATGGAAACTGCAGATCGCCGTGCGACAACCGCATCTTGCAGTCGGTCCTGGCCTTGTACCATGAAACTGTTTTGAGACTCAAACAATCGGACGAGAATGTCGCGTCCTACTCTAACAAACGTGAAATGACGTCGTTAGAGTAGGACGCAGCATCCTCATCCGATTGTTTGAGTCTCAAAACAATTTCATAGTAGGCCTACAGGCTGCAACTTGCGGTCTATCTATGGCCGGCCTTAGGTGCGGACGTTAGTGACATTTTTTAAATAGGTACATAATGTTCAAGAAAAGCCATCATTCTTACAGGGCATACTGATCTAAGTGCTTGTCTAAAATCATTTTTTGCGTACGGCATAAACTCAAGTATGGTCAGTATTACCACAGATCAGTTATACTTACAACAAATCTGCGAAGTTTGTGTAAATAGAAACCCTCAAAGCAGAAACGAGATAATATTCGTACGCGATTGAAAGACGCAAGTAGCGAATGTACGAATTCGTGTACTTCACGGGCTCACGGCCTATTCTAACTTACCTTTATCGAACGCGATGTACTACGGCGCAATAATTATATGATATGTCCATATAAGCAAATAATGGCATAAGCCATAAGGTAAGTTAGAATATAACTTACCTTTATCGAAAGCGATGTCGATAGTACAAGGATAGTCCTCAGCTTGCTCCAAATCCCGAGTCATCTTGTAGATGCCGGCGGGCGGCGCCGCGGCGGGGTCCTCGAGCACGCCCGACTCGTAGCTACCATTTGCAATTTAAACAATAATTATTTCTGACAAAGTTTCATATACAACTACGGCTTACTCTAGTGCGAAGGAGACACAATAGATCCTCATGGGTCGCAGTGACGTCAGGGCTACAGTGACCTGCCTTCATCCATACTTCCATACTAATGTTATAAATGCGAAAGTGTGTCTGTCTGTCTGTCTGTCTGTCTGTTACCTCTTCACGCTCGAACCGCTGAACCGATTTTGCTGAAATTTGGTATGGAGATACTACTACTTTGAGTCCCGAAAAAGGACATGGGATACTTTTTATCCCGGAAAAATGTACGGTTCCCGCGCGATAAACGAATTTTGGCGCAACGGAGTTGCAGGCGTCATCTAGTTAAAAAAATATAAAAAAAAATACGAATACGGCGCAATAATTATGTCACATAATATGTCCATATAAGCAAATAATGGCATAGATGAAATAAATATTATAGGGGAAGTTAACTACAGAAATCAAGATAATTACATAGGTAGGAACTAGCTACGACCCCACCCCAATTTAAAGCTTTAGCTTAATATCTATTACAAAAGATTATAATATTATGGACAATAAAATATATCTTTAGCTACATAAGACAAATGAGGAAAGTCGTCATGAACGCCGAACTAGAAAAAATATTATTTAGTTACTCCTTGTTTTTTCTTTTAGTTCTTGTTTTTTCTTTTAGCTTGTACTATCAGAGAAGTAGATTCATAGGCAGTCGCGTTTTGTCAAATCCAGCCGACGGATGACGACTTGCATTAAGTTGACATAATCCGACCAAATGACGCACTTCCGTCAACTGGCTACGAATCGACTTCTCACCTAATATGCATAATGTTTTCGTCAGTAGACCAGGGCGCTTTGGGCGTGGCGGCGACGGGAATGTTGTGTAGCTTGGCGTACTCCAGCAGATCGCTTCGGCCTTGGAATCTGTTGAAGAACTCCGGCAGACGCCATGGGGCCATTATCTGAAATATGAAATAATCTATTGATAACATTGACCAAGTGCTAGTCGGACATGTGCACAAATGGTTCTGTACTATCAGAGAAGTTGAATCCTATGCAGATCAGGGACCTACGTAGTTTGGTTGCGTTACGTCAAACCCAGACGACAGATCACAATTAACATTGAATTGACATATTCGACCAAATAACGTTGATCTATCAATTGCATAGGAATCAATTTCCTCGATGGTACAATTATGAAGCAAAGATACGTAGAGAATGTGTTTATATCAGGCTCTCTACAAATGATTAGTAAAAAGTTACGTTAGTATTATTAGGATGTTCTAAATAAGGTAAATATACAATACAATTTCTTTTCTCTCTCTTACCTTTCCTTCAGGCCACAATGCGTAAACGCTCAACTCGAATCTGACTTGATCATTGCCTTTCCCAGTAGCGCCATGTGAGATGTATCTATAAACAAAATTAAAATAGTTGTGGGTATGCGTTATATGGTTAACAGTTCGTTCCCAGGGTATAGAGTTATAGACCCTTGAGAGAAAAAGCAGAAGGTATGTCGTCGAAAAAAAAAAGAGTACAATATTTACAGAGTGTGTAATTACTGTGGCGTAAGTATTTATAGAAGTGTTCCTAAAAACAGTTTAATACCAAAGTATACAGCATTACTTTTCTCGATATCGTAATATTATACCTAGTGCAACAATATGTATTACTGCTAGGATCAATTAAAGGGCTGGAACACCTACCGAGTAGAGTGTCGAGACAGTGCTCTCTCGGCCAATTAAATTGTCTGTTTGCACTGTCTCGCCACTGCCTCGCCACTCTGCTCGGCAGGCCGTAGATCAAGACCTTATATGCCGGAGTCTATGAGCGCCTTCACATTACGTCGCAAGCAGTGCGGCAGCAGCAAAAGAGAGTCGCATGGCTGCCGCGCGGCTGCCGCACTACTCGCGACTTAATATTGTGAAGGCAGCCTTAGTCTATGTATGTCTATGGAGTGTAGCACCGTTGTATGAATGGATTCATTTTACTTACTTGGCGCCCAACTTCTTAGCCGCGTTAACCAGTCCCACGGAGATGCAGGGTCGAGCGAGCGACGTGCCCAGGTAGTAGCGGCTCTCGTACACCAGACCCATCTGTACCGCTGGTAACATGTAGCTGGATACAAACTCCTTGCGAAGATCCTCCACTACTACCTGTGAAAATGTAATAAAACTTGATTGAGTAAAAGAATATATTCCCATTTCCCATGTATAATTCGCTTAGATGCTAAGTAATGTACTCTACGATTTGAAGTGAATGCGACATACCTTCACAGTTCACATATAGCAGAAAACAGATTATTATAATATATGCCCTAATATCAAGCAGTTTTTTATTATGAGTAGTAAGGCAGGAGTATAGAAATAAAGATTAGGATCAATCCAATGTCGCTCAATATTTTATTTACCACTGTCTACTGATGAACCAAATTTTTCTAAAGCAGATTCCCGAAAAACGCCATCTAGTGTTCAGTAGACGCATCATTTTAAATATTATGTTAAGTTAGGAAAATAGTTTTCCCTGTCCGAATTTCTATATTAGCTGTTCCGCCTATTGGTTAATGCGGGATTAGCTATTAAATAATGAATACGAGGGTGGGATGATAAGTAACTAGCCCAATAGTAGAAAACTTAACTGTTAACCTCTATGCACTTACTCCATCAGCTTTGTTCTGAAGCAGTATTGACTTCCATAAAATGATTTCTTTCAAGGTCTGCAAAATACTCATCTACAGCTGCGGCTATGAGTGCTATGACTTCATCATTTGTGGCAAATTTCTGTCCACCCAAAAAAGTTTTGAGCTTAGGGAATAAATGGAAGTCTGATGGCGCTAGATCAGGCGAATAAGGTGGGTGCGGCAACAAATAATACTTTAATTCATTGATTTTCTTTAATTCTTTTTTGATCGTGTGTAAGCAATCGCGGCAGCCAACGCGCCGATAACTTTTTCATATTTGGTTCCTCACTTAGGATATGATCTACCCGTTCTTTTGAGATACCTATAGTATCTGCTATTTCAGATAACTTCAATCGTCGGTCTACTAAAACCATATCATATTCGGAGCGTGCGAAGTGGGTGGAGGGGACAAAGAAAGCGCTTGCCGCGGCAAAAATATGCAACCATCAGGGCTCAGATAGAAGTCAAACAAACTTGTCTATCTTGTTTTTAAATATTTAGAAATTGGTCTTAATAGTTTTTGTATCGTAGATTGCAAAAATAACAGCAAAATTTAGGTAGTCAGTACAAATTTAATGTTTTTCTTAATCCACTAGGAAATTAAATCAGATATCTGCTCTAAAAATGAAACAGTATGTGATTCCATATAACCTAAAATTGCATTATCAGTTATGTAAATTTTATTTGAGTTGCATTTTATAAAGAGTTTTTGAGTACCTAACTATTGTTTTAGTGTTGAACTGTTGATGGATCACCATGATGGTCTCCAAAACCCGACGACAAAACTTGCAGTGATAGTTTCATAGAATATTTCATTTAAATCCAAAGTAGGTATCAGGTGGAAGAAATAGTGACTCACAATTATTAATGACGATAAATCAGATATCATCAGATCATCTGGTTTAACCACAGATTACTAGTATATATTTGGGTTTAACTGATCTTTTAGAAGCTGGAGATAGAGTTTTGAATGAAAAAGGTTTTTCAAGTAAGCAAGTTTTAGATGAAAGGGGTAAAAAAGTTATAGCCCATTTACATTCGCGTACGAGTCGCGAGGCGAGGGACGAGGCGAGGGGCGAGGTGCGAATGTGAACAGACGCTCGTGGCTCGCCTCGTCCCTCGTCTCGTCCCTCACGGCGCTCGCGTCCGGAGCGGTTTTTAGGGCACGAGTCAAAGGACCTCGCGTCGCACGCGAGTGGGTGTTTACATTCGCCCTCCTGCTTTATTCTGGCTTCTACATCGTGCCGCGCAGGTTGTGATTAGTTTTAAATACGCAAAAACAAAAACGCATCGTATAATCGTTATACGATGCGTTTTTGACTATAATGGATTGGTCGCAAGACGAAACATTTAAGTTAATAGAACTATTTCAAAAAGAACGAATAATTTGGGACCCTAAACATAAATGCCACAAGAATGTTTCTTTGCTACTTTCCTTTTATTTAAATTAGTGACGTAGCAGTATAAGCCCAGTATGCACAAACTTGTTGCTGCTAAAACTTCGACGTCCTCCATTGTTGCTAGCTCAAAGACAACTGAACTCGGCACGCGAGTGTAAACAGGCAACTTACCATCGATCAACACGAGCCTCGCACGAGGCAGTGGCGAGCTACGAGGCGAGGGACGAAGCGCGAGTGTAAAGGCCGTATTACTATTTTAGAAACTCATTGATTGAAAGTTTTTTTTTGGACTCCGATTTTCTTCAAGAGTATAATTAATGTTGTAAAAAATAAATAAAAACAAGATTTTTAAAAACATAACATTTATTTTTTTCAAGTAGGTACCTATTGTTACTGATTAAAGCAGCAATATGTTTGCACTTGCCAGTTGCCACTCTGGTTAAAACTCAGCTGCATTTTACTCCAGCAACAATCAATAATGATTAGATAATAATATCTAATCATTATTGATTGTTTTTTTTTAATTCGTCCCGGTCGGGACAGGCAAAGGGAGCGTTGCCCATACAGCCATTTCTATGTTTTCTCTATTTAATGAATGATATGATAGTGAAGGCCGAAGCCAATTCTTTTATATTAACCATCTTAAATAGAGTTTTCATCAGGCCGAAGCCAATTCTTTTATAATAACCATCTGAAATAGAGTTTTCATCAGGCCGAAGCCAATTCTTTTATAATAACCATCTGAAATAGAGTTTTCATCAGGCCGAAGCCAATTCTTTTATAATAACCATCTGAAATAGAGTTTTCATCAGGCCGAAGCCAATTCTTTTATAATAACCATCTGAAATAGGTTTTTTCATCAGGCCGAAGCCATTTCTCATGTTTTGATAGTATTTTACTGTCCCTTCTTCAATTTGACTCTTGACAGATGCGAATTTAAAAATAACATCCATTTTTTTTTTATTTTAACTTTTTAAATAGCAGAGGCTAGTTACTTCTCATCCCGCCCTCGTATTATTGTAAACTCAAAATACCAACGGGTTCTATACAACATACTTTAAACTTTTTACTTACATCTTTGGCTCCTATAAGTTTGGCCTTTTCGCGAGCCTTGTTGAAGTCTTCGTCCTGTCCAATATCAGCCATATAACAGACCACATCATAGTTCTTCTCTATCAACCTTAAAACAATAATGTAATCTTATACCTAGGTATAATAATAATATAACATTGTGAGGCTATAAAATAACAATAGGCATAGGATATAAAATAATAATAATAATTAACAACAGTGAAATAATTTTATAGATTTGTTGACATGAATATTTTACCGGCTTTATCTTACAACTTTCTATTTGTTATTGATGCAATACTAGATGTTGCCCGGATCCTCGTTCGAGCGCGGAAATCAGTTTAATCGCGCGGAAACCGTAAATTATTTTACCAGACACCAGACATACATATAAATATACATGATGTATATTTTCTCTATGGTTCTACTATAAAAACTATTTTTGTCTAATACTCATATTATGCTTAAACGTGAATAAGTAAAAGACGGATTGACACACTTTCGCATTGATAATAATATTCTAAAAAAAAAAACTAAATAAGAAAAATACCATTTTAGGATACAACTAGTATCCAAACCCCCCGAGTACGCCAAAATGATGAGTTCCTTGCCCATATTAACTTAAACTTAAATTCCAGAACTTTCCCACACCAATAACTCACTGGCTAATATTGGCCCACACCAGTCGCTTTATATAACTTCTGAGATAGCCCCTAGGGTCAAGTGACGTGATAAAACCTACAAATAGAGATTAATTACAACATCAATTACTTTCGGGAAATCTGTACAACGAATATTGTATGTCGGAAAGCGATAACAAAACTAAACATATTTGCAAATCTCGCTAACACCTGTTCAAGTTAATTGTTGATTACATTATTATTAATTTTTTTCCTTGTTTGTTTGTTTCGTGAAAGAGAAGGCAAAGAGTTTTTTCTAAGAAGCGTTGGTATATTTTAATCTTAGAATTTTTAAAACAACAAGGGTACTGAAACCGTGTCCATAAAAAAAATCGTCGACCAGAATAACTTTAACAAAATAAAAAAGTGGTTGACTATTTTATCATTTATTCATTTAAATATTTCAATACTGATATAGTATGCACACAAATCGAAATGTCTATGTTGTTTATAACATATCTGCAACATTATAATCTATAGAAACTATTATATGAATTACATTGCAATTTCATGGTGTTTTAATGCTAAAAACTGTACTAATTACACATTTCCTTTTGAAGGCAAATGTAATAAAACCGTCACTACTTTCTCTAGCGATAATAAATAAATGTATCAAATGCAAGTATGATTAATAAACTGTGTAAATATTTTAGTGGCAGAATGATTACAACAGGTGATATTATATGTAGTTGGAATGTAAGCTCATTATACAGTAGGTAGCTAACGGTGATAATAAAAAAGGGCAAATGAGTAGTCGTAAATTCGAATCATAAAGGTTAAAAACTAAAGCGCGAACTAATAATAACTCATTATTTTTGGTAAGTAACTTATAATACTTAAGGTTACATCTCCGATTCTAATCTCTAAAATATATTTAACTTAACGAAAATATTTCTCAACAATAATATTTCATGGTGATATTAAAAGTCAATAAATCTAACAGTAAAATATATTCATAAAATCTATGCGATATATTAACATAAAATTAAACGCCTCTGCATGTATCACAAACAATAGGATAGTCGCAAAATATAATATAATATTGTAAAATCATAGTTACAATACCCGGCAATAAATATTGCACATTGACCTTTGGAAAGAGAAATTCGGCTAATTTTGGTTTCATAGAGCGTTATCTTTGTAGCACACACCTATTTGACATTATGTCAGTCGTTGTTCAAATTCAATAGAGTGCAGACGCGTCCAGTTCAAAATATATATCTAGAGTTGTTAACACCCCTAAATTTGCTACAGCTGTAATTTTCCAAAAGAATTTTAAATAATTAAACATAATTTGAACACCCTTTTTGATTTTATTTTACCCGAACCTAAAGCCATAACTTATAGAAAATTTGGTGTATTTTATACAAAGAATAATAAAATTGTCAAAAGAAGCAAACCATAATTGTTTTAACAGCTCCTAATATATATCGGACTTTTTGTATTTCGTGCGTAAGAGATAACGCTCTACAAAACCGAAATTAGCCGACTGTCACTTTCCAAAGGTCGATGTGCAATATTTATTGCCGGGTACTGTATGTCCTTATTTTATACCCGAGATAGTCAACACAATGCCTATATTTTCGCTTCGCAAAGGAGCTGATTAGTCAATTTCAAGATTTTTATCTATCCTGAGTATCATTACAATCTACATCTTGGCTAAGTTTAAATTTTGGAAGGTATTTAAACATTTTATTATAGTTGACTATCATCCCTGGTAATATTTTTCGTTCGTCGATATAAAAAATACGTCAAAATGAAATTTCTTCTTTAAAGTTTACTACAAAGTAGTTACATTATAAAACTAACATGAATAAAAGTTTGAACTCAGAAGTCTAATTGACGCCCGTTTCTCTTTCCCTTTCTAACGACCATTTCCTTTCTCTTTCTACCATACGAGATTTATGCAAAACAGCTCTAGCTCATTCCTCGCGAATCTCTTATAAGCGTAAAGAAACAAAATATCTATTGAAATAATTTGGAAGTATTTTAAAAAGTATATCTCAGAATGAAAACGTATCAACTTTGTTCGAAACAGCTTGAAAATCCGAGTAACTTTGTTAATTACATTATGTAACAAAATCAAAATATACAATAAAACTAGTACTACTAAGTACCTGATAACAATGAAAATCTTAACATGCATTATAAATAGTTTAATAAATAGTTGTACTGAAATATAACGTTCGTAACTATTAAACTGCACCACTGCGATTTGATCCAAAAACTCTACTGACATGAATTACACATTTCGTTAACACATCTTCACTAATTTGGTGATAAACTGTGAAAGAGATTTTATATAAATATTTAATTCTACATTGCTCAGAATTAATATTATAATCAATAAGCTTATTAAAATGTGAAACGCAAAATATTATGTGATATTTATTAATTCATGGGCGTATATAAGGGGGGGGGTCCTGGGGGTCCGGACCCCCCACATTACTATTCATCTTACTTGTCCAATCGACAATATAATATTACTAGACGTTCCGCGCGGCTTCGCCCGCGTAAATTAGATATATTTTCATAGACAAATTAGTCCACAAAAAATAGCCTGTCTTATATGTGGCAAATAACATAAAAATTGCGCCAGTAGTCGCGAGATAAGTCCTTTCAAATAATTTCCCCCGTTTTTTACACATTTTCCTCTATTTCTTCTCTCCTATTAGTCTAAGAGTGATAAAATGTAGCTTCTAGCCTTCCTCGATAAATGGGCTATCTAACACTGAAATAATTTTTCAAATCGGACCAGCAGTTTCTGAGATTCGCGCGTTCAAATTAGCCCTTTCAAATAATATTTCCCCCGTGTTTTTCATATTTTCCTCTATTTCTTCGCTCCTATTAGTATTAGCATGATAAAATATAGACTTATAGCCTTCCTCGATAGATGGGCTATCTAACACTGAAAGAATTTTTCAAATCGGACCAGTAGTTTCTGAGATTAGCGCGTTCAAACAAACAAACAAGTTTTTAGTATTTGTCGTTATAGCGGCAACAGAAACACACAATCTGTGAAAATTTTAGATGTCTAGCTAACTAGCTGTATCTCAAGAACCGCTGTTCTTGAGATACAGCTTGGAGACAGGCGGACAGACATCTAAGTCTTAGTAATAGGGTTCCGTTTTTACCCTTTGGGTACGAAACCCTAAAAATACTTTTGTTTTCCTAAACACAGTCATTACCTATTTGCTGCTGCGGAACCCTTCATGGGCGGAGCCAACTCGCACTTGGCCGCTTTTTTACATTAGGGACCCCCCCCTTATCAGAGCTATATATACGCCCGTGTTTATTATGATAAAATGTTTAGGCCTCGTTATGTCTTATGCAGTGAAGATGAATCGGCATAGACAATGTATTCCATAGACAAACGCAAAGCTCTTTTTTAATCTGTGTCTGTTTAATCCGGCCTGTAACTCATTGAAAATCACGTCTATAATCTAGAACTGAGATAAATTGGGGACTTAATTACTGTATTATCTCCATTATTGCTGACTATTTCAAAGTTTTTAGCACTAAGTTTAACAGTATGAATCCGAAAACTTACACTATGTCTAATAGAGAAAAATACATAACGAGAGTGTCACCGAGATAAAGTAAGCACTCATTTCAAATCCGCCATTATTTCTAGTCAAGTTTCAAAGATCGAACAATACAAATATTTGTCATACTCAGTGGCGCAGCTGCTAAGGGGCAAGCCGCAAAGCCCCTCCATCTCGGATTTACTATCTATAAATTGTAAATGTTTTGTAGCCATTATTATTTTAAGAGGTATCTCTCAGAGTCAGTAACGTTATACTTTACCGACTAACATTTGTAAAAATTTATTGGCACGGAAATCAAATTTCCAAATATGCCTCTCTTGGGAGTTGCGTCACTACTGGTTGCGGCCCTAATTTGTCGCCCCGGGTCCTCGGTTACCTAGCTACGCCACTGGTCATACTTTCATCACTGATCTACAGGATGTTATCTCGATGACTTAGCTGTCAGGGTCTTAGGCGGTGAGAGAGCTGAGGTCTGAGAGGAAGTTGTCCGGGGTCAGGATGTGGGATGAGCCGATGATGACCTCCCAGTTCTTTAGGGCGGAGGTCACTTCGTACGCGCAACGGATCTCGGAGAACGATACACCTGAAATCAAATGTTCATAATGAAGTTATTGACAGTTATGATCTCTTGGCGAAACTGGAGGGGGTAATGTTTATAATATATTTAACAAAAACTTAAAATATATTTCAGTTGTATGATCATTGTCACTGTTTGATCTACCAAAAACGTATCATTGTTTAATCGTGATTAAACATTTAACGATAGTTTGATCACTAAATTACCCCACGAAAGAGATAAAAATACTTTTTAGAATTGTTTTTTGGCGAGTACGAAGTAACGATTATACTCATATGCTTAAATATTATGACAATATTTAGGGTTGAAAGAATATATAGATAGATAAAAAATGCTGCGCTAATGTATTGTAAGCTAATTACTAACTTACCACCAACGATGAAGACAATAAGACGCGGCACGTTCTTGACGGTCTGCTGCGCCTTATCCTTGTGCCAGTGCCCGTAGCGCACGCTGAAACAAAACTCATTTATTCAGTCATTGACATCGTGTTGAGAAATTATATCAAAAGTTTTATTTGTTACTGCTATGCAAATTGAAGAAAGAAACGTTTCACAAAGCTTTTCTTTCACGTTATAAAAACAAAAGATTGCCCGATAATAAACTGTCAGTGTTACAATAATTATTTCATATTTTTACTGGGGCCATGCTAAGCTGGCTACATAAAATCACGCACGGACGCGCGTTTTTTGTGCGGGCAGATTCAGCGGGCGTCGTATGTTTTCTCAAACGCTATTTCTGAACGCCCTAAGTGTCTACACACCATGCCAAAGTTCCTCGGTGCAAATTCCGCATGATTACGTCAGCAATGTCAAACGCATACAATATGACGCGACGGAATTTCGGCATGGTGTGTCATCGGTAATTTCAAATACATTGCAGGCGGAATCAAAGCGAACTATCGCCGCGGAAATTCGGCATAGTGTGTTTAACACTTAGGATGATGTGCTAGATGTTATATTATGGCATCCTTCAACTTTTCACTGACTGCATGCACGCAAATATACTATAATTGTGAAAATAACACAAAGGGAGATCGCAGACGGCACAGTTTTTGTGTGATCGAGTCTGCGGCGCACATACAGTCTGCATGGCCGCGCCATGACTGTATGTGCGCCGCAGACTCGATCACACAAAAAGTGTGCCGTCTGCGATCTCCCATAGTATACTGACCTGGTGGGCGCCTGGTATCCGGATGACTGAGCGCGGCCCGCCAGGAACGGGAAGTGGCGCTGGTCAAGCTTCTCATCAATGGCCTCTTCCATTATATCCTGTCAAGTCATTACTTATATGAAATCTTTTATTACAACTACACTATGTTACAATGACAGTGCGTAGATTTAGAAAACTATGCAAGATTGATTTAGAGCCGGGACACTAAAACACGACGCGACGTCGTACGGCGTCGTGCGACGTCGTGTCGTGGGAATCTACGACGCGCGTCGTAAAAAACTAACAGTTACGACACGATATCGTACGACGTCTCACGACGTCACGTCGTAGAAACTCATCTTTGAATTTCTACGTGAATTTCTACGACACGATGTCGTACGATGTCGTACGATGTCGTATCGTAGTTTTTTACGACGCGCGTCGTAGATTCCCACGACATCGTGTCGTGTTTTTGTGTCTTGGCCCTTAGAGCCACCGGGACGCCAGCGTGACGTAGCCAATGACGTTAGCATGGCGACGTCCAAGCAACGTCTGGCATCTCTACGTCGCCACAGAGCGCTCTTTTTCTTAAAGTTAAGATTAAAAAGACCGCTTTGCGACGACTTAAGTACCCCGCAAACGATCAAATTTGTTTGACAAACATGCTTGATGTAATTTACGTTAGTGCAGACGATCAAACGCGCATCAAACAAGTTTGTCAAACAATTAGCTAGAATCGGTTCACGAGATCATGAGATCTTGTTTGACAAATACAGCGGTACACGTTCAAACACGTTTGTCAAACGCTACGCAGATCCAAATTTTCTTCAAACACGTCAAACACGTAGTTTGTTTGACAAACTCTTCAAACAAAGCTGTACACTATCAAACTGTTTGACAAACACGTAAAATTTGACAAACAATTTGATCGTTTGCAGGGTACTTTAGAGGTGACATGGTAACGTTACTGGCTACGTCGCGATGGCATCCCGGTGAGTTATGGCCCTTAGTTTAAGCTGTTTTTACAAATCATCAAATCAATTATTGAAATCGGAGGAAGGAGATCATAATTGTTTGGCTTTACCGTAGTCAGGTACTCGTGCATTACATTACCTTAATGACTGGAGTCCATCGCGACATCTGGTAAGTCTGCTCGGTGATTCTCTCCTTGCGCGGCACCTGGTACTGTTTCTTCCGGTTACCCTGAAGTATACACCAAATAACCAAATACACCAATTAGTGAAATTCAAATTTGGATTATATTACAAAATTTATTTAATTCTTGCTTCATTTGTGTTATCGGTTATAATTCTTTGTTCATATGAAATAGAAGATCCAATATTTTGACACAGGATTAACAATAAGCTTGATTGGCATAAGGCTTATCTGCTCAAAACTCTTGCTAATATAATTGCTAAGTCATCAGGTTTGTGCTAAGCATAAATTAACAATTGGGATGAAAGTGCCTAATGTTGTAATTTGTAATAACAATAGTAACATGAGTCACAAATAAAAATAAATAAAGTTTTTACTATTTATAGAGCTCTAACTGCCGCACTCGGAGACATATTATGATTAACCTTCAATTTAATGAAGAGTTTGACAGATAATGTATGAGCCTTATGGCAACATTTTAAATTAATTTCATTTAAATCAATTAAGTAATAAATGTTCCACTCTCAGTGCGGCAGTAAGAAACGACGATGTGTATTACTCGGTTAAGTCCGACGCTGGCAAACTGTTAAGCGGAACTTCTTAAAAAAGAAGACAAAGGAGACTCACGTCAACGACGACGTTGAGGCCGAGGTTGGCGAGGTTGAGCAGCGCCTGCTTGTCCTGCGGCTCGAGCTGCGCGTGCGTCACCAGCTTGTTGAGGTTCTCCTCCGAGATGCCGTTCTTCGACATTATGTACAGCGCGATTATGCGCATCTTGTCATAGTTCTTCACGTTCTGCGGAGCAAAATTATAATTGAAATTCGAACTTGAGTGAAAAAAAAGTCTGGTCGCAAAGCACGTTGCAAACTTTGTACATTCATACACCTACGTAATATATTGCTGCACAGTGGTCTGCTTTCGTGCAAGAGTTAGGCGCAGCGCAGACGACAGACTATCCGTGACGCACTTTTTAGTCTGTGGGAAATATAACCTATGCAATTATATGCAGTAACGCACACGACGCGCAAAAATCCGCATATAATTGCATAGGTTTTATTTCCGCTAACAAAAAGTGCGTCACCGATAGTCTGTCGTTTGCGCTGCGCCTTAAAATATACGAAACGATACTTTGAGTCGAGTCAAACTCGGTCTTTGAGAAACAAGTATACAGTTTTACACTTTTAAAATTCAATTAACAATATTTACCTGGTCCAGAAGCACCGGCACAATACTCCTCATGTGGTCTTTGATCTTCTCACCCTCAGCATCAGTTCCCATGGCAAGGTCCTAAAATATACAAAAAAACTTTAATCACTCAACTATACAGTAAAGATTGATGAAAAACTAGCATGTAATGATTAACACTGCAAGTGTCCACTAACCCCATTACTAATAATAAAAAACAAATAGAGAACTTAATCAATATGAGAACTAATTGTCTAAGATGTTTTATCTCTCGAATACCGAGTTCTATGGCGCCATTTAATTTTTAAATATTTTTTTTCCATTTTTACAAAATTGCGCCAATCAGCAATGAATTTAGTGCATTCTTTATGTAGCCAACTTCATACTCTTTAAAATAATGGATTGCACAAACGAAATTAAATCTTTAAATACACATTAAAATAAGTTACAAAACTGCGCGAGGTCGAGTGCAGCCAGGAGGCTCGTTATCGAGCCGGTGGGGTTCGAGTGACATGACAAAGACAGTGAATTTCTTTTAATCTAACCTTTGTAACTATTTTTAATAATGGCAACATATTAGTAAACACTGATCCAGATCAGTGGAATGGCAATACCAGTATTGCCATTCTACAATATTGTTCCGAAAAAGCCATTTTACCTGTTCAACCTTGCACAGCTTATCAACATAGCCCTGGTAGGCCTTCATGCAGTCCTCGGCGAGTCGCAGGTGCGTTGCGTACTTCGACAGCTCCTTCTGGTACTGCGGCATCTTCTTGATCATCTGAGACAGGTCGCGCATAGACTGCTTGTCTCCTGAGAAGTAAGATTTGATTACTATAGGGCACACAAAAGTTTAAGATCAATGATTAAATGTATATGCTATAATATATAGGTAGTGTTTTTTGGTGTCTATGGTGAGGCAAGGAGTCAGTTAGAGAGGCGGGGCGGGAGCGTGTACGCGGAAGACGCTATTAGTAAGTAAGAGTTCAGACGGATTGTTATTGGTAAATATTGTATAGGTTCATGTTACTTTGGCAAACCCTTTTTTCAAAAGTTACCGTATCATAATCATGCTAAAAGTATAGTGAAAAAAGTACCTAAGTATATGAAAAAAAGTTTAAACTTTAATTTAAATAGTGTCAAAATGCAAATATGTAAATTGTAGGTATTAGCTTTTCATTGGCTTTGTAACAAGGCTTTTTAGCCAAGATGTCGATGTGAGGGCGGGGCTTAAGAGACCATAGACAATACCTCCACCCATGCGTTTGGACTCAGTGAACTTCTTGAGGTTCTTGGTGACGGAGGTGGAGACGACGGCGATGTGCTGGTGGCGCAGCTCCAGCCACAGGTCGTCGTTCTCGTCCAGCAGCACCTCCTTCATCTGGCCTTGAGATGCCTCGTATCTGCCCATAGACAATATTACAATAGAGTAAAAAAGTGGCATACCATTATATTATTTCAGATGATTTAGCAACAATAAATTGACATTTGCTGGTGATAAATGTAAAACTATCAGTTTTATATTTTTGCATAAATGCGTGGCCAAAAGTTACGTGTCGAGTTAATCTTAAGTCTTGATGTAATTTGTAACTTTTGGCCTCTCTATACCCTTTGCCTTATTATTATTAAAGCATTGCTGTATTTCAAAAAAGCATATTTTAAATAAATATTTTTAAACATCTTAGCGCGAAGGCGCATACTTTTTAAGGCATACACGCAACGGAGTGCCCCTTATACTAAAATCCGGTAATAATAATTATTTTTTTCCTCACAAACAATCTTAATGGATAGATAACATTATTATTTATTAATCAGCATAGTACATACATAGGTCTGCGAGGAGCTGGTATTTGTGTTAGGCCAGAAGTGTGTGATACAAATCGACAGGTCCCGAACAGGATGCTTTCTACATACCTGTAGACGTCATTCTCAATCGGCAGCAAGTCATACGCCATGGCCTGCAGCGTGAGCTCGTGCAGGAGCGGCGACACGCAGTCGAACCCGCGGTCCAACACTAGCAGCTGCGACCGCGCCTTCTCCGGACCCTCACCCATGGTTGGCTCGTCGGCCTGAAGACAACGTTGAACGTCATATAAGGCTAAGGTCATAGTCCCACGATACTAAATAAAAAGTGGTGTCCTAATAACTAGTGCAGGGGTTCCCAATCTTTTTCAGCCCTCGACGCAGTAACAAATTTAATATTTTGTAACGACGCTACACCCTTTATTTGAAAAAGATGCAGTCAAAATAAGTAGGCACATTCAATGATAATATTTTGTTTCTTTAATTTTCTTTTTTGAGGATTGACTCACGGCGCCCTTCTTTACTTTTCAGGGCGCCGCCGCGCCGCTGCGGCACACATTGGGACTAGTGAGTAGCTGGCTTGTTTAATTCAAAAATCACTTCTTTATACACATGGTCCAGCCATAAAGCTCGTAGAAATTGCTCCAATGACCTAATTCTTCTTCTCTTTCGTTGATGGGCGAACATATTGCTATTTCGTTTCCGCAGGTACACGATATTTTCCGTATTCCGTACAGACAGGCACAAATATTGGGAGGTATGTAAGCAGTGAAAGAGACAAAAAGCGGAAGGAGAATGTACGATTTCTAAGTGCTTTATATACCATTTAGTGATTTATTTGATTTCAAGTTGGTAATTCCTCTGATCTCCAGATTATATGAGGCACTCACGCGATGCGTCATCTTCATCAAATGCTGACGCAATTTATATACACACTGGAATTTATTGTGTATTTACAGATTACTAAAAAATCTTACATATTAGTTATTATACTCATTAAAAAAGATAACGCACCTTGTATGCATCCAATTTCTGCTGTATCAGCTGAGCCAGCTCCACATTGCGCTCCCAGTCACTGCAATAAAACACAATATCCAAAATTAATAAAGTTTTACTAAATAAATAATATAATATAGCTACTCAGGGCCTGTTTCACCACTTTCTGATAAAGTGGCGAATAGGCTATTTAGAACTTTTTTGACATATTCTCCATACTTTATATGTCAAGTTAAGTGGTGGATAGCCTATTTGGCACTTATCAGGAAGTGGTGAAACAGGCCCTAAGTCTTTTATTTTTACTACTCGTATTAATTAACTGAAACCAAGAAGTAGTCTAGATAAATATAGAATTGAATATAAAAGTCTTTGAAAAGATTACACAAATCTAATCAAATTCTAACTGAGACTTGTTTATTTTTAATGAGGTAGAGTGTAGACCAACTAAGAACAAAGCTAAATTTTTCTGTTGAGGTGCAGTAATTTTTCAGCACAAATCACACCCGTCATTTCTTACACCTTAACTCACCACCACTCTTCTTGCGATGACAAGTCATAATGGCGTTGGTGGCACCAGAGCTGTGCTAGGCTGTGTAGTGTGTTGTGCAAAATGTGTTTTTTAAAAACCAATAGAATTGCTTCATTTGCCTGACCTCGCTCAGCACAGCGATTCTACTGAATCTTAAAAGAATATTTCTTTCCATTTTAAATTTTTTATTATTAAAAAACTAAACTGTCCCACTGCTGGGCAAAGGCCTTCTGTCTTTCTCTCTCCTGCGCCACCACTGGCCCTGGCCAGCCTGGCTGGTATGCCTCGAGCTCATCGCGCCATCTTTGTCTAGGCCGAACTCTGGTGCCCAACTGCCCACTCTGTTCAAATGCTTGCCCAGCAGTCCAGGTCCGGTCACCCGCCCAATCCCACTTTAGCTTGGCAGCCTTGACACCTACATACTTGTTCCATTTCAAATACTTTACTATTACTAACCTGCGATATCTTACTGACGGATATTCCCCGAGAGTGGCGCACAGGGTCGCGATCTGCTCCGCGATACGCTCCATGTTGGCGTTGCGCGTCTGTGTGAGTGCCGGGTTGTACATACACTGGAATGTCTCGGGGGAGTCCAGGGAGAACACCTGTATAGAAGAATGTTTTATAATCTGCATAACTATTAATAAAAAGAAAAACTAAAATCCAGCTGCTTTGTTGTACTCTAACAAATTGACAAATCTTTGACCTCTAATTTTAAAACCATTTAAAGCGTGGAGAATTCCAACTTAATCACGTTTTGCACAGTTGGGTAAAACTACATAAATTATAAAAAAGAAAGTTAAAAAGAAAAACTAAAATCCAGCTGCTTTGTTGTACTCTAACAACTTTGACAAATATTTGACCTCTAATTTTAAAACCATTTAAGGCCCGGATAATTCTAACTTAATCACGTTTTGCACAGTTGGGTAAAACTACATAAATTATAAAAAACAAAGTATTTTAGAAGCATCATAATGCAGGCTGATTGTTATAAAACAGCAGGTATAAAATTTTATCAAAGAGCATAAATGGTGGTCTTCATTGAACTATTTAAAAGTTAGTAAGTCTTACAAATATTCACCTGACTTTCGTAAGGCAAGAAAGCAATGTTGATCTCCTTTAAGGTTTTGATTTTCCTAGCGGCTGACGACTTGCACAATTCATTGAATAACTCCTCAGGACACACTTAGTATGGCAGCGTGAAAATAGTTTAAAAGCTTAAGACTAATAGTAAAATCTAGTATCTACTGTGGTTTAAATGGCCCCCTCGTTAGAAAATGTCAGTAAAGCTGAGATTTTAGTCCGTTATTTTAAAAGGAACAAACCTGTTGTTCATATGGTATATAAGCAATGTTGATTTCCTTTAATGTTTTTATATGTTTTGCTACAGGACTATGTGATAATTTTTCAAATAGTTTATCAGGACAAGCTGTAAATACAAAACAAAAATGTAAAAAATAAAATAAACAAAAAAGTTGAAATGAAAAAGAATGATGCTAAAAATATTGTATCCCATACCTTCAGTGAAGAATACATGGGCTGCCTTATACATGATGCGGTTACCGACAGAGAAGTCGTTAATTAGGGCATTCACAGACTTTTCTTGTGGTGTGATTAGGTAAATGCCGTCCATGGTGTACAATGGTTCTCTCTTCTTGTGAATATCTTCCACCACTGGTAGACAAATTAAATTAGTTTAACTATTTGAAGCTGCAGGTACTTAAGATTTGCTTACTCGGGAAATAATTTTGGCAATAATTGCTCGGCGACACGAATGGAGCGATCTGGAGCAATTAGTGGAGCAATTTATTTCATATCGCTCTATGTCATATTGCTCAAATATTCGATGGCCACATCACTCAATATTGTATTGCGCAATATTGCTGCTTGTTGCCACAAATTGCTTGATGTAGCCGTGACGTCAAACTTCAATGTTGACGAGAATTGACTGGAGTTGAGCAATTTTAGTTGCCCATATAAGCGCACCATTAGGCATAAGCACAGACATTCTATGTCTGTGGGCATAAGGTATATAACTAGGTGTTAGTGTAATACAGCTCTGTTCAACAAAGCTGGACTAGTAGTTTTTTTACAAACAAAACACGTCTTATTACACTTACATGTAATCCCCTCAGCAGAAATGTCATGCATCTTGCAGCATGCTGAAACCATCCGCATGGATAGCTGGTCCACAATAAGAATGCGCCATTCAATGCGCTGAGACTCTTTGCCTTTGGGACCACGATAGCGGATCACCTCATTCATAATCTCTGCAAAAGATAAATTTCGGCGCACTTATTAGCTTATGGCTGTTTTATATGATGTAAAATTGTAGCTAAACTTTTAAAAAGACTGGAAGTTTTTAGAGTTTAAACTACTCTAAACTCTAACCGATTCATGGCTCATTTATTTAATCCTTCGATCGTGGATTCTTGGAAATCTATTGTTATTCTATTGTGTCTTGCTTACCGGTGAGCTTATGGCTTGATGAGTTAATGTTGACAGAATATTATTGATTAGAATTTTAAGTAGCTTGTTTATCTTTTATTAAAACTATTACATAAGTTAAAGAGATCCAATATAGCTAAGTTAATAAAACTTTGTTGAAAAGAGAAAATAATTTAATGCCTTACAACATTTTATTTAATTTTAAGCTAACAATCACTATAGTCAGATTTATGAAACTCTGCCAATGCAAATTACAATGCAGCTGAATTGATGCAATGCAACTAGAAAGGTAAAAAAAAAAGGTTTTGGTATCAAGCCTTCAATATTATGTAATAATATATTTTTGAGGCACTAGAATTTATTTTTATTATTAGCTCTCATCGTTAAAAGTATATTGTATTATAGTATCTAATATCTATTATCTACCATTTGAATTCAAGTTTTTCATATTATATTATGACCTTGTGGTTTTAATTCTGTATTTTAATATAATATCTTGGAACATGTTAAATTTTGTTTATTGCTTTAACTCCCAAGCGGCCACATGCGGCCGCGATAACAATAGATAAGCTATTGTGTCTGGTTTTTCCACGACCGAGGTATTAAATATTACTATATTATAACAAATAGACTCAAACACAAAATGTCAAGGGTTACAAAGGAAAGACTGTATTTCATAAACAAAGGATTGTGTTTATGGCTGTGTACTTTCAGTAATGAGATTGTGTATAAAAGCATGAATTTCTGTAAAAGGTTCAATATTGCAGTGTTCTCTAAGTATTTTTAGCATTGAGCGGCGAGGAGTAGGCAGTATTACGTTAATCCATCCATTACCCACACCCAAGATAAAGTGTCATAAGAAAATCAATAATTTGTACTCAGAATGAACTGCACAAATGTAAACCTACTTTTAATGTGATTGAGAAGAGAGTTGAGTAATTAAAGTTTTTAAGTATGAATTTGATGTGAGAGCCGTAAGATATGGGGTATTATTGATAATTACAAAAAAGTACAAATTCGTGTCTACTGCGAACTTGCACAATATTCTTTCAAATAACTAAAATAATTTTGGTAACGAAAATGTATTATAAACAAAATATCCGTTTCTCTGTTTGACGCTATTTTTTAATTAAATATTAGTCATCGCATCGATAAGTATAAAGATTAGTCTACGAATTTATGTTGATTTATCATGAAGGGGCGGACGGTGAAGGTGCAATACAGTAAAAGCGTAACTACTGAATTATCTTACTTACTTTGTCCAACAAGGGTTTTTAAAGCCATCTTTAAATACAAAATATACCAACAATTTTAAAATACAAATACGGCAATCGCGAACTCGAAATTGAATTGCGAAAGCGAATGCGAATCAGAAAATCAAAAATGCCTTTTTGTTGTCAAATGTCAATTATAAATGTCATACAAAACTGACAGCTATATTTTATCTGTCATAAGCAAAAGTCATGAGCAAATGAGAAAATTGCCACTGGCAAAAAAGGAAGGTTTTAATCCTCCCGTTTCTAGTTTGGTTTCTATTTGGGTTGTTTCTAGCTTTTATGTGACTTTCGAAAAAGGAGATAGCTACGTATACGTTCTATAATCTATTTTCTTTTCAATGTTATCGCTATGGAGTGTAGATGAAAGGAGGACTATCTTATGTGGGGGATACCGGATATTTGAAAAAGTGTCCAGCTGTACGCAGTAAATAACAGTTGAAAAATCGTCCACGAGTAGCGCTAGCTGCAGCCAAAGGGTATGGAATGAATTATGGAGTGTAGGAATAAATGTAGCCGTTGGTGACGAAATATAAATTATTACTGGAATATAAATTATTACTAGAATTACTGGGTTAATACCTACAAATAATAAAATCTAAGGAAGAGTAACTCCGTCAAAAAACATGCTCCAAAATACTTGTCAAAAAAGTGTACCTTAGGTACACATTTCAATACATTTGCAATATTTAGGTGACCTTGAGCGGTATAAAGGCTGACGTTACATGACAATTCGAAAGGAACCAAATTTTAAACGGTAATAGTATGGGAGTTAAGTTTCCTTAGTTTTATTATTCGTAGGACTTATAGGACAGGACGTAGGACGTAGTAGGTTACGTAGGACAATATATTTTGAAAAATATAACCTAAAATAGCTGAAATAAAAGTTGCTAAAATATGATTTAAAATTTACCTTGTTGCTACTGTAGCGCCACCTTAGTTTAGTTTAGTTTAGCTTTAGTTTCACCCTAATTTAACGCATTTCCGGGGACACTTTTTACATACAGAGATATTCCTCCTCTATCTACACTACACTCCAGTCTCCATAGTTATCCTTATCGCCAAAGATATTTTACCTGCGAGGCTGCGCATCGCGAAATAGTCTATGGTTTTAGCCTGTCCCGACCATAAACGTATGATGCTAAAGACCAACAAAGAGTGCGAGAGAGAAGAAAATCCTTTATGGAATTATAACAAGATGCAAAGAGAGAGGCAGTCTAATGAAAACTTTAACCACTTTCATTTGACAGGTCGTCACCAAGTCGTCACCCGTTTTTATGCCCTTTCGGTATTTGCAATTTATTGTTTAAATCCTTTATTATTTTCGACAAATACTATTACATGTAACAATGGTAACTTGTTCTGTGAGTGATTGCAGTGTAAATCATAGGAGTAATCCTGAAAAATATACATTTCACAGGTAATTAATCTTCATGTCCTAATTGCTACGATGTGTTTATTTTAGCTATATTCTGTCTATATTTCTCTATTTCAAATAAAATATTGTTTATCCTCCCCTTTACTTTCATATTTTGCATAACTAAAGGTACTATTGTTCTTAAATTACACGATTTTTAAAGAAACATTTTTCATTAAAATTGTTTACATATACGCTAGGGCTTGAATCAAATTTATCGATATGCCTATCGGTATTTAACAAGAACATAAAACTAATCTAAAAATGTAATGGGGGTGTAAGGGTATTATGATATGTATTTAATTTAAGAATAAATAATATACTATGTTTGTCGTTTACTTTCAACTTTATATTTGCATTTCTATTAATGTAAGAGCTGATTTGTCAGATAGTTTTTACCTGAATAACAAGTAAGTAACTTTAAAATGTGTATTATTATTTACCGTTATAAGAACCTCATGTTATAACATATCCGACGATTGAAAAAAAGACGGGTTGCACTCCGGGAGTGCCAGCAGAAGTGAAAACTTGATTATTAACGTTGCGCATTTTTTTAACCCATTTTTTATAAAAATCGATTATTAAAAAATCGTTTTTTTATTTAATCGAAACCCTTACAATCAATTCAAGTTTGAGTTCGACACAAAACACTACTCTCCAACCGTCTTACGGTTTTTCCAAGGTTTTTCGATCAGCACGAGAATCTGACGCGAGTTTCACAGTTTTTACCCATCCCACAAAAGTGCTCAACGCCGCTAAAGAAGTTTTCACTTCAAAAATTACCCCAACCGAAAATGTGTATCTACTTTTCAATCGTCCCCTTTTTACTGCCAAATAAAATATATGATACCTAATTTGAATTACAAAATCTGTCAAAGTTGCATATTATTTATTTCTCATAGAAACGCAGGTAAAATAACTCGATCGGACAATACTATCGATAGTAAAATATACATCACTAGCACACGCACACATTGACAGATCAAAAATCGTCACGCATTTTCGGGTTGTCAGGTGGTCTATACGACAGTATATATTATAAGTCTATGGTCCCGACCGGGACGAATAAAAAAAAAAAGTCTATGGTTTTAGTAAGTTTGACAGCCCGTCAAGTGACAAAAATTCGTATTTCGCCGCGCGCAAAGAGAATATAATCACTACGTTTAGTTTTAGCCGCACGGCGCGCCACAGCGCCAGTTTTTTATGTGTTTTCGTCGGTGTTGGATGTGTAAACGTCATTGATAAAATTTAAACATTACGTGTGCGCTTTAATTTTTTTTATATTATTATAATTTGAAAAAGGTATTACAATATTAATTGGACCTAAATACTCATAGTAGCTGTTACTAATTTTATATAAATTACCTGTTATAGTTTAAAAGGAATATTCAAAATAATAAAAAATAAGAGCTTTTATTAAATATTCTTAGTGAAAGAATTTAAACAAGTAGATCGTATTACTATTACCGATATTTTAATACCGAAGTCGACCA
Organism: Polyommatus icarus; assembly: GCA_937595015.1. Taxonomy (NCBI): domain Eukaryota; kingdom Metazoa; phylum Arthropoda; class Insecta; order Lepidoptera; family Lycaenidae; genus Polyommatus; species Polyommatus icarus. The sequence continues at coordinate 6,245,239 of OW569328.1, read as the reverse complement.
TAATAATATCAATAATTATTGAGCGGTCCAATGTAAACAAACAATAGAACTTATTATCTTACTAGGCAACTTACATAATTTAATTAGGTATTAGTAAATTGTTATGTTTTCGAGGGTTTTAGTTACAATTATAATAATACCAATATAATATAGTTACCATTGAAATTGTCAATTTAATTCGACGTTAGTCAATCAAAAGACGATAGTTCGTCATGAGCAATGTTATTAGCTAATTCAATCGGGAGTTTTAAAATATTAAGGAAACAAGACCTAGGTACTCATATTGTGAAGGTAGATGAATAAAAAAACAATTAGATACCTACTAGTATTTACTTAAACTATTATTTCAAATGCAAGAGTTTAGCGATTACAATTGAATGTAAACGCGATTCATGCAAAAAGATTCTGTCCCCGTCGAATCAATGCTATTAGATTAGCATAGTTGTCTTTTTATCGGCTGCAGTGAAAGTGAGGTGCGGTTGAGCACTCGGTACTTGGGCAGTGTTGTGGCAAGTGGCAATGTGTATAGTGCGTACATAATTGTTTACACTAGTGTGAAGTGTCCGCAAGATGAGCAGGGATGATCGAGTTGTGATACCATATCCGTGTCATGTAGAAGGCTGGCTGGATAGATGCGGTAAGTTTTTTACTACGGAAACGATAGTTCCTTCATATTTATAATCGTGTGATTGTAATCATTTTAATAATTATTGCTTTGTTGGTTACAAATTACAATGAAGTCGTAGATTACCAATAGTAACATTGCAGCTTACACCTAGACATTCGATTTTTTATCGACCAAATGTAATTAGTAGTGGGTAATAATTATCGTCATTCATCGATATTGTTATTTGTTATCAGTAGAAAACAGCACCCGGAACATTAATTAGTTACCAAGTCAGGGAAGTTAGATCGATCATCGAGCCTGCTAGCTACTACTACTACTACTAGCTGGTAGCAACCAGAAAGCGTGAACGAAGGTACAGGAGACACTGCCGCTTCACCCTAGACTCAAAACAGGAAATGTAGAAATCATAACTTTGTCTTAACTCCAACTTGGTCTAAATAACGTGGAGTAGCCTTTGCTGCTGGTTATCAGCAGTATGAAATATAAGCATGGAACCCAGAAGTTTAAGTAATAGAAATCGACGCCCGGTACAATAGTCACTTGCCTTGTCCAAGCAATAGATAAACCTATTTATCCCATCTCTTCATCTGTATTTAAATACGAAATACTGACCCAAGGTACTGAAAAGCCATATTCAGCAGATTTTACTTGAAATAGGCTATAGGACAAACAAGTAAGAAAAGTTAGACCCAATCATTTATCAACAATGTTTCAGTTTCCTCAGTCCTCACTTTAATCCATCAAGCCCCATATAAGGACACCGGTGACCGCGACAACAATGGAATAACAATAGATTTCCAAGAATCCGCGATCAAAGGATTAACTAACATTGCACGAAAATGATCTCTAGTAAACATAGATAATTATGTAACATACATGGTATGAGTATTAATTATTATACTGATAAGTGATAAATATTATGATGTAATCGATCGTGTAATGAAAAGTAAAAGTACGAAACTTGTTGCCTTTGCCCGTTGTAGGAAATTTGGTGTAAAGTTGGTGTAGGTTGTATGTATTTAGTTGCAGGTAAAAATCTTGGTATCTTTGCATACTATGCTTCATAAATCATACATAATATGAAAGTCTGCAAGTATAGTACAAATAATTATGCGCATTGTTTGTTTTGTATAGGTAAGAGAATATATAAGTAGCTGGCAGTCAATACCTACTCGTGTAACTGATGTAAGTTTTTTGGAACTCAAAATATAACCTTATTCCCTATTAACTCGGTACATATAGCTACACTAGTGACCTTACAAAGTCAGTCTCTAAAATTATTATAGTCCCTCTAAAGGACGAAAGAAGGAAAATATCTTGAGAAATGTTTCAAGTTAAAAAAAATAGAACTTGAATAACAAACGGTTAATGCTCTCCAGATTCCAACAGAACATCCAAAAATGTAAATGGGTATTGAACGTGCCCATACAATGCACAATGCCGAAACACACTGGTACAGGGAACCATGACATAGGCGATGGCCTCATTCGGCAATTGTACCCAATAAAAACCACAATAAATCAATGTTTAGGTGTCCTAATTGAAATGATTCCTATTCAAATGCAGAAGATACAATTACAGTTACAAAATATGTCTGACATAAACTTTGCGAAAAGCTCTGGCAAGAATAACAGACTGTAATGAAAAATTTTAATATTTCTTCTATGGTCCAAAATCCAAACCGCCAATCTTTAAAAAAATTGCTGAGATTTCAAGATCTTTTGAAGTTCTCTAAAGATTTAAAAACTAGGCTACCTAATAACAAGAGTCTAGCTAGTAAAACAGGCAAGTTAGGTACGTGTTAAAACTAATGAAATCGATTCTTTAAATTCTATGGGAAAACCCAACTCTAATTAACGTTTTATAAAATGAACGATATTCGATCGTTCTCATTTTCAAACTTTAAATTCACATAACACTTTTTGCCTCGTAGCATTAATTACTATGTTGAGTGGCGCAATATTGTCTCATGCGAGTTTTTGTGGAGTATGCGAGTCGACACATGTATACTTTGTATTAATAATTAAATACACATTATTAATTGCGAAAGTGCTTAATTTATCCAACGATAGAAAAAATCGCTGACATTATCTGTATTCTGTTCGTGTTAATTACTGTCTGCAGAAAAAAAAGACAAGAAACTTCTGAGAGTGCAGGTTGACCGCTTACGCCCTAGATAGAGTGAAAACTTATACTATTTGGTTTCTAGCAAGTTGCGGTTCAGCTGACTACCTGATCGAAACACTTTCTAGTCAAATAAGATCCTTTACGTTGAAGACTATGAATAAAATATAAGATTAAGGTTCGGTTGATTTAGGCTTGTTTGCGACCGATCAAAAGTTCATTCAAAGCAAGCTTTTTACTGCTCATTACCGTGTAGTTCTAGAATATTTCAAATAAAAGTTTTAATTTTTGTCGATACAAACAGGCTAGTTTCTCAATATCAGAATTTTTGCCAATGTTACTCTACACTGGCTTAAGCAAAATTCACACATAAAAAGTGGTTTCCAACGAAAATACATAGTGCTTTTCATACAACTTTTTTGCATATCATTTGTATGGATGTGTGGTGGAACTAATATTTGAAATATTTAGGCCAATGGATAAATAGTGATTGCGTGCCTAACCATGCATATCATTACTGCACAAACACACATGCAATTGATTGTTAGAAAATCCCATGCAGATTTTCACATCATTAAACCATCGAAGTGAAGTAATCTTCTCGTTATACTTTGAATTAATCCATTCTTTGCAGTATGAAGACATCGTAATAATAGATTTACCCATAATGTAGGTTATAGTTAACAAATAACAATACAAATCAATATTCAATAGCTTTTACCTGTATTAACAATACAAATCGATATTCAATAGCTTACAGGTATATAAGCTATTGAATATCGATTTGTATTGCCAGTACAGTTTAACTAGGACTGTACAAATTATTCAAATAAATATTAATTAGCAATCCTAAATTTTCGTACATTACCGATGTTGCCCAATATGGACACTTCACATTGGACTGTTTTATAAAAAACTCTAAACAGCTTTGTGTGATCATTTGACCTGGAAAAATAACATGTCGTCACATTTTTTTACCACTACAGAACCCGAACATCCCAAAGAACTCATCCAGTCACGTCGTGTCATCAACAACTTTGCAATAAGCTGAGAGCATTTCAAGATTCCGTTGCGGTCCGTGTTCAATTGCTAGAAATCGTGCTCTATTTTCCTGGAGCTCTTCAGTAGTGGTCATATTATGTCCTCGTTATACTGCATCAGCCAAAATCTAAATTCTTCGGTGTCGACGTAGATATCGAGTGTAGTCCACTTTAAGCATCTACAAATATAACATGCTCTCCATCGACAATGGGCTACATCGTGGGATTGGATCCACGGAATTGTTCGAAATAGACTTGCTGCAACTTTTTGCTACTGTCGTACAAGGCAAAACTGTCATAGCTAAAGATAAACAAAATTTGTGATCTAAGTGCATTTAATTAATAATTATCATCAACTTAAAAACAAGAGAAACGTCGAAGAAACAAATAATGTGTAGATGTGTTGAATAAACTGTTTTTTCTGATGTTGGCAACCATAGCTCGCGTAAGGAAAAGAGTGTCAGTGTTCCTAAGAATACGTGATCAGCATCATTGACACTTAATAACTGTTTAAGCGGTTGTACAGTGTACTACGTGGTAACTTCTCTCGAGCTCTGGGTCATAAACGTTTTAACAACTGTTCTAACAATGCAACTATTGCCCTATTTTTGTTAATAAGACAATTCAATTTGCACAGTTCGAACAAAATGTCTGAGTAACTATTGAGATGCTATTGAGTCTTATTTTTCAGTCAAGGAAAGCAGTAAAGTTACGTAAAACTTTCATATTTAATTGGGTCTAACTTGTTAATGGCGCTATTGAAGTGGAAATATTATTGAACTCGAAACAAAATTAAGACTTCAAAGAAAACTTTTTAAAACTATACACATTGCAGTAAACGAAATCACTAATTTAATTCTCTATTATAATTCCTATTGGTTCACAAATTACAAACGAAGATAGAATTACGGTAAACGATACTTTTGGAATTGATTTGTCCGTTTCAAGGAAGCAAGGAATGTGAAGATATCACTTTGCAAATACGGTGCATAAACTGTTGCTATTTTATGGCAAGGGTATTGAAGACATAAAAGAAGTTCCAATCTCGGAAGGGAGCGTGTGGCGCGGGAATGGCATTTCGGACCTATCTATCTAATTATGACCCTTTTGGGCATTGATAACTGCAGGGGCATAGGGGATCTGGACGATAAATTAGGGATAATTGCTCGATGGTCCAATACTTGAGGTCTCCATTTGCAAATGGGCTGTCACTTTCCTCGCGCCTCATTCCGTTAAAAGGTTTTCTTGGCTCCAGCCGAGATTGAAAAGCTTTGTTTAGATTCATGACGTTCGGACTCAAAAGGAAAGTGCTCGGTGTGCTTGTACTGGCGCACCTGTAACGACAACTATCACTCGAATGTGCGTTTCGTAACACGCACAAAAAGTTTGGGTATTTTCAGATAAAATTCTTTCTGGAATTCTCGCTGCAGTTATTGCATTTTAATCGGGCGTCTACAGACTAGTCAATGCGGATATGACGTATTGCCCCTCATATCGTATAACATATCTAATTGTTAAGTGTCTAACGAGCGGCGAACTATTGTTATTATTATGTAAATAAAAAAACAAGTAATTATTGTATGCAACTGTAACAAAATGGTAAGCATAATAGGAGGTAATTGGGCAATTACTTTCATTTGCGTTGCAGTAACCGGGTGAAATTGAAGAACTTCGCTTGCGCAACGACGGTCTCGAGCCTCGATTTACACCAAGGGATATGCAAATCTTATTGTATGTTTTATTAAAAAGATAATTAAATACTAAAATAGCTAGAAAGCTTGATTCATCATTCAGGTGCCAAACATCTTACAGTTACGAGTGACAGTCTTTAAAGAAATAATTAACGCTAGAATAGTAATCGTAAGTCGTAACCAAGTCGTGTATTTAGCAGAATAGCTTTTTGTAATGGATACAGACGTTTAGCAGTTTATTGTTCAATTAGACGATAAAGAGGTCAGTCAACGTTTATCACAGTATACTTACGTACAAAAGATCGCTCTCTAGACAGACGCTGCTTATGCAGATTATTCAATTTGTATTCAAATCTCTTTCAGTAGTCCACTAGATCTTATTTCTGTGAGTCCATTAATCTTGAGTATACATATAATAGAGTATAAATCTATTATATATTCTACAATCTACAGTACATTCTTTGCTTTAATAATTTGGACCTTTTTTGTATTTGACATTTGTATTGTAAAACTTATTACTTAGCGTTTTCCACTTTATCATGATTTTAGCTTGTATTGATGTTAATCTAATAAGAATAGCCTGATCAGTGATCTAAGTTGATTCCGGTTTCGTTCTATAAGCGCAAAACGATATCTTACCTGAAAAGCAACACAATATAGGCTAGCCGCTAGAGACATAGAAAACTGCAGATTGACGGTAAGTCAATCTTGGTAAAGTGGTATTTGGTAAAGTCATATTTGGTCAAGTCATTAACTTTAATGAACTCCCTTTTATGGTTCGTTTTCACAATGAGATCCTATTATCGTGAACCTAGTACCTCGAAAATGAGCGTGAAAAGGGTAAATGTTTCATGTGAAGGTTATATTGTGTGTAATTTCGACCAAAGAGAGTCACCATGACCTACGAGTGACTTAATTAGATACATTTAACATGCTATACTCAATATGCAAATTTACCCGACTGCGACGCAATGGAGTGATTATATTTATTGCTATTTTGCGTGCGTGTTGATAAACAAGTAGGTATTTATCATAAAACTCAAGCACATTAATTAGCACGCGATATTCGACTTTTTCAAGAGCTTTTGTAAGTTAACTCGCTGATAAATTATAATGTGGTTACGACTTACGTAATAATACTCTGTCATTAGTATTTTTGCGATTTTTGACGATTCCTTTACAAAGTCATCGAGATATATATAATATTACTAGCTGTCCCGGCAAACGTTGCTTTGCCATAATATTATAAAGTATTTCGCTCATATTATTTTATTGAAGTGACTGAATAAATATGTCGCCATGGCAACGTCGATCACAAACAATGGCCGCCGTCAGTCTCAGGTTGTAATAATTTACTATTATTTATTCAACAAATGCACTTATCAATATATAAAATACCCAGTAGCCGATTCTCAGACCTACTGAATATGCATATAAAATTTGGTGAAAATCAGTAAAGCCGTTTCGGAGGAGTTCGTGGACTAACATTGTGACACGAGAATTTTATATATAAGATGTAGATTTAAAAGTTAATCACGTAAAAAAATATTGGGTAATGTAATTACTGAACTGGTAAAATTATAATGGCTAGAAATTTCAATACAAACTTAATTATATAACAATGGCAGATATTATATTATTATGTCATTGCATCTGTAGAGATTATTTAATGAAGCATTAACCTAAAATAAAATAAATTTGCCCATTATGTAATAGAAAGTTGTTTTCAAACCAGCCGCGAATTGTATAGCAAACAAAAAAGCCACAGACGCCAAATTCTTAAAACTAAAGCATATATAATATTATGAGTCAAAGATAAAATATAAATTTTGCCCTGTGATAGACCAATACCAGCGGCACAGAATACATATTATCCAGCGGATACGAACTTGGAGACGCGTACAAAATCGTCTGTGATTTTACTGATTTCACTACCCATAGTGGATGTCTATTGTGCAATGTGCATGCTACAGGGAGTTACGTAGTCATGGTGGTCTTCACGTTAGAAGAATTGAAGAGAGATGACAGGTTTGTAGAACCAACTTGGTATTAGCTGATTGTAACAACTTTTCCTCTTCCATGTCTTCTGACCTTGGCATCAATCCGGACCGGCATATTTTTGCCAGAGCTTTTGTGGCAGATGAGTTTAAATTTTTTTATTACCTTATATCTCATCGGTATGTAGTCATTATACATAGATGTTTACAAACAGGCCGGAGTCACTCAAATTGGAAGCATGCCATCTAGGTCAGGTTAAGCATACCCAGATTCTTACAAAGAAAATGTCAATGTGGAGTGTCTAATCATTCTTTGCATTCTTTATTATTTTAATCACCATGTCTTATCTATGACGTGTACCCGTTGCACGAACTTGTAGAAATATATATTTAGACTCCTGCCGACGATGTAAAAGAAAAGAAGGATTTAGGAAGTTCAGGTACTTTTAAGAAGAAAACATTTTTCTGGACAAAGTTTTCATAAATCTTACTCTATTCTCAAAGATTCTAGGGCTTTTGAACTGCTCACCTATCATAATATAGGACCTATTGAAAAATTGCAGATTTTTAAAATTTAAATCAGGATATTTTAAGATATTCTGGTATCTTACTCTTTAAAAAAATTTGAAAGAATAAGATTGGACAATATACATAACACTGGTTGCAACTCCCTAACGATTGATTTGAGTCACTCGGTTATGGTATTTGAGTTATTTATTGATTGGTTTTCTTGACGTGCTGTATCTAGAACTAAATAACTAGGCCTGTAAGGTGTGCGTAACTTTTAATTTCAAAAAAGTACGCTATATTTTTTCAATTCAGAGTGCTGATTGACAGTCATGCACCGCATGAACTTATTTAAACTGAAAAAAAAAAATCCTTACAGTAAAATGGATGAAGTGAAAAAAAATACACGTGGTTTCTTTTGCATAATGAGTATCACAGAACAATATTGGATTGGGTGAAATACCCTCAGTTACCCCTAAGTCCAAACCCAGGAAATAGCTATGGCGGACGGCGCGCGGTATAGCACGATTATCGACGTGTGTTTGGTTCATTAATTTTTCTTTTAGAATGGTTCACAATGAGTCAGAAAGTTTAGGAAAGGGGACTTGTAGAAAATTTTCGTTACAATTTGATCGCGGTCGCCATTCATTGTTTTTCTAGGTACTTATGTCTATTATTTTCTTATAATAATTAATTACACCTACTTTCTTTGCTCAAAAAGATTTGTTTTATAGATTTTAATTTTACACTTATCTAACGATCGTCGTAGTATGCACATTGCATTTATCTGTTTCCGACGCCCACTCTCTCTGCAGATATTATGACGTGTACCTTATCGATGCCAACCGAAATTAAGTGATTTGAAACGAAATATTTATACGAAATTCAATTAGAAGCTAATTAGAAACTGCCGGAACATTGTAAAATCGTTCATCTCCGTTCGGATTTCAAATGGTATTGGTTTTGCTTTATACAAGCCTTTTCAATGAATCATCAAAGAAATTTATTCATAGGCAGATAGCAGACCTATGTTATTTTGTCGAGTAATGTAAAATCTGTTGGCTTGGCTTGACATTACCCCTCTAAATTAAGCAGTTCATCTTCCTATTATCAATTTTAAGCCTTATCAACGTATTGCTGTGGGTGCCGGGCGCTGACTTTTTATTGAATGATTTGCTTCCGTTACATAATAATTTGGGAAGTTGTATAACAGTCGTGCTAGTCATTGACACCAAACATAACGGTGAGGATTAGAACATCTTTCAGAACAAATCAACGTAGCGCTTCGCGCCTTTCAAATCTCTATCTAATGTTTCCCTCATAAGTCATAACATAAGTCTTAACTCTTAACCTCACAAGTCACAATATAGGCTCGACGCTTGTTGCCATATTTCATTAAGCTTAAACCTATCTTAAAAAAACCAAAATAAAATGCGAAATTATCCTTGTTGCTTTTCCAAATCCTGTAGGTAACGTTTTACAACTCGGTATTTATTAGCCACAGCCCACAACTTAGTTTTATAATTGTTAACCTTTGATATTCTTATATAAATAAGGCAATAAAACATTTAACAACGTTAATTACCAAGAATAAAATATTGTGTATTGTAGAATGGCTTTTGTATTATATAAATCAGTGGAGCGAAACCAGTTGTGGCCGATGTCTTCTCGCGTTACAATGGGAAAATTTTGTACAAGTCGTGGGAGGATTTAATTTCCTAACAATTGAAGTATTTATACCGTTAAGTGTAACGAACAGGCAAGTCGGTGACACATCACCAAAATTTGTAAAATTGCGAATATGAGTTGTTATGACGAAGTAAACAAAGATTGTAGGTGTTAACTGTACTTTGAAGTGAGTAAACTGCCAACATGAGACGTAAATTAAACACAATATATTTCGTTTACTCAGAAATCATAAAAATAAAGGAATTGAGGTTTTTATGATATCATCGATATTTAAAACGAGTTGATTACTCAGAATTTACAACATAAAATGCATCTTGTGTGAAAACTACACCTATGTTGGCATTTTTACGACATGTTTTATTTAAAAACTTGCTTGCAAGTTATAATCTCTGTATAAGGTCATATTTACTTGAATTACTACCATAACAACACAATCCTATACCTATCTGAAGACAACATCCACAAAATTATCACACTATCATGCATAAGTACTGGTACTTTAATAAAATCATCTTTAATCAATCATATTTTTTAGCTAAAGACGCATCAAACGATTTACTTAGCCAAAACTAAATTTAACAAAAACAAAAAACTCACGTCATTTATCATAATGTAAATGAAGCAGTTTAAAAAAGTCAAAGGTCCTCTTATCTGAATGTAAATCGTACGTTATTTCCCTGTTCTCGTCAGTTCACATGGAACCGTGACACGTCATCGGGTTCGTGACGGACGTGACACAGGTGTATAATTCTGGTAAAGTTTGGGACTTCTGACCTTCGTACTTTCTTGGGTATTCTTGTTGGGGGTTAAAAAGTGTGCAAGAAGTAGTTCAGCTAAACTTTAATCCTTCGATCGGGGATTCTAGGAAATGCTATTGTATTCTATTGTTGTCGCGATCACCGGTGCTCTTATGGGGCTTGAAGGATTAAAGAGGTGTATGATTCTGGTGACCTTTTGGAATATACTTTTAGAACTTCTTACTTTGGTTCTTTCTTGGGTATTCTTGTTTTAAGGTTTGACAAGTGTGTAAGAAGTAGCAGGTAAACTTCAAACAGGTGTATGAATCTGATGACTTTTGGGAATGTATTTGAAGAACTTCTGACTTTCTTGGATATTCTTGTTTGGGGTTTAATAAGTGTGCAAGAAGTAGCTTGCTGAGGTTTACCTCAAGACACGCCGTATTAAAAGTTTCAGAGCATTAAGATAAGCTTTTAGATTCTTATCTTTAGCCTTAGTACAGTATCAGAGGGTCAACAGTCTTCTAATGAGCTTTATTTAGAATACTGTTCACTGTTGATACTCTGATACAGCCCGTTAGTTTCTTTGGAGCTAAACCTAGATGGTACAATTAGCATATTATGCTGAAGCTAGACAACCCTAGTTACTAGTGCTTATTTACTAAGGAAAATGAATTTCTTTTCTTACTCGGAGTGGGCATTTCTAATGCATACATGGTCACCTCACAATGAAGCGCAATCAACTTCAGATCCCTCGTACAAAGCCCTAGACAGCGGACCTTTTTTAATGTTCGCCCTCCCGTTTTGATGCATTGTACGCGGAGGGCGCCGACCGTGGCAAAAGTGCACCCTCGTTGCCATGACAACGCCTGTTGCCTCGAAAATATTGACAGACGCCCCGGTCCAGACGGGGAGCACCGGGGAATCAGCCCCCGCAATCCTATCTATAGATACAATGACGTGTCTTCACGATTAATTTGTACAGTAATGTCATTATTGCTGATAGCGAGCCATTCGCATTTGTGGGGAGAAATTAACGGGTTCCTAAATTGTGATTAGCTTCCAGTGCGTCATTTCGATTTCCTTTCCAATCGTAACTGTAATTTCTCCTATATTATTCTATTTGATTATCCTTCTACATTAAATTCATCATTGCCATTTTTGGTGGCGCGTTTCTAATGACAGTGATTATGTTCAATAAGTACGTCTTGGAATATCTTCGCGTGAGTGCCATTGATACACAATGAAGAAAAAACATAATCACGTTATACTTCATTGCTCTGCAGTTGAATACAAGCGTCACACGTTAATTGAATTACAGTATGGCTACAAGTTGAACGATCAAAGTGGTTATTTTTGTATTGGACTCAATTCTAATAATGTTTTCTGCGGTCAGGCGTCACTTTAGTTCCGTGTCGTAATCGATTTTTGGTGGCCCAAGAGGAGCATTTTGGTCGTGATTACATTTATTGCATCATGAGAATCATGACGTATTTCCGTAGTTAAATCTTATTAAATATTTGTTCCTGTAAGTACGAACTTATACTGAAACGATCTGGCAAAAATGTCTGGCAAAAAAGTTCTTGTTGTCCATCTTTAGACTTTACCTTAATTTCGTTCAATTCTTGGTCCTTACTCCTTACGGATAAAATCTCTCGTAGTGTCTTAAAACTCTAGTCTATGGATTGTGTGCACACTGTGTAGGCTCTCATATTTCGCTTGGTAATCTAAATCCTGTCGCAGAGGGGTGCTTCTATACGACGCAAATCCCTCGGATCGCATCTTAAAGGTCTCCCCTCGCAGTCAATACGTCCAAAGTTCAATTATAGAGCTCACTGCATTCGTAATGGGGAATAATTTAAAGACTTAGCTGAAATTACTTTAATCGGATCAGAAAATTAATCAACGATTTTCTGCTTGGAATTTCAGTTAAACGTGGTTAAAAATTTTGTCCCAAAACCATGAAGGCATGTTAATTTTAAAAGTCATGATTTCTTTTTTAGTAATTTGAATCAAAATAGAGAGAGAGCCAAGAGTTATAAAATTACATTCAATCTTTCAAGCTAGAAAAAATGTTTTTAATTAAACTAGCTATGAGTTATTCGGATTGTAAAGTTATTTTTGTGCACAAAGTAAATTTTGAAAGTGTGAGAACGAAACGCAGAATAATATTATAGAAAGTCCTTAATTAAATGTAGGAAATGTGAAAAAGATCACATGCGGACATTTCTAAAACCTTGACACAGAATTACTGATACATTGTTGGGTTGCACATTGTACACTCAGTTCAGAGTTATTTTGCTCGGAGTTTATATGATGGCCCTTATATTGTGGGCATAAGAGCTATGTCAGAGGAAAAATATTTCTGAACGGCTAAGTAACACCACGTTCCAAACATGGGAACTTGGGTGTCGCAATGCAACCTTCGCAGTTCGCGCACTTGACAATCGTCCTGTTGAACTTGAACAATCTGCAGCGATATGAATCAATAACGAGCTACCATTCATATTAATATGTCAAGTTGTCATGTTCAACTATCGTCAGTAAACCGACTTTATAGACAACCGATTTTTTTATAGGTGTTTATGATTTGAGTAGCGTTGATTGATTTCCTTTTCTTTTTGATCGAAATCGCTTGTGAAGTGTGAATACTGAATATATAAACTTTTCTAGTTAAAATAAGCAAAAGCATCGTGTTGAAATTTGAAAATGACTTATCTTTTGGGCCTTTCGAGTCCTTGTCGAAAAAATATATAGCAACCTACATATTTTAGGATCTGCATTTCATTTACTTTATATTATAGAGTCTATATAATAAAGAAATCAAAGAATCTCAATTTCCGAGTTCTTGACTGATTCGTTCTAATCCAATTCGTTAACTAGCTACTTGCTATCGGTGTCATGTATAATGTGATTTGTAACGGTTCTTTATAAACTAAATTGATATGGTTTTTAATCAACTTCGAAAAAGGAGTTTCTCATTCAAAAATAAATATTAAGTACATAAACTGGTTGTAGTTTAGATTAAATATGTATAGATTGTATACTATTTTTAAAAGCCTATGCTATCCCAAAGGCCTTCCCCAATTATTATTGTTTATATGTAAATTATGTAAAATATGTTCTTGGCCTTTGAAAAAATTAAAGATGTTATTTGAGAACGAACCGAATATACTCAAAATAGACGAGAGCGCAATAGAATAAATATTGAAAATGTAGGTCACTTTTCTTTATGAAATTTTCCATTCCTTGTCAGCAAACAATAACATTGTCTCCCGCGGTAAAAACATTACGTCTACGGTAGAGCCCTGACAAGAATCCACCTGTATAAAGTTATATATACATTATGTAACATAACAAAGAGTAACAAGTATGATACACCCATAAAATTTGATTTTAGGGCCCGCCCTCGCGATCAGAATATGAAAATTTTGTCTATGCACCGGTCCTCGGAAAATTCCGAGCGCCCCTTCTAAATCCTAACGACAAGGTGCTATGGATTGCTTGCAATCTTCTACATTTATATGATGCTAAAGGAAACCTTAGAGACATTGCATATTAAATGTACCTACTATCTATTAATTAATGGCTTCTTTAATGAAGTCAAGAAAGTGCACAAAATGCGCACTTATATAATATGAAGTTCAGCTTCCTATGATGAAAGATGGCATTGTACTTCAAATTCAAATCATTTATTTCGGACCCATTACATAATATAGTCCATATTATTTAATGGGTCCGATGGAATAATGAAATCTGATATTAAATTTTGTTCTGGGGAAAATGGAACGATTTTTTGTGTAGCTGCAGTTAAAAGCTAAAATAATAAAATAATAATTACTTCTAGAGTAATAGGTAGTATCTAATAAACTCTTTTGTCTGTCCATTGGACACCAAGATTTCCATGTCCAATCATGAAGCTTTTTAAGGTACCTACTTACAAATTATTTTTAACAAACCTCATATTAATTATTATTGATCGGCTGCTCTGCAATTGGCAAAATTAACTTATTTAATTACTCACTACACATTATTCATTGCATACATCGCTTTTAATTAGTATCTTGTGCTACCTACGTAGAACAGTCAGTAAATTAACGATAAAGTTAGTTAAGAAAGTAATCAATATATAAAAATTTTATATTATTGAGTCCACTTTATTACTTCCTGTCTACATAACATATTACCGGTGAAACAATTTAGATCCAGACCAGACTTACACAATCGAACCTTGACTCGATTCAAGAGCTAATGTTTGTGTGGATGTAGGTTACCCAGCACATTAAGTGCGTCTGCGGTCTGAGAGTACCGGATGTTTAGAAACCAAATTTACTTACGAGAGAGCTTAAAAATGTCTGCTGTTTTATTAATACTTCAATGTTTTTTACTTTTTTACCACTTTGACTACGATTCTATTGAATTCAGAAACTCTTATGAATAAAAATGTTTACTCCATGCGTTGACTTTGTCTGTAAAATGACTTTTCCAACGAATCAAATAAATACAGCGGCATGGTAATCCATGATCAACCAAGATCCTTAATACTTATGACAAGGGCCAAAAATACAATAGAATACAATTTCCTCAAAAACAAGAATGGTATTTAGCGATCAGCCGGGCTAGCACGGCCACCCCTAGAAATGCGAAAGTATGGACAAACTGTGGATATAAACTTAGGGTGCTGTTCCGATCTTTACCACGGCTAATCGCGACCGACAAAAATTCAATTAAAATTCCACTTTATGACAGACTATAGTCTATGTCATAATGTAGGATATTATTTCAATTTTTAGGACTATAGTCTGTCATAAAGTGGCATTTTAATTGAATTTTTCGGAACGAAAAAAGATCGGGACGGCACCTTAAGTTTATCTCCACAGTTTGTCCATACTTTCGTATTTCTATTGGTCCGTATGCTAGCCCGGCTGGTACAAAACCACGCCTGAGGTAATTTTCATGGAATTTGATTCAGGGTTAAGTTCTACTAAAAGTTGGAGGCAACATCTGTAGTAGCTTGTACACGAACATAACTCTTGACATTAGATGTAAAGGTCGAATGCTCTTAGATTTACCAGCGGAAGGTCATGTACAAACTGAACTTTAAAAATGTAAAAAACTTAAAACCTCGTATTCTTAAAAAAATCGTTTTAAATTTATTTTTAGATATTTGCTGTAGAGGCAAGAGGAAAATTTTAGGTTGAGTGCGCTGCAGTTGATCAAGAATACTTGTAATTTTACAGCTAAAAAGTTTTCAAAGGCCTTTTAAATATCGCGATCCTTGACCGGATTTATTTTTGCATCTGGAAATACTCTACTGCTACACAAGAATTTTGTTTACGTATCGAAATTTAAAATAGTAGCATATTTTGATTACACTGAAAGCTAACCTTTTTTTTTTTTTTTTTTGATATCGCAGGGGAAACCCATCATGGGTGCCCCGGGTTGGGTACCCCGGGGGTATGTGAGACTCCTACTCACTAAAACCACCTGCGGCTCGCCTTCAGCCGTATAACGGAGGGAGATCCCGGATCTGTCTAACACAGGACCCCCTCCACGACTGGCCGGTCTATCTCGGACCGGACTTCCACCAAAGTAAGGGAACGCTTAGGCGAACTAAAGCGTTCCCCTCGGCGCCGGGACTGACAAAGCCGGGCAGGTTCCCATCCTGACCCGGAGCCCCGTTAGACGAGAGATTGGAGGTTCGCGTAGCGACGCCTCCGCACTCCCGTCCTACGCCGGCGGAGCGGCAGAGAGGTGGGATCGTCCTCTCTGTCTCGCTCCGCGGCCTCTTTCTGTGAAAGGACGGTTTCACAGAAAGAAACCGCCGCCTGCCAGGCCTCATCACTCTCGAGCATGCAGCGTACCATGCTCGGGAGTGACAGGTCTCCACCTAGCACTGCCACGAGATCGTGGCGCTGCACGGCCCAACGATCGCACACCTCAAGGGTATGCTGGGCTGTGTCCTCCGCAGCGCCACATTCATGGCAGGCTGGCGTTGGCTCTCTCCTGGCAACCCTACACAGGTACTCACCGAAGCACCCGTGTCCGGTGAGCACCTGTGTAAGGCGGAAGGTGAGGGGTTTCCTCTTGCGGCGCATCCACGCCACAAGAACTGGACGCAGAGACTCGACGGTACGACACTGAAAGCTAACCTGAAATATTGCGAGATTTTTTCTCTAATCACGCGTTGACTCTGATAATAAATCCTATCTCTACCTGAGTATTAGGTACTTGTATCATCTACTGACTATTACCTACTACATGTAGGTATTCTACTTGCTCCAGGAAACATAGGAATGCATTGAGAGGCTATTTTAATTAAAAAGTCAAAATCTTCCTAAAATTGAACATATTGTATCATCTTGCACCCGTTAGAGTCGAATCACGAATGACAAGATTTCAAGACGTTATTGCGGTGACTTCGTCGCTTGAACTATACAAAACTAGTCCACATCGGCATGTCCTAAGTCACGACAGGCAAACACTAACGGTACGAGGCCTGAACCGCACCGGATGGGTGAGGAAGGCCGGACGCCTGGGTCTGACCAAAACAGTGATCTCATCGGACACCAATTCCTGCATACTAATCTGTAGTGCCCTACCCGAACGCGGTTTGTTGAGTTTCGGAGCCTCGGGCGTCGTTTAGCATCGCTTTCCAAATGAAGGTCTTTTAAACAAATGCCATAGATTTTTTTCTAACTAGCTGTCCCGGTGAACTCCGTGTCACTTTAAAACCTTCCCTGGACTTCTACAAATATTTTAAGACTAAAATCAGCCCAATCGGTTAAGCCGTTTTCGAGTTTTAGCGCGACTAACACATTTGAAAATCCATTTTTATATATAAGAAGACTAGCTGGTGCCCGCGACTTCGTCCGCGTTAGCATAGTAGACCACGCCCCAAGTATTATTTTTCAAATGTAAAGAATTGACTTTCCTACGATTTTATTATATATGTATAGATTTAAATTGTTTCTGAATGCTAAAAGCATCATTAAGCATGTATGTCTGCTTGTCTATTACCTCTTCACGCTTAAACGGCTAAACAGATTTTGATGATGGTGTTAGGATACTTTGAATCCTAGAAAAAGATGATTTTTTTCATCCTAGACGAATGAAACACCTATTCACCTTCTCCTCGACTGTCCTGCTCTACTACAGAGCAGGAACAGGAACCTTGGTCGCCACGAATACTCATCCACAGAGGAAATTCGTGGCACCAACCCCAACCATATCGTTAAATTTATGAGCAGTATTGGGTTGGGGATGATACTCTTAAGTCTAGTGCGAAGGAGTCACAATAGATCCACATGGGTCGCAGTGACGTCAGGGCTACAGACCTGCCTTCATTTAAAAAAAAAGTGCCCCTCGAATCTCGATACGGTAAAGTTCCGAAAAAAGCGCGGCACTTGTGAACGGCACGCGTGACGGCACGTGACGCGTGCCGTCAACAAGTGCCGTTCGTCAGAAGCCTTACCGAAACCACAATTGAAAATAGGTCAGAAATGTTGTAAAAGCGTCAGCAATTTATTTTATATCTGGAATACCTTTTTACAGTTGCTGTCTAATTTTAGCAAATGCCTGCAAACTTTTACGTGGAATGAGTCTAGGTGAGAACATTTCGCCGTATCTGAAACGAGTTTTTGGGGCGTCTCGTTATTTGAACAGTGATTAAAACTTTATGTACATTGTACACTAAACATTGTTTGTGCCGAGCTTATTGTTGTGAAACAATGCAGGCAGTGTGTGTGTGCATCCGCTGTGTTTTTAGATTAATTACTGTTTTGTTTTTGCCCATATTACATTAGTTCAAGCTTTAGTCACGGTAGTTTTTTTAACCCTTAGGTTATTCTTAGGTTAGGCTTCACCCTAATACTTATATTAGGGTGAAGCCAAACGAGCGTAATTTGTGAGTTGTGAGTCGCAGAATTTCGGCTGGCAGAAATTCTGCTGCATTCAGTTTCATACAAAAGTCCTGTTTGATTCACACGAGCATAATTTTGTGAGTCATGATTTGTATCAAAAGATATTTAGGCGACCGAAATTCTGCGACTTGCAAGTTGCAACTCACAAATTACGCTCGTTTGGCTTCACCCTACATGTATACATGCTTTACAAAATGATTCCCCAAATATCTTGTGTTAGTTTCTCAGAAGCTGAAGCTTGAAATAACGACTACATTCAATTACCCGCAGATCGTATCGTCAGCACATTAATTAATTTAAGGCTAGACATGTCTTCGGAAATCGGAATACATGATCTAAGTGACTTGTGAGTTTTGACTACAGTATGTGACTCACGTACGTAGGCCAATGAACACTCGTAGCTTACTCAATATTCAAATCAATAATACAAGAAATCGGAGCTTATGCAAAGACAGCGAATACTTCACAGCTTTGCGGTGCTGCCAGTATATTATGGTTATTGGTTAACAATAACAATGCAGAACTCGCAAGCTTGTTACAAGTATTATATGTATTAAAATAAAAATTATTGGTAGACCTCTGTCAGACCAAATGGTCTGACAGAGGTCTACCAATTTCCTCGATGGTACTTAATTGATGTTGTAAATCAACATCAATTAAGTACCATCCAGGAAATTGATTCCTATGCAGTTGATAGACCAACGTTATTTGGTCGTATATGTCAATTTAATGTTAATTGTGATCTGTCGGCTGGGTTTGACGTAAGGCAACCAAACTACGTAGGTCCCCCATCTGCATAGGAATCAACTTCTCTGATAGTACACACTTAAATGTAATTAATTCAAAATTTTGATAATGTAAGGCCCCATACATTGTCTTTTCATTCAATGAAGGTTAATCATAATTAAATGTCTGAGTACTGCGGTAAACTATTCATCATCAACATGAGAATTTTATTTTAAAAGCTTGAATTTGAAAAGTTTTTCATTTCATATGATCTAGTAGCGCCACCTATTAGAACATTAAATAACAAACACACTTTTATTCTTTACATTCACATAGAGTTGCAGCTACTCACCGCTAGATGCCGTTCTGCACACATGTGTTCGATTGCGGGAGTCTGCTTAAATCTAAATTAATAATAATTATCGTGACAATTAACGAGGTCTCTGGTATAATTTATTGAACATAAAATTATGTTTAAATTTTAAATCGAAACTAAACGATTTGCTGATTGTATGTTAGGTTTTACTATATTGAAATATAGATGGTGTTAGATGTACTATAAGTATTATGCTCGACTTAAAATAATCGGCCAAGTGCGAGTTGGACTCGCGCACGAAGGA
The DNA here is from genome assembly GCA_937595015.1 of Polyommatus icarus. Lineage (NCBI taxonomy): Eukaryota > Metazoa > Arthropoda > Insecta > Lepidoptera > Lycaenidae > Polyommatus > Polyommatus icarus. The sequence continues at coordinate 6,225,558 of OW569328.1, read as the reverse complement.
TTCCGTACCGTTAGAGAGCAAAAATAGGCCAAAATTGTGTTTTTTGTATGGGAACCCCCTTAAATTTTTATTTTATTTTAATATTATTATTTATTATTAATGTAGACATACAATAAGGGCCTTCTGAAAATATCATGTGCCTACCTGTTGCCATTACTGCAATATAGAGCAAAAAAGGCCGAAAAAATCACGTTTGTTGTATGGGAGCCACTCTTAAATATTAATTTTATTTTGTTTTTAGTATTTGTTGTTATAGCGACAAACGAAATGCACAATCTGTGAAAATTTCAGAAGTCTGCTAGCTCAAGCTATAGCCTGGAGACAGACAGTCGGACGGACGGACGGACGGACAGACGGACAGTCATCGAAGTCTTCTGTTTTAGTAATAGGGTCCCGTTTTTACCCTTTGGGTACAAAACCCTAAAAAAGAGTTATATATATTGCTAATTGCATTTAATCCTTCGATCGGGGATTCTTGGAAAAGCTATTGTATTCTGTTGTTGTCGCGATCACCGGGGCTCGTACGTGGCTTGATGGGTTAAAAGATGATTGTGAGGTGGATGTTAGTCGTTGCGGCCACGGAATATAAATAATAAGCATACAAGTCTGCAATCAGTTGACTTGTGCTGATAAATTTAAAAGAAGCCGTGGTAATGCGAGTGAATTTTTCTTTCATGTGATATGCTTTGATCAACTCTAACAACTGGTTGTAACGAAGACATCAGAAACATGGAAGGATTCATAACTTTTTATCGCGTTTGATATTATATTTTTAACCCCCGACAAAAAAGAGGGGTGTTATAAGTTTGACGTGACTGTCTGTCTGTCTGTCTGGTCTGTCTGTCTGTTTGTCTGTGTGTGTATCTGTCCGTGGCATCGTAGCATCCAAACGGGTGGACCGATTTTGATCTAGTTTTTGTTTGTTTGAAAGCTGACATGATCGAGAGTGTTCTTAGCTATAGTTCATCATCATCAGCCTGCTCAGTGCTGGACAATCAGGGTTTATCTGGTTCATGAAAGGGCGTTAGCAATTTGTAGTCATATGGGTTTTATATTTCATTCTAGTTCGTGACATTTGTGAATAATTCCTAACTTGTGTAAGGTAATATTTTAGTCCATATTTGTTGTCAAGGTGTGTCGGGGGACCGCAATGTAGATGTTTGATTTCATTTCACAATCAATTCATAACGAACAATCGAGATAGTCAGCGTCTTGGCGGTTGTATGTTGTAGTTTACTTGGCGATCCCCCGACACACCGTGACAACAATAATTATGGAATAAAATATTACTTTACACAAGTTAGGAATTATTTGAACTTAAAGACAGTAAATATTATTTCATTACTTTTTAAAGTTGTTTTTTTTAATTTCTTAATTTAATAAGCATGTACCATCTTGAAAACAGCCAGGAAAGGCGTAGAAGAAGAAGTATTCCTCTCTCTTCATACCGCGGGATGAAGAAATGTCTGCAGCTCCTGTCGTTTTTACATTCCGCCTTGCATTCCCGAAATATTGACTTACTCCTCCTGTCTTCTTCTGATTAATCCTTCAGGCTAACAAAAGAATACAATGGGAATGCCTAGAACCTCCGATCGAAGGATTAATTTCTGTGCGGGTCCCAAGACAGCTTACGCATGTCCATCGGGCTTCCTGAGATCATATCAAAGGGTTTTCGTAGTTGGATTTTTTAACGGGCTTTGGCCCACCACACATTCCCACCACTGTATCTCCTGTGTCGCCAGGATCGACAGCGCTATCCAACCACGAAAACCCTTTGATATGATCTCAGGGGTACATGCTAAAGTTGTCTTCGGACCCGCAACGAAATTAATCAGAAGAAAATAGGTGGAGTAGGAAGAATTCCAGATTCCCTCCCCATACAAAGCGGGAGACAGCACAAAGTTACAATGACTAAAAAGTGGTTGGATACCGCTGTCGATCCTGGAGACTAGGGTTGTTGAGGAAGTGATTATGAGGAAGAGGAGGAGGAAGAGGAATTGTCACGCGCAAATTTAGAGGATGCGGATGAGGAAGAGGATATTTTATGAGGAAGAGGATGCGGATGAGGAAGTGGATGAGGAATAGGATGATAGGAAATTATAAATATAATAGCGGACCCAACCCAAAAGAATTTGTCCTGTCTGTACATAACAATACAAAAAAAAGACAGGTTGCACTCCGGGAGTTAAGACAGAAGTGAAAACTTGATTATTAACGTTGTGCATAATTTATTTAACCCATTTTTTTTGAAAATCGATTTTTAAAAATCGATATTTTTAATTAATTGAAACCCTTGCCATTTTTTTAACCAATTTTTTATGAAAATCGATTTTCAAAAAAATCGTTTTTTATTAATCGAAACCCTTACAATCGATTAAATTTTAAACCCATTTTTTATGAAAATCGATTTTTTTAATTAATAGAAACCCTTACAATCGATTAAAAAATATCGACAATCGAAAAAAACAATCGATTGTTCGATTTCGATGTTACAACACTATTCTCCAACCGTCTTACGGTTTATCGATCAGCACGAGAATCTGACGCGAGTTTCACAGTTTTTACCCATCCCACAAAAGTGCTCAACGACGCTAAAAAAGTTTTCACTTCAAAAATTATTAAAAGGGCATTTTCCAGTGGACCAAACTATGAATCAACCATTCTCGAAACACATACAATATAGAATCATCAAAATCGGTCCAGCAGTTAAGGAGGAGTTCGTGTGCCTAGTCTGAATTTTTTGTGTTTCACATTCGATCGTGAACACGTTTGGCGTTTAAGAGTCCGTATACGAAATTTTCCGATTTCGCTGATTTTACAGACGTGATTTAACAGTTAAAATACAGTATTTCTATAAGTTTTAATGCACAACATGTAAGATCATTTCAATTATAATCTAATGTTGGAGCTAGATTTTTTATTTTTTTAAGTATTTTTAAATAATCCAACTCAAACCCGCGACAGTTTTGTGATTTTTGCCGTAAAAGGTTTAGAATATCACCTGTTTATGGATTGTATTGACGTCTTAACGGTATGAAAAAAATACAATGTACTGTTGAGAAAGTCGTCTATAAAATGTTGGAATCACAGATTAAGGATATATATATAGATGTAACCTTAGCCCGTCATCGCATGGCCATTTTGTGCTTATTTTCATACAAGTAGTGTGCGTTTATTGTCTTGAATATTTCTATTTGTCGAGCATTTCAAAGCACATTATTATACAGAAAAGAAAGTCATTTAGTTCATGATATCGATAAACTATAGTTCAAGTAATGAGAATCCGTAAACACGCGTAAAAAGCTATGCAATTTTTGTAGACAAATTATTAATTGATGTGACATTTTTAGCACTAATGCCTTATATAGCACGATTAAGAGATTATTAAACTTATAAATTATCTTTTTAGCTTACAAAAATACCGATTGAAAAGCCCAAAAAAACGTTGTTCAAAACTTACGTATTTAATGTTAAATCCACGTGTTTGAGGCATTCTTTGGCTATTCTTATGGTTTATTATTTAGCGGAACCACAAAACTCAACAATATCTAACACAAAATGTTCACTAAAAACCTTTGTTAACACTTTTATTACATGAAATATGCAGATCGACTCCTTTGTTATGTCCGAGTAAGTCGGACATAACATTACACGCTTTTGACGCTTATACACCGATATAACTCTCTCTCCTAGTGTATATTAACTCAATGGTTGAAATTACTTTTTACCACTTTAATATGAAATAGTTGAGTAAAAAATATGTAACTCGGCAAAATTTTAGAGAAAATGGGCAAAGAATTGCTGTTAACTTCGGCAATTTGGAGCTGTAATTTATAAAAAGAAAACGACAGAAATAATCTATAGATAAAATTCTATCCAATTCGAGAAAAAAGAAAAAAAAACAAATTGTGCCAAATAAACACGATTCAACACGATTCACAACAACCTAAATCTCACATTATATTATTCGCCGCAAGTTCGAGTCGGCTTTCCGCGCTTAAATATATTTTTAATCTAATAATTAATATATATATTTTTAAGTCTAACAAGGGGCTAAAACCTAATAACATTTCTGTAGCGAACTTTTGTAATTTCGGCAAAATCGGCAAAATTTCGTATACGGACTCTTAAGTAAGATTTTGTATGGTATTTGCACAGCGCCACCTGCTCACGTGAGTAATCCCATACAAAATCTTAGTAAACGCCAAACGCGTTCACGAATTTGAAACAAAAAACTCACACTCGGCACACAGTAACATACACACACGCACACAAAAAAAAAGATGAGCGACGCTCTGGCGTGTGCGTTGACATGATTGGATTGCATGCATGCGCAGTGAAATTCCTCATAAATTCCTCTTAAATTTTGAGGAAGCGATAGCGGAAGAGGATTTTTTTATTTTTATTTATGAGGATGCGGTAACGGTTGAGGAACCCAAAATATTGCGGAACTTCCTCATTATGAGGAAGCGGAAGAGGAATCCTCAGCAACCCTACTGGAGACACAGAACACAGCGGCGCGGTGGGAATACTGGGCTAAAGCTCGTTAAAAAAATAATGCCAGAACCCCCGGATTGCAACGCTTTTTTTGGCATTTCTTTAAGCAATCATTGTTGCATTTGGCAATTATGGGATTTTCACTTGTGAATTTGCCTTAACAAACACTAGCTTATTTGCGACAAGATGTAAGTAAATACTTCACTATCCAGTATCCAGCAGTATTGACTCTGCCTGTTGACCGGGACGGCGAGTAGCCCTGTCGATAAACATTCACTTCCCGTGTGAACCATTTTACGTAAACTCGTTTCGGCTTAAAATTATGTTACAAAATATGTAAATTTTAACTTTACGCATTTTTGCTTTGCTGAGATTAAAATTGTTTCAGTATTTTACGCGTAACATTTTAAGCCTGTGTTATAAGTTTAACATATTTTGCACTGGTTTTAATTTAAAATCAAGTTTGTAACTTGATGGTTAATCACACTAACTACAAAAGTTTGTGAGTGTCTATGTTTGATGAAGTTACTTTTTCACGGAACACTACTTCTGGTCTCCCTGGTAATTTTGGATTAATACACATAGCTCCCATAGCCATTTTTATCCCCAAAGCACAGAATATATTATATTAGTACCAACCCAAAGGCCAAATAGTACCGTACTTATTTACTTTTTCACGTGGAATACTGCAAATTTCAATAAAAAATTAGGTTTTGCTCGCGATGGTGGTGCAAGTAAAAGTATCTATAATCTAGATTAAATTGTTACTTTCTAGTCGATAAGTTGATTATAATAAAATATTCTCAGATAGGCATTTAAACATGTGATTTCTAGTAGGCGGACTTTTTGTTGTTTATTGCGACAGTTATAGTAAAGAGTCTTAATAGTACAAATTAATGTTATAAAGATACGAATCAAATTAAGCGTAAAGATAAAACTGTAACCATTTCAAGGCTGTATGTGGCAAGAACGTAAATCAATTGGCTAGGAACGAGACCTCTTGCTTTATCAATTGATCTTCTTAAATTATATTTTATGCCCTCGTATTTAGGCGGTAATAATAATTCAACTAGTTTAATGATTTATTGACGTTATGATTGATGTTAATGGACCGGCTTGGGTGATGCGGGTTCACACGAAAAAGGTTTTAGTATATCTAGCAGTTAACAAAGACAGCTTTTTGGAAATCTTTGATCCTATCAGATAGGTAGGTTTTCTAAATAGATGACGTAATTTAAAAACCAATGAAATTCTCAGTTCTTCCTAAAGTTGACTGTACACATTGGGCCAAGGCAATAAGCCAGCGTATTGGCCATTGGCGGTACGTCGGTGCTCGGTAGTGACATGATCCATACTCTACATCAGTCTTTCCCAAAGTGGGCGATAACGCCCTCTTTGTAGGCGCTGAAGGTCTAAGGGCGGTGTGGGACCAAGAAAAAAAATTGGGGGCGTTGTGTAGAAGTGGGGTGATTTATTTCATCTGGTTGCATTTTACATTGAAACAATGGGGGCGCTAAAACATAATTTGTTCGGAAAGTGGGCAGTAGACAAAATAAATTTGGGAGCCCCTGCTCTACATGTTGACCCCATGCGCTGGCTTAATGCGTTGGCCCAATTTGCATAGCGGCCTTTACATTAAAAATGTACACTTCGCACAATACAAAGTTAGGCAGGCCTTATTTTGCTTACGTAGTCTCACACTTTGTTTACGCTATGACATGTAACATTATACTAAAAAGATACACAGCATCTATGAACTAGCTGGTCAGCCATTGTACGCGAAAATTGGCGCACATCCAAAATGCAGCTTTGTCTATTGTTTGCTACAGCCGGTGGCCAGCGGGCTGATATAATCATAAAAGTGTTCTAAATACAAATAATACGACTATAGAGTATAGACCATAGAGTAGAGCGCGGCGCAATCGATATCCTCCGGCGGAAAACGGTAATAAATTCAGACCATAGACCACAAAGGCTTTAGCGCGGATAACAGATAAAATTAAATGAGTTATGTTCACAGAACAATATTACTCGTTTTGTACGGAAGAGGCGAACTTTAATACGAGTACTCGTATAATGCTTTATAATTTACGACTGGTACATTGTTTTTCTTAATGACGATGATTATAATTTAACGATTTGTACATAGATAATAATAATTATTATAATCTTCTCATATATTTTGTTATATTGTATAGACTATAGTGTATAGTATATCAACTTTTTCAGTTTGCACGAAACTTAATATCGAAACAAGTTGGTATGAACTGTGAATTATTGTAACTTACGCTTTTTACAGTACTTACGTTTCGTAAATTATTATTAAAGGCTCATATAGGGCACCGACAACTGTCTACCATAGTCTGTTCGCAACTAGTTGGCCGCTCTGCCCATATACTCACATACCGGCAGAGCGGCCAACTAGTTGCGAACAGACTATAATTTAAAATTTTAACAAATATTCCAAAATAAAACCCTTCAAAACTAAAGTCAACACTCAACGTAGCATTTTGTATAAAGAATATTTTTCGAATTCTATAATATGACCTCAACAACATAAAAACTATTTGCATTGACTGTTGCAAGCGATAACGATAAGCTCTCGAGGGGATGGTTCGTAGAGCTATAGATAGAGTTTATGTGACCAGTATTATTTGTGACCTATTATCAAATATCATTGTCATCAGTCTATGGCCATAAATTATTTCAGAAATTCATGGAAATAAAATTTAATTAAGTATGTCAAATTCCCGAATACGAACTAAAGTCGTACAGAAAGCTGGCACATTAGATTTTTTTATTAACTGTAGCGTTGTATTTTATCAGATAATGGACATGTGTTCATATTATGCTAAGTACTCACATATGGTTTTGCTCAATAGTTTAACTCCAAATCGAGCAATAACCACCCATGTGGACCGCAAAACTGACAGCTCAAAGGCTCGCTTCGTGCCGGCTCGATGGAAATAAATATGTCAAATATGTCATTTCCTTCGATTCGGAGTAAAACTATCGAGCAAAACCGTATGTGAGTAGTTGAGTACTTAGCATTACTTAGTTTTGTTACACCCTATAGATTATGTTGGTGATGATAATATTGCCTTTCCTCTGAAGATGTTGGCGAAACGTGTTCCAATGGCGTATGACAACCGCCCACGCGTCTACGATTTAATAAGCGGCTTGTGATAAGAACCTGTCTGACTCACAATCACACCGGTATCCCAGCAGACAACTTCTACTTGAGCTTGTAAACATAATAGGGGTCTTGTAAATAAATATAAGAGCTAAGGAGCGTTGACTGATAGATCAACGTTTAGGCCAAACTGGCCGCACTCAGAGACATGAGATATTAATGATTACTTAACTTTAATAAAGATTTCAATAGCAAATGTATGGAGTTCATGAAAAAATGAATGTTAAGTTGGTACCTTCTCTACGACTTACGAGTGCGGCCGTTAGAATAATTGTAGAGCTAGGTGTTTCAAATTTCGACTTTTTTCTATTTTAAAATAAGTAATGACAGACGAAGAATACCCATCTTCTAGAAATGAATGCCCTGTCCATTTCAATAATATGTGAAGCCGATAGAGTTATAGAAATTTCACGCCGCTGGTAAACAAACCGACACCGGAAATATCACTTAATGTAAGGGACAAAACACGACTTTTCAGGAGAGCGAAAAAACAATTTTTTTTTACAAATTCGTCTGTAACTTTTTATCATTTAGTCCGATCTGAAAGGTGTTTATGGCAAAGTTTCTTAGAATTTTGTCGGCTATATAACTATAAAAAAATTATTTTCGTAAATTTACGCGTTTCGAAAATAGCATGTCCCTTACATTAAAAATTTTTGCTTATTTGTCCCTTACAGCACTGAATTTTTCAATGTCAACTATGCCATATTAAAGTAAGCACCAAGTTTAATATGAAACTGCAACACAAATCTACTGTAAAGGACATAAAAAACTATGCTTTGGAGGAAGTTTGATGTAATATATTAAAATCTTAACACAATAAGCCCACCACGACTGGCTGGTCTACCACATAAGGGATAGGATTTCCAGCAAAATAAGGGAACTTCAGCAGATTGAAACATTTCCCTTGGCACCGGGACTGTTCCCATCTACACCCAGAGCACCTTTAGACAAGGTGGAACTTTGCAAAACCACGTCTCTGCTCTGTTGTCTTACCGAAATCTGTATCCTGAGCCGAATGGAAGATGGATCTTCCTCCCTGTTCCGCGCTGCGGCCTCTTTCTGTGAACCTGAACTAGTGATCGCACAACACAAGTCTAAATGTTGGTTCTTGACCTGGCATTAAGCTTCTCATTTCACCTTATCAGGAGCTACTGCTCTCTTTTATCGCAACTGTCAGAGCTGCTTCGCCAGTGCCCAGTCATGACCTTCCCCTTCTATGACGTTCCTTTTTATGGTGTTACGTCAGCCATTTCTATTATCGGCCATTCGAAGAGCGTCGTAGACAGTCAGTTAACTCAAGTTTGGTACGGATTTGATCAGACCAACGAATGAGACAGCGGCTCCGCGGTCTTTTTCTGCTCAATCTTGCCAATTAGCATAAGTTTTCCATACCATGGTTTCAAGGTTTTCTCCTTTTTGTCATGGTAATGTGTCTGAAATATTCTAAGATGCGTTATTAGACAGATGGTAGAGAGCCTTGTTTTTATGTTTAGTTTAGCCAGCCTGGATGAGTTGGTTCTGTAAGCAGTTTATGGAATTCAGAGCATTTTCCTCCAGCACCCTTGACGGCGTTGATACGTCTGCGGTCTGCAGACTTCAGAGTCCATGTCTCGTATCCTTATAGACAGATGAAGAATATGAGCATGTGCACAAATTTCCTCCTGGTTTTTAACAAAATCTTCCTGTCAAGCCAGGTTTTATGCATTTGAGACATGGCGCTCTTAGTCATCCCAATTCTTCTATGTATATTTGGTTAATAGGAGCCGTTGTTCGTAAAGATCAAAAACAAATTTGCTAACCATTTCCAATTTTAGCGCGCCAGTCAAAGGCAGAGTGTTGCTTCTGTCTATGACCATGTTTTTAGTTTTCCCTTTATTAATTGAGCAGCTCAAGTTATTGATCATTTGCTTCATTCTCTAAAACAGTTCTTGCGTCTCGATTTCATTTGCAGCCAGGAGAGTATACCTAAAGGCTAAAGGTTTAGCTAAAACACTAAAACTTTATAGAAAACTTTAAACTTTTACGGATAATACTTATTGAGTAGGTGCCAAAAAGTATTTAAGATTAAGGTAAGGGACAAATTTTAGTGAAGCTATGACAGGTATTATGTATCAATTCTTAACGTAAAGGACATGCTAAGAGAATTGTACGAAGCTAAAGATTAAGGTGAATTTTATTTTAAAAGCATTTACGTTATTTTTTTTAACACGTAAAAATATTTACGTCCGTTAAATCAATTTTTTTAGGAAAAATCCTGTCTTGACTTTAAAAAATGTGTACTGTAAGGGACATTTTTTAACGATAGAAGGATTTCAAGTATGCCAAATGATAGAGCTCGAAATTCTGAATCCAATGATATATTATCATATATTATATAACTCATTTTCGCCAAAATGTCCCTTACGTTAAGTGATATTTCCATCGTCAATTAACCAACTATGGCTCTACCATATTATAATGACTAGATGACCTGGTGAACTTATTACTTATAAACCTTCCCTTCTTTACGACTTCCACGACAAGATTAAAATTAAAAAGTTTCTGAATTCTGCCGGTCTCAGGTGGTTTTATCGAGATTAACAAAATTTCATTTTTATTTTTGTAGATAGTATAGTAATTTCTATTTGTTAACAGATTCCTGACAAAAAACATTAAATTCCCCTTTAGTATTGGTCCCCTAACGAAGATTAGGAACCGGTGTTGAAAAGTCAACAATAGATAGAGGGCTGCTCCATAGTCCATTGTCAAACAAAACGACACGTATTTTACTGACTTTTTATGACGCTACTGCTTTTAGGAGTTAACTGGGGTTAAACCATATAAATAAACGACAACGAAGTTAGAAATGGACGGACTAACATTGTGATTTACCAAAAAAATATTTTTATCGTGCGGAATCCGTATTCCTTTCCGCAATATATTTTATAAACTATCCGGCTTCCTTTCTGTATTTTCGATTTTCGTTATTCGAAAGTATTAGCACAGTATTACAATATTCCATAATCTAAAATATATATAAAACTCAAAGGTTCACTCAAACTGACTGACACAATGATCTATATCAATGCACAGCCCAAACCACTGGACGGATCGGGCTGAAATTTGACATGCAGGTAGATGCTATGACATAGGCATCCGCTAAATAAGGATTTTGATCAATTTGTAGAATTGATCAAAATCCGATGGGAGTAGCCCAAGGGGTTAAAATAGGGGATGAAAGTTTGTATATAATAATACTTCTTAACGCGAGCGAAGCCACGGGCAAAAGCTCGCACATTGTAATAAGTACTGTGGTATTAGTAACGAGTAACGACGCGGTTCAGAAAACATCAATGAAAAAAATATAATATTCAGATTTTTTTTTGTGTTTGAGTGATAGTTTGAGAATTACTACTATGCCTCAAACTCCAGTTTATTCATGTAGTAATGTATAAAATTACCATTAGGTTTAATAGAACTAGTTATTAAAATACTTTCGAATTTCCTAATCCAGTTATCGTCCATCGACCATTGACATTCTAATTATACAAAGAAAATGGACTAAAAACTGAGCACTATAATTACTAAAAACTGTTTCATAATACATAATAAGTGTAACTACATACTAAATAGTTAAATACCCAGTAATAATAACTAATACTGTATTACGTCATGTAGTTACCGTGCAAAATATTATGGTTTTATGTAGTACTATAGATAACAGTGGACAGATTCATGAAATTATACTTACATCTGTTAAGTGTTCTAACTTCTAGCACGAAAAAAATAATAAGCAAATGTCCTCAAATGCAGTTAATTTCAAACAATTCAAAAGCTGTTACTCTTACTCTATTTGTTTATTGGCTAGAGGCTAAAGGTAATGATGACCGTCCTGGCCTGGGGAGCATCTTCGTTTAGCTATGATAAAAGATGTATCCTTATAGCGTAATATTAAATATTATGTAGAGCACAGAATAGAGCAAAACTTTACAACTTTAATTTTCAAAAAAAAATATTATTAGGTACTTATTTAAGTTTGGTCCCAAAAGTAGGTCTTATGTAAAGTCTATAAGATCTACACAGACCAGTGTATCAAGATTTCAATTCCAATTATGTTTTTGATATGAAACCTAAATGCAAGGAAATAATGATTGTGTTATGTTTTGCATTTTCACGACCGCATGATTGATTTCATGCATTATTGCAGCATTTAGAGAAAAACCGATTTAGTGCTGTACTTACCTATTTAGAATATGTATAATATTGCAGAAAAAAATTATAAAGGTAAATGATTATGCCAATGAAAATTTTTTCTATGACTGAAAGCTTTGTTATCCAAAACTTTTCTCTAAGTGTGCATTGCTGCACAGCAAAGTGTATGCTGTACTTGGTAAGTACTAATATAATTATTATATTCTGTGGCTGTATACTCCCGAACAGATCGTATGGTGTATAGGAACACTACTGTGACTGTACACAGTCACTGTGCGCACTGTCAGAGCGGGCCAGTCGACTCGAGCGCGCCTGCCATGCGCACATCTGTCCGGTCGCGCACCAAAACGAATTCGAATTTCAAACGATTTATCGATTGCCAGTTCTAAAATCGATGTTTTACAGTGTTTAGTGCCAGTTCTGTGTTAGTGTTGCAAATAGTAAAAACTCTTTAGTTTATCAATATTGCACGGCCGTTATCTGTTTCGATATTTAAAGTTTTTGGAAAAAATATTGGCTGAGATTCGAAGCTTCGCTGAAACAGTCTCTATTAACTGCGTGTAGAGTTGCCTCTTCTTTTTAATAAAACGTAAAGCCTATAGTAGTAGAGTTGGCTCTATATTTGAATTAAGAAATTACAACTTACGTTAACACGCTATAATTAAAGTTAAAGTCCCGTAAACAAATAATTTAAGTTAATATCATATTATACTACAGCTAGGTCTGAGTTCATTGGCAACTACAAACCTGGTTTAAAATCCTCAATACGTAGCGGCTCCGAGCTACTTAAAATGCCTTTAGGCACTTTCCAGTTCGGAATCTCTCGGGACAATTTTCATAACGACTGTCTCTTAAGCCAATTATCTGTTAAGATATTCATAAATTAAGCAATTTACCATACAGTGCGTTGAACGTAGAGTTGCTCTTCGTGTTGTTAGTTGGGGAACAATGTTAGGTTGTTATACCTCTAGTATTTATATTTTGGCTGATAAGCTAAAGCAGTCTAGTAGAATTTGAGAAACCTCATAATCTTTATAATTATAATTTGCTTTGAACTAAGATATTAAACCACTTTAATAGAATTCCTCGGATAATGTAGGTGTGACGAAACACCCGAACAATCACTAGATACTATCAAATTCCATCAAGTTTTTTCTGCTGTTGCGAGAGATATTTGGGAGCTCACCGAGTGGTCACGAGCCCGCATCTGTGATTATCGAGCCGCTTTAACAATTTGAGCGTACTTACAAAATAATTGCGTTTCCTAAGCACGATTCCCAGCCAATGACCTCAGCAGGTCAGCGCAGCTTTTTCTGGGTAAACACTAAACATATCGGAGCGAATCAAATCGTTCCGATATGTTTAGTGTTTACCCAGAAAAAGCTGCGCTGACCTGCTGAGGTTCAGATAAACGCTTAGCTAATTTTTACAATATTTAGTTTCATTGCCACACTACGAAGGCAATTAACGGACCTAGAAGATAGGGCATTAAAGCATTAAACCGGGAAATGGACTCGTCCATGTAGTCGTAAATGTTTAACTTTCATAATAGGCAAATAGCATACTAACAGTCGTGCAAAAATAATATTAAATGTTGTTTAGGCGAGTGTGTCTCCTCAAACAGGTTTGCAATATTGATTTTACGGGCAAAAGTGTGTCAAGATTTCTAGTACCAGTGATGAGTAGAGCGTACGTTTCTTGTGTTTCGGAGAAGTGATGGTGTCGCGATGCCGGATTGGCGCTACAACGTGCTGTCGACGAGCGAGGCGTACATCAATGTGGACGGAGAGCTGCCCCAGAACCCCTTCGCGGCGAGCTACCCCCGCCGAGCTGATCGCTCGCGACCTCTACATACCTGCCCCTACACAACCATCTTCCTGGGAACGCGCCCGACCGCTCCCTACAGAGCAACTCAGCTCCAGAGCGAAAATGGAGATCCATATGCCGATGTATATTCAGTGGATCACTCCTCCAACTTAACGGACACCTCCAGCTTTGCCTGCTACGAGGATTGCCGCGCGCAATTCGATAATACTCTCATACTGAGAAAGGACTCGTCTCTATCTCACGAGGATGAAAATTTATCGCTGCAGCTACAAAAAGCTTCGGGGGTGTTCTACGTGTCGACTAAGACAGAACCCTTACACGGCGAAGTGCAAGGGAACAATTTGTTGCCAGTCGAAGGATCCGAATCCGACGCTCTATCGTCCTGCACCTGCGACAGTTTCGAGCGATGCGAATTCGATTGTAGGGAATTCGAGCCGTTTTCGGACACGTGCTGCTGTGATCCCTTAAGCGATGGAGTGTGCAGCCGGAGTCCCAAAAATGTGGAGTCCCCCGAAAACTTCTGCGATCGAATCGCCGTCGAGGAGGATCAGATATCCGCTCGCAGCGATATGGACGGCTTAGATTTGGCCCTGTTTGAGCCTGCACGTATCGACGGCGAACTTCGGGAATCCAGTGCTAACTCGGCAGTGGCGACGACTCTGTGCGGGGTGCTGCACGTGCTCCCGGAGGCCACTAATGGTGAGTCAATCAGCAAGTTACTGAGTATTAGCGAGGTGTTTGGTCATCAACGTAATTTATCTTCGCGCCGTATCAGATACGACGAACGGTACGCACGCGATCGCGGTCTCATCAATCACCCGTCATTGTCGCTGATGCTACAAAACCTTAGGAAACTCGTATTAGCATAGTTATTCTATCGTAAACTGTCTGACCGAAATTAAATCCAGTTTTTGCGCCGGCATTCGCAATGGGAGCTAGATACGACTTTTTGCCGTGCATATTAATTTTCGTATTGTTCAGGTTCCTGATTCTCGAATTACAAAACTCTAGAGAACTTGCCTTTAGTTGTTTATAAGAAATGATTGTGGTCGTTTTTTATATGTTTTATTATTAATTACTAATTAGCAATTAGTAGCTGATCTCTATCATGTAATAATACATTGTGTGTGGCATGAAGGTGATCACGGAAGTCGGAGCCTTTATTGCAGTAGCGCTACAGATTGGTTACCGTTAGCCATTCGCAAGTTTCTAATTACGAGACGTACGGGTACAGCAACAATTGCTGTACCAAATGCTCGCATGCAAATCAGATGTCAGAGATAAATGGACAAAAAACTAACCAAAGGCAAGTCGGGTTCATTAATAATGTTACAATGTAACAAAAATCTGATACAATTGAGTTATCACTTGAATTCATTTCGTGTATCACAAGTAATTTGTAATTGATGGGATGTAATGAAATGTATGTTGAAAACTTTTGCCTTTATTACCTAAATTGAAACAATTTAAACGATGTCCATATAATAAATCTTACATTTCTTATAAGTCTATAATGTTTTGTATTCTTCTTATAAGTCTCTAATATTTTCTGGTTTGAGCTTCTAAGCACAGACCAGACTTTTGTTTAATATATTGTATTCACTATTAATAAATATTCATATGAGACATTAGCTCCAAGTTTACGGGTTATTACTTATAATTGCAAATCGTGTTTGCTCCAAATATTTGTAGTAATTCAATTACCATAAATACTGTGTCAAAGACCGCAGTTACTTTTTAATTTATTTTATTTGCTGTCGTGATGAAAGGTGCTACGTTTGAATATTCATTAGATGACTTGAAACCACGTCTGGGAGCCAGTTCTAATCGAAAATAGCTTAGATGCATTTAACAATTTCTATTGTGGTCAAATTATGAACGAAGTATGAGTGGTAGATCTGAGTATGAGTTTTCTTACCGTAATTTGCTTTGCCTCGTGCCGTCATATTTTGCATATCACTAATATGAAAATTATAACGCATTAACTTTCGAAGATGAGACTACTTACTGAAGATTAAGCAGTGAAATTGCTTGTAGTGAAACGCAAGTCACTTGTAACATGCAAATTGCAAATGGTCTTAATGTGCACAAGTCTAATAATAAAGTTAAGAGGACCCAAATTAAGCAACGTGCAAAAATTGATAAGAAACTCAATGTAGCTTAGAAAAGAGTCGATAAACAGGTAAATGTTAAGAAACTTGTCAACAACGCACAAGTTCAAGACTTTGAAATTTTAAATTGCACTTTCGTGACTTAATTTATATCTGCAGCAGTTTTACGAGTTGTTTTCTCATTGTCAAAGAGTTACGAGTCTTTCACATCTCGTTCCTTACAGGCCAACTAAAGGGCTCAGTTTGTTAGCGATGAAGGTTTGTAAAACCTGTGCCTAGCTGTGATGTCATTTATTGTACCGAGAGCTAGGGTTGGCAGAAAGATAACGCAGGAAATTCAAATGCATTCTACTGAAGAGAGTGAAAGTAATGTACGGCAAATTCTTGTAAAGTCAAAAAGAAAACAGGTTATATTATGTTCCTAGAACTGGAGTTGTCTTATATAGAACTAGATCTCAAACGTAATCTTCGTTAATATAGTAACTAGTCTGGTTACTAGGTTTCAGGTCATTCCTAATAAACCAAGCTAAAATTGTTCTGTAACAATAGTTTTTCGCACGCCTGATGGCTCGCAGATAACATCTCGAAATATCGTTCATATAATGGCACCAGTCTCAAACTTGGCAACGATAATTAAAACTGAATTTTAAGATATTATGATCGGTAGCACATAATACTCGTTTACCCAAAAATGGGAGTCATTAGGAACAAAACCAAGATGAGGTCAAAACCACGTCATGCGACCCGGTCATGTGAATAAAAATTATTCACCCAGCCAGTCTAAAATGCAAATATAGTATGAAAATTATTCCCGTACATGACTGAGGTATGTAATAGCGACATCTGCTTATAATTTATAATGAGGCCCTTCCTGTAGTACAGGCTCTGCAGGAAGAGCTTGCATACGCATTAAGCCCTAGTTCAAATATTAAGTTACATGAAGTGTAATTGAAAATCTTATACTAGGGTTTTCACAATTAACTTAGGAGAGCTACGCGGTAGAGCTGATATAATAATATCCTGTTCCTATTTGATTGAATGATTTATGTTATTTTCTAAGCTATGCTTCAAAATAATTCCAACTGATATAGCATCAGCTGTTACATCCTACAGAAATATACCCGTAGGGTTGCGAAATCATGATTAAAACTGCGAAAGTTTAAATGAAATAAGCAAGGTTAAAAAATGTCAAAAAGACCATGAATTAAGAGCACAACTTTAAAAATAAAGCAGCGAAACGAGCCAATCGCGTAAGAATGTTGTGACAAAAACAAAATATAATATAATTCGAGACGAACTTTAAAATATACAACGCTTTAAACATGAATCCATTTACAAGTATAATCAGGTGATATTAAAATGCAGACGATAATGTCAATGTCGGATTCAAAAGTTGGAACTTTCTACGTTCTCGATCCGTTTAAGGTCTATCATAGTGGTCTTATCCCGTACAATTGGTCACGAGTCACCCTGTGTCCGGAAAATGATAAGACCGTTACAATTCTATCTGCAGTGTACAGTTACGGAGGTAAAAAAGTACACTCATAAGTATGACATTGCGGTGGTGTACCTTCTAATGGCAGCAATTTGAAACAATACGAATTGGCTTACGGTGAATAATACACTGGTAAATTGGACTACAGGTTCTAATGGACGGTAATATTGAGATTTTAGATTTGCTAATTTGAAACAGTTGCGATATATGAGTGTTCATAAGGTTGTTTTGTTTCTACTTTTGTTGTTATGTGGCTTTGTTATTGGTGTCTTTTGAAGAAACAATTATTTTGTGTGTATTCTTTACTTTTGAGAATATATTATTTAAATGATCAATATTATCTCGAGTATTAAACTTAGTTATAACTTATAACTCTATTAAGTGCTATAAGTATATTAATTGTTTGAATAATACCTATCTTTAAATTCTGAACTAATTTTACTATAATATGTGCCTCCGCCACCAATATTAATACATTTTTGTTTGAAATAAGTAATTTTTTCTTGCTTTTCATGCCAATAGAATTTTTCCTTAAGACATAAATTAGCTCTCGCTTTAACATGGCTGTTCTATTTAGTATTGCATGGTTAATGATTGATAATACGGGCTTACACAATTGTAACAAAAGCAACGAAATATCAAATACACCGTGGGAACATCGATTAACGTGTCAAGTCTTACTGCTAGACAATTGTAATATGCTGCAATACATTTCTATAGGGAAAAAGTGTAGCTTTATAGAAACGCAAAGCAGTTATGTTATTTCTTAAGCTTAAAAAATAGATAAACTGTAAAATTATAGAAAAAAAAACATGTTGTTGGTACGAAGACCTCTACGATAGAGAGAACAAAAATTGATATGGGCGAAAAGCCCGTTCATTTCAATAAACTTGGCTTGGTCTCTTAACTCTTTGTATGTTTCACATACACTTTACATGCACTTTTTTCCACTTTTATTAATTTATTTTATTACAATTAAATGTTTCACACGACCGGTTTCGATAAAATCATCATCAGGTGTTTTATCGAACTAACAGAGGGCCCATATCCCACGGCTGGAAGAAGGGCATGGGGGGGTCTTAGTCGGTAAACCTCCGGCGCACCAAGCCAGAGGGAGTCCGACATACCCCCGTCGTCCACCCCTGTGCGTTTACGTAACGTATTTCCCCCCTCAACAAAAAAAAAAGGTGTTTTATGGAAACCGGTCGTGTGAAACATAATTGTAATAAAATAAATTAATAAATTGGAAAAAGTGCATGAACCGTGTATGTTATTACTGTGAAACATTCAATATCATATATCTTTGTATGTTGAATTAAGACTATAGCTCATGGTATAATAGTCAAGGAGGCAAAGAGAAAGATGAAGATAAATTAAATAATTTTTTTTATTCCATAAGAAGTAAATGCTCGCTAAATTAAGATGTCTGTATCCAGCACATTTTTACGAATTCCTTATATATGTACGTAACTACGTAGTACTTACTACCCCAGTGTTATATTATATTCTTCAAATCTCGAAAAAGATGCAAACTTTAATTCATAGAACTTGATCTTAAACGGAATGTACCGTATTTTTTATTCGATCGATACGATCAGCCATTACCGCACACGTAGCCTGGAATGCACAATCAGTATCTCCAGATAATTGCAGGAGTTACGGCGATCATTCCTAATAAACTCCTATTAGCTCCGATTACGCTATTGTCTAGTAGCTAATAACTATTGAACATTAAATGGTGATCATTAGGAAGTGCTTTTAATATCTTCAATGCTAGAATTGGTTAGGAGAATAACATCTTGCAGTAAGCTTGAAATTGTTTCAGGGAACACACAAAATAGTTTATTTTTGGAATGACCAAAACCGCCATTCAAAATGGCGCTGCCTGTTTATTATAAGGATCTCTCCTTCATTAAATTTTACTCCTAAAAGCTTTATAGGATGGCCCTCACGTTTCATCATCAATTAAAAATCCTAATCTAACATCCAATTTGTAACACTCATTTTAATTATGGGCGCCATCTTAATTTAATTTACAACGCACAAAGAATTTCTTGTGATGCGTTCCATTTAAGTTGTAATCTATTCTCGGCTTTGCATTGTTATCAAGCGTAATTTGTTACCATTGCATAAGTGCTTGTTCTTTTATATTATGTTCGGCGCGGTCGTTGGCACGAGTGTTTGAAGAGTGAGACGTGATCTGGATGAAATTTGACGCCAGGTTTGGGAGCTAAAGCGGATGTCTCTGTTTTGGTAGGTTTTTAAGATCTTCCGACGAATTCAGTTATCCAAACGTCCCCAAACAATTTTGTCAAATGTCTGGAATCTGGAAAGTTCCAAGAAATTTTGGTTTCAGTAAAATTTTTGCACAGGCCATGCTATAGAGTAGGTATAGAGGATTAAATAAATATGCATTAATCTAATGATACGGTAATCTGGTCTTCCACAAACCATAATTTTTACATGAAATTGATAATCCAGTAGCGGGAAGTAGGAACCTGGTGAAAGGGTGATTGATGTGCCACTTATAAATTACAGGGGAATCCATGAAGTAGCAAATTATAGTTCTTTTGTTTTTGCTGGAAGCAGAAGAGCCGTTATTAGCGATAGAAAATAATTTAAAAGGATTATGGGAAATATTATACGAATACCTATAGCTGAAACCGTGGGAAGAGACACAAGATCTAGAAAACAAAAAAAAAAGTATTGTTACTCTATTTATTATGTAGCCCGTGCTCTCTCTAGTTTTGACTGCATTTGAAAAAAGCCCTTAATAAACAAAATAGTCTTTCTTCTAGATAATTTAGTTTCAAGCTCGTGCCTCAATTTACCCTTTACGTTCTCTTTTATTTCGATACATTGTTTATCGGTAGATTAAGTAGATTTGAGCTCACGAGTGGACAGAAGTGGTAAAGGCAAAGTCTCTTGATCAAGATTCGCCTATCGTGGTATGTTGGGTACTAGTCGTTGGCCTACAAAACCTAACGAGTGCACGCCATTTACAGAACCACTGATAAGGCAAGGTAGGTACGTTTATTCCAGGTTATCTAATGGAACTTTAAAGTTTTGTTTCTTCTATAGCCCTTTTTACGCTTTGTTTTCGTAATTGGTTTCTTATATTTAGCGTAAAAATAAGTTTCATTACGTTTTAAATATAACCGTGCATTTTGCCACAATAATACACTCGTTTGTCGTTCCTCGGGCTCTTTCAAGTATGTTCATACAAAATTTTATTTGAATCGGTTAAGTAGTTAAAGCGTGAAGACGTAAAGACAGACAAAAAGTCAGACACACTTTGAAAAAGTTCAATAATAAATCAAAGTTTGTATGGCAGGGATACTACTGTCTTAGCAGGGAGTGGAGCACATACCCCGGTTGATGCGTTGAGGTCTCCAATCCGCCGGAGATGCGCAGAACATTTTCCCATGTAAAAAAGAGACACTATTTCACGCGAGCGTAGCAGCGGGCAAAAGCTAGTTCTGGATATAATCTTTTCTTATATTAAAATAGCTTAACACTTTTTAAATCTCAAAATAGATGAAAATGTTATTGTACAACCATGGTGCCCATTATCTTAATAGCAATTTCTTTTTAATTTTCTCGAAATCATGTGGGATTTGGCAGCTAATGCTTTAAGTTATTATACTAATCCGATTATATAATCACGATATATTATATAGGATTAAAGGTTGGAATTCGACGATTTTGTTTTTTATAGTAGTTTGTATTTAAGCTATATATGGTTTAGGTTATAGCTGTATATTGCTTTAATGTAAGCTTTAATTTTTCTCTACCTCCTGCACAAAATATAATATTAGTAGTACCACCTCCTGTAAAGAATATTTTCTTCTCAGCGCGGTCCACTTATGATCTGCTCTCCGCCATTTCTATCGATTCTATCTTTGTTATCATCCTTTTAGTGTCACAGGGACTATCTGGAAAATCTTTAAAAATTGTTAATATTGTGTAATTTTTCTTACTAAAACCCATGCAATTGTGAGTTTTTTAAACTGCGAAAGCAGGATCTCTACAAAGAACATCATTGATATTGTCTAAATTATTATTTGTATAAAGCAAAATATAGACCTTACACAGTTCTATACCTGTCTATACTATGAGGTGGCTCGGGTGTGGCGGTTTGAACATTGGTATAGTGTTACAGCGGTATTCGATTCCTAACAGTCACCAAACGCGAACATTATTATTACGATGAATATTAAATTAACCACAAAATTATGTGTGAACATGGTATATTTGATATGTTCTGCCGACACCGTGGGGTCTTGAAACTTTTAAATGTAGAGTTCTACGTGGTTCTATTGAACGTTTTGTACGTAACGAACGTAAATTTGAAAGACGTGTCAAGCAAAAGTTATTTAATGGTTTTGCCGTAGACCTTCCGGAAATTGTAGGCATGTTCCGAAATCTAACCCAGCATAGCTGGCCAGTGCTCAAGATGTAGTTTCGTTCCGAAATATACGCCAGTGCTTTCGCGTATATATGCCTGCTAGAATGTCACACTTGTCTCAACATTGGCAGGTGTATATCATGTCTTGAGCACTGGCTGACAGCATACTAAGTTTTATTTCGGAACCTAGGCTGCATGTTTTGGCATATTGAGTCACGAGTCACCACATACATTTTCCATCGTAGGTATCATAAAAATATTAACATCTATGCATACTGTATCTACTGCAGTACCTGCACACACTTCTGAAATGTCACGGTCTTAACTGAACGCGCTTAGTCAAAAGCTCCATTATGTTCATACTACTTGTTGAGTTGCAGTACATAACTAGACGATCATTCATCATATCATTACGTTGTCTACCGTGAGAACTGACTCGCTAGTTATGCTTGGCAACGCCTCAACTGTTAAGCTCGACTATGACTACTAGAGCATTTAACTGTATGTATTATGGATTATTTAATAATACAAGGATTTTATTGTAGTGTTAGGTGTTTGAGTAATAAAGTTTTTCTTGTACTATCAGAGAAGTTGATTCTTATTTCCGATAGGCAGATAGGGGGACCTACGTAGTTTGGTCGCGTTAGTGAGTTACGTTAAACCCAGCCGACAGAACACATTGAAATGATCCGACCAAATGACAATGGCCTGTCAATTGCCTAGAAATCAATTTCTTCGATGGTACATGTAATTTGTGGAGTAGAATCTTAGTTAGAGAAAGCTGCTTTAAAGTATCACTCAGCTTTTGAAATTGAACATTTATTTTTCGGTTTCAAACATTTTCAGCTAGATTAGTAGTTTCACAGTATCGTACTAAACACTCGGTCCATATTAGAAAAGAAGTTTGCTTGACTATTGCTTGACTAATAGAATCGAATTAAATAGATAAGTCATATAAAATTGTAGTGAATGCAGCTGCCCAAAATGGGATCATACGGGTGCAGTGACTCAGTACAATAACATTTATCGCGTGCATAAGTAATTATAACATTATTGAAACTATGTTAGGTCGTCCTTTTTTGTTGTTGGAGAAAAAATGAAACAGAAACATCGGTACAGTTGGATACAGCACGCGCCATACACCTGTCCCACCAGCCCTGGGTCCAGTCACTCCAGACAGGTTTCATACCAGTTCAGCTATCATGACGTAACACTAACTTTTTATACTGTAATGAATTTTGATGAGAATTCCGATATCCTTTTACTGCTACTTCAGTTTTGCGGAGGAACACTAAAAAAGTTTTTAAATTCTTATAAAAATATAAAAATTATTATTTTTAACAAAAAATTAAAACCGACTTCCAAGGTAAAAAGAATAATAACATTAATATGAACTAAAAAGTATTAAATAATTTTTACTATCTAATAGTGCCTTTTTCCGAATTCGGCTAAACCTCAACTATTTCTGTACTCAATCTTCATAATTTTGAAGTAGGTGCCAGTTCCAAAATTTTAAATATTCTGTCAGAGGACTGAAGATTCAGCTATCTGGTACCAGTACACAAAAACTACGAAACGAAAGGTCAGATTCAGTAAGAAAATAGTTTCTAGTAGACTAGCAGTCTTTAGTGGGGTAGATATTGTAAAAGTCATTTTTGACGAAATCTAAGAAGAAAACCTATTTTAAAGAGCCATAATATCTTTAAGTTATATCAAAATATTTAAAAGAAATTAGTTTTTATTTATCACAGTTTTATTTTACTTCAGGAGACTTTTCACCTACTTTACGCAAAAACTACGAAACAAAATTTAATCTAAGGGAAGATACCTAATGGCAAACACTTTAAGGAAACATGCAACATTTGAATGTTATAAAATATATATTTATGAAAATAAAGGATTGATAACTTCTTCCATGTCTTCAGTAACTCTTACATTATTCTTATTCTCTGACAAATCAATTACAAAATATATTATTGGTCTTTTTGTAAACTTAGTCATAAGTACTAATAGATGATATCACAAAAAATGAACATCACTAATAGTAGACACCAATATGAACTAATAATTGACATTACATACAACATTACATTACATTTTTTTCCTATTATTAGGTCTTTATTTGCCATTTTTCAAAAGATTTCATTTACTTCATCATAGTAACTACATGCATCAGAAATATTATCCACGTTGTCTCCAGATTCTATTCATTCTTATTCCATGCTGAAACTATCTTTCCTTTTATTTTTATTTTTCATATTTTTGAAGTGAAAACTTCTTTAGCGGCGTTGAGCACTTTTGTGGGATGGGTAAAAACTGTGAAACTCGCGTCAGATTCTCGTGCTGATCGAAAAACTTTGGAAAAACCGTAAGACGGTTGGTGTGTAGTGTTTTGTGTCGAACTCGAACTCGAACTCGAATTCGAACTCGAACTCGAACTATAACTCGAATTGATTGTAAGGGTTTCGATTAATTAAAAGAAACGATTTTCATAAAAGATGGGTTAAAAATTTAATCGATTGTAAGGGTTTCAATTAATTAAAAAAATCGATTTTTTAATAATCGATGTTCATAAAAAATGGGTTAAAAATTTAATCGATTGTAAGGGTTTCGATTAATTAAGAAATCGATTTTTTAAAAATCGATTTTCATAAAAAATGGGTTAAAAAAATGCACAACGTTAATAATCAAGTTTTCACTTCTGCCGGCACTCCCGGAGTGCAACCCGTCTTTTTTTTCCTAGCAAATTTATTTTCAGTCTTTAGTCTCCATGCTTCTTTTGCCTCTTCTTTTTTCTTCTTTCTTTTCTCTGCTCTCCTTTTTCTTTTTTTTACTGCTAAAAAACTAAAGCAATCGATTTTTAGATCAGTACAAGGTCTAATATTAGACACCATGTCAATTTTTAGGTGTAGTAGTTCTTAGATTGTTAATAGAATTATATTTTCAGAGAATAGTGATTTTTTACAGTAGAATAGATTTTTGCAGTAGAATAAAGTACAAAATAACTTTAGTATGTATTGCAAAACTCAAAGATGAGATCCATGTCAACCATTAGGTTTTTAATATTTTCAAGAACTAATAGTAGACACTCTTTATATTGTTAGGGAAAATGGATAAAAAATCTTAAATAAACATTAATTAGTGTATATAACATGACCATTAATCCAATGAAATCAATAGAAATTACAAAAAATCAAATAAATGTATTCAAAAGTTACGTGAAAAATTTCGCCTTCTTTAACTTATTTGCTAAGGAATTGCCAGCGTGTGTTGACGCGGTCATATAATTTACGAAAACTGATCCCATTTAAAAATGTTGTTCCCGAAGGCGTCTCTAATATATTTTTTCAATTCAACAGATAGCTTGAGAAGCTTATAAAATAAGTGGTGAGAAATAATTAGAGTAATTCTTATTTTTATGGTATTTTTGTCATAAGTGTCATCTATTAGTTCAGTGTCTAGCATTAGGTCCTTTCCCTTAATCAAGCCTACATAATACTCGTATTGTCCTAAAATAGCACATTTTTAGTAGGAATTTTTAGTAGGATGTTAAGGTTTGATTTATGCTAAAAATTTACTTAGATTTTCCAATAGGAAAAGCTTATTTCAAGAGCCATATTATCTAAGTTACAAGTAATAAATATAAATAGCATAAACAGTTTAAAATTTTCTTGTATTGTGGTTAAAGCAATTGCCGTAAAATTAAATAGAATTAAATTAGTTATTTACTCAATAATAATTAATTTCAATGTGCTGTGTTTTTATTTGCTTTAATTAAGTATAAATTATTAATATATTTTATGAGCCGTATAATAATTCATTATTGTTAAAATAATAATTGATAATAATATTAAATAATCGTATAACATCAATAAAAACAACAATATTATTTTTATTATTATTGCATGTACGCCTGATGGGAATATATAAAATTGGTGTTCTCACAAAATATAGTTATTTTACGTTTCCGATTTTTGAGTGAATCCCCTACTCTAACGGAAATTCTTATCTTTTTATATTAGACAACAGTTTTAAGCCAGACAGGTTCTTATAAACTGTTAGAAATATTAGGTTTATTTGGTAATATACCTACGTTTTACAATATTTTATTATTAGGCACTTATTAGGTAAGAAAGTGAGTTTTACCCAATGATATTATATAAAAAAACTCAAAGCAGATATGTTACTACCACGCGCGTTGTGAAGCCTCAAATACGGGTCAATTGCCCCGTCTTTTATTTAGTCTGTCTCTTTTATGTAAATGGCATTTCGTATATTTTGTTTCATTATCTGTCAAATTTGACAATTGAATTTGAAAATTGTTCGGAATCAATTTAAGCCAGAAAATAGTATGAACGTAACAGATCTGTATTTAGTAGAATATCATTGGTTTTACCGGTCTTGTAAAAGTAGCTGATAATTGTTTTTATTTATAAATCTATTTTATTTACGTTATGGCCTGTTTCACCGCTTCCTGATAAGGTGCCCGATAGGGTTATTTGACAGATTTTCCATACTCCATCTGTCAAATTAAGTGGTGGATAGCCTTATCAGGAAGCGGTGAAACAGGCCCTTAACCGATTCATGGCCAATGCCGCGCCCAGCGCGTCATTCAAAAAGTTTTAGTGAGGCCGATGACGCGCCAGACGCGGCATATAAGAATTGTTAAAAAACACGTTAAAACTAATTTATTATACTGTAATTACAATTCCCTTGTCTAAATATACATGTTGAACTCAATTTTATGCGTGGCCGTTTATTTTAGAATTAAAGGCTACTAGTCAGAGATCGTCAATCATTGGTTCACTCGAAGAATCCTTACTTTTCTGCGATTAGCGTTTTTATGAAACTTTTTTTTCTTATTAACACTCATCTTCATCAGCGTCAGTAATTTAGCTTCGATGCTACTGTCTGTTGAGTTATTTTTTGCGTCATGACAAATACGAGAACTTTCAATTACTTAATGTCCTTTTCAATGTAAAGTTTTGCAATATTGAGTGACTATATTCTGGAAAACTTTCATTCTCCTTATTGTCGTTGTTTGTAAATCGTGGCTGGCTATATTCAGGAAAGTCATTATATTCCTGCTGATTATCCAAAACAAACGTATTTCATTTGTTTAAATAAACGATTTTCTGAGAGCTCTTAAATTTTAATACAAATTTATATTGTAATAGCTACACAACTACTCTAAGTTATTTATACTTCAACTAAAATAGATGAAGTTGCTAGTCATAATAAATCCCACAACCTTTACGGAAAAACTATCATGCCTATTGATTTGTGCTTTAACATGTAATTAGGGTTCTAACTTCCGTACCCAAAAGATAAAAACGGGACCCTATTACTAAGGCTGGCCTCACACAGCCGGAACGTCTCTCTGAATAATTTACAATCGGAAATTCATAATCTAAATTTCGGCACCTTGCCTCACACACATCTTTGAAAATAAGATTGATCAGTAGTCTCATGATTCCTGGCACATATTTAAACGTCTTTATGGAAGAAGAATTAATACTAATAAATATTATTTTTCTTTTACTTTCGTTTTCACTTAATGTTTCCCAATTTGGAATTAAACTTTTAAGAATTTCCAACCACGCTATTTTTTTTCCCTGTCATGGTAATCCTCAATGGATGTGTCCTATATTTCAATGCTTAAGATTAAATTTTCCGTGTCAGACATCACGCCAGCAGGTCACAACACGTCCAGTGGTTAGCTTCTTGCAGTGTCAACTGAAATAATTCATAATCTGATTCCAGTGTGTGTGTGCCGCTCTATTAAAATGTATGGGAATACGCGCGTTATGAAATCATAATCTTAAATTTATCGATCCGGAATTCAGAACGCTCGTCAGTATCATTCTTACAGATCGATCTGAGAAACATAATCTGAAAAAAATCAGAATGTGTACGTGGAGCATACTTACTGATATTGTATGGAATTCCAGTCTTTCTGAATTAATAATATGAATTCAGAAAGACATTCCGGCTGTGTGAGGCCAGCCTAAGACTTCGTTGTCTGTCCGTCTGTCTGTCTGCCTATCTGTCTGTCTGTCTGTCTGTCTCCAGGCCGCAACTCAAGAACGGTAATAGAATTGAAATTTTCACGGATTATGAATATCTGTTGCCGCTATAATAACAAATACTAAAAACAAAATAAATAAAATAAAAAATGAAGGGGGGCTCCCATACAAAAACATAATTTTCGCCATAATTTTGCTCTATAATGGTACGGGACCCTTCGTGCGCGAGTCCGTGTTATATGTGTTATCATCAGTCAGTCAAGGTGTGACGACGTGAGCCCTCACAAAGCTCGGCTTTTAGTAACCAGCACTAATTAAAATCATTAATACCTACATACTCGTATGAGCAAAATTTGTGCCAAAGGTTGACGACTACTTACACATTTTGTTAACAGTATGAATTACTACTTTTATACGCCATATCAGCTTTGAATTACAACTAATACGAACACTGCACACAAAATTTATCTTTTCCCTCTCTGATTTACGCCTATTTACAATAAAATTTGCATAAAACACAACCAGTGGCCAATGCCGCACGTGGCGCGTCATCGTTTAGCAGGGCCGATGACGCTTATGGTGCGTCATCGAACAAAGTACTTGGCCTGACGTAAGAATTTGTTGAAATGAAGGTGGCAACGAATCGGTTAATGTTTTTGTTGTACAAACGCACGTTTGGTTATTTTTTTCCCGGTGGTGTCCTTCCAGAATCTACTCCCCTACAAAGACTTCCCCTCTTTCTCTCTATTATTCGAATGCGATATTCTCTCTTCTCGCCAAAATTAAAGTTTGAAATTAGCAGTACCTTCAGTCATTAAGAGGTGATAAATCTTCCATTTAATGGGCCAATAAACTTTACAAGCAGCACGATTCATTCAAAGACATTTAAATAAATTTTATAATCGATACCGGTCTACGTCTTCACTATAAAGTGGTTCTTTTTAAAGCTGCCCTGATGTATGACTTCCTAAAGTGCTGCTATTTATACTGAGTGCGAGGCAACTTTTATCTGAGATCATACTTAAGCGATGTTAGTAATTATTTTTATGTCTATGTAATTTTTAACGGACGTTGGCCTCACTGCTAGTTTCCAGGATCGACAACATAGTCACGAAAACCGTTTGACATGATCTCAGCTCTCTGAGACCCCCTTATAGCCTTGTTATGTATAATAGTATAGTAGCCTATCACTCGGTAATGTGTTTATACGCACTGAGTCCTGGCCGAGGGCACTGTCTCGCCACTCTACTCGGTGAGTGTAATGGACCCTTGAGACAAAACGCGCTATGTTATTGGCCCCGCAAAGAAATTAATCAGAGGAAAGGTGGCCAGTTGACTAGTACGTCATTTTAGTGAACAAACATAGATTTGTTTTAAATTATTTATTTGTTCATACCCTTGTTTCTTCACCCGAACTACCATTATAGATAGAGCAAAATGTTCTTGAAATCTTGACCCATATTAGCAACGCACTGAGGCGACCATAACAAAAGAAGTAAGTTAGTTTAAACCATTTAATTAATACCATTTTCGTTTTCGTGTCCTTCGATATAATACTATAATTTCGGTCCTAGAACCCATTTAGTCAAATGTAACAGCATCATGCTATCTAACAGTCCCCTATCAACCTTATTCAAAACATCCTGCCTATAAAGTACTTAACTCTTTGAAAATCCTGACTCCTATTATATTGACCTCTCTTGAAATCCATTTAGATGGCACAAAAGCTTAAGTCATTCTATGAGAGTTCGTGACCAGAGCCGTGCTGGGATATATTAACATTAATATCCAGTCTACAGAATAGTAGCACGTACTGTTTTTTGTCTGTCGTAAAACACTTTGATGTGAATGCTTACGGAAGTGTTCGATATAAAGTAACACAGTGTATTTAGGTGTATTTGTCACTAATGCCTATATCCACAAACAGATAATGTTATGTGTCACCAATTTTAGGGTTATTTCTTAGATTTTACCAAGATTTGCATGGACTGACTGGTGGCACAAAAGCGTAGTAGTTACGTTAAGTTATGGTGTAAGTAAGTTTACGAGTACATTTTATACAGAGTGTAAAATGTAAAATACTTGAGTGGGCCCTGTCAAGGTAAGCTGTTCAAACTCTAGGTAGCGCTTCACTAGAAAAGGAAACAACGTAGATTTTGTTCCTGACACGCCGAGAGCTTTTAAAGTTCCCTTTACAAATATATTTTTTTGTGTAAGTAAGTAGTATTTACTACATAATAAAGAGTACTTCTACTGTCATTTCAAGGTCACCTGCGGTTCAATGACCGACCTTCGAATGTTTTATCGGCAATAAACATTAGTACTCTCCTTAGATAATAATATGTTAACTGTTAACTTCCTTATGTCACTGTTCTATTACGCATTGAATTCACATGAATTCATTATTACCTAGTCTTATTGAACACTAGCTGACCCGACAGACGTTGTCCTGTCTTAACGATGATTATTTAATTCGAATTAAGAAAAAATAATTAAGAAAAAATTGATTAAAATTAGTATCTTCTTGCCAAATTTTATCAAAATAGATTGAATAGTTTAGGCAAAAATTATAAAAGTTTATTGTGCAGGAACCGTACATTTTCCGGGACAAAAAGTATCCCTTGTCCTTTCCCGAGACTCAAAGTATCTCCATACTAAATTTCATCAAAATAGATTGAATAGTTTAGGCAAAAATTATAAAAGTTTATTGTCCAGGAACCGTACATTTTCCGGGACAAAAAGTATCCCTTGTCCATTTCCGAGACTCAAAGTATCTCCATACCAAAATGAATCAAAATCGATTGAATAGTTTACGCGCAAATCATAAAAGTATATTGTGCAGTAACCGTACATTTTTCCGAGACAAAATGTATCCTATGTCCTATTCCTGATTCTAAGCTATCTCTCCCCCAATTTTCAGCCAAATCGGTTCATCCGTTCTTGAGTTATAAGTGGCGTAACTAACACAACTTTCTTTTATATATATAGATTTAAAATCGTAACATTATTTGACAGTCTTCCGACAGTCTTGGCAAGGGCAGTGCTGCGCCCCAAGATTTGTAAGATGCTAGTATGTCCATGCAACCAAATCGTCAGTAGACCCTCAAAAAACATTCCGTTAATGGTGACAACACGTCCGTTTGGATAGAAGCCGGCAAAGTTTCTATTTTATTTCATTGTACTATCAGAGAAGTTGATTTATATGCAGATGGGGAATCTATTTAATTTGGTCGCGTTAGGGTTTACAAACCTAGCCGAAAGATCATAACTAACATTGAATTGACATAACTCGACCAAGTGACGCGGGTCACATGCACACCATTAGTAGTGCTTGCTATCATCGGAAAATCTTATTCCGAAGAATTCGTAAAACTAACTCCCCCACCCCACTGTACCTTGCTTAACGCTTGCAAGGTGGAGCTGCAGTGGCAATAATGTTTAACAATGCTGGCAATCAGTCATCTGCAATGCCGGAGGAAGGAAGTTGCTATTTCATAGAATTCGCGAACGCAACCCGTTTCCGTTCGGATTGCGCTCGTCAATAGAGAAAGCACTTTTTACCATGTTACCATGTTTGACATTTCGTAACATGGGAAGAATGAGGTATCCGCGTCCCACGCACTCAAACTTCATGTGGTTCTGTGATGCTTATGCCTATCGATTGTATGCTAATTTTGTGTATTTCCTCTTAAAAGGCCGGCAATGCACCTGCAGCTCTTCTGATGTTGCGAGTGTCCATTAGCGACGGTAGTTGCTTTCCATCAGGTGACCCATTTGCTCGTTTGCCCCCTTATTTTATAAAAAAAAAGATACATGATTTTCAGTAGAAAGTAGGAATGTAGGGGCCAGGGGGTAATCTTGTTAATATTATTGGTTAAACTTGTTGATATAAGGGCGCTTGTTACTATCTTAAAATCAGGACAAAATATCTCTTACTATTGTAGCGCCCCAGCGTCATGCGTTTGCCCATACAAAAGTAAAAAAAAAAAAAACTCTTTCGGCGCTGTGACATAATATAACTGAACTCTATAATAAGTAGGGGACTCATACACACCATGAAGTATTATCGCTTTGTTTTGTTACACCCTGTAGTTTTACCAAAATTATAACTTTGTCAACAATTTATAAGTGTTTTCATACTCTTGATTTTCCCCCAACTATTATTTACACGTTAAACAAACATTTCAACATTACTTTTCGTTGAGCACTTAATCACTATGTAGAAAACTCTGCATTTAGCAATGAGTTAAGCAAATAGCAAGAATTTTTTCGTAATTTGCATGTTGCATTGGCTTTGGCAGTTTCCGATAGAAAACTAATAGGCGTTATTCAACTGTGCATCTTACATCATTGTGGGAACTATCATTGTAAATTGTAATATTATGATTTGTGGTAACAAGAACGGATCTATAGTGTACAGTCGGTGACACTATATAATTTTACGGCTTTGTTGCTATGGAAATAAGGTTGAAAAGCGATATACTAGATCTTTCGGCGACTGTACATTCCGTTCCATTCAGCTATTCGTGATTCATTATGTTCTAATGAACGTAGCGCTTGAGATGCATCTGTGTTTTGTTTTATTCGTAGATTATTGTTTTAATAGCATTTGAAGTCTAATTATAATCTATTGCATATTTGAATGATTTTGTTTTAAGATTTATCTTAATGCGATAAATTTTAAATTTAAATGAAAAAAATAAATGAAATTATGTGACTCGCTCGTAGTTTCGTCTAACTAACTTTACACTTTACAAAACCTTGCATTCGAAGAACAACTCATGAATTTAGAATGATTGATTTATTATGTAGATTTATATGTTTTAAACTATTTTTCTTAATACTATCTCTCTTATACCATCACTAGTCACTATAACTACTTCTTACTGACTGACGTTAAGAATGCAACACACCACTTATAACACGTGCAGCCTGCAGGTCGTATGTTTACGGGTACATAGGTTGAAATAGGCTTGTCTTACGTTTTCGGTTATAATACGCAGAAATTATTCATATCAGGCACACCTAATGTGCCTGTTTGCCGCTATTTGTAATACTTAGGCTCAGACAGGCTTAAATTTGCATCCAGCTGTAGCGATGACTCACTGGTTTCCGAACCATAAAGAATATGATGGATTCGAGAGCTTTCTCTGTACCATTTTGTACGTTTCCCTTTTCCCTCCCACGCCAACTGATACAAGTTGTAATCGATAAATCATCTGTGCACTATGATTCGTGCTAAGTGTTGCCTGCAACTTCGTTCGCGCATTCTTTCTCGCGAGGGAGTCTTTTTTTATGAGCAAACCTTCAAGAAGATAGCGTTTTCCCTTAAAAAGCTAACAACGCACTTGTAACTCTTCTGATGTTGCGAGTGTCATGGGTAGTTGCTTTCGCTCAGGTGATCTGTTTGCTCGTTTGCACGCTAATTTAACCCTTAGCTGGTTTCGCTAAAAAAGGCAACGTATCTGGTATCGGGGGTAAAAAGTGACCCCACTCCAATGAAACATAAAAAATATATCAAATCAGCTTTTTTTCAAATGAATTAGTTTTGTATACTGGAATAAATCTCTTAACCTTAATAAATTTCAGCTTTTAATGCCAATAATATTAATGAATATTATTTTTTTCCTTTTATAAAAAAAAAGATGTAAATTTTCGATCTTACTTAGACGACTGTTACTTTAACAGGCCCTCACTATATTAAAACATAAACATCTTTTATTTTATTTTTATCTAGTTTTCTTATGTAACCAAAATAATAAAACACATGAATTTATTTTGATATCGACTGAAAATAAAAAAATGACAGAGCAAACCCAGAAACCAAAAACTACTCGCAAAATTTTCCTATTTTCTATGTGATTTTGGCAAAAATTTCTTTACATTACAATAACGAGCACTTGCTATACTTGATACACCTTCTTTGCTACTATAATTTTAAGAATCCGAAACTGTACCTATGATAATTTCGCTAGAACAGCTGACTTTCTTCCTCTCCTTACGATCGTAAGCTGTTTCACGTTGCAGACTGTTATAATAGTTTTCTGGGTGGTTTCTGAATTAGATTTCGAGTATTTATTACATAAAAGCTAATTTTGGTTTAAAATTCCTGAAATATCTAAAAAGTTTTTGAAAACCATTACAAGGTACCGTTGAAAAATAACATACACTTCTGGTATCGGGGGTAATTTTTGACCCCACCACTGTATGTAACTCCACTTTCAGCAACATTAGAGCCACGTACGTTCGTCATCCGCCGCACTACCCGACGTAACGAGATTACACAGAATCAGAAGAGAGTACATGTTTAAATAGTAAAGATATCATAGAAAATTCGACCGCCTGGGGTAACTTTTGACCCCCGACACCAGTTAAGGGTTAATAAAAAGGGTACTACCCTTTTTATTAACCCTTAACTCCGTTCCGTTCCCATGTCCTTTTTCAGAACTAAAAGTAATAACTAATAAGTTTCTCTACACCTTTCATCTAAATCGGTTTTGCAGCTTGAAGTGTGAACAGCTAACCGACAAACGGATGGCAGGACTTTTTGATTCATTTATATTAATATTATGAACCTAAAGACCACTGTACACATTGGGCCAACGCATTGAGACAGCACATTTGGCCATCCTGGAGCGACATTCCATTTTATACACGTTGGCCCAATGCGCTGGCTCAATGTGTTGGCCCAATGTTAGTCCAATAACCAATAATTACAGCGGGCTACAGACTAGGTTTCAAAAGTGCTATTTAACTTCTATAAATAAATCATTGTGCAGCAGTTTTCATAACCCACTGAAGCGTTTGACATCTCAAAAGTATAACTGTTTACTTAGCTAAGAGCTTTTTGTCGAGCTTTCTTATAACTGGGGCGGGAATATTAAATATCCGTTGGAAATTCGAACCTAGTTTATACTCAGACGGAGTCTCGGGAGGTTCTTGTATTTTAAATATAAATTATGATTGTTGTGGCGTAGAATGCAGAATGACAAAGCCTAGTTTAGCATACAATGTTCATATTTATGTATCGAGGCCTCCCTCTGCTTTGAGAATACAATACAATGCGGCCGTTATGAGAAAAGCTTTTTAAGAGTCATATAATGAATTGGTTTAGTGCCAATTTGCGTCGTTTTACGTAATAAATAATAATGAAAGAGACGAAGAGCAAACCTTCAAGAAGAGAGCGTGTTTCCACTTAAACGGCCGACAACCCACCTGCAACTCTTGCCCCCTAATCTATACTAATCTATACTACCTATACTAATATTATAAAGCGGAAGAGTTTGTTTGTTTGAACGCGCTAATCTCAGGAACTACTGATCCGATTTAAAAAAATCTTTCAGTGTTAGATAGCCCCTTTGTAGAGGAAGGCTATAGGCTATATTTTATCACGCTAAAACTAATAGAAGCTAAGAAATAGAGGAAAATGTGGAAAAAAACGGAACGGGAATATATTTGAAAGGGCTTATTTGAACGCGCTAATCTCAGGAACTACTGATCCGATTTGAAAAATTCTTTCAGTGTTAGACAGTTCATTTGTTGAGAAAGGCTATAGGCTATATTTTATTACGCTACGACCAATAGGAGCGAAGAAATTGTGGAAAATGTGGAAAAAACGGGAGGAAATTATTAGAAGGGACTTATTTGAACGCGCTGATCTCAAGAACTGCTGGTCCAATTAGAAAAATTATTTCAATGTTAGATAGCCCATTTATCGAGGAAGGCTATAGCCTATAGGCTATATTTTATCACGCTAAGACTAATAGAAGCGAAGAAATAGAGAAAAAGATTTATTGAGAAAGGCTATAGGCTATATTTTATTACGCTACGACCAATAGGAGCGAAGAAATTGTGGAAAATGTTGAAAAAACGGGCTAAATTATTTGAAAGGGCTTATTTGAACGCGCTAATCTCAGGAACTACTGGTCGGATTTGAAAAATTCTTTCAGTGTTAGATAGCCCATTTGTCGACATAGGCTATAGGCTATATTTTATTACGCCACAACTAATAGAAGCGAAAAAAAAGAGGAAAAAACGGAGATCTTAAGAAACTACTGGGGCAGTTTTTATGTAATTTGGCACACATGAAGAATAGACCACGTGAAAGGACCCAGGTTTCTTTTTTTGTGGAAAAATGTACGGTTTCCTTGACATTCCTAAGCCGCGCGGAACATCTATCATATCATAAAAGTATATTGTCCCACACAATATACTTTTATGATTTGCGCGTTAACTATTCAATCGATGTACGGGAAAAACTATAAACTAAAGTCCACGCGGACGAAGTCGCGGGCAACAGCTATTTTATAATAGAGAGATTGCATGGTATGTTTGAGTTATTAACGGTAACAAGCGTTAGTGTGATTGGGACAGGTACAAGTTTCTTCGTCGTTGTGGTCCCTGAAACTTCAATACTCTCCGCTTCACTTACCTCTTATATTCTGAAGATTGTCATCCAAACTCCTTGCCTATATACAGGTTAGAGGTTTCCTCTGATAAAGATTCAGTCTTCTTCACTGTTGGTTTAAAGAATTGCTTTAAAGTTTAAAACATTTAAAGTACGAATCTGTTCTTTGTCCAAACAACTTACATCTACGTGAGAGTGGTAATAAATCTATAGGTTACGTTAGTATATTAATGTATCCGTTCATCATCGACCTAACATCCCACTCCCATCGGTACACCTACATTATTTTCACTTAATTACATATTTAAAAACCCATACAATGGCAGCTCAGTAAATCATAGATTAAACAATGCGAACTGCATATGATACGGCCGCCCACACACCAATCTTGGCAGGAAGCAGCAATACATGACACGAATTTATTGTTCTTGCTGCATCGTTACAAAAGACCATCTCCGTTTATGAATATTTTGCCTCTAGAAGAACCTTTATGCTAAGGACCAAAGGACCATAATCCACTAAGTTAGGAGTGAGTGTTCCATTTAAATACCATTGAGCCTGCAATAAGATGAACGGACTTCGAATGGACATCGTTTCCCACGGCGCCAAACTAGTTCAAAGTCAGCGGTAAGGATTACCAGTTACCTTACCACAGACTGTTATTTACACATTAGACATCACAGAGACTTATTGATGCCTTCACTTGGCATAAAAACTTGTGCCAAGACTGACTTGGACCTCGCCAGGTGACAGGTCTATAATATATCTAGCTAGTCATAGAACTCCTTGTGTGTGGGCTCAAGCAAGCAAGCTCTATATTCTATAATATCATCTTTATACACTATACATCTTGATAACAGCTTTTAGTAGTAGAGTAAAATGGCAACACAATTTTCGAATTTTGGTAATTTAGGTAGCCACTTGCTTCCTAGCTTTATTTGCCCTTCCTAGCTTTATTTGAAAATTTTGCAGAAAAAAAAACGATATTTTGCAGAAAAAAACCAATATATTATTGGACTGTCTACACACTTTACATCCCATTATTTAAAGACAAGTTAAATAGCTCGTTAGAATTTTGGTTCGATAGGCGTACACCAAAGCATTAAGTCTCGACTCTGTGCTTGCATTTATAATGTAATCTGATTATAAATCGGGCTCTACATTTGTTACTGGGCCTGTTACCTGTAGCTTTGTTGTATTCTAAGGTACTACTTAATAGACTGGGTTTCTTCGATTGAGCTACTCCGTATCATCTATGACCATGATTAAAAAATATCAGTAACAACTTCAATAAGTACTTTTATAAATCTAAATTAGATAACTTCTTAGTACTTGGTACAAAAGAATTAAGTGATCCTAAACCATTTTGATAACATAGAATTATAAAATTTTGAGATAAAATCTGATCTTACTATTGACTGATCATGCTACTGAAGTGTCTATATTTGTCTATTGAGTATTAACATGGACATACATAAATGAGTAAGCTGAACTGTCGACGCCCTTTCCAACCGGTCGACAAGTGACCTTTTGTTTTACATACTCTAGGGTGCGAACTCGAATACATTACTGCCATATTTGTTTTGCTGAGCAGCGTTCTCTTATGCTCCTTTTTTAGGGTTTTTGAGAGGAATCTTTGAATAGCGCTGGTATTTGTTTAACTGGTTTCAAAAACGTTTCCAGCCCTATACTATACTCGCCGAAACATGGCGGTAGCGGTCATTGATTCCATGTCAAAAACTTGTTATTTTCTATACAAAGCCGCGATTGAAAACATCTGACAACCGTGATTGAAATTGTCTACCGCCATGTTTCGCCGTGTACAGTATAGCCCTGTTTCTATATCAGAGTGTTGATATAAAAATAAATAATATTATCAATTAAGAAAGTCCAAAAATATGCTTTGCTTCCGACGTGTCTCAAAATATGTCTTAGATATACCGAAGAAGTTTTAAATTGATAGACATTATCAGAAGAAGAGTTTGCTAAGTTCTTATAAAGTAAATAGCATCATAAATTTTCGGTTCCTAATGTTATTAGACTGAAGTTTATCTATTTATCATATTTGATTGGTCAACGTCAAAATATTAACCAATCAATGACACTATTGAATAGATAAATTCCATTTAAACCCCCAGAAGCTGGGCATAGATGTATTGAAAATAGCTTCTATTATAAAATACTTTTCCTGTTGTGAAATGACCGCTGGGAAATTATAATTAACTCTATCGGGCTGACTCAGTCATTATTTTATACCTTCTAAATGTCAACATGCCATAATAATGACAATAATGACGCTATAGATCCTAGTGAGGGCTTAGATAGTGTTTATAAACTATATTGTTTGTTTTATGACAGATATTATCTCATACAATTAGTAGCTGCCGCAGACTATAAACTTTAGTATGCATTTCGTCTAAACTAGGAGTTAGAGTCCAACTCCTAGCCTAGACGAAATGCATGTCTAACAGTTAAACATTATGCGAAATGCTAATATTTAATAGCTAGAGGTAAAGAGGTTTTAATAAGTCATCTAAAATAGATAGATAGAAATAGATGCAGAATTAAGTCAATTTATAAAATAATACGACCAAAATAAACTGCAAGTTTTTATCTACTTTTCCGCCGACCACTGCCTACAGTATAACTGTTTTCGGAAACTTAATATGGAGAGGTGTTATTAAGCCGTCGTTGTAATTGACGGCCGCTCGTTAATTAATGTTAGTGTAATTAAATAGAAAAATGTTGATCTAGACATAATGATCCAAGAGTAACTTTTTAATTTTTACAGTTAAAAAAAAAAACGTTACGTGTAAAGTACTTTTTGAGAAACTCTGGAACGAACTGTCACCAGCAGTATTTTCGGACCTATACGACCTACGAACCCTCAAGAAGGGAACGTATTCTCTCTTAAAAGGCCCGAAACGCATCTGCATTCAGCAGCTCTTCTAATGTTGCGAGTGTCCATGGGCGATGGTAATTATGGCTTTCCATCAGTTGACCGTTTGCTCGTTTGCTTCCTTATTTTATACAAAAAGAAAACAAAGAAATTGATTCAAAAGCAATTTATAGCATACGTTGTTTGGAAGGGTTATAAATTACTAGCTGTCCCGGCAAACGTTGCTTTGCCATAATATTATAAAGTATTTCGCACATATTATTTTATTGAAGTGACTAAATAAATATGTCGCCATGGTAACTCGATCACAAACAATGGCCGCCGTCCGTCTCAGCTTCTAATAATTTACTATTATTTATTCAATAAATGCACTTATCAATATATAAAGTACCCAGTAGCCGATTCTCAGACCCACTGAATATGCATATAAAATCTGTAAAGCCGTTTCGGAGGAGTTCGTGGACTAACATTGTGACACGAGAATTTTATATATAAGATAATATAAGTCGATATTAGTCATTGTCTGTCACGCGCCCAAACTAATGCCTACGAATCATTTTCTCTGATGGTTAATCTAGTGACAGATAGACAGACACACTTTAACACATATACTTATGTATAGTATTGTAAGAATAGAGCGAGTGAGTGATATAAATCTGGTGTTTCCTGCCAGCGATTATCCTAGACACCTCAGAGTCTAGAATGAAGTGATCAGCACTATCCGGTGCTAGATAATGGCCGACCGGCAAAAGGCCGGATGTGTGATAACTGATAACTGATAGTGTGCTGTTTCTATACACTATAAGACTATACTGTATAACTGTATAGCCTTACTGGGCACTGCAAGCTCAACAAACACCTAAACAGAATGGGGTATTTGTAGCATAACGACTTGCAGATTCTGTGAGGAGGAGGATGAAACACCTATTCACCTTCTCCTCGACTGTCCTGCTCTACTACAGAGCAGGTACAGGCACCTTGGTCGCCACGAATACTCATCCACCGAGGAAATTCGTGGCACCAACCCCAACCATATCGTTAAATTTATGAGCAGCATTGGGTTGGGGATGATTCTCTAGTGCGAAGGACTCACAATTGATCCTCATGGGTCGCAGTGACGTCAAGGGTATAGCGACCAGCAGGGCAATCGCGAAACGCAAGTGAAACTCGGACGTTGATCGACTTTTGGAACGATTCGGTATCGCGCTAACGTTTTGACAGCTAGTTGAGATGTTACCGAACCTCAGCCCGAGCGCAAACGCTGTCAAAACAAAAAGTTGATACAATGCAACTTCTACTCGCACGTTTCTGAAACGTTTATTATTTTTGGTGTGTTAAATTGACAAAAATCGATGGAAAAATATAACATAGGCTTTAATTAAATTATAATTTAAGCTTATGTTTTACTTTAAAGCTGTAAAATAACATGCTACGGACTATGTTTTGTTATTTGAGTTTGTTAAAAAGTTAATTAAATTTTGACATTACTTACTTCTTTACGTAAATGTTTTCTGCGCCACATAAAACTTTTGTCACAACTCACAAGTCACAACTCACACTATGTGTCACTATTCAACACTTATATGACGTTAGTAAAATATAGTAAAACAATATTAAGAATTCATCTACGTAAATTAAAAACTCCAAGTAATAATCATTCACATCATTGATCATAACTACCAAGTACCAAAACAACTTCACTCGTGTCATATTTATCCATATGTAAATAAACAATTTATCAATTGACCAATTAACGCATCGGAAAAAATTTGTTCATATTTAAGCCAATCAAAATTAAATCAGAAGGGCGCTGATTGGTCCGCTGCATTGTCTGTCTAAAGGTCAAACGTTGCGCTTCGTTCGAGTTCCATCTAAGGTTGAGTTACGGTTGGAACGTTAGCACGATACTGAAATTTGCTCAGACGCAGCGGAACCGAACCGTAACTGAACCACAACCAAAGCAGATGTGAACTTGAATTGGAACGTTTAAAAATAACGCGATTGCCCTGCTGCCTTCTTGAAAAAATTAAAAATAACATACATACAGTATACTCTATACAGGCATGCAGGCTCTACATACTCTACTCTCTATATGGTGCTAGAACGTGTAACATGCATCCATACTATACTAATATTACAAATGCGAAAGTATGTCTGTATGTTTTTCTGTCCTCTTCAAGCCCAAACCGCTGAACCGATTTTCCTGAAATTTGCTACTTTGAGTCCCGGGAAAGGACATAGGATACTTTTTATCCCGGAAAAGGTACGGTTCCCACGTGATCAATGAATTTAGCGCAAGTCGCTTTAGTCGGAGTTGCGGTCGTCATCTACCTTGTATTTAAATTACTAGCTGTGCCCCGCGGTGTTACCCGCGGCTTATTAGGAAAAATAAATTGTTATATTTTCCCACAGTAAAAAGTAGCCTATATGTTATTCCAGGGTATCAACTAACTCCACACCAAATTTTATTAAAATCGCTCCAGCCGTTTGGACGTGAGGAAGTAACAAACATACAAACTCACAAACTTTCGCCTTTATAATATTAGAGTGTGATGTGATTAGTGTGATTATAATATACAACACTGCGACCTGCGTCATTTTCTAAACAAGTTTAAATAATGATATTATGAAAAATAAAAGTATGCCACATCTTAATGCTAAAATATTCATCTTTAAGTGTTACTAAATTGAAATTAATTTGAAATTATAATTCGAATATATGCATGAAATATTTTCAAGTAAAAAGCCAAAACATTAAGGGCGAAAGTGAAAAAGTGGTTGCTTATTTTAGAATAACAATATCAATTTACCAACTTGTACGTTTAAACTAAACCTATTTTGATGAAATTTGGTGTTGAGATTATTATAGAGACCCCAAAAATGATGAATTTTTCCTTTCCAAAAAAGGAAAGGACATATTCCTGGAAAATTTAAGTTTACCGGCTTACCGCACTGTTACACTAGTTTATTATGACATCAAATTTTATGAAGCTCGGTTTAGCGGTTAGGGCATGAAAAGGTAACAGACTGACAGACAGACACACTTTCACACTTATAAATT
This sequence comes from Polyommatus icarus, assembly GCA_937595015.1. Taxonomy (NCBI): domain Eukaryota; kingdom Metazoa; phylum Arthropoda; class Insecta; order Lepidoptera; family Lycaenidae; genus Polyommatus; species Polyommatus icarus. Next base: position 6,183,440 of record OW569328.1, on the reverse strand, counting down.
ATAATATTAACAAGGTTATTTCACACAGAATATTAACAAGGATACTTCAAAAATAGTACATTCAGTACTATTTTTGAAGTAATGCAATTACTCAATCGGCGAGCCACCAGCGGTCATAGGTCGATTATAGCTGCAGGCTTCACGTTTCCATGGAAACGTGTGTTGGGGGCCTAACTTAGAAATTTCACTACTGAACCTTGATTCTAATATTATAATGCAATGATAATGCAGCATCGTTTCTTATCCGTTCTCTATCAAACAATCTATACTTATAAAATTACATGTCCTGACTGACTGACTGACTGACTGACTGACTGATTCATCATCGCTGAGCAAAAACTGTTAAAGATACAGCCACGAAATTTGGTAAGTAGGGTTGTTTTATTAAGTAGACACTCACTAAGGAAGTAATTTCGAAAATTTTACCCCGAAGGGGGTGAAATAGGGGTTGAAAGTTTGAATGAAAGTCCCTCATTTCTTGAGTTAGAAACATGGAACTTTATTTTTAGGTTACTGATTAAAAATAAATGGATACGTATTTAAGCGTTTTTGGAAATTCTACCCCCAAGGGAGTGAAATTGGGGTTGAAAGTTTGAATGGAAGTCCGTCATTTCTTGAGTTAGAAACATTAAACTTTATTTTTGTGCTACTGATTAAAAATGAATGGATACGCATTTAAGCGTTTCTGGTAATTCTACCCCCAAGGGGGCTAAATTGGGGTAGAAAGTTGCAATGAAAGTCCGTCATTTCTTGAGTTAGAAACATGAAAGTTTTTAACGTTTACGTTTGACGTTTGCTTAAATAGGGTCCCGTTTTTACCCTTTTTTTAAGGAACCACAAAAAGGGGAAAACTATCCAACTTTGTTATTATACTATGTAAACGCGGACGAAGTCGCGGGCAATAGCTACAGTTCTACCATATTAATATAAGAATATTGACAGAAACATTGTCTAACGTCTATATGCTGGTGCCGCCTTTAGCGTGAAAACTGAAAGCATTGCAATAATATATCCTATTCTCTCTAAACGTCAATAATTGTCAAACGATCAATAATAATTGAAACGCAAATATATTGGTTTGACACATCTTCTATACTTATAAAATTACATGTCCTGACTGACTGACTGATTCATCATCGCTGAGCAAAAACTGTTAAAGTTACAGCCATGAAATTTGGTGAGTAGGGTTGTTTTATCAAGTAAACACCCACTAAGGAAGGAATTTTGAAAATTTTACCCCGAAGGGGGTGAAATAGGGCTTGAAAGTCTGAATGAAAGTCCGTCATTTCTTAAGTTAGGAACATGAAACTTTATCTTTGGGTTACTAATTTAAAGTAAAAATTCTTCCCCCAAGGGGGTGAAATTGGGGTTGAAAGTTTCAATGGAAGTCCGTTATTTCTTGAGTTAGAAGCATGAAATTTTATGTTTGGGCTACTGATTTAAAATGATTGGATACGTGTTTAAGCGTTTTTGAAAATATTACCCCCAAGGGGGTGAAATAGGGGTTGAAAGTTTAAATGAAAGTCTATATAGGTTTACTATGATAACGCGGACGAAGTCGCGGGAAACAGCTAGTAAACTTATAATATACTGTCGGTTTGACATAATTCATGAAGCTACAATTTTGCAGTTTCCCTTGAATATTTCGTTCCTAGTTCGATCCAGCTCATGGGAACTGGATCGAACTAGGAACGAAGCTGCATTTATGTTGCATTGATTTTGTAGAATCAGGATACTTTTGTTCTACTGCCTAGCCGTATCACGATAAGGCTCGTGACTGCTCTTGACGTATCCGTTCAGAATTATTCTACGTCTCCCTATACCGATCCTTATGTCCTTGGCATTAAGGTCCTGTTAGGAGTAAAATGATTGTAAACGGTGTGTCCAAGGAGAGGTTTTAGTGCCTTTAAATATGCCGTAATGATATAAAGATGCGCTGTAAAGTGCACAAAATTGCCGGTCTACGTTATAAAATATCCCAATCTGATGGTTATCTTTCACACTATTCTTAAGGTAACATATTAAATTAGCTTTAAGAAATTGATTTAAGCTTCATTGCGTTTTTTTAACACGGGGCAAATGGATCATAATATAAAGAAATTACAGTTGCATTCCTTTGAAGAGGGAATACGCTCTCTTTTTGAAGGTTTGCAGGTCGTATCGATCCGAAAATAGTACTTGTCCCACGCGGCTTGGCTTGTGAATCAGAAAGACTCTAGATTAATTATATTATTTTCTAACACCAGCCACAAGTAACTGCTTATTCGCATTGAATAGTAGCCTATGTGATTTCAGTTGAATCTCTTATTACTAATAAATCGTATCTAAATCCGTTGCGTTTTTCTGAAAATCTAAGTATTCTAAAGATCTAGTTATTCCAAAGATCTAAGTACGGATCGATACGATCGATCGAAAGATCTAATACGATCTAAGACACAAAAATAGCGATTTGTTTATACTACGTAAAGATTTTGCGGATTGGTGTTACTTTTAGTAGCGTTAGTCAAACTTGATAGAATTAAAACTTATTAATCGGGGCTTAACGCGACTTATTCTAGTAGTAACACGACTACGAGTTCATATTTTTTCACGACGTTCAAAAAAAGTAAAAACATAAATTAATTAAACTTGATAAAAACTAAAATAATTAAAATGCTGTAGAGAAGCCGTGTTTATGTAGCGCTGTAGAGCATGTAGACTGTAGATAAGTATATGTATTATTTATTTAAAAAATACGGCTAAGATCCAATAATGCATGACAGTATTGATGTGTTTATAGCTAGCATATCTGCGACGAGCTATTAACTTAAATGTCGAACCAAAAAAGGATAAAAGCTCTTTAAATAACATCTAGGAGTCAAGTAGCCGTGTAAAATATTAAAATGTTTTATTCATTCTTACACCTTGGTCTTTTGAGTTATTTCACTCGTTTCTATATGAGTGATCCTCATGTTCTGGGTATAAAGGTCCTTTCTGTGATAAAATACGCTCCTGCAAGGATTTCCAATATGAAAATTAACGCCACCATTATGTCATAAAAGCTGCAATTCACACACTTTTCTGTCTACTTCATTCAGACATTTCAGACCCAGTGGCAATGATATTCTATGTTACTAACGTAACTAGATTGGAAGTTTACGGCAGCAACGCGTTGCCAGTTGCCACTTCGAAGATGCCTGCAGCTAGTATTTTAGAAACTCATTGCCCAGTGGTGTCAGAACTCGACGCGACGTACCGCCGATTTTTTGCACACAAATGCAAAAGAGCACTTTTGCGGCAAAAAAATATTTTCGAGCAGCCGATCAATAATTGCCATTGCTTCATAAGGATGTTATCAACCGAAAAACTTATGGTAGGTTTGTAAGGTAAATGAGGTGTCAGTGGCATTTTGCACCTCGTTACAAGTTTACGGCGTGGTATACCGCTATGATTGCCACTGGGGTACATGCTGAATAATATGAAAGTCGTAAACACATTCACGTTTAATTTACCTCCACCAGGACTTTTATGGTGAGGACGTAAGAGTTAAAACAACTGAACGGATAATACTCGTCATGTTTACATGGCAATAATATATTTTCTTACTTAGTTGCTTTATACTGAAGTTTAATGCGGCCGTCCGTTTGTCCTATTAAACCCTCTGCTAATACCATGTTGGCATATAGCTGTATGACAAAATACATAGTACAAATATTAATATTATTTACTGCCAGATGGTCCGCAGCTGTTTAGTCCTAAAACTTTTTAAATTACGTACAAAAATCGTGTCAATACTTTAGACACCGTACATTTTTTTAGTACTATCGTATTTTTTATAAAATTATAAAACTCGTATATTATAATTCACTATTTATGATTATGTGTTTGAACTTTTAAAGTAATATTATTTATAACTGCATAATTTTTCTCACACATAAATTATGGTTAACATTTTGCTTGGATTAGCACACAATGACAACTTATTTAGAATTTTCTCATGTAATGACTCATTTTAAACTTTACAGCTTTGTATTAGATAATGTCTTTATTGAGGTTTTAAAATACGAATAATAGTAATTATTATTGTAGCTGTCAGAAACACAGTTTTAATTAATGCAAAATAATCATGAAATTTTCTAAGCGCGACCGTTAGACTTATTACCAAAATAGAGCGAAGTCTAGCTTCGGCATACTGTTTAATCCTAAAATAGCCAACTCCTACTCATAATATAAGAAGTGTGGGTAAATATGACCAGTAACATATTTTTTAATGTTACAGAAAAAAAAAAAACTAAATAGTGATACTTAGCATTACTCATATTCACACACTATTAATAGCTGTATTCCCGCGGGCATACAAGACCTTGTTTCACATAACAAGAGTCATAGGCCTATTAGTCATGTGTTTTTATTAAGTGGTTAATATGTAAAATGGGTTGCGTTAATCCGCCTAACAAGAGCGTCCAGCAGTTTATTACAACAACTGGTCCACTTGCGCACGTTGTGGACATGCATTTAAGGTGCAGTGGTTGTTGCAACTACGTAAAATGGGTTTTTTAAATAACGTTTTTTGTTAAGGAAATGTCATTATTTAAGTATAAAAAAGTACCGTTTTAAAATTGAGAAACTTTCCTATACGCAAAGGTATATCAGTACACAATTTGAAAAATTCTGCTCGATAGAAAAAAATCTCATAGATGACTCTTATAACGCTGTTTTTCATAATTAAATCATTTTATAGCTAAATTACACACTTTCTAGAAAAAACAAAAATGTAGCACATTTGTCATAACCTAACCTAAACGATTTGATATATTTGATTTGTGTAATACTAAAAACAAAAGGTTTTTTCTCCTATTTCCTATTATCAAGGCACGCGGCGAGCGCGTAACCGCCACTGTACAAGGCGTGCTGATATGAATGTTATTATAATGTCCTTTACGTCGAAATTCGTACTGACAGACATCGACCTGCTAATTTTCGGGACTACTGGGCCTTAAGTATTCGGAACATACATTACTAGATGACGCCCGCAACTCCGTTTCGCCAAAAATTGTTAATCGCGCGGGAACCGTACATTTTTCCGGGATCAAAAGTATCCTTTGTCGTTTCCCGGGACTCAAAGTATCTCTATACCAAATTTCAGCAAAATCGGTTCAGCGGTTTGGGCGTAAAGAGGTAACACAGACAGACAGACAGACAGACGGACAGACACACTTTCGCATTTATAATATTAGTATGGATATGGATACATCCATTTAAATAGAATACAAAGTTACTCTCTGTTTGAATGGTATAATATAATAGTAACATCTTTCGTATAAAGACTGTGCTCATGAAATGTGGAAGTTAGTCCTAGAAATACGATATAATATTAAATAAAATATAAATACCCATAACCTATAAATGATTTGAGTATTGTATTTGTTGGTAGCCAATTGCTATATTTAAAATAAGCTGTAGTGAGGTAAAAAATACGTTCTTTATAATTCATACCACCATTATAAGGCTAAATAAAAGTGTAGAGCAATAAAATCCATTGAATCGATACTTATTTTATTTTTTCTTCATTAGCGTAAAAGGTAGCTGGCTGGCCGGTAATAAGTCGCCATTTTTTCCCTCGATAAAATAGTTAAAGTTTATGAATGACGTTTCCTTGGGCTTCGTTAAAAATTACAGCCTCCACTTGCGACTTGGACTCGTTGATTTATTCCTCCTGTCAAGTGGCAACTTTGTAAATAGAATAGCTTCCAAGAATTTGGAAAAGAAAACTTTAAACGCTTTTGTTTATTAGAATTTTTTACTTTATCAAACATTTTAGGCCAATTAACATTGCTTACGTAAGTTCAAATATTAGGGAAATCATAGAAAATAGTATATCACTTATTATATACTAGATGATGCCCGCAACTCCGTTGCACCAAAATTCGTTTATCGCGCGGGAACAGTACATTTTTCCGGGACAAAAAGTATCCTATGTCCTTTCCCGGGACTCAAAGTATCTTCATGCCAAATTTAATCAAAATCGGTTCAGCGGTTTAAGCGTGAAGAGGTAACAGACAGACAGACACATTTTCGCATTTATAATATTAGTATGGATTAGCAATACCTACCAGTCATAAATATAGGCCGGAGTCCGGACCTTACGTGCAACGTAATACAATTTTGACGTTGCAGTCGAAGAGTTAATCCTTTGACTTTACAAACTAACTAATATATAAACAAGCTGTATAACATAATTTCTTTTCTTACAGAGGCAGTAGCGAGCGCCGCGGGTTCCGTGCCGCCGACGTGGGAGCCTTTCTACTGCGTCCTGCAGCAGGACCGCCGCACACTCACAGCCTACACCAGCGAGGAGCTTGCTGTAAGTGTATTAACAAAAATATTTACTTATGTAAAACTTAACCAAAAAATACCGTAGTAGTGGGATAAAATGTAGAGTTGTGGTAAAGTTATGGTCATTACGGGCAACCTGCTGACCATTCGTTTCGATTTTGGCGGGACAGTCCCTCTTTCAGGCCGTTTGTCCCGTTGTCCCCGCAAGACGGAACATGACCCGCTTTTTGCTATAAAGCAAGAATATATTCTTCACTTAGTATACTTATCATTAAGCTTCTCTCAGGCAGTTCACGTTCGGCGAAATCTTTTGCCAGAGGAACACTTTTTTCGACTCGTTTTCGTGTTATTTCGTTTTTTCAGTTTCGTCTCTATTAGCAAACTTCTACTAAATTGTATTATCTACACCGTCTTTCTAGGTAGAATTCTACGTCCTAATAGATGACATTTTGTATTTTTCTATTGCGAATGTAATATGGCCATTACCTCTATTCTGCTATGTTCATCCAGCTATTTCAAACAGCTTCGAGGCATTCCTCGTTCTAACGTCACACTCTGACGAATTTGTTTTATTTTATCATCATTAATTAAAAATGGAGGTGTGTGAATGGTGGATTAAGAACTAATACTTTGTATCTACATAGAAAATAGGAATGCTGTGCTCTAGCTACTTTTTATCAGCTGTCGTATACCCCTAGAAAATAGTTCCGTTTATAAAGTAGAACAAAATTGCACCTCTAATAAGTTTAAAATGTAAACATTCCAAGTAGAGCGCCACATTTATAGGCACCTGACATGACATACAGGTGTATGTACAGCAGTCCAACAGCTGATGTATTGTCTCAATACAGTTGATCAGCAATTATAATTGAATAATAATGTTTAAATTAACTTATCTAATTGATATAATTAACTTTAATTTGCGACATATGTAATGCTTTTTAAATAATTGTGTGATTAGTAATTTATTATAATTTGACGTTAAATAATATGTATTTAGGTTACAACTTACACATCAAATAGTTTTTTTTTTAATTTACACAACTCCGATTGTGGATATTTTATAGCAATAATTCATTCAGCTTTGATTCTCGTTTTTTTATAATATTTGTTTAATGGCTATTATTTATATTATTTTGTTGTTTAATAGTAAACGAACAGATTTTATCGTTTCTGATAGCTGCATTTATTGTGCATGAAAATAGTGCAATCAGGGTACTGAGCTGCGTCTATGGCCTATGCCCTTGTATATATAGCAACTAATATATATTCTATGCCTATAGGCTTTAGATAAGATACTCTATAGAGTCTATAGGATATTGTATCGTTCGTACAAAAATATGTTACATTAATCGTTTCGGTACATTTTTGTAAGTTGGTGTTAATTGGGCTATAAACAATTTTTCCTCAAACAAGTATTCGATTTTATATTTACAAAGTAATGAGACGGAAAAGTGCAGTTGAAATATTTGCAATTAATTGCATTTGCAATGTATGAAACCGGCCCGCGGCCCGGACGAGTGCATATTCCTCCTCAATAGAGCGTGACAAATTAACTATTTCAACTATTCCACTTATGAGGGACACTCATCAATCGTTAACCTGACCATCATGTTGGTGTCGACATTGCTTCTGAGTTCTGACAGCTTAATGTTCCTAAATCAGGTAACGTTCGAAATTTTATCGTTTGGGCTCATCTTCCTAAATGCCTAAATTACGTTCGATGTTTAGATTTTTAAGCTGACCTTCGAAATTTGAAATTATAAGTGCCTAAGCCCTAAATGTTTGGTGTTTTAAATTATGTTTGATGTTTACATTTTTAATCTGACATTTGAAATTTGAAATAATTTTTTCTCACCTCCGGGCGGAAAACGTCAACTTTCTTCCCGCTGCGCTTACCCATGTTGCCGTTTTCCACCTCCGTCGATGAGAAAAATAGTATACGCACCATGGGCAGTAAATAAGAAAGCCTCAGAAGTCAGATCACATGAATTACATGAGATCTGAGAAATTTCTTATTTTCCTGCCCTAGGTGCGTAACATGAGATATATTCATTGCTTCATTTTCTTGGACATTAAGGGCCTGTTTCACCACTCCTGATAAGTGCCGAATAGGATATTGGATATGGTGAAACAGGCCTTAAGTAATTATATTTTTAGACTTTACGAGCACTGTAAATAGTGAAAAATTACAAAATTATTCCGTCTGTATATTATTTCCTTCTAGCACTAACCGCTGAACCAATTTTAATCTTTCACAAGGTGATAACTGATAATAATTTGTTCCCCGGGAAAGAAATATGGATAAAGAACATATTTTAGCAAAAAAAAAAAAACTGCGGGACAAACCAATTCTGGCGCAATACGGGTACATCTGGAAATGCTCTATATTTACAAATACATAGCCTTTGGTTGAGTGATACAGTTAACCAAAGTCCAAAGGCTATTTTTCCCGTGTATAATCTGGCCATCAGTATCATTATATCAGGCAGTCGCCCAAGGCCATGGTATTGTGCTGCCGGATGTCCCTTGTGTCATAATGGCGAAAAACTTACGATTCTAGTTTTTGTTCGGTTCTGTTTCGGCCCAGTTCCGCTTTCCCGGTCTTGTGGGTAATTTTTTATTTGTAGAATTCACGAACGAAAGTTATTATAACTCGAATGAATCAAAAAAGTGTCAAGCGATTTACGAGATAAAGATTTTTCAGATTTCTCTTCCAACGCGTTTCAGCGTGCAAAAATTCTTTTGGTTTTTGTCGCAAAAGTCTTTTTGTTGCAAATCACAGTTTTAATATATATTCCATTCACGCAACTTTGTTCAATTAGAAATTACGTTTTCGCGATGCAAATGTTTTATCGCAATTAACTTTTTCCTATATTTTCCTTTCCCGGGGCTCGTAAAATCTCCATGCGATATTGTTCAAATCATTTGAAAAGTTTAAGCGTAAACTAGAGATGTAACAGAGTACAGACACACATATTTATAGTATTAGTATGCGGGGTTCAGGATTGCCTATTGTATAAAAGAAATCATTAACATTTATAGAATTACTTTATAGTGTAGACACGCGTGTAATCTATATTTTCAAGGTTATACTTATAAGGAAAAAATATACCAGTCAGAGTTCAGAAAGAAGGCTTAGAATTTATGTAACCTTGATAAAATATAATAGCACAAATGGGTAATAACTAATAAGTAATAACTAACATGTAACCATAGAAATATCCCTCTTGGAGTCTTGGTAAGAACACCGGGTGGTCTGAAGCATAATTAACATTTTGCCTTGGCCCTAAGTTTGGGTCAACAAGGCACCTTTAGGTCACCCCAATGTATTGTTTTGTTGCGCCAACATACTGTACAATGTGTTAACATACCATTGTTGCTGTTGTTAAACACATCAATAAAAGAAAGTCTTAACACCAGGTGAACTTTTAATGAACTTTCGTCACTTTGGTCTTTGTATAAAATTAACCAGAATAATAGCAGATGGATCACATGCTGGTGCTTACCTGCCACCCATGACCATGGGTGGCACGTTCAAGTAATAATAATAATTTAGTTAAAAAAAACACGCATTATTAGTATTTAAAAAAATTTGGCAAACATCGTGCTCAAAGATTTCGTTGACAGTTACATACATACAGCCCAGCGTTGTTATTATATTCCAGTTTTCTGTGAGGTCGGTTTTCTCGAAGTATTAGTCGGGTCAAGGTCAATAGACCTCCCCGCGGGGCTAAAATGGTCACATTTAGCAATTCCTCTCAATCAATTCAGCAAATGAATTGTCGAAACGGTCAAACTGACAAATGTCAAATCAGTACAAAAATACAGAAATGAATTGCAAGCAGAGTTGCATTTTGCGATTTTAGAAAAATGAATCATATTATGATTCATATCATGATTCTTCAAAGCGACCATTTTAGCCCCGCCGTTCGTGCCGATTGGCGATCATATTTTAACTGTAACACAGGTAGGCATACGAGTACAGACTACAGAGTAACGCTTCTCTTATGGGCATTTATACGTACTTACGTATAAATGCCCATAAGAGAAGCGTCACCTAATGCTTCCTCAGTGGTAGTAGACATACATAAACTATATTGCGTTTTACTTACAAATTGTCATTATTACAATATATATTTGCTTGTGGATATTACATAAATCGTGCAATATGCGTTATGAATTATGATTATTGGAATTGAAAATATTGTCTACAAGTTCTACAACTCGATGATACCGTCTGAATAGTGCTAATAATAGTATTATGTTCAGATTAAGATTTAATTCAGGTTTAAAATGTAACCAAGGGGATAACGCCTAAACTTTTTGGAAATAGCCAATTAAGCGCTAATTAATCGATAAACTTCTATCAGAAACACTAACAAACTAGAACTTTGGCCAGTGAAATTGGTTAAAATGTCGACAGCATGACTGTTAAAAACTTTTATTAAACCTGCTGGAATAATGGAAAACAACTACCGTCGCGAGTCGTCCATGGACACTCTCAACATTAGAAAAGTTGCAGGTGCGTTGGCGGCCAGAAACTTGGTTAAACGTCTTTAAAAGTCGGTTAGACAGAAATTGAAAGCTATGAACGGCCAGCGGTCAGTTTCACGGCGAGTTACAATAAACTTGGTGTTGATATGGGTTAGTGTCTCCCGCTCTAGCGCAGGGGTTCCCAACCTTTTGTTGGTCACCAATTTAAAATTTTATATTCATACACACTTTAATTTTAAAAACACGCCATTGTGTTTAAATACATATTTAAATTGTGCTCTTAAATTGACAATGGTTTTAATTTTAAAGTGTTATTAATTATATAATTTGTGTGCACAATAAAGCATATAATATTGTATCTATCTTTATATCTAATACTGGATGACGAATTAATGCACAGTCCACAGAGTTGTGGACACAACCATACACAACTCCGTTGTGCCAAAATTTGTTTATCGTGCGGGAACCGTACATTTTTGACCGACTTCCAAAAAGGAGGAGGTAATACGTTCGGCTGTATGTATCTTTTTTTTTGTATGTTCCACGATTACTCAGCCGTTCGTGGTCCGATTTTAAAAATTATTTTTGTGTTAATACAACAGGTATAGGGTTTAACTCGAATTTGGTACCATGTTCACAAAAGTGGTGATCTGATAATGGGATCCTTGAGGAATCGAGGGGACTCCCTAAAATTTGTATAGAAACATAATATAGTGATTTCGATTTTTTCTGAATCATTCGAGGTAAATGCCACCAAAAAGTAAGACTTCGCACCAGGTTATACCTTGGATCCGAAGGTACCGAACAGAACTTTTGAATGCTTATAGGTACAGGTTCGGGGATTTCGGCGTTGTTTAAACAACTGAAAGCATAAGCAACACATCAATTTGATTGATCATCATCATCACAACCATAATTTTACCATGAGTCATCACACTATGACCCAATTATTGGTACTTTTCGTGATATTTTGCATCGAAGCAGATGTTTTTGATGATTATTTCGCTGTTTGTGGACCGATTTCAAAAATTATTGTGTTGTTGTATAGGATCTAAACTTAATTTTGTATAACAATTACGAAAGTGGTGAGCTGATGATGGGATCTATGAGCAATCGAGGGAAATCCTTAAAATTTAACAAAGCACTCATAGTGGTTAAAATGTTGTTTCTAGTAAGTTAAACATATGATACGAATAAGAGAAATTTCATACGCACTCTTGGTCCAAATGCACTGAACAGAACTCCTGAACCTTTAAAGATAAAAGTTTAGAAATTACAGCATCGCTTAGATAACTGCAAGCATTTACCACAATTTCGCTTACAGTAACATAATGTGAATAGTTAACATTCGTATTGGTTATTTACGCATAAATCCTTATTTTGTAGATAACTAAAAAGAGTGAAATTATTGTTTTTAACAAAAAAATTAAAACCGACTTCCAAAGTAAAAACAATAGTAATATGAACTAAAAATTATTAAATAACTCAAGTGCTCTTTAATAACTTGCCTTTTTCAGAATTATTATTTCTGTACATACTATCTGTACATCTTCATTACTTTGAAGTCGGTACCAGTCCCATAAGTTTCGGATATTCTGACATTGCTGAACTTACGATTAAATTAGCTGGTACCGACTTCAAAATAATGAAGACTGTAGTATGTACAGAAATAGTTGAGATTTCAACGAATTCTGAAAAAGGCAAGTTATTAAAAGAGTACTTGAGTTATTTAATACTTTTTAGTTCATATTACTATTGTTTTTACCTTGGAAGTCGGTTTTAATTTTTTTGTTAAAAATAATAATTCCGGAACAAAAATTATTCTTTGTCCTCTTCCCGGGCCTCAAAGTATCACCTGCATATCCAGTAAAATTGCTTCAGGGGTTTTGGTGTAAACAGGTGACAGACAGAAAGACACAGTTTCGCATTTATAATATTAGTATGGATGAGTGACATCTAATCTTTTCTAATAAAGTGAGTCTTGCTGACCACTGGTTGGGAACCAGTGGTCTAGCGGTAGTTCACGACCATTATAATATAACGGGCAGGTATTCACTTTTAAAATGACAGTTGCGTTTAAAGTGGACGCATAACTTCATGTCAGCTGACTCAGCTGATGACAGTTGTTTTTTTTTAATGTAGACTGTAGAGTGTAAGCTTTGGAGTAGTCCACTCAGCCCATTGAGCATTTCTACTTTCCGTTGCTAACGTTCAAAAACTTTAGAAATTCGAACGCATACCTTTTTATCCGACTGTCAGGAGGGTTATGTTTTTTAACTGTACGTGTTCGAATTTAAAAAGTACCCTGCTCTTAATATCTCTACAAATGCATTTCAAATTGCCATAATATATACGTCTTATTACTTTTTAGGGTTCCGTTTCGCACAAGAATGTGTACTGGCAGGCTTTCAGTAAATGTACGTGGTGATTCAAAGATACACAGAAACGGCTCGCAGCTGTTGTTGATATATTGGTGTCCATTTATGGTGCTTTAGAGACTTATCTTCGGCGAAATATGGCTGCGTTATTTAAAGAACTCCCCTACACATACGATTGTTTGCAAAGCCGCAGTTGAAGTAAAAAGTAATTATTTTATCTGAGGATGTGCGACCTTTAGAACTTTATATTTCTTGTTTAATCCTCTTAAAATTATGGTGAAAGTTCAATAATCTCCAAAATAACGATAAAATGTCTAAAGTTGGTACAGGGTACTACTAATATACATAATATATTCTGTGACTAAAGGCCAACACGTCAAGTCTTTAACTGTAAACTAAATGGTTTTATTTAATGAATTTGCTAGTCATTCAATCAAAAAGCGAATTCAACCAGATGACTGAGCGACATATAGATTCAAAACAATACTTATAGTTACTAGATATTACTCGTAGTAGTCGTATCGTTGCACGTTGGTAGTCGTAGTAACATGACTCAAAGTAATAATGATAAAGCTTTTGTGAACTTTATTAAAACAATTTATGTATGCAATTTATGTATGTAATATTGCTGTATGCGCACCTTGAAAACATGTTTTGCGACCTGAATGTAAGTAAATAAAGAATTAAGCACCGCAGAGTAGGTTTAAAAGATCGGTTTTAGGTCCTTTCTAGGGTTCCGTACCCAAAGGAGCCATTCGTTGTCTTTCCGTCTGTCTGTCAGTCTGTATCTCAATAACCGCTATAGCTAGACTTCTGAATGTTTTACAGATTGTGTGTGTGATTGCTCTATGAGGGTACGGCCGGTAATTGGCCGACTTTTACGTTGAACCATGATTGATAACCATGATTGCCACTATGATTGTTAAACTTTATTGGTCCAACATGGGCCATCTTGAAAAAACCATACTAATATCACAAATGCGAAAATGTATCTGTCTGTATGTTACCTCTTCACGCCCAAAACGCTGAAACGATTTGCTGACATTTGATATGGAGATACTTCTAGTCACGGGAAACAATATAGCAGTAGCGGCATTTAGTTTGAAAATAAATGTTTGATATTTAGGATAAATACAAGTAAACAACGGGACTAATCTAACCTACAAGTGGTTAATTTTCGTATGAAATTATCTTCAAATCCACATTCTTACACGCAAGGAGAATTTGGCACGCAAACTTATTTTTCCCACGTGTGTGCTTTTGCCTTTAATAATAACTTTATTTTCTTTATCTTATTGAGACAGAATAATCAATAAAAAGTAACTCTACCTGATCGTGAAGGTTAAAAAAACATTGACTTACTACCTAAAATATGAGGCTTTAGCCAGGTAGGTTCTATTGCCTAAAAACAAGAATTTAGATTTTAAGATAATTTCAAACAAAAATGATTTTGTTGGTAAGATAAGTCCCGTAGTTTACTGTTTGTATAACTCAAATTATATCCTACCAAATAAATACAAATTCATCTAGTGTGATTTAAATTTTACAATAAGTAGTTATTTGAACGTAATCAATAAAATGTTTTAATTGGTAGCAATATTAAAAAAATCCTAGACTTCGAATTCGTGAGTCATTTACTCACTAACCACAGCAAAGTGATTACTTCGCTCTGAAAATACTGTATAATTCACCCACAACGGGGCAACCTTTGCGTAATATTTCCTATTTTATTTTCAGGAACCGGTTGTAACTACATAATATTATAATATAGAGGTAATTTATAAATTTATAATGTGTCTATGACTATAGAGGAGTAAGTCTCGATCGGTCGCAGGATGTACGGAACGGGACCGGAAGCGCTAACTATCCCGCTTAGATTGCGCCTTTTTTCTCACTAACTGTAAACTCTTTTCTAGGTTTTTTTCTTTCTTGCAAACCTTTAAAATAATTAAGATGAAATGGGGCTTTGGTCTGTGCCAATCATGAGCTCAGATAATCCCAATATTATCTATATAGACAGAACATACAAGTGAGTTTAGCCTTTAAGTTGAGAGTTTAGGTAGGTTTTGGGGGTCAAAAAATGTCTGGGAAACCGATCATTTCTGAGTTCCATAATATACTTTTCAATATTTTTATTTGAATTAGGATCAGAACTTTCAAGTTATCTATGACTGAATAATTTTTTATACTTACTCGGTATTTTTAATAAGTAAAATAAGTAATATTTTTTATTATAATTTCATATTGTTAATTGTATTTATTTATTGTTGCACGCAGTCATTTCCCGGCTTCTATTTGGACTACAAGGTAAGTGGTAGAACATTATGGTGTTAACACTAGCTTTGAGTGTTGTTTGTTCTTACACAGTTGAAGTGATAAAACTTTTCGGAAGCTGAAAGATAATATTTTACTTACATAATATTATAAAGTAGATCAAGATCCTTTCGATTCCCTATTTATTAAAATAATTACATAAAACACGCAGTTTTAAATAAGAGATTGATAACACTAAAAGAACTGGCTATTTGTAAATGTAAGACAACATTTTTCACAACAGGTAAATCTTTTAGTACAGTAATTATAACCTAGCACGTCTTATAAGAATTTAATATCATTGGCAAACTAAATGTCTGTACAAAACTATACATTCTATTTAATACCACTCTCGCAAATTTTATTAGACCAAAATATATCTGCACCTGTAATTAATAATTTAACCTAATTATGTTCAATTAGATAATTACTTAATTAATATTACGTTTCGCTCCAATGCCGTCTATCACATACGCCCTAGTTACCATTTATAAGCACATACGTCATGTGTGTACATCGGTTTATATTCCTTATTTCATCGTAAAGGAAGGTGCAATACTGCTCCATAAATTTCCACTACTAGAATGCAATAAACGAATGTCCAAATGTACTTATAAATTGGAATTTATAACGAAGTAACAATAAGAAATTATTTATAATAGCTAGTAATTTATCATTTAACGCTTGAATTGTGAGTGTTATAAACGCAAAACTGCAAACGAACCTAAAATTGGCCAGGGTTCGGCTTTGACTTTTAGGTAATACTGTCGTGCAGGCATTTTAATTCTTGCAAGTTTTGTAACTTAAAAAATAAGTTATTATAAGTAACACAGAGTACTATAATACTGATAAGTAATAAGTAATATTAGTTTGAACTAGTTGTGGGCTGCAACTTCGTTGCGTAGAAATTCGGATCTACGGTGGATCAAGTCCTCTTTTCCTGAGACGCAAAATATCCTAAAATGGGTCTTGGTATAATTTGTTGCGGTAGGTTCTATCGTACCCGCAACTCTGCCTTAAGCGATGAGTGGAGCACCATGGGGTTTTAGTGGGTAGACTACGCAGGAGTCCCACATACCCCGGCCGATATCCCCAATTTGCCGGGGATGCGTAAAGCATTTCCCCATGGTAAAAAAAGGTCTTGGTATAATTTAGTAAACTAACGAGTCGCCGTTCGCTCCTTTTCCAATTTATTTTATTATCATGCAAATTGGAAACCTTTAAGTAATTTCAATAATACTTAGTAAAGTTCTAGTTCATCACAAATCCAATTTTAACTACTTACAAGTTTTTAACCTCTGAAATACATAAAAATTGTACATTTTATGAACATTGAATAGTCTTGATTATAAATAATTTCCTTTGCCCTTCTGCGGTTAAATACTGCTTCTATATTTAGTTAATTTTTTTTAAGCGATGACATATCATTCAATTTCAATAATACTTAGTAAAGTTCTAGTTCATCACAAATCCAATTATAACTACAAGTTTTTAACCTCTGAAATACATAAAAATTGTACATTTTATGAACATTGAACAGTCTTGATTATAAAGAATTTCCTTTGCCCTTCTTCGGTTAAAGACTGCTTCTATATTTAGTTATTTTTTTTAAGCGATGACATATCATTCAGTATGGCGGTTTCTGACCTAAATAAACCCACATTGGCTGGTGTCGGCGGCTTGTCGTGTATTAAGGTTTACGATTAATAAATACGCGTTCATTTGCTTTACTGTTTACAATTTGCTGTCAGTAAATTGTAGTTTAAGATTTATCAGATTAAGCAGTATCGAGCTTTGCATGCCATTTATTATTTATCAGTGTCATTTATGAGTCAGTATGAAAGTACGTATTATACGTCTAGAGTCTAGGTAACTGGGTAGTGTCTACCTTAGGATGGATTTGATACAAGCAAATATATAAGCCGTATGCGCTCCCTAGATGGAAATCCAGCATGACATGCGTTACGGTGCGTCCACATTTGCATCATTTGCGTGATCAGATCTCCGTCGCGATCATCGCGCCGTATCAAGTATGAGTAGTGAGTACCTATCATAGTGTGGACGCCTATTAGATCATTCTGCCGATCATGCGTGTATTTGATATGGCAAGTATCAGATACGCGGTTAATAGCGATCGGGGCGTATCATGATACGCGTATCATTTTGACACGCTTCGATGATACGCGACGGAGATCTGATAGGAAATCTGATCGCGCAAATGATACAAATGTGGACGCACCGTTACGAGCTGTCATGCACACATGATCGTTTATTGTATTGATTGATTTGCAAGTTGTTTAATTTTTCGTCGTGCAATATGTGCATAAGATCGGCATGCCATGCAACAAATACTGTCACGTAAATGCATGTGATGCTGAATTACCGTCTAGGGAGCGCTTTAGATTTAGTAAGCTTGTATAAAGTTGTACCAATATGTAAACTCTACATATTGGTACGAGCGTACTCGTCTATGATTGCCAATTGTGTACGTCGTTTGTTCATGCTATAGCCAGCATCGCAATTAGCAATCATGGTGGCGATCATGGATTACAATGATTCTTTCATTTTAAGCTATCGCTTGCATGGCCCGACGTTTGGCACTACTAATATATTATATACTGTGCCGACGTGAAGGGGTAAAGTGGTCAACAGACAACAACAAACGATGATGATCATGAAGACGTATTAGGCTGAACCGTTTCTGCCTTCGTCAGTGCTCAGTCTGTCTACATATTTGCATCAATTTACATTACAGTTTATACAATCTGCATAACAAAAGCTGGAGATAAGGCTCCGTTCACACCGTCCTTTTGTCAAGTCAAATGAGATTGCAACTTGATTAATTCCAGTAAAAAAAGTTTCAATTTTTAACCGACTTCTTTATAGATTTTCTTATATATTTTACATATCTAATACTATCGAATTCGAGTCGAATCTATACTAATATTATAAATGTGAAAATGTGTCTGTCTGTCCGTCTGTCTGTTTGTATGTATGTCTGTAAGTCTGTTACGCCCAAGCCCCAAACTGCTGAACTGATTTTGCTGTTTGGCACGAGGATACTTTGAGTTCCGGGATTCGGGAAAGGACATCTAAGGATACTTTTGATCCCGGAAAAGCGCAACAGGGTAGCGGGCGTCGCCGTCGTCGCATCGTCTGTTGTTTAACATTAGATAATAATTGGATAAAGTGGATAACTTAGAAAAATAATACATTTAAAGGTAGAAAAAATTAATAGGATTTATATTATATAGCTTTATATTTTAGTTCTACAAATAAAGGTGTAAAAGCATGTACTATCAGAGAAGTTGATTCCTATGCAAAACGGGGACCTAAGTAGTTTGGTCGCGTTACGTCAAACCCAGCCGACAGATCACAATTAACATTGAATTGACATATTCGACCAAATAAAGTTGGTCTGTCAATTGCATAGGAATCAACTTCCTCGATGGTACTTAATGACTCGTTAATATGAAAATCCTATTCGCAGGTTTACTACAGTTTTAAACTTGAGTTTGTTTTAATGCCTTATTGCTCTTATGTAGGGCATTAAAATATGCGAATATAGATGGCCACATGCGCCAGTCTTAGCTTAAAACTAAGGTTATGGGTTAAATATATCATAATTTAGTAACTTTAACTTGGATTGCCCCTTAGGGTATTAAGATACTCAATAAAATAATCTTTATTTCGGTATTCATCATCATCAATTTTAACTGTTATTTTCCGTAATACGCACTTATTGATTCGTAGTATTATATTATTAAGTTAGCTGTTGCCCGCGACTTCGTCCGCGTTAACATAGTATACCTATATTATATAGACTTTCATTTAAACTTTTAACCCCTATTTCACCCCCTTGGGGGTAGAATTTTCAAAAACGCTTAAACACGTATTCAATCATTTTTAATCAGTAGCCCAAACATAAAATTTCATGTTTCTAACTTAAGAAATGACGGACTTTAATTCAGACTTTCAACCCCTATTTCACCTCCTTTGGGGTAAAATTTTCAAAATTCCTTCCTTAGTGGATGTCTACTTAATAAAACAACCCTACTCACCAAATTTCGTGGCTGTAACTTTAACAGTTTTTGCTCAGCGATGATGAATCAGTCAGTCAGTCAGGACATGTAATTTTATAAGTATAGATATGTGATATATCTATACTTATAAAATTACATATATGATATATAGCAAAAGTGATTGCGTCCGCTCACTGCCTTAAAAATTGAATATGTTATTAATTATTATAATATTATGTCAAATCATACTCCATGATGATCAGAAAAATGCTATAGTTCATACAACTTACCTTTTACTAAAGTTAAGCGGTTATTCAAATCATCTTGTTAAGCGTTCACATTTTTTCTAAAAGCCTTAATCGTTGTAACGTACTATTGCTATAATTTGCGTTGTCACACAAAACTTATGTAATTTGAGATTTCAATTACTATCTCATTAAAGCATAATATAATATTTTATATTATATATCATATCTACATCTACATGAAAAGTGAAAACTAACATACGAAGTCTAGAACTTTCAAAAAGAAGGAGATTCGGCTGTGAATATTTCTTGTGTTCTAAACAGTTATAATATAACATACTTTTTGTAATTTTAAAGTACTTTTTATAGACCAAAATTAATCTAATTGGTTTTAACTTTTTGTGTGCTTACATTTATTATATATTATAGGTAAACTTAAATGGCTAAAAAAACATTTCGTTCTCAATCATTGTTTCCTCTAAGCTTTAGCAACGAATAATTTTAACTGGAGTAGATAATTTCTGCCGTAGGTAAGTTTTTTGTAAAAACCTTGACACTAAAAAATAAATTGTATCTTAAAATTGGCCACCGAGACCTTCGGTTTATCGAGCTTGTATCACAGTAATTATTCGCTTAAGCTGGATATACAACATAGTATCCGACATCCGGTGGTTAAATATACTATACATAGCTATTCTGTGATTACTTTTTTATAAGGTTAGGTCAAATCAATTACAGCTATATACGAGATTTGCCTATAAAAGTTTAATGACAGAGAAAACTCTAAAATTGAAAAAAAAACTATGATTAAAATTGCGAGGCAAATATTTCTGAATACATTTTGAAGTTCATTTCATTTGACCTCAAATTCCCTGCCGATAGCTTTTTTCATAAAAATCTTTTTTGTACCAACTTGTTTTTCATAACTTTTAGCCTCGACTTTTGAGTTTTCACGCTGCACTGGTCATATTTCATAATGACACACGTAGGTATGTACTATTTGAACATAGTGTTTTAGATTCCGGTCCTATTATTTAGTAAGACACATAAGAAATATATAATAAGAAAAATCGGCCAAGTGCGAGTCGGACTCGCGCATGTAGGGTTCCGTACCGATACAGAGCAAAAATTGGCTAAAAATTGTGTGTTTTTTTAATGAGAGCCGGCCTTAAATTTTTTCTTTATTTTAATATTGTTATTAAATATTAAAGTACACATAATATAACAAAAGAATGTGTGAAAAATTCGAGTGCTTACCTCTTGCCATTATTGATATAGAGCGAAAAAGGCACTTTTGTTGTATGGGAGCCCCCCTTAAATATTAATTTTATTTTAACAACAGGCAACAGATATATTCTGAAATTATAAAATTTCAGAAGTCTAGCTGTAGCGGTTCTTGAGATACAGCCTGGAGACAGACAGACGGACAGACAACAAAGTCTTAGTAATAGGGTCCCGTTTTTACCCTTTGGGCACGGAACCCTAAAAATTAGTTTATAACTTTTGTTCTCAAGACTCAAACCTAGAGGATTAAAACAATCTGTGTACTAAAAATAAAATCAGACCATATAGTATGTAGCCACACATGTTACAATTTACCAGACCACATGACATAGAGTTCGCATGTGTTACCGCCGCATGCTGTAGGTTTCCAGCCAGGGATTTCCAAACTGTATTCTATGAAACCCAACCTGCATGGGGCTCCTATACAACAAACATGATTTTTTTAGCCTTTTTTGCTCGATATCAATAATGGCAACTGGTAGGCACTTAAAATTTTCTCAAAGGCCTAAAATAATATATGTGTACTTTAATAATTAATAATAATTTTTAATCCTTCAGGCCCCGCGCGAGCACCGGTGATCGTGACGAATTCCTAGAACCTCCGATCGAAGTATAAATAAAATAAAACATAAGGGCTCCCATACAAAAAACAATTTTTTTGCCTATTTTTGCTCTATAACGGTACGGAACCCTTCGTGCGCGACTTCGACTCGCACTTGGCCAATTTTTTCACAGACACAGAATCCAGCCGGGCTAGGGTACAGTGAAAGTAATTTAAGAAACGACAATTTGGTTAAGTGAATAACAAGTCCTAACGAAACCGTCTTATGGCTGATTACTGATGTATCATTCAGGACGGAGATGGAAAATTAGCTTTTAGGGCCATTCCTCGGCACAATTAGGGCCGACCCGATGAGCAAAATATTGTAATTTTTGTGCACTATAACGACTTAGCTGTAGTTCATTTATGCACTATACTCGTAACGACCTAGCAGATAGTTCATTTGTGCACTATAACGACCTAGAAGATAGTTCATTTGTGCAATATAAACTACTATAAAGACAACACGTGGTGTACTTACCCATTTTCCCAACAATCCTAGGCGGATTATATTATATTTTATGAGTTTAAACTTTTAAAGTAGGGCTTAACAAAGTTTAAGGGTCTGTTTCACCGCTTCCTGATAAGGCTATCCACCACTTAATTTGACAGATGGTATGGAAAATCTGTCAAATAACCCTATCGGGCACCTTATCAGGAAGCGGTGAAACAGGCCATAAATATCAAGAACTTTCTTATAAAAATGATTTATGTCCTGTCTCAGACGAAGTCCTTACTCAGACTCTTTATTTAACTCTACATTATCTAGGAGTTATATTAGGACTTATGAGTTAGTCAATAATAGTGTATTGAAATGAATGAATTATTCATTAATTTCATTACTTTATACATTATTATAAATTATAGAATTATTATTAATATTATCGACGGATGTGTTTTTTGAGCCCATACTATCCCACTGCTGGGCCAGTGTTATTGAGATGTAAAAAATAGTTATATTAACAAGATTGTTAATAAAGGGAAGTACACAATTAAAGGGCTAATTGTAACAGTTATTTAACGCCATTTGTTTTACGGAAATATTCACCTACCATGTTATACATGTTTTAGCGAAATAGGTGCTATAAAAGTTTATTAAAGTTTTTGGCATGACTCATGCCCTTGGTAAATATAAAAGTAAAGAAAAGTAGCCTATGATGTTCAAGAGCCTAAGAAGTAAAAGGTTATATATCCATATTCGATTCATACATATTTTATACGCACAAACTTTTCACATTCATAATAGAATATTATCAGAATTGCCTCTATTAACTATTATATTTGGTTCCTATTAGGTTGACTATTATACGCCATTAGTTTGTCAAAAACATAAGTAAGTTTGCGAAAACAATATCGTCGAAAGTTTCTACTTTCTTTAGATAATGGCTACTGGCTAGTTTTATTCGAAATTGAGTTTTAATAGTTAACGTGTAAGAAAGAATAATTTGTGGATCGAGCACATTTTTTCTATAAAATCCTTATATAAATGTGAAATACTAATATTATAATTATGAAAGTGTGTCTGTCTGTCTACCTCTTCACGTTTTAAATTCTAAACCGATTTACTTAGATAAAATTTGTTATGGAGGTACTAAGGCCCGGGAATAGACGGTCTTTATTGCCGCGAAGTGTATACGACTCTCGTGCGAATAAAAGGAATTTTTGCGCGACGGAGTTGTGGGCTACAGTATATTTAACTATACAAAATTAAAAAAAAATAGTCTTTCAGCGCTGCTACTTTCACAGTAAACTCTCTACAAGGAACACATACACACCCTAAAGTATTATCACTTAGTTTTGTTACACCACATACACCCTGTATATTTAACTTTTATTCAAAAAAAAAATATACAATCGGCAAAAGTCAGTGAATTGTAGATGTGACGGACAGACAGACGCTACTATCAGATGTCACTTCTATAGACTGTCGTTGTGGGCTCGTATCGGAATACTGAATATTGAATAACTTTGTTGAAATAAATTTCAAGATAGAATCTTCTAGTTATGCGCGGACTATAGGTAAGATTTTGGTCCCCTAGATCGTAGAGGCTTTATGTCTTTATGTCTCTCGGTCAACATTTTTAGGGTTCCGTACCCAAAGTGTAAAAACGGGACCTTATTACTAATACTTCGATGTCATTCCGTCTGTCTGTCTGTCTTCAGGGTGTATCTCAAGAACCGCTATAGCTAGACTTCTGAAATTTTCACAGATAATATTGTGTATTTCTTACTTGCCCGATTATTATTATATTTATCTTAAAGACGTGTTACAATAATAGGTACTTCAGACAATAATAATAATTGAAGCATGTCCATAATATTATGCAAGTAAGATGGTATCAATATCATGCACATAAACATAAATGTTTTCACATTTATATTTCGTTATTTTAATGTTGGAATTAACATAAAACTCTACTTAACACCTTGTTAAGTTTACTTTCGATTTTATTGAAGGTTGTGCAGTAAAAACTTGAGCTTAAAATATGGCTTAGGTAAAGTAAAACTATACTTTGTAGCTGAACTAAGTCGTGTTGCGATATTTTTACTGAGACTTATATTTTTGTTATTACATTAAGAACTTACATTTAGAGAGACACAAACGTTATATTATTATATTTTATAAGTTGTTGATCTTTTTGTTTTGTTAGATATTATAAATTATAATATACGAAATTAAAAAAATATTTTTTTTCTTCCTAAATTATAGACCGCGAAAACAAAACATACAAAATAAACAAGAAAACTTTATAATGTATCAACTATCAAGTAAAGGGTTAGTAAAATAAATACTCAAAGTATGGTCCCACCTTTTTTTGCAATATTTTGATTCATAATATTTAAATGACCATAACAATAATTGTTATGTTAATTATTTATTACAGATATAAATAAAAACATAACGTGATTTTTAGTCCGCCATTTTTATTGTTTTATAAACGAATTTCTCTTATAAATTTTATGATAAAGAACATAATTTTTATTCAAATAAAAAATGTAGCACAATAAATTCATTTATTAATATGTGTATAATTTACCTTGTATTTAAAGTTTCACCAGTCTTATGGACAGCAAATCTAGCTTGAAACTTCCACTCTGAAAATTCTTGTACATGGAAAAACTAGTAACTTTTTCAGCGCTGCTATTTTCACAGCGAAGTCTATACCCACCCATTAGTATTACCACTTAGTTTCGTTGCATATGTGTATAAGAATTTCAGAGGAGAATGAGCTAGCTCATAAGTGTTTAATTTCCATGCTGGAATTTTTAAACATGACTTACCACATTATGTCATTAGTCACACTTTCAGAACAATATAGTTTACAAAAGTACGAGTTTTAAACATTCCGCACCGCAGCACCATATGGCATACGCCATTTATTTTAATATAAAACGAATATGATTTTGATTCATGAGTAGAGTAAGAGCCAGCGACAGCCAGACTTTCTACATTTTATATTTTTTTTTCTATCAATTAAGGGGGCAAACGAGCACACGGGTCATCTGATGGAAAGCATCTACCGTCGCACTTGGACACTCGCAACATAAGAAGGTGCGTTGCCGACCTTTTAAGAGGGAATACGCTCTATTCTTGAAGGTTTACAGGTCGTATAGGTCCAGAAATACTGCTGGTGACAGTTCGTTCCAGAGTTTTACAGTGGGCCGCAGAAAGTTACGCGCAAAAAAGTAAAATCTGAAAGTTTATGACCACTATTATAGAGTATAGAGGTAAGAACGACCAGAAATAAAGGAGTTTTGGTCGCGGTTGCTTTAGAGTTTAGAAGTTATTCTGAGGGTTGAGCCTTGTAGAAGTTTAAAGCTCAATTTTTATTTTATTTTCTCCGGAATAGCTGTAGGAATCTCGTCTTCCACTGCCGGACATTTTTGACAGTGGTTTCTCATTTTAAAACCCTAAAACTGGCTCAAAGTTTTAAACTTTGAAATGTCATAAACTCCCAGCTTTTATAAAATGACTAAAGTCGCTGGCTCTTGGGCCATCACATAATATTAAATGTTTTGTTGATGAGTGTAGATGAAATATGACAGTTTTTGGTCACGACGATAGTCCTTTCGTTATGGAATTTATATTTTTACTACCATACTTATGATTATGGAGACGAGCTATTGCCCGCGGCTTCACTCGCGTTAAGAAGTATTATTATATACAAACTTTCATCCCCATTTCATTATTTCATCCCCCCCTTGGGGGTAGAATTGATCAAAATCCTTTCTTAGCGGATGGATGGATTCAGCCCGATTCGTCCAGTGGTTTGGGCTGTGCGTTGATAGATCATCATGTCAGTCAGTCACCTTTGAGTTTTATATATTTAGATTTAGATTTCCACTTTCACTATAGGAATTAAAGTAGGGGAGGTCGCGCTCAGTTAAAAAAGTAATTACATACCGAGCGAAAATCGTTACAATAATAGTATTCCATTAATACATAACAGCTTTGATCGTCAGCCACTTCATAATGGGTGGAAAAAAAATTGAGAGCATCTCAAAGTTGATGTTGGGAATCGTATTGAATTGACATTAAAACGATCCCAATTCGCACTAAATAAAGGTTCATATCTAGATTATACACGTTTAGGTTGGGTAGGTGTTATTTTAGTTTTAGTATATAACAACAGATGGCGCTTTTAAAGTAAAATGTACATAATTCTTCTTCACAGGTATTGACTATCGAATTAATTACTTAAAATTCCTATGTGAGATAGGTAATTTTATGATTAATTCAAACGAAAATCGCCGTCAGCTGAATGTTTGCAGGTGGAAATGTCGTCTACGCAACGCCCTAGGATACATTGAGCGCGAAGTAGGGCTATATTGGTCATAACTTATATGGCTGGCTGACGGTTTTTCCACCATCGTATTAGCGAGTGACGGTTTTATTTATTATTTACAAAGTAGAAACATTCACCTGTATAAATTTTGTACGGTATAAAATGACTTTATATTCAACATTTTTTTACATGTTCAGTAACGCGACTGACGTTGAATCCCCCGTCTGTAATACGGCTGACGGTGATTTTTTGGTTAAACATGACCTTAATAATCATTCATCAAAGTTTCATTCGGTATAAAATCACTTTTCGCAACTATTTTTTTTTACAACTTTGAAATACTCTCAGTTAACATTTCACCACGGGTGCGGCGACTGACGCTGATTATATTGATTGATAAATATTAAGCTACCGCTGAACAAAAATTTGGTCGGTATGAAATTACTTTGTAAACGCTAGCACTACCTCCCCTTCTAGTAGGAACAATACGACTTTCCTTACGTATCAGACAAGGACATTGAACTCTACGCAGTATTGTCAAAATTAAAATGTTATGAAAATTCTACAATACTTTAGTGTACACCTTTATAGTTTTTTCTCTAATATTCGTGAAAGGCTATCCAAACATTGGATGGATATTGATCACTGCGTTTCCCAATTCCTGACCGGTCATGGAAATTTTAAGGCCAAACTTTACGGATTTCAACTAGTAGCATCACCCATGTGCGAGTGCTCGACCGAAGGCAACATATTGTTTGAACAAACCGCGCATCATGTTCTCTGGGAGTGCAGTCTCTGGCAGGACGAAAGAACTACTATGCTAAACAACCTATTCTGTACATCTGGAGTCGCATACTACGGTGATCTCGTGGACAGCGCTAGGAACTTCCGTGCCCGGTGCCTTCAAGCGTTTTTGCCACAATTATTATTGGCAACAGTCAAACACAATAAACTCCAATATTAACTTAGCTTTAGCTTAGGAGTCACAATTATTAACCATATTTCCGTGGTGCTCCCCCTTAAGTTCATTGACTTTCGGTCATTGCAACTTTGTGCTGTCTCCCGCTTTTATGGGGAGGGAAATTGGAATCTTCCTACCCTCCTATTTTCTTCTGATTAATTCCGTTGCGGGTCCCAAGACAGTTTTAGCATGTCCCTCGGGCTCCCTGAGATCATATCAAAGGGTTTTCGTGGTTGGATACCTCTGTCGATCCTGGCGACACAGGATATACAGTGGTGGGGCCAAAGCCCGATTTAAATTACTTTAGTGTCCATCAGAATTGTATTTTTTTTTGTTTTAGGCGGATTAAAACAAAAAAAAAATACAATTCTGCCCTAAGTATAAAATTAATGATAATAAATTATTTTTTGTACATTTTTGAGATCATATTTTATATTGTTTCTTGGTTCAAACTTCAGAACCATTATTATTTTTTAAAATTGTACTTACTAGCTTAGCTAGCTGGTTTAAATACAAAGCAAACACCGCGATGATGATGAATCTCGTTCGAATTTCGAGGTCAGTAACGACGCGACGTTAGGGTCGTTGACCCACTAAAACAAAAATCTAAGCGCTACAAAAAGTCGCGAGTCGCGGTTCAATGTGGGCTGACTCATCTTAACGTATCTTTGCCGAGTAGCTTTTGATTTTGAACTATTTTTAACCGACTTCCAAAAAGTGGGTGATTTGTTTGTCTGCATAAAATTTTGTAGAAATGAGTATGAAAAGGACGGTTCTACCAACTCCGCGACATTTTTAGAGACGGAAGCCAATTTACGAAATGTGAAATTTTTGAAATACCCTATCCCACCAAAAACATTTCATGAAAATGTTACCTCGACGACCACAAAAGGTTTGCCCTGTGAAAGAGACTGTCAGGACATTATAATGTGGCAACACCGCGCTCTCCTGTCGATGTCCTGCAATGTCCTCTTCCTGTTCCCGATGTACAACTCGCTATGTAATGTCAACTAGTAATAAAGTTACTCATAATGGAAGTTATTTAATTATATCTCGAGCCATCCACTTGCCCAGCGTGACAAAGACATGATCTAATGTAGAGTCAAGCTTCTGAATCGACGCGGTCTAACTCTATCGACCCTAACTCCAACACTTTCTACATAAAATTATCAGTAAGTATGTATAGCTTCGCTGTTTCGAATATTTAGTTTCTGATCTGAAGTAAGTAACGAAGTAGCCAAGCCATACATACATACTTACTGATATTATGTAGAATTTGTTGGAGTTATGGGTCAATACAGTTAGGCTGCGTCGATTCAGAAGCTTGACTCTACATTAGATCTGATGTCTTTTTCACAGGGCAAACCTTTTGTGGTCGTCGAGGTAACATTTTCATGTTTTTGGTGGGATTTCAGTCATTTTTGTAAGTTGCTACTTGCTAGGCAGTCTTTTAATAGTTTTTTTATTTTTATTTTCTATAAAGACTAATGTCCATCCCGTGTAAACTTTTATGTCCCTATTGATAAAATTGGTGAAAGTCTCATTTAAACTTCCATTATAATTTATACCCCCCTAGTCTCTACTAAACTTATTTTACGGCGTAAGTATAACTAAATTTCGGCGTATTTTAGATTAAGTATATCAATAAAATATAAAGTATTAGACTTATTCAATTGAGATTTCGTGTGTTTAGTAAGTCTATTATTAACATCAAACCCTGAGAATAAAAACTATCTGGCACATAGAAAACCAACTCTATAAGGGTCAACTCCCCCCCCCCCCCCATTTTAGGGGATAGGGGACGAAAATTACAAGCTTATGAATTTTTTGTTGGTTGTATACTAAACTTAGATTACACACAAAATTTCAGCTTTCTAGCACTTCAGGAAGTAGCCAAACATTTTGATGACCATCAGTGTGTCAGTGACGAAATCGGTGTATTTTAGATATCAATAAAATCTAAAGTATAAGATCTATTCAATTGAGACTTTGTATGCTTAAAAAGTCTATTGTTGACATAATATCCTGAAAATATGAACTATCTACTACAACGAAAACCAATTCTATGAAGGTTCAAAAATACGGCGAAACACTTCGAGAAAATGTAGGTAGTGCCCTTGCGCTTCGCTTGGCTCGTCTCGGCGGGTGCACTACTGTGCACCCAGATACAGTTAGGAATTAGGATGAAAAAGTACCGGAATAAAATTAAAAAAAGTGCAGCAGTCTGCATTTATCATTAAACCGCGAAACGGTTCACAAAAGTTCAGTATGAACTTTGACCCCTCACTAACCAGACAGAGATGACCGTACAATGTAAAGTACAATGTCAGCTTGTCTTTATCTATCTATCTATATTTGAAACGCCACCTCACCTGACAGGCAAAGACAGCGGACCTTGAACAAAGAAGATTTGCAATAAACATCATGATGCTACGATGAACCATAAGGTTCTGAGTTCTCAGAACTTTCCAGAACGTTCTGTAATTAGGTCAAATTCGTTAGAAGTCGTTTTGTTTGGCTCCCCTCTTTCCTAGAGTTTGCATGTTTATTGTTAAATGCTTTAAACAAGCTAATGTTAACTTAGTAGTACGATTGTGATTAATTGTGATTGTTGTTGTGTGTACTAAAGTATATTATGTTACCTTGTAATGTTTTCAAGCAGTTTTTGCATGGCTCTTTCAAAAGCTCTTATCCGAAAGCTTAGTTTCAGCATGAAACTCGTGTACTTACTTATTTTAAAACATATTATTGTGCACTGTCTATCTATATATTAATAATTACTTACTATTCGACCATAAAACATTATGTTAATTTACACTAAGTACATAAAAGTAATTTAAATACGTCTACCTAAAAGTTTTAAACGTAAGGAGTTTTTTGTAGCGTAAAGACGGCGTACAATTCATAAAATCGTATGGTTACTTAATTAATATGTTGTAACTTATTACAGAAATAACAATAAAATATATAAGGGAGAAGACCTAATGGCAGACACTTTAAGGAAACATGAAACATTCGAATGTTATAAAATATATAATTTATGAAAATAAAGGATTGATAACTTCTTCCATGTCTTCAGTAACTCTTACAAAATAAAACTATTATAATTATTCTCTGACAAATTAATAAAAAAATATATTATTGGTCTTTTTGTAAACTTAGTCATAAGTACTAATAGATGACATCACAATAAGCGAACAACACTAATAGTAGACACCAATATGAACTAATAGTTGACATAGAACATTAAATTACATTTTACATTTTTCATATTATTAGGTCTTTATTTGCCGTTTTTCAAAAGATTTCATTTACTTCATCATAGTAACTACATGCATCAGAAATATTATCCACGTTGTCTCCAGATTCTATTCATTCTTCTTCCATGCTGAAACTATCTTTCCTTTTATTTTTATTTTTCATATTTTTTTCCCAGCAAATTTATTTTTAGTCTTAAGTCTCCATGCTTCTTTTGCCTCTTCCTTTTTCTTGTTTTTGTTCTCAGTTCTCCTTTTTCTTCTTTTTACTGCTACAAAACTAAAGCATCGATTTTTAGATCAGTGCAAGGTCTAATATTAGACACCATGTCCATTTTTAGGTACAGTAGTTCTAAGTTCTTAGTTTGTTAATAAAATTATATTTTTAGAGAATAGTGATGATATTTGCAGTAGAATAAAGTACAAAATAACTTAAGTATGTATTGAAAAACTAAAAGATGAGATCCATGTCTTCTACTAGGTTTTTTTACATTTTCAAGAACTAATAGTAGACACCCTTTATATTGTTAGGGAAAATGGATAAAAGATCATAAATAAACATTAATTAGTGTAAACAACATGACCATTAATCCAATGAAGTCAATAGAAATTACAAAATATCTAATAAATGTATTCAAAACTTACGTGCAAAATTTCGCCTTCCTTAACCTATTTGCTAAGAAATTGCCGGGTGCGTGTTGACGCGGTCACATCATTTACGAAAACTGATCCCATTTTAAAATTTTGTTCCCGAAGGCATCCCTAATACATTTTTTCACATCAACAGATAGCATAAGAAGCTTATAAAATTTACAGTGTTGAGAAATAATAAGAATAATTCTTATTTTTATGGCATTTTTCTCGTAAGTGTCATCTATTAGTTCAGTGTCTACTATTAGCGCCTTTCCCTTGTATGAAATAGTTCATGAGAGTAAATTATATTTTATTATTTGTTCGATCAATAACCACACTACGGAATTTAAACATTGCGTAGTAGTTCGGTAGTATTCAGGCCGTGATAGAAAGGACTATGAAGAAAGGAGGTAGAAGGACACGTGGCAACGTCACGGGAATATCACCTGTCACGTCGGCGTCACGCTCCGTCACGTTATTGATAGGTATGCGGATATATTGCAACTACGTGTAATGTATAGCATTGCTGTAATTCTTATTTCTTACAAGATTGACTTGACTAGACTAGAATATTTACCTATCAATAAGAAAAATAATTGTGGCCGTAAGAAGTTCTATTTAAGATTTAACCGCTGAGCCGATTTTGATAGAATTTGGAATGCAGGTACTATGGGGTTCTAAAAAGGACATAAGATAGTAATTATTACTTACTAATTTTGATCCCGATAAAATATACATATTAAGTAAGTAAACGGTTCAAGGGAGACAAACGAATTTCTGTTTAAAAACTTTGTTAGCGCAACTTCCAGTATTCTAGTTCCATAATAATATAATTCTGTGTTCTGAATAATATGTTCAGAGTTCAGACAAAATCTAACTCTTTTATTTTTTTGCCAGGCTCCGAACAACAACGGAGAATACGCGACGCGCAGTTTACCCCGAGTGAGGATAGATGGCGCTAGTAATATCGGAAACGGAGGCGTCCGTTTACGATGCTGGGCTGCTCCTCCCTCCATCACGGAAGAAGAGGCCGAGGACGATATTGAAGAGGATGCAGTGTCATTACGAGCAATACCATCGTGTCAAGGTAAGAATTTATTTATATCACGCCATCTAGCGACGAGTAGCACTAACTTGGATAGTTAAAAAGCGTCATCTAGTTGTTGTCATAATACTAAATATATTTGCGGTGATGATCACAGATGGCGCTACATACACCGCCAAGTGCCGCCAAAGCAATATTATGATTCGAACAGTTTGTCATTTTCCAGCTGACAATAAATAAGTTAGGTACCTAATTTAAATAAGTAATTATTATTAGACAGTAAGTTTATGCTAAGTGAATTATGAATACAAACTGTTTGAATAATAAAGTCAAATAATTGTTTCAACGGTGATATAATATTTTTTAGGGAACAAAACAAATGATTACAATTTAAAATACAATATAGTTACCTACCTATAGAGTATGTTTATAATAAAACTAGTTACTAGTAGTAAGTATTTTCTCGTGTCTAGCTTACAAGGCACTAATGGCAATCGTAATTTCTATTAGTCACAGACCACAGTGCTGTGAGTGGTGACAATTAGTAGTTTCTACTTAGGTACGAATAATGGCTGAATGATGTTTGGTCTCTCATTTGTACACAGGGTTGTCATTCAACAATGCATTTTTTTTAATTTTGAGGGCAAATGAGCAAACGGGTCACCTGATGAAAAGCAACTTTCGTCGCTCGCGTAGAGTTGTAGGTGTGTTGCCGGCCTTTTAAGAGGTCTAATATTATAGATCTTGTTGCTCTGCGAATCAAAATCCAGTAACAGCCCGTGATTTGGCAGCCCTAAGTAAGACTCAGCCGTAAAATTCTGTGACGTAAAACAAAAACTCAAATATCACAAATTAGTCTATTCTACAGTCATTGGCCCACGGCACATTCTCACCACTGTAATTCCTATAAACCAGCTAGTCAGATTGACAACAGTACTCTTGATGCGATCTCATGGGAGTCATATAGCCAGATTGACAGGAGAAACCCTTTGATAATAATATGATCTCATGGGGAGTTATATTCTATCAGCCCCTCTTCATCTCTCCTGTTGGACCGTGCATGCCTTTAGGCTACTGGTCAGCTCGTTTCGTGGCAGCCCTAGAGGCAGTGCGGCGTGACGCGGCACCATCCGGCACCAATCGATTGCGTCCATTTCACGCCGCTGCATACTTGCGATGGCTTTTTGTGCAGGACGATGGTAATAGGAATTAAAGGAAGCAACTACTAATGAATGGGCGTTAGGAGTATTTTGATAGTGCTACTAAAGATAATATTACCTATACATTTTTGATGGATTTCACGTTGGACTTTAGTTGCTTTGGTTCTGAATACAGCAAAAATCAAAATATGAAATTTCATTGTGTAAATGGATGGAGGTTAAAAATTTTCTTGGTATTTCTCTGTTTTTTGAAGGGAGTCGGTTTGGTGAATTGCTATTTTGCACGAATTTTGCTTCCATATAGGTGCGTGACTTCACACATGATAGGTAGATTAAAAAAAGTAAAAAAAAAACACTCTAAAAGTGGACAAAAAAAAAAGAGTTGCAATAGTACAGAAGTGCGTTTGTAATTCTCCATTCATCCCAAAAAGTCCCCAACGCCGCTAAAGAAGTTCTCACTTCATATTTTTTTTATGAAATAAGGGGGCAAACGAGCAAACGGGTCACCTGATGGTAAGCATATACCGTCGCCCATGGACACTCGCAACATCAGAAGAGCTGCAGGTGCGTTGCCGGCCTTTTAAGAGGGAATACGCTCTTTTCTTGAAGGATTGCAGATCGTATAGGTCCGGAAAAACTGCTGGTGACAGTTCGTTCCAGAGTTTTACAGTGCGCGGCAGAAAGTTACGCGAAAAACGCACTGTGGAAGACTGCCACTCATCAAGGTGATGAGGATGGTATGTTTTTCGCGTGGGACGATGGCGAAAAGTTGCAGGTGGTATGATTCCGAACAATTCCTCAGAGCACTCCCCGTGATACAACCGATAGAGGATGCAGAGTGAAGCTACATCTCGGCGTAATTCCAGGGGGTCCAAGCTGTTTGAAACACTATATATATCGTAACTTACCGATTGGTAATCGGTAAGTTATGATATGTATAGTGTTTCAAACAGCTTGGACCCCCTGGAATTACGCCGAGATGTAGCTTCACTCTGCAGAGTACGCAATGTAGGAGAAGAAGACCATAGACCGTAATATAAAACAATAACCAACCAAAACGCATTGGAATGTTTAATCCTTGAACGGCTATTAGCTGATGTAGGGTCCTCGCTACTGGCGCGTAATTAGGGACGGTCCACTTTAATTGACTTTGCTCCCTTCGAGCTGCATGTCGCCATGACATTCGAATTTCAAATTATTTGAAGTTAAAAAGAACGAGAGAAAATCGAAACTTAAAAAAAAAACAGAAAAATCGAAACGTAAAAGGTGCTCTAGACACAAAAACTTTTTTTTCAACGCCTACCATGTCGCTTTTCCTCACTTCAGTATATAATAATAATTAATATTATAATGAGTATTAATGAGTAAGGACTAAGGACACAGTTCTGCGGACTACAAACAGAGGTCGGTCAAACTACGCCTAGTGCAGTTACACTCACACACTAAAGATACTATAAAAGTTCGCCTTACAAGACGTAAGTTACTATAATAGTTCGCCAACAAGGCGAACTATTGTAGTTTCGCGTGAAATATTGCGACTAACTTTTGCCTGCCTCACTTTTTGTTTGACAATGCTGCGTCTTGACTTTTTTCGCTCTAATGTTCTCTAAGAGTTTTCGAGCTTCGAGAAAATGTCTTCCTAGAAATAAATAATAACAGTAGATTGGAATTTTCTTTTGAAAATTACTCCTTTGTCTGGACTGCGGGCCATCTCAGGGTTAAGAACACAAATATTTTTTAAAGAATATAAAGAACACTTTTCATCAGTTATACCCAACCGTTAGCTCGCGGGCACCTGGTATCCCGCGGCCTGTTATCTAGGCGCCCGCGAACAATATGCGTCAAATAAATTAAATAAACAATAACTAAATTACCTATGTTTCCTTCATATCGCTTATGCTTTTTTTAAATTTCGTAGTGCCCGCGTGGCTTATCGGGATTTTCATAATAGCCCTTGGAGCAATACCAGTTGGGCACCACTGTTTTAAAGTATAATTTAAGCAAAGCGTCTTTCACCAGGGCTAAATCTGATGCGGTGTGCGGTGACGGCTCCCAAATAGAACTTACCACAGAAAATCTAATTCTGTGACGAGATATTTTTGTTTGTTTGTCGTTTCGTCATAATGTTGGAAACTAAAATTAACTTAGGTCAGAAATTATTCACTTTCAATTTCTGGTTTTATGTAAGTATGTATTTTTATGAGATAATAATACTATTATTATGACCAGTACTAAGTTACAAAGCATATTTTGCCGGTACTCCTGGTACATTGTATTTTTAATTAAAAAAAAACAAAGGCTAAAAGACAAAGAGCATTAACAGCTCATGGTTGTTGGAAACAGGTGTCAGGAAATTTTCTTTCCTTAGTACATTACCCCACAATGTGTTACCTAGAGTAAAAATTTGGGCTAAATTGTGGTAAGCTGCGGCATTACTCACAAGCCACAGCACGATGTTTCGTCCTGAATACTAACGTCATATTAAACAATAGACTACTTTAATTGTTAAAATTCTACGAACGTGTCACTGCCCACTGGGTTCCTCATTAGTCATTCAATATTATATTAAGTGCTTCTTAAACGGTAAAAAATTGGGAAAGTTTTACTTTAGGAACCCAGTGCTAGCAAAATGACAAAAATACTAACAAAATGTTATTGTTTGAGTATTTTTGTCATTTTGCTAGCAAGTTTTACTTCAGGTAAAACTTTCCCAATTTTTAAACGTTTAAGAAGCACTTAATATAAAATGAATTACTAATGAGGAACCCAGTGCTAGCAAAATGATCATGGACGTACAGAAAAAGGCGGACGGAGTCCCACCATACACAAAACTGTGTCGTTCAGAGTCGGCCAGCTGGCTGTATGTACACGGTCCGCACGCACACATTCTTGCGCTAGTCCATACCATTTGACAGGCGTCAGAATGTGTGCGTGGCCGACTCTGAAGAAAAGTGAAGACACAGTTTTGTATAAAATAAGACTCCGTCCGCCTTTTTTTCTACGTTCATGAAAATGATGAACAAAATATTATTGTTAGTATTTTCATTTTTTCATTTTGCTAGCACGTCAGATATACATATCTGTCTGTCACCCCAACGCTGACTAAAGAGTTCTCTTTAAAATATTTTAAAACTGTTTTCTTCTCTTGCCATTCGGCAATATTATAAATATTACGTTATAAATATTATAAAGTTTTTATTCATATTTAAAATAAAAAATAAATAAAAAAGAAATTTAAATTTCAAATTTTAAACAAGGAAGTATTACGACCTCGCACTACAAAAGGCTTCCGATACAGACGAACGACCAAAGGTAACAACTAACAAATATGAAGAATTTTGGTCACGTAAAATAAGTTGTGGCTGCCATCGAGGTCTGGTAGACATAAATGGCACAAAGACCGGTAAATGCATACCACTACTTCGAAACCTTAAAAACTTTCTGATAGAGTATGTTTAAAATCACTGTTATTACAGGGAAGTTAGTTCTTTTGAAAAGATAAAGAAGTCACTCTTTCAGCGCTGCCACTTTCACAGTGAACTCTATACAGGGGACTCATACACACCCTAGACTCTAGAGTCTAGAGTATTGTCAGTTTACCTATACACCTTCTCCTTGACTGTCCTGCTCTACTACAGAGCAGGAACAGACACCTTGGTCGCCACGAATACTCATCCACCGGGGAAATTCGTGGCACCAACCCCAATCACATCGTTCAATTTATGAGCAGCATTTGGTTGGGGACGGCACTCTAATGCGAAGGAGTCACAATATATCCTCAAGGGTCGCAGTGACATCAGGGCTACATGACCTGCCTTCCGCAAAAAAAAAAAAACCGTTTGTTTTGTTACACACTCTATACGGTTCTCTTCAGTGAATTTTTATTCATTCATTCATTCATTTATTTGAGCAGATTCGGCCACAATGTTACTTTTATTTTCAGTTTGAAAATTATTGAAATGAATAAAAATTAGACCGTTCGATACCAACTTAAATAAAGATCTAAACTAAAGTCTAAACATTCAAATACTTCAAATAGTTAACAGGGGTAATATAGGTTTAGTGCAACACTTTTTAGTTTTAACCCGAGTCCCCCTTCTGTAAGAGCTCTTGGCTTACATCTGTCACACGCAGAGGGTCGAGATATTTTACACTTTTTGCTTTGAAGGGGGGATTATATTTTTGCATTTCACGCACTTTTCTGATAAAAATGTAAGGATTTGCGACAACCAATCATCACTTACTATTGTATTGTATTAGAAAATTAAGACATCGTTAGACTTAAATGGTTAACTAACATATTTTTACAATATACGAACAATTTAATACGAATTGTTTTCCTTTTAATAATAAAAAAAAAAACATTATAAATATTTCCACATTTTTGATTTCAAAACATTTATCCATAAAACGACAGTTTTCAAATTGTTTCTTGCCCACTTCATCCACTCATGTTTTTAAATTAAAAGTATGAATTTAAATTAATTACTGAACAGTTTAACATTACCATGGGCGCAAAAGGGGGAAAATAGGCATATATACGAAATAATTTTCTATGATTTGTAGCTTCCTCCATTTTTCTTACAAAAAAAAAAGACAGGTGTATCGTCCGACGCGTTTAGTGATTTTTTTTATGAAGCAGTTGATTTTTTTGAAGATTAATCGCCACACTTGTAAACTTTTGCTATATTTGTTTCTTTATTTAATGTGCATATTCTGCTCTATTTCGGTAGGTTTCGAGTCTTTATAATATTCCATAACTAATAAACAAGCATTGTTTGAAACTTGTTAATTTTTAAAATAATTGTTTAAAAATCTAGCAACATTTCCTTATTCTCAACATGAAATTCTACTTTTTGCTCTACATGTCCTAGATTTAGATTCTGTACATATTTCCTTAAATTGCCCATAGAAAGTCATGGAATATAATTCAAATATTCCAGTAAAAAGATCGTTCGAGAAAATTTCAATCATTATTTTAAATTACGAAGCTTTACCGAAACCTTTCACTTGCGATTGGCGCTCGTTATCATTAAATATCACTTTTTCACTTTTTCAATCGCCACTCGAACAGAATTGCGTATTCACGAATGTTTTAAGTACTCATGAAATATGAATAGCGAACATTGATGTACTAATACAATATGGATGTC
The DNA here is from genome assembly GCA_937595015.1 of Polyommatus icarus. Classification (NCBI taxonomy): domain Eukaryota; kingdom Metazoa; phylum Arthropoda; class Insecta; order Lepidoptera; family Lycaenidae; genus Polyommatus; species Polyommatus icarus. The sequence goes on along the minus strand of OW569328.1, from coordinate 6,144,789 downwards.
TTCTTAGGGTCAATTCAGACCGTAACGCGACGCGTAGATCATGCATTTCTTAAGTATTGAATTGACAGATTTCAATTGCGTGAGACGTCTTGCAAGTTGCAAATTATCTGTCAAATCCGTAAAATTTAGAAATGCCTACGCGTCGCGTTGCAGTCTGAGTTGACCCTTAGATACCAAAGCTTTTTAAATTTTAATTTCTTAACGTTTTGTTAGATCCTACTATTTGACGCTGCCCTTGTTTAAAAAGCCAAGCAAACCTTTTAAAGTTATTCGCTGTTACGAAAACATATTAGTAAAGAGGTTCGACGTCAAATATTTTTTCTACAAAAAGATTAATCTTATCTGCTATATTTTACTTTTAACACTTGGGGCGGGAGGTCCAAAGACAGTACGTCAATGAAGCTTATCGCAGTTTTGCGCTGAGTCAGTATTTCAATACTCAGTACGGACGTGGATCTACCGTATTCATGTACAGTCGGCAACAGATTCTGGGCCACATTCGTCTTTATTCCTTAGCAATAGGGTTCAATAATAGCCCCAGGATGTCGGCGACTGTACCCACTGTCTGCGCCGAGTCGCGTCGCCGATGCCCTGAACGGCCTATTGTCTCTGTTAATATGCAATGAATATAGGGTTGCCTCTCATGGGATACTCATTACTTAAACTTTTTTTAATATTTGCCGTATTTAGTTGTTAATACCACTCGACTTAATAAAAAGTTAATAGTAATTCATATTTTATGTTCCCAAAAGTATCAAATAATAAATCCAATGTAAAATGTATATAAAAGGTAACTAAAACATGATATTGGATACTTTATTCATAAAATGCAACATGATCTTGATATAAAAATAAAAAATAAGTAACTTCTGAACCTAAGTAAATCAAAATGAAAAATAATACAGGCGAAAAATCTACCGCATATCACTTATAGAGTTATAGTGTAGCGTAGAGGTTCTCAAAATAAATTATTTTTTCAGGAGTCCCAAAAAATAATTGTCGGACAGCGGCAAAACCATTTGTTACCAGATAGGGTTTCTATTCATAATTTGTTTTATATGCATTGCATAGGTAATTAATCAGAAATTCAGAACACTATTTTATATTATGCATAGAATAAGAAATTAGTCGGAACATAAGTAAAAACATTCATATAAAATGTTGCCAAGAACACATAAGGTCATAAAAGATATCAGATCTCATGTAGAGCCAAGTTAATCTAAATCTACACGGCCTTTCTCTAAAGACTCTACCTTCAATACAAAAGAACATTAGTAATATTTTGATTTGTGTTAGAGGCAGCCCTATGGTTTTGTATGCAGCGGTCGCGGGCGAAGCGTGGCGCTCGCGCCAGTGCGTTACGTCTCTTCCGACTCGACACACATCTCGTCGGAGGTCGTCGGAAAGCCGCGGGTCTCGTCGGAAAATAGCGAGTTTGGTCGGAAAACATCGAGATTTGGTCGTGAACTCGCGAGTGTACTCGCAGCTTTATTAATTTAAAGTGCCCGCAGTGCAGTGAGTGTTGTGTAAGTGATATCAGCTGATAGTTGTTGTTTGGAATGTTTACTTATTTTGTTTCATAAAATAAAGTAAAATATCTTTAAAATCGGTACGTATAGTAAAAGTGGATTTAACATCCATTAATGAACAATTAAAATTAATTCAAAATAAAATAAGGTCGTTTGTCAAAGGCGGCACTGCCTATTACATAAATTGCATCTTATTAATCTTAAAAACTAGTTTAGGCCTAGAATTATGAGCGAAAGTTACGGAAAACTGAAAAGAGAGTTCGGTTTGAATAATCTTGCAATTCCAATGCTAATGTTGTACATTACTCTATATATTGGAGCAATAAAACCACCCGCCTATGAAGTTATTCAGAATTTCAGATGGAAAAATACATTGTTAAGGAAATATGTATGAATCTTCCTCTTAAACTTCTTGGAAGACTGGATTGTAATGATTCTTTTGCTCCAATGTAAAGGAAAACTTCGTGAAAACCTGTGGATTTCAGATGATAAGAGTGAAAACCCCTAGTGACTTAGACTACATTCTAAACTAGACCTAAGCCTTCAAACGTTAGTCTACTTCTCCAGAACTAGGCCCTTAACGTAAGACCTAAGCCCTAACTCTCCAGATTTAAGTCCTAATTCTTCAGACATCATTCAGGATACTGAGCACCAGCAGTAATATTGTTATTGGTGCTTCTTTGAGTTATGATTATCATCAACATCTTTAATCACCATCAATGACCACTAAATCATGCCTGCCTAGCATACGCCAACGAGATATCTCACTCTCGAGGTAATTAAAAGCTACTCGTCTCATAATGTTAAAATCTAGACACTATCTCGACAAAACTCTATAAAAATGTGTTATTTCGATGATAGATCTACGCGAGCAAAAATTTTTGTCATGCTAGGGTCAATAGAGATGAAGATACAAACTATCAAACATCGAGAAACATGTATAGTGAGATATCTCGTTGGCGTATGCTAGGCAGGCAGGTCAATGTCAATGATATGTGATGATAATGATGATTTTACACTCCCAAGCTAGCCTACTCCGGGTTGGTGATAGGAGAATATGTTAGAATTTGTGTAGACTAGGGAAAGTCCACAACGATAATAAGGATTGTTATCATAAACTACACAATAGAACTGCACACAATACGTACGAGTGCTTTGCTTAAGTTTACTCACGCACTCATTTCATAGCCCGTCGTCTTCATCATTATTATGTCATCACTCATCATCATCTTCATGATCTTGTATCAGTTTCGGTCTATACTATGTTCAACAGGACCTTTCCACGTAAGCCAATACGAGCTATAACGAACTGTAGAGTATGTAGAGCGGGTGCATCGTTTTCATCATCATTAATATGTCATCATCATCTTCATGATCTTGTATCAGTTTCGGACTTTATTATGTCCAACAGGGCCTTTACACGTTGGACAATACAAGCGAGACCGAACTGTAGAGTCTATAATAGAGTAGGTTTTATTGCCCATGATTGATAACGATTCTCCATACTATATTATATATCACAGATTTGCAATTGCAGTGACTGTCGTTGTCATTCATCGTTGTAACGTGTAAAGGTGCTTATGGTAGAGCCTACTTTGAAAGGTAGGAAGTAATTTAATAATTAGGATTGTCGCCAATAAATCATTATCTTATTAGGAGAACATGACTAAAATGTCATGTTTATTTGCTAATAATAAAAGATGTTCCATATTAGAATCGGATTGTATATTTTTGGACATGTGATCCCACGATGACTCTTTAAAATAAATATATATCAACTCATCTTCAACTCATACTTAATATTTTATCAATTGTTACTTTAGAAAATAAAACTCATGCGCTTCTTTCTTATAAAAGAAAGATGAAAAATAAAATATGTGTTGTAAGCATGACTATTTTAACGAAAGATTTTTACGGAAAGAAAATGGGATGCATTATGGTTTTACGTCAACAAAAATAAATCGCAGTTCACTTGCACTATTTTCTTTCTTTAAAAAAATATATACACAGGTGAACATAGAATCTCCTCCTTATTTTAGAAGCCGGTTAAAAAGATAACTAACTGAAAATTAACACGTTCAGAAACCGTTGTGACCTCTAGTTACAATCCGTTACACATGGAGCTATACTGCAAAATTGATTTCTTACATCATGACTTTCTTTGTTGCATAAATCTTTTCGTGTTTATCTCGCAGTTAACTTCCGTATTTTGATGATATAATCGAAATATCATCGATCGATATAATCGAGTCGAAAATCGGTCACTTTCTTATGTTTTATGTATTCAAATCCCGTAATTAATTATATAATACCCTCATAAAATATGATTAGGTGAGGAAATTCATGTCTTTTTTGTATAAATTAATAAATTTGGACTTTAATTTGTACTAACTACATCTGGCTGTAAAATTGCTATAGTTGCTTATCAATAGATGGTTATTGTGGTATAATTCTTATTACCTTACGGCCATTCATTTTAAAGCGACTAACTCACCATAATATTATTATGTACGCAATATGAAAAAAATAAAGGTTGGCCGTTGGCTTTTAATTTAATTTAGATAACAAAGTTTAGGATTAATATTGAAGTACTATTTTTGAAAATGTATAAACTTGAAAACAAATTGATCTTTAACTGAAATACAACTTGCAATTGAAAATTCCATTGCTAAATGTATATTTTGTATTATACGAACTTAAAATACAATGTAAATTGTACAGTCTGTACATAAATATAATTTTAATGATATGATGCTATTTATGAATGAATTATCAATTAGTCTGGACAATCGTCCGCGTACTGCAACTATATTTAAATGAGTCATCGCTAAAATTTGCATGTACCCGCCGCGCCGGCCGCCAGCTACTGTATTTATTTACATAATATTCCCGAAACGACTGCTTATTTCACCGCGATGAAAACTATGATATAGATCCTTTCCGGGGACTCAAAGTATTTCCACACAAAAGCTAAATAGTAGGTAAATAATATAATTATGAAGGACGTTTGAGCGATGAACACAACAGACTGAAAGTCACAATTTATTAAAAGTAATGATAATCTTATAGGCCAGTCATTAAAGCCAAAACCTGAAAGAAATTAGTAACTTGATAAAATTTTAGGGGGTTGTTAAAGAAGGTAAAATAACTTACCGTGTGATTTTGCAGCGTTCTGGGGTATATGGAAAGGGTTGAAAAGGGGTGAAAAAGGTTTTCTGTTAATAACATTGCGTAAAAAATTAGTAACACGCTGCAAATTTGGATTTAGGTTGTTCTTGCCGTTTTGTAGCGTGTATTAAATTTGCAGCGTTTTGTAATACACGGAACATTGTTTATTAATAAAAAATAATAAAATTTGTTAATAACAGGGGTAAAAAAATTAGTAACACGCTGCAAATTTGGAATTAGGTTGTTCTTACCGTTTTCTAACGTGTATTAAATTTGCAGCGTTTTGAAACATACGGAACATTGTTTATTATTAAAAAACAATGAAATTTGTTTATTAAAAAGGGTAAAAAATGTAGTAACATGCTGCAAATTTATAATTAAGTTGTTTTTACCGTTTTCTAACGTATACCAAATTTACAGCAATTTAGTAATAAAAAATGTTCCGTATGTCGCAAAACGCTGCAAAATTAATACACTTTACAAAACGGTAAGAACAACTTAATTCTAAATTTACACTTTAACGTTGTTAGTGGCGGCCGAAAAGGAAGATCTTCCGACCGAGCGAGATAGCATGCTCGGTCAGGCCGAAGCCCACTGACGTCATTTCAGACGTTGTATATATCTTGCCGTTCTCCGAAACTTCGATAGCGCGATGTAGGATTGTTAGGCGAATTGTGGGTACCGCCACATCACTCCCCCCCGAAGACCGGTGGTACTCTTCAATGCGCTTGTGTTGTCAGGTGTGGGCCGAAGCTACGCGTGCAATGACCAGGAGAGGGACCCCGTGCTCTGCTTGCTGACCGGTCGTTGTAGCCTATGGCTGCCCCGTTCAAGCCGGACACGGGTTCGACCGGCGCGGACGCCCAACGCGGCTTATGGTCGAGGCGACCCGGTTGTGCTTGATGTCTGCTGACGTGGTGCGGAGGGGCGGGGAGTGTTGATGATGACTAATGTCCAGAAGGATGCGTGTTCTTGTCGGTGGTCACCAATTTAACGTTGTTAGTGGCGGCCGAAAAGGAAGATCTTCCGACCGAGCGAGATAGCATGCTCGGTCAGGCCGAAGCCCACTGACGTCATTTCAGACGTTGTATATATCTTGCCGTTCTCCGAAACTTCGATAGCGCGATGTAGGATTGTTAGGCGAATTGTGGGTACCGCCACAACACCGAGTTACTAATGTTTTTTACCCCTGTTATTAACAAATTTTATTGTTTTTTAATAATAAACAATGTTCCGTATGTTGCAAAACGCTGCAAATTTAATACACGTTAGAAAACGGTAAGAAAAACCTAATTCCAAATTTGCAGCGTGTTACAATTTTTTTACCCCTGTTATTAACAAATTTTATTGTTTTTTAATAATAAACAATGTTCCGTATGTTGCAAAACGCTGCAAATTTAATACACGTTACAAAACGGTAAGAACAACCTAATTCTAAATTTGCAGCGTGTTACTAATTTTTTACGCAATGTTATTAACAAAAAACCTTTTTCACCCCTTTTCAACCCTTTCCGTACACCCCAGAACGCTGCAAAATTACACGGTAAGTTATTTTACCTTCTTTAACAACCCCCTAAAATTTTATCAAGTTACTAATTTCTTTCGGGTTTTGGCTTTAATGACTGGCCTATTATATTAACATTTTAATTCAGCACTAAACACTTAACAGTGATAACAGAACTTTGTAATTTATCATCATAATATTATTTTATTGCTTTGACTAGAAAACTTTTTAGCTCACAGGCCACAGCTAACTCATCATTATATTATTATGTATTTAAAATCAAAGTGCACCCTTTATATTATGCTAATAATATTTGTAGAAGCATACTTTAACTATAAAACGCCTAATTATATTAAAATAGTTGAGCTATTTTGAGGACAACCTCCAAATAACTCTATTTTAGAACCAATGCAGTGGTAGAGCGATAATGTAGCAGATTTACTACGCGAGATAAAAATAACATCACGAAAATATCAGGTAATTAGAAGGTAGTAAAAAATTAAGAGAGGTATTATCAAAATAAAAGGTAGTAAAAATAAAAGCCAGTATAAATTATTAAAGATGCTAAAAATAAAAGGTAGTAAACTAGTGTTTAGGCTCGATCAATGCTGGAAGTCTACAATTCCGCTCGCTGGCTGAGCCATCGATTTTGGCAACTCCCAGTATTATTATAACTTATAGTCTAGTCTGGCTTTTAAAAGCCTCGTCTTGCTGCGTAGACAGTTCGTAGACTATTGGAAATGAGGAAAATGTGAAATATTTTCCGACTCCATTTTAAGGTTTAATATGTATGTCGCAGCCCACTGGTTAAAATAGACGTTCAATCAAACAGCTAGCGCTTTGACTGAACAACGCCATTCAATCACACGGCTATACGTCGTTTAGCCGACTTGTTTACTGCAACGTTCAACACTACAGCTAGACGATGCTTAGCCGACTGGTTAAATGGCAAATTAACTAAGGTGACCATTAGTTAATTATGTAATTTGAGAGAATAGGAAAACTTTTTGTAATTTCTTGGGAGATTTACGTATATATAGTTCTTTCTTTCCGAAAAATATTATCTTGAAACAATCACAAACACCGGCATAGTTGACGCCATTTTGTAAACAAAACGCACCTAGCGCCGCGGTGGTGAGCGATGAACTAATTCAATCAAACGGCGGCTTTTGAATCAGCTGTTGTGTTGAATGTTTTGAGCGACTTAAATATTCAATTAAAAAGGTAGACGTGTGATTGAATGGCGTTGTTCAGTCAAAGGGCTAGCTGTTTGATTGAACGGCTATTTAAACCAGTTGGCTGCGACATATACAAGCAAAAGTTTGTTCTCTTTATGAGACGACACGTTTCTTGCAAAAAGATGTCAAGTACTATCTGTAATAAAAACATAATATTATACATATTTAATGTTAGTACTTTTTTTGAGTTGAAAATCGATTCTTTGCACAACTTTAATTGTGTGTCACATGACACACACGCACAGGCATACGCCTGCACAGGTAAAACTGAACAGGTAAATCCGAGCGTCTGTGATACGAAAGTGTGGGAGTTTCCTTACTGTCTTAGGCAGATATAGTTATGATTTATGAAATGTACAAGTTACTAGTATTAAACTTTTGTTTTAACCGACTTCCAAAAAAGGTGGTTTTGTGTTCGACTTATAGTTTTTGTTTCAACGCATTCCTGTGCTTAACATCACTCATAAGAAATGTCTAGCAGTAATTCTAATGTAAATAATGCAGGCTCACCCACATAATGCTTTCATCCTCTCAGACAACACAAGATGTAGCTAAAAATTCGCTCTACCATACATTTTATGTTATTTTTAAGGTAGCTGTTTAATTGCACCAGAAAATCTTGCATACCAAATATGTTTGCAAATAAAAAGGGTGTAAACCCGTTTTTTACCTCTTTATTACTTGGGTGTCGGTTAAAAATATACTGTTACTTCAAATCAGTTAAAATTAGAAAAGCTTTTCTGAGATTTAGAACGATTTGTAAGGATTGCGTGTGACATCAAGATTGTAAACTTTTAAACATTTTTAATCGTTGATATTGTAAACAACTCGGTTTTTCCATTTTCGTAAGGCCGGCAGACTGATTTTAATTTTAAAATACGTTTTAAAATGCGGGAATTAAAAAACTTACGACTTACGTTTGGAAATCGGTTGCCCAATATCGTCCTAATTGATATCTTAGGTTATTCCGAAATGTCTTAAGATTTTTAACAGTTATTGTTATGGATATAAAATATGGAATTTCCAACTCAGGTGACTTAAGACCTTTTAAGGAGATAGATAGAGCGATAGAGCCTAGAAGTCAGTCACGCTGTAATATGACGAGGGGATTTTATGCATTTTCGAATGATCCCTTTAAAACTGAACTTTATTTTCTACAAAAGAAGATACACATTGAATTGACAGAATGGGCATTGTCCAAAAAAAATCACATGTACTTTTTATATTTTTTTTCGTTAAAATAGGGTATTTTAAGAATATGAATTAAATAATTTTGAAATCCATTGGCTAGTTTTTTCTCAATAAATTTTTAAAGTTTCGCTCTGACGTCATCATAGGCGCCCAATTGACCTCTGTAGTATGTTTTTTTTTCATTATGTGAAAGCTGATACGAGAAACTTACCAAAAGTTCGAAACGTAATGTTGATCGAATTTATTGCTAATTTAACGGCATTGAAGGTCAAACTAAGGTTAAACATATTTGTTCAAAAATATAAGTAACTAATGGGTATTTTTTTCGTTTATATACAGAAAAACGATCACTGACCTTATTCCTCGAAATGTTTTTGTAATGAGCAAAATTAAAAAAAAATGGACAATCCCCATTGCCGTCTGCAGTATTGGTGGCATTGGGCTGCCAATTCCAATTTGGAATAGCCCATTAAAAAAAGAACATATTATATAAGGTCGAATTGAGAAACCTTTTTTGGAAGTCGGTAAAAAACTGCATCGCATCGAATCATCACTTTGCAATGTGAACTGAGCCTTATGCTGTAGGTACTTCAGAAAGGAGGCCGAATATTTCTTTCTTTTAACCCTTCATTTCGACCTAAAATGAGCCCTTCATTTAGACTTAAAATGAAGGGTAAAAAGTGAGAAATTCATCCTCCTTTCTTTCTCTGAACTTGTATTAACAATTCTCGGTACATAGACAAGTTTCTCCTATATAGATCTGTATGTGGCGCTTTTCCTGTTTTCATTTCCCATTTGTGAGGCATTGACTCAGCTTTCTGTGTTGGAATTTTCATATTCTCGGAAATAAAGCCGGGCGCAAACTTTATACCTAAGTTATTGGTGAAAAACTCAATTTTCTTAAAGTATGACTTGCAACGTTGCAACTTGCAATGGCTGAACCAAGTTCCTTAAGTTATTTATAAGTTATGGTTTATTTTACGTAGGTCCTTAGCTTTGCTCGAAACAAGTTAAAATTAATACAGGCGATCATTGAATAAATCGGTTAAAAACTAGAAATCACTAAGAAGTGTCTTGTTTTCCCAAGGTGGCAGAAATTAAAAAACACTAGATTGTCTCGCATAAAGTATACGATTCATTTTATACCCTTGATAATTTTGAAAAGTTTACGATACAGCTAGAATATAATATTGCTAGCTAAAGATTTTACCGCAGCTATTTTTATCTCTTCTTATTTTCTGGATTCCACCACATTCGTCAGGCGTGTATATCAACGGGGTAGTTGATAAATGCATCGCTTAGCGGCTAAATTGCCAGCTCAGCTAAGGGAAGGGGTCCTCAGATACCCTGAATTCATTAGGTGGTATACGCGCCTGAGGGGTTCTAGACGCCCCTTACCAGGGACCCCTTGTTTTAAGTGCACTGCACGGTAAGATGCGTTTGGAAACGTTTAAACCAAAATGACCCTTAGGTGTTTGTGTTGTTGTTTAAAATGTTTTTTTAATAATGGTAATTTAAATACTAGGCACTAGATGACGCCCGATTTGTAGAAACCGTACATTTTTCCGAAACAGAAACTATCCTATGTCCTGTACCGGGACGCAAAGTATCTCCGTTCCAAATTTCATCAAAATTGGTTCAGCGGTTTAAGCGTTAAGAGGTAACAGAAACTTTCGCATTTATAATATTAGTAAAGTAATAGATGACGCCCGCAACTCCGTTGCGCCAAAACTCGTTTATAGCGCGGAAACCGTACATTTTTTCGGAATAAAAAGTATCCTACGTCCTTTCCCGGGACTCAAAGTACCTCCATACCAAATTTCAGCAAAATCGGTTCAGCGGTTTGGGCGTGAAGAGGTAACAGACAGACAGACAGACACATTTTCGCATTTATAATTAGTAAAGTACGGAATAAAGTATGGTTGGCCAGTCAAATACATAAACTTGGTTCATAGTTTGGACAATTTTATATTTAAATGGCAACTGAGATACAATTTAAAAACAATAAAGATGAAGACTCAATAATTAATCACAACCAAATCACAACACATTTCTATAATGAGTAATGACACACGAAGTAATTACTAATGTATAATAAACAGTATTTACCTCTTATAGAAAATAAACATTGTTATCAGTGTTTACATGACTTACTGATAAATCGTTAGGTTATTAATAGTTAACTAATCGTCTGCATAGAATTACCAGACAAGTAATAAAAGTAGTATATATAGCACCAAAAACACTCTTGTTTTACACCAGTTTAGTTCTCGAAGATTTATAAACTTTGAAAAGTTTGCAATGAAACCAAAATTATAACAACTCCGCTCCGAAACACCGTCACAGATTTTGTTAAAACTTTGCACATGTAATAAGCAAAATTTTAAGAAACCACAGAAAATGACATAAGTTCTAGGCGTTGAGAAAAAATATTTTTACTTTGCGCATGGAAAGTCATATAGAAAACATCTTTAAATTAATTGTTATTTTTGACCGACTTCCAAAAAGGAGGAGGTAATACGTTCGGCTGTATGTATTTTTTTTATGTATGTTCCACAATTACTCAGCCGTTTGTGGTCAGATTTTCAAAATTCTTTTTGTGCTGTATAGGGTTTGATTCGAATTTGGTACCATGTTCATAAAAGTGGTGATCTGATGATGGGATTCATGAGTAATTGAGGGGACTCCTTGAAATTTGTATGGAAACATATAGTGATTTCGATTTTTCGAGGTAAAATGCTGCCAAAAAGTAAGACTTCGCACCAGGTTATACAATGAATCCGAAGGTACCGAACAGAACTTTTGAATGCTTATAGGTACAGGTTCGGGGATTTCGGGGTTGTTTAAACGACTGAAAGCATAAGCCAACACATCAATTTGATTGATCATCATCATCACAGCCATAATTATACCATGGTTCATCACACTATGACTTTTCGCGATATTTTGCATAGAAGCAGTTGTTTTTGATGATGATTTCGCTGTTTGTGGACCGATTTTCAAAATTCTCGTATTGTTGTATATGATATAATCTTAATTTTGTATAACAATTACGAAAGTGGTGAGCTGATGATGGGATCTATGAGCAATCGAGGGAAATCCTTGAAATTTATCAAAACACTCATAGTGGTTAAAATGTTGTTTCTAGTAAGTTAAACATATTATGTTACAAATAAGAGAAATTTCATACGAAGGTGTCTCTTGGTCCAAAGTCACTGAATAGAACTCCTGAACCTTTAAAGATAAAAGTTTGGAAATTGCAGCATCGCTTAGATAACTGCAAGCATTTACCACAAGTTCGCTTACAGTAACATAATGTGAATAGTTAACATTCGTATTGGTTATAATTAACGCATAAAGCCTTATTTTGTAGATAACTAAAAAGAGTGAAATTATTATTTTTAACAAAAAATTAAAACCGACTTCCAAGGTAAAAACAATAGTAATATGAACTAAAAATTATTAAATAACTCTTACTCTTTAATAGTGCCTTTTTCAGAATTCGTCTTAATCTCAACTATTTCTGTACATACTACAGACTTCATTACTTTGAAGTCGGTACCAGTCCCAAAAGTTTCAGATATTCTAAGTTCTGACATTACTGAACTCACGAATAAATTAGCTGGTACCGACTTCAAAATAATGAAGACTGTAGTATGTACAGAAATAGTTGAGATTTAGACGAATTCTGAAAAAGGCACTATTAAAAAATAAGAGTTATTTAGTACTTTTTAGTTCATATTACTATTGTTTTTACCTTCTCGAAGTCGGTTTTAATTTTTTGTTATATATTTAATCGTTAGTCTTTGAGTTATGACATAGAGTATAGCATCAAATACCAATAGCATTTGATTGCAAGTTAACCTACATGTAAATATCTAGTAATGCGATGTGAGCCACTTGTAAACAGCTTATCTGCAATTGTACGAGTGACCACCATGCGGGTGTTTCCTCCAAACACAGATAAATCACAATTATTTGTCACACTTTTGTCACACAATTACTTGTCGCTGTCTCGATAATCTTAAATACTTCGTTTCAACAAAATGAACATAGTATTCCCTATATATCCATATTCCATACTAATAATATAAATGGGGATTGTCCATTTTTTTTTAATTTTGCTCATTACAAAAACATTTCGAGGAATAAGGTCAGTGATCGTTTTTCTGTATATGTATAAACGAAAAAAATACCCATTAGTTACTTATATTTTTGAACAAATATGTTTAACCTTTACTTAGTTTGACCTTCAATGGCTTTAAATTAGCAATAAATTCGACCAACATTACGTTTCGAACTTTTGGTAAGCTTCACGTATCAGCTTTCACATAATGAGAACTTGCATTTGACGAACCGGCCATTATAAATAAGATTGAAAGGAAAAAAACATACTGCAGAGGTCAATTGGCCGACGATGATGACGTCAGAGCGAAACTTTAAAAAAATATTGAGAAAAAACTAGCCAATGAATTTCAAAATTATTTAATTTATATTCTTAAAATACCCTATTTTAACAAAAAAAAAAGTACATGTGTTTTTTTTTGGCCAATGCCCATTCTAAAGAGTATCTGTCTCTCTGTTACCTCATCACGTCCAATCCAAACCATTGGACCGATTTGGATAAAATTTGGTTTGGTACCGTATATTTCCATAAAAACTTTTTCTAGGTCATTTATCTCCCCACTAAAAGTTTTTTTCGGTATTGTCAGATGAGTCATGTGCTCGAAAACTTTTTCGAAAATAAAATAATCATGAGAAACTTTTACCAGCACTAAATTGTATGTAAATGTAGAGAAATTAAGGCTTGTTAAAATCTTTATGACAAAGTAACAATGAGCTTTTACCTTGCCAAATCCCAACAGCTTATAATGTAGTTTTCACTTTATTAAAAAGTTTTATGAAGTGGTGTAGAACATTTAAAGTACTCTTTATACTGTTTAGTTCAAACATTTAAATATTACTAGACTATAAACTGAAATTGTTTGTGACAATTGCTTTAACATTAATGTCTATTTCCTTTTCTGAGAGAAAGATGTATTTGTTAGCCATAGTGACCAGTCCTTACTCGATAAAGGACTGGTCACTATGGCTTTTGATAGGACTTTATCTATTCAATAGATTGGTTATTGTTTCATGTGTTTGATATCAGTCAGTCAAAAGTGTTATTGAATAGACTAACTGCTGAAATCGGCCCTCTATCCTTCGTTGACTACGTATATTTACCATGTTTTGTTGTTTATAGTTTATGAGTCATCGGGTGATACTTTGAAATAACTTAATTATCATAATATTATGTGACATCACTTATGTTGGTATTGAAATGTCAGACGAAGACTACCTACCTATTTAATATAATTCAGTGGACATTAATAATAATCAAAAAATACTTTTAAGGCCGCATACAACGAAGATTAGTGAAATTTCGTGTTTTTATTTTCACTACAACTTTGACCACAAGTAATTATAAGCATTCAAACATTTTTTGGAAGTTAGTTACGTTCCTTACCAAGGTTAGGATCAGCTTAAAATTTTGATTTAAATCCATTTACCACAAAAAAAATGAGCATTAAAAATAATTCTTTCAAAATTTTATTTCAAAAAATAAATACAGGAATAAATATTTTTACGCCAAAATGTTTCAATCATGATTCCGGAGGCACCCATCAGCTTCGTTTTTGATAAAATATATCAATTATAAAGATAAATCGCTTTGTTTACAAATTTGAACAATCTGTTGATATGTGAGAGCAACGCCTGATCATGAATATTTGGTACAAAAAATCCACAGGCACTTGATGGAAAATAAAAAAATGACATCAGTCAAATCTGTGTGTCAGAGCGCTGATTGTCTATCATAGAAAACCTAGAGTATGTTCACAAATATATCCCAGTATACTGGCAGAATCGCCGTGGTCCCATACGAATAAGAAAAAGAATAAGAATCATTTATTCAATTTAACGTAATAAAAAAACATCACCATTATAAAATACACAGAAGAATATCAAATAATAATAGAAAAAAAAGAAACTTAGAAATAAAAAATAAAATATTCTAAAATAAACACGTTGATTCGTTTCGAAATATTTGCCAGTGAATGTCGAATACGTATTTCTTGTAATGTAATTATAATACGTCATACTTATCTAATACTAGTGGAATACTAGTACAAAATAGCGCCGTAATTTGACGTCTTGGGCAGTGGTCAGTAGACTGGGTTTTATTCCGGAACCTAGTCAACATTTTTGGTTTCCAAATACTACAATATTGCTTTGTCACCTTAATTATTTGGCGAGAGACTACCTAATAAGATGCTATTCGATAATTTATATTCACACCAAACGATCATTTTTACGGTTTTGGTAGGTTTGAAAGTCAAAAAATGTAAACATTACAGCTAGTCAGAAAACAATGTACAGATTACCGCAACACAGAGACAGATTTTTACGTATACATGTCAAAACATTGTAAAATGATATATGATATGTCCAATCCATAGCAATAGAAAAATTATTACATCGTAGCACTGGAGTAATAAAATCTGCACAAAAAATCGTAAAAATAATATTATCATGCGGATGAATCTAGATATACACACCGGCAAAATTAGCGGAACATAATAAAATTTTATTTTTATTGAAAATTAATCGCTGTTTTTTATATATTTATTTATTAATTTAATAATTGATGATTAAAAAATAAAACTTACATAAATTTAGGGCATAAAAACGTGTAAAATTAAAAAAATCTGCAAAAATCTAAAATTAAGAAAAATCTTTGAAATTTCAGTAGTAAGTTTTTAAGTTAAATTCTTCATTTTTACTTAAGAAATGCCATGTTAACAGCGTGTAATGCCTTCTATGGATCTGAAGAGAGTCTGGATACGCCATTACATGCTTGAATTTTGATTGTCAATCATTTCCTGTGGGATATTCTTCTACTCCTCCAGTAGCGCCAACTCGAGCTCCTGAACACATTTTGGAGCTGGAGTTTTAATTCGTACCGTTCACCCATTGATGTGCCACACGTTCTCAATCGGATCCACATCCGTAGACCGTGCTGACCTCTCCACCTGGGCTACGCTAGCATCATTTAGGTCATAATGCCCGATTTTTTTACTCTATGGACGCGCAAAAAATTGAATTTACTACCTAAAACTGTGTAAAAGGCACAACATGCAGTTCTAGGATGTCTGTGCTATTGCCCTGTACTGTCAAAATACCATCATTAACAATCATCAGCTCTGTGCGGGCTCCAAATCATATGCAACCCCAAACCATTACGAAGCCTGCATGATATACCACTGTTTCCGTTAAGTTTGATGGTCTATAGCGTTCCTTACGATTTATCCACATTCTTTATCGCCTGTCAATAAAATTTACACAGAATTTGCTCCCATCACTGTACAGCACACGATTTCACTCACTTGTCAAATTTTGATGTTCACGCGCAAATCTTAGCCTGGCTCTTTGGTGGCCTGTCTCAAGTTTTGGTGCCCTTGCTGGCACCTTTGAGTTTAATTTAACTTCTTTGAGTCTTCTTCTTACTGTAAAATCACTTACAGGTACATCTCGGACCTGTTCCTATAGGTTTCATCTCTGCAAAGCAGTTTAAGGTCGATTTCTTAAGGCTTGTACCCTTACAAAACGGTTATCCTGAACCTTTGCCACCCGATATCTGCCTTGTTCTCGTCTCCGAACGTAAGATCCAGTCTCTCTGTAGCGTTGAAATTTACGATGGACCACGAAAGCCGACACACCTAAGGCCTGACTGACCGAACGGTAGGTGTGACATTTCTCTATAGTTGTTACAGCTCTAGCTGTCGTAGATGCTGGAAAATCCACTAATTTTGTATCTAAGCAATGTATTCTTCCAAAAACCAAACAATCAAATGAGCTGGCATACCTTGCACCCCGCTAAAAACGCCATTCTTATCAGAAACACTTACAACGTCAATCATCGAAAAACACTTAGTAGGGCATAATTGCAATAAAAATCTGTCAACTTGCCAGTTTTGTTCAATATTTTATTTCTTAAATGAGCTTAGAAACT